>JAVHZZ010000003.1:375183923-375783923 GCA_036250195.1 Mixophyes australis
CCAGACCGGGGGGGGGGGGGGGGGGAGGGGGTGTATATTTTGTCACTGTATCACCCAGACCGGGGGGGGGGGGAGAGGGGGTGTATATCTTGTCACTGTATCACACAGACCGGGGGGGGGGGGGGGGAGGGGGTGTATATCTTGTCACTGTATCACCCAGACCGGGGGGGGGGGGGGGGGGGGTGTATATTTTGTCACTGTATCACACAGACCGGGGAGGGGGTGTATATTTTGTCACTGTATCACACAGACCTGGGGGGGGGGGGGGAGGGGGTGTATATCTTGTCACTGTATCAAACAGACCGGGGGGGGGGGGGGGTATATCTTGTCACTGTATCACACAGACCGGGGGGGAGGGGGTGTATATCTTGTCACTGTATCACCCAGACCGGGGGGGGGGGGGGGAGGGGGGTGTATATTTTGTCACTGTATCACCCAGGACCGGGGGGGGGGGGGGGGGGGGGGGGAGAGGGGGTGAATATCTTGTCACTGTATCACACAGACCGGGGGGGGGGGGGGGGGGGAGGGGGTGTATATCTTGTCACTGTATCACACAGACCGGGGGGGGAGGGGGTGTATTCCTTGTCACTGTATCACACAGACCGGGGGGGGGGGGGGGGAGGGGTGTATTCCTTGTCACTCTATCACACAGACCGGGGGGGGGTGTGTATATCTTGTCACTGTATCACCCAGACTGGGGGGGGGGGGGGGGAGGGGGTGTATATTTTGTCACTGTATCACACAGACTGGGGGGGGGGGGGGGGTGTATATCTTGTCACTGTATCACCCAGACCGGGGGGGGAGGGGGTGTATATTTTGTCACTGTATCACACAGACCGGGGGGGGGGGGGGGGGGGGGGGGGGAGGGGGTGTATATTTTGTCACTGTATCACACAGACTGGGGGGGGGGGGGGTGTATATCTTGTCACTGTATCACACAGACCGGGGAGGGGAGGGGTGTATATCTTGTCACTGTATCATGCAGACCGGGGGGGGGGGGGGGGTGGTCGGGGGTGTATTCCTTGTCACTGTATCACACAGACCGGGGGGGGAGGGGGTGTATTCCTTGTCACTGTATCACACAGACCGGGGGGGGAGGGGTGTATTCCTTGTCACTCTATCACACAGACCGGGGGGGGGGTGTATATCTTGTCACTGTATCACACAGACCGGGGGGGGGGGGGGGGAGGGGGTGTATATTTTGTCACTGTATCACACAGACTGGGGGGGGGGGTGTATATCTTGTCACTGTATCACCCAGACCGGGGGGGGAGGGGGTGTATATTTTGTCACTGTATCACACAGACTGGGGGGGGGGGGGGGGGTGTATATCTTGTCACTGTATCAAACAGACCGGGGGGGTATATCTTGTCACTGTATCACACAGACCGGGGGGGGGGGGGGGTGTATATCTTGTCACTGTATCACCCAGACCGGGGGGGGAGGGGGTGTATATTTTGTCACTGTATCACACAGACTGGGGGGGGGGGGGGGGGGAGGGGGTGTATATTTTGTCACTGTATCACACAGACTGGGGGGGGGGGGGGAGGGGGTGTATATTTTGTCACTGTATCACACAGACTGGGGGGGGGGGGGGTGTATATCTTGTCACTGTATCACCCAGACCGGGGGGGGAGGGGGTGTATATCTTGTCACTGTATCAAACAGACCGGGGGGGGGGGGGGGTATATCTTGTCACTGTATCACCCAGACCGGGGGGGGGGGGGGGGGGGGGTGTATATTTTGTCACTGTATCACACAGACCGGGGGGGGAGGGGGGGGGGGGGGGAGGGGGGAGGGGGTGTATATTTTGTCACTGTATCACACAGACCTGGGGGGGGGGGGGAGGGGGTGTATATCTTGTCACTGTATCACCCAGACCGGGGGGGGAGGGGGTGTATATCTTGTCACTGTATCAAACAGACTGGGGGGGTGGGGGGTGGGGGGTATATCTTGTCACTGTATCACCCAGGACCGGGGGGGGGGGGGGGGGGGGTGTATATTTTGTCACTGTATCACACAGACCGGGGGGGGGGGGGGCGGGGGGGGGGGGAGGGGGTGTATATCTTGTCACTGTATCACACAGACCGGGGGGGGAGGGGGGTGTATATTTTGTCACTGTATCACACAGACTGGGGGGGGGGGGGGGGGGAGGGGGTGTATATTTTGTCACTGTATCACACAGACTGGGGGGGGGGGGGGGAGGGGGGTGTATATTTTGTCACTGTATCACACAGACTGGGGGGGGGGGGGTGTATATCTTGTCACTGTATCACCCAGACCGGGGGGGGAGGGGGTGTATATCTTGTCACTGTATCAAACAGACCGGGGGGGGGGGGGGGGGGGGTATATCTTGTCACTGTATCACCCAGACCGGGGGGGGGGGGGGGGGTGTATATTTTGTCACTGTATCACACAGACCGGGGGGGGGGGGGGGGGGGGGAGGGGGGGGGGGGGAGGGGTTGTATATTTTGTCACTGTATCACACAGACCTGGGGGGGGGGGGGGAGGGGGTGTATATCTTGTCACTGTATCAAACAGACGGGGGGGGGGGGGTATATCTTGTCACTGTATCACACAGACCGGGGGGGGGGGAGGGGTGTATTCCTTGTCACTCTATCACACAGACTGGGGGGGGGGGGGTGTATATCTTGTCACTGTATCACCCCAGACCGGGGGGGGAGGGGGTGTATATCTTGTCACTGTATCAAACAGACCGGGGGGGGGGGGGGGGGGGGGTATATTTTGTCACTGTATCACACAGACTGGGGGGGGGGGGGAGGGGGTGTATATTTTGTCACTGTATCACACAGACTGGGGGGGGGGGGGTGTATATCTTGTCACTGTATCACCCAGACCGGGGGGGGGGAGGGGGTGTATATCTTGTCACTGTATCAAACAGACCGGGGGGGGGGGGGGGTATATCTTGTCACTGTATCACACAGACCGGGGGGGGGGGGGGGGGGAGGGGGTGTATATCTTGTCACTGTATCACCCAGACCGGGGGGGGGGGGGGGGGGGGGGTGTATATTTTGTCACTGTATCACACAGACCGGGGAGGGGGTGTATATTTTGTCACTGTATCACACAGACCTGGGGGGGGGGGGGGGAGGGGGTGTATATCTTGTCACTGTATCAAACAGACCGGGGGGGGGGGGGGGGTATATCTTGTCACTGTATCACACAGACCGGGGGGGAGGGGGTGTATATCTTGTCACTGTATCACCCAGACCGGGGGGGGGGGGGGGGGAGGGGGTGTATATTTTGTCACTGTATCACCCAGACCGGGGGGGGGGGAGAGGGGGTGTATATCTTGTCACTGTATCACACAGACCGGGGGGGGGGGGGGGGGGGAGGGGGGTGTATATCTTGTCACTGTATCACCCCAGACCGGGGGGGGGGGGGGGGGGGGGGGTGTATATTTTGTCACTGTATCACACAGACCGGGGAGGGGGGTGTATATTTTGTCACTGTATCACACAGACCTGGGGGGGGGGGGGAGGGGGTGTATATCTTGTCACTGTATCAAACAGACCGGGGGGGGGGGGGGGGGGGGGGGGTATATCTTGTCACTGTATCACACAGACCGGGGGGGAGGGGGTGTATATCTTGTCACTGTATCACCCAGACCGGGGGGGGGGGGGGGGGGAGGGGGTGTATATTTTGTCACTGTATCACCCAGACCGGGGGGGGGGGGGGGGGGGGGGAGAGGGGGTGTATATCTTGTCACTGTATCACACAGACCGGGGGGGGGGGGGGGGGGGAGGGGGTGTATATCTTGTCACTGTATCACACAGACCGGGGAGGGGAGGGGTGTATATCTTGTCACTGTATCATCCAGACCGGGGGGGGGGGGGGGGGGGGGGAGGGGGTGTATTCCTTGTCACTGTATCACACAGACCGGGGGGGGGGGGGGGAGGGTGTATTCCTTGTCACTCTATCACACAGACCGGGGGGGGGGGGGTGTATATCTTGTCACTGTATCACCCAGACTGGGGGGGGGGGGGGGGAGGGGGTGTATATTTTGTCACTGTATCACACAGACTGGGGGGGGGGGGGGGGGTGTATATCTTGTCACTGTATCACCCAGACCGGGGGGGGAGGGGGTGTATATTTTGTCACTGTATCACACAGACCGGGGGGGGGGGGGGGGGGGGGGGGGGGAGGGGGTGTATATTTTGTCACTGTATCACACAGACTGGGGGGGGGGGGGGTGTATATCTTGTCACTGTATCACACAGACCGGGGAGGGGAGGGGTGTATATCTTGTCACTGTATCATCCAGACCGGGGGGGGGGGGGGGTGGTCGGGGGTGTATTCCTTGTCACTGTATCACACAGACCGGGGGGGGGGAGGGGGTTGTATTCCTTGTCACTGTATCACACAGACCGGGGGGGAGGGGTGTATTCCTTGTCACTCTATCACACAGACCGGGGGGGGGTGTGTATATCTTGTCACTGTATCACCCAGACTGGGGGGGGGGGGGGGGAGGGGGTGTATATTTTGTCACTGTATCACACAGACTGGGGGGGGGGGGGGGGTGTATATCTTGTCACTGTATCACCCAGACCGGGGGGGGAGGGGGTGTATATTTTGTCACTGTATCACACAGACCGGGGGGGGGGGGGGGGGGGGGGAGGGGGTGTATATTTTGTCACTGTATCACACAGACTGGGGGGGGGGGGGGTGTATATCTTGTCACTGTATCACACAGACCGGGGAGGGGAGGGGGTGTATATCTTGTCACTGTATCATCCAGACCGGGGGGGGGGGGGGGTGGTCGGGGGGTGTATTCCTTGTCACTGTATCACACAGACCGGGGGGGGGGAGGGGGTGTATTCCTTGTCACTGTATCACACAGACCGGGGGGGAGGGGTGTATTCCTTGTCACTCTATCACACAGACCGGGGGGGGGGGGTGTATATCTTGTCACTGTATCACACAGACCGGGGGGGGGGGGGGGGAGGGGGTGTATATTTTGTCACTGTATCACACAGACTGGGGGGGGGGGGTGTATATCTTGTCACTGTATCACCCAGACCGGGGGGGGAGGGGGTGTATATTTTGTCACTGTATCACACAGACTGGGGGGGGGGGGGGGGTGTATATCTTGTCACTGTATCAAACAGACCGGGGGGGTATATCTTGTCACTGTATCACACAGACCGGGGGGGGGGGGGGGGGGTGTATATCTTGTCACTGTATCACCCAGACCGGGGGGGGAGGGGGTGTATATTTTGTCACTGTATCACACAGACTGGGGGGGGGGGGGGGGGGAGGGGGTGTATATTTTGTCACTGTATCACACAGACTGGGGGGGGGGGGGGGAGGGGGTGTATATTTTGTCACTGTATCACACAGGACTGGGGGGGGGGGGTGTATATCTTGTCACTGTATCACCCAGACCGGGGGGGAGGGGGTGTATATCTTGTCACTGTATCAAACAGACCGGGGGGGGGGGGGGGGGTATATCTTGTCACTGTATCACCCAGACCGGGGGGGGGGCGGGGGGGGTGTATATTTTGTCACTGTATCACACAGACCGGGGGGGGGGGGGGGGGGGGGGGGGGAGGGGGTGTATATTTTGTCACTGTATCACACAGACCTGGGGGGGGGGGGGGAGGGGGTGTATATCTTGTCACTGTATCACCCAGACCGGGGGGGGGAGGGGGTGTATATCTTGTCACTGTATCAAACAGACTGGGGGGTTGGGGGGGTGGGGGGTATCTTTGTCACTGTATCACCCAGACCGGGGGGGGGGGGGGGGGGGGGTGTATATTTTGTCACTGTATCACACAGACCGGGGGGGGGGGGGGGGGGGGGGGAGGGGGTGTATATCTTGTCACTGTATCACACAGACCGGGGGGGGAGGGGGTGTATATTTTGTCACTGTATCACACAGACTGGGGGGGGGGGGGGGGGGGAGGGGGTGTATATTTTGTCACTGTATCACACAGACTGGGGGGGGGGGGGGGAGGGGGTGTATATTTTGTCACTGTATCACACAGACTGGGGGGGGGGGGGTGTATATCTTGTCACTGTATCACCCAGACCGGGGGGGGGAGGGGGTGTATATCTTGTCACTGTATCAAACAGACCGGGGGGGGGGGGGGGGGGGGGGTATATCTTGTCACTGTATCACCCAGACCGGGGGGGGGGGGGGGGGGGGTGTATATTTTGTCACTGTATCACACAGACCGGGGGGGGGGGGGGGGGGGGGGGAGGGGGGGGGGGGGGGGGAGGGGGTGTATATTTTGTCACTGTATCACACAGACCTGGGGGGGGGGGGGAGGGGGTGTATATCTTGTCACTGTATCAAACAGACCGGGGGGGGGGGGGGTATATCTTGTCACTGTATCACACAGACCGGGGGGGGGGGAGGGGTGTATTCCTTGTCACTCTATCACACAGACTGGGGGGGGGGGGGTGTATATCTTGTCACTGTATCACCCAGACCGGGGGGGGAGGGGGGTGTATATCTTGTCACTGTATCAAACAGACCCGGGGGGGGGGGGGGGGGGGGGTATATTTTGTCACTGTATCACACAGACTGGGGGGGGGGGGGAGGGGGTGTATATTTTGTCACTGTATCACACAGACTGGGGGGGGGGGGTGTATATCTTGTCACTGTATCACCCAGACCGGGGGGGGAGGGGGTGTATATCTTGTCACTGTATCAAACAGACCGGGGGGGGGGGGGGGGTATATCTTGTCACTGTATCACACAGACCGGGGGGGGGGGGGGGGGGAGGGGGTGTATATCTTGTCACTGTATCACCCAGACCGGGGGGGGGGGGGGGGGGGTGTATATTTTGTCACTGTATCACACAGACCGGGGAGGGGGTGTATATTTTGTCACTGTATCACACAGACCTGGGGGGGGGGGGGAGGGGGTGTATATCTTGTCACTGTATCAAACAGACCGGGGGGGGGGGGGGGGGTATATCTTGTCACTGTATCACACAGACCGGGGGGGAGGGGGTGTATATCTTGTCACTGTATCACCCAGACCGGGGGGGGGGGGGGGGGAGGGGGTGTATATTTTGTCACTGTATCACCCAGACCGGGGGGGGGGGAGAGGGGGTGTATATCTTGTCACTGTATCACACAGACCGGGGGGGGGGGGGGGGGGAGGGGGTGTATATCTTGTCACTGTATCACCCAGACCGGGGGGGGGGGGGGGGGGGGGGGTGTATATTTTGTCACTGTATCACACAGACCGGGGAGGGGGTGTATATTTTGTCACTGTATCACACAGACCTGGGGGGGGGGGGAGGGGGTGTATATCTTGTCACTGTATCAAACAGACCGGGGGGGGGGGGGGGGGGGGTATATCTTGTCACTGTATCACACAGACCGGGGGGGAGGGGGTGTATATCTTGTCACTGTATCACCCAGACCGGGGGGGGGGGGGGGGGGAGGGGGGTGTATATTTTGTCACTGTATCACCCAGACCGGGGGGGGGGGGGGGGGGGGGAGAGGGGGTGTATATCTTGTCACTGTATCACACAGACCGGGGGGGGGGGGGGGGGGGGAGGGGGTGTATATCTTGTCACTGTATCACACAGACCGGGGAGGGGAGGGGTGTATATCTTGTCACTGTATCATCCAGACCGGGGGGGGGGGGGGGGGGGGGGAGGGGGTGTATTCCTTGTCACTGTATCACACAGACCGGGGGGGGGGGGGGGGGAGGGGGGGGGGGGGGGGGGAGGGGTGTATTCCTTGTCACTCTATCACACAGACCGGGGGGGGGGGGTGTATATCTTGTCACTGTATCACCCAGACTGGGGGGGGGGGGGGGGAGGGGGTGTATATTTTGTCACTGTATCACACAGACTGGGGGGGGGGGGGGGGTGTATATCTTGTCACTGTATCACCCAGACCGGGGGGGGAGGGGGTGTATATTTTGTCACTGTATCACACAGACCGGGGGGGGGGGGGGGGGGGGGGGAGGGGGTGTATATTTTGTCACTGTATCACACAGACTGGGGGGGGGGGGGTGTATATCTTGTCACTGTATCACACAGACCGGGGAGGGGAGGGGTGTATATCTTGTCACTGTATCATCCAGACCGGGGGGGGGGGGGGGTGGTCGGGGGTGTATTCCTTGTCACTGTATCACACAGACCGGGGGGGGGAGGGGGTGTATTCCTTGTCACTGTATCACACAGACCGGGGGGGAGGGGTGTATTCCTTGTCACTCTATCACACAGACCGGGGGGGGGGGGGGGGGGTGTATATCTTGTCACTGTATCACACAGACCGGGGGGGGGGGGGGGAGGGGGTGTATATTTTGTCACTGTATCACACAGACTGGGGGGGGGGGTGTATATCTTGTCACTGTATCACCCAGACCGGGGGGGGAGGGGGTGTATATTTTGTCACTATCACACAGACCGGGGGGGGGAGGGGGGTATATCTTGTCACTGTATCACCCAGACCGGGGGGGGGGGGGGGGGTGTATATTTTGTCACTGTATCACACAGACCGGGGGGGGGGGGGGGGGGGGGGGGGGGGGGAGGGGGTGTATATTTTGTCACTGTATCACACAGACCTGGGGGGGGGGGGAGGGGTGTATATCTTGTCACTGTATCACCCGAGACCGGGGGGGGGGAGGGGGTGTATATCTTGTCACTGTATCAAACAGACTGGGGGGTGGGGGGTGGGGGGTATATCTTGTCACTGTATCACCCAGACCGGGGGGGGGGGGGGGGGGGGGGGTGTATATTTTGTCACTGTATCACACAGACCGGGGGGGGGGGGGGGGGGGGGGGAGGGGGTGTATATCTTGTCACTGTATCACACAGACCGGGGGGGGGGGGGGGGGGGGGGGGGAGGGGTGTATTCCTTGTCACTCTATCACACAGACTGGGGGGGGGGGGGTGTATATCTTGTCACTGTATCACCCAGACCGGGGGGGGGAGGGGTGTATATCTTGTCACTGTATCAAACAGACCGGGGGGGGGGGGGGGGGGGGTATATTTTGTCACTGTATCACACAGACTGGGGGGGGGGGGGGGGGGGGAGGGGGTGTATATTTTGTCACTGTATCACACAGACTGGGGGGGGGGGGTGTATATCTTGTCACTGTATCACCCAGACCGGGGGGGGAGGGGGGTGTATATCTTGTCACTGTATCAAACAGACCGGGGGGGGGGGGGGGGGGGGGTATATCTTGTCACTGTATCACACAGACCGGGGGGGGGGGGGGAGGGGGTGTATATCTTGTCACTGTATCACACAGACTGGGGGGGGGGGGTGTATATCTTGTCACTGTATCACCCAGACCGGGGGGGGAGGGGGTGTATATTTTGTCACTGTATCACACAGACTGGGGGGGGGGGGGGTGTATATCTTGTCACTGTATCAAACAGACCGGGGGGGGGGGGGGGGGTATATCTTGTTACTGTATCACACAGACCGGGGGGGGGGGGTGTATATCTTGTCACTGTATCACACAGACCGGGGGGGGGGGGGGGGGGGAGGGGGGTGTATATTTTGTCACTGTATCACACAGACTGGGGGGGGGGTGTATATCTTGTCACTGTATCACACAGACCGGGGGGGGGGGGTGTATATCTTGTCACTGTATCACCCAGACCGGGGGGGGGGGGGGGGGGAGGGGGTGTATATCTTGTCACTGTATCACACAGACCGGGGGGGGGGGGGGGGGGGGGGGGGGGAGGGGGTGTATATTTTGTCACTGTATCACACAGACCTGGGGGGGGGGGAGGGGGTGTATATCTTGTCACTGTATCACACAGACCTATCTATATGTTTTTTGGTTACTTAAATTATATTATTAGATATAAAATATATTTATCAATATGACACCTTTTACTTTAAATTGGGTAATATCCCAGCAACAATAATATGAACTGTAGTATACTTAAAATCTTTACAAAATCGCATATCTCTAATATTAACATTAATTCTTATTCATAACAATTCCTTATGAAGAAACTTATACCTCACGCTTCACAATGATTTGTGTAACTAGTAATATATAAGTTATGGATAGTTATTTACAGCATTAAAGTAACCTAACTAGCAGGATATTGATAAAGGAGCCACTTATCTTATGTCCTTCCTCTGAGGAGATCCAATCTCAGGATACAACAGAGGCATCTGGTCCCCCCCCAGACAGAAGATGGCTGCTGTCCTGTGTGACACAGGCTGTATGTACCTCTGGCACTGCCCTCACCTGCTGTTACCATGACAACTCCCTCCAAATCACTGCTTCAAACTAAACACAACTTTATCAAACAGTAAGTTCGTGCTCCCTAGCAGCAGTAATGTCTCATAAGCTGATCACATTAATAAATATTTCTTTCTCCTATTTGCTGGTGCATTTTACTGCATACTCCCTCCTATAATATATACACTATATTGTCATATTTCATGCATCGTTTTGTCAAATTGAAGTGATATCTGAAGAGAGTGGTGCACGGCTATAATAATATATATAGATAGATATGGAAACAATAGAAGAAACGGTTTGTGTAACAATTGACACATGAGGAACATATTTATATGATAAATTTCCTACTGGACATTTTCAGATAACGCTTTGTGTCATACATAGTATTTGTGTATTCCTTGTTGGACTCCGGCTGTAATGTAATATGGGACCTGCTGATTATAGGAGACCGTTGAACGATTCTCTCTTGTACATGTGATAATAGGAATTATTAAGGTTTCCGGCTGATCCCCTGTGGTCAAAGCCTAGGATGAATTTTAGGGTGATTGTGACACACAATAAACTCCACAGTTTACTAATTCCTTGTCTTTTACATTATAATTAACGTCATAATTCCTTATGTACAGACTTGGCATAATAAATCGGGGTCATGCTTTTAAAAAATACACCCATGTTTAATGAATGAGACTCTGTAACAGGCCTTGGTAAGAGTATAAAGCAGTGTTGGTTCATCCATCGCCCATGTGACTTACCTCACTGGGACGTCCTGTGGCAGGTAACGGGTTAATGTTATAAACTATTATACATTGATATTAAGGAACTGCACGGCCTACTACATTTAATGTAATTATGATCCCAGGTGTGGGGTAAATGGGACAGTAGTCTGCCATGGATTGGTGTGAGAATGTGGGAAGACACAAATGGTTGATGACACAATATTAGGATGTTTCCAGCACATCCACTTGTGACATCAGTGTTTCCTCTTTATTCCAGCTTTATAAAGAGAGGAATCGTGTCTGTGGGTGACGGAGGTTATTCACCAAAGTCTCAAATTCCATCAGGGATACAGTAAATCCAGAAGATTCCCCTATCTAGGTCTATGAGGGGAGTCACACTGATTATATGTGTGCCCATGTCCGATGACTTATTCCCTTAGCTGAATGGTTCTGTTCCGGATGGAGCGGACACTGTGGGCCTGGTCATTAAGCAAAAAATAGGAGTAACTTTGCTCCTTGGCAAATCCATGTTCCATTGGAGGGGTGTTAAATTTAAATGTGGGGACAAATTTATACTTGGGGTAGGACATGTCCTAGATCAGCTTTAAATGTCAGTGTAAAAATAAAACTATCAAATATTTGTGTGCTACAACCAGCCAGTATTTATCTTGTACAGAATAATAAACTAATTTGCACCCCTTGAATTCTAACATGGTTGGTCCAGGAGAAAATTTGCTCCTTTTTTTTTAGCTTGTTCTCCTTAATGAATCAGACTCTTTATCTTTTGCAGTTTGATAGAAAAGTCAGGTGTAACCTCATGTATATCAGGCATGTTTTATGGTTTGCAGTATTTTGGGGAACACAAAGGGATGTAATATGAGCACAGAGGGCTCTGAAAGGTGGGGAAGAAAGAAGTTAGTTAATAAAGTCAAGATTTAGAAATTGCCGGTGAGAGGGTTAGAAGAAAGTAGGGGAGGAAGTAAGAAGTGGGGAACTGAAGCTGTTGTGATGAGGACTGAGTATATAACTGGTCTGTAGATAGTTCTAGGTAGAACTAGAGGGGAGAGGATTAGTAGTGGAGGGGAGATAGAGATTTGGGGGAGCATTAGAAGAGATGGGTGGGATGAAAGAATTGACAGATGTTGGTGAGAGAGAGGGTCGAACACTCGAAGTTAGGGGGTTGGGGAGATATAATTGAGGGGTGTTTGTGAGAGGGAGGGGTGAACATTACAAGTTAGGGGGTTGGGGAGATATAATTGAGGGGTGTTTGTGAGAGGGAGGGGTGAACATTACAAGTTAGGGGGTTGGGGAGATATAATTGAGGGGTGTTTGTGAGAGGGAGGGGTGAACATTACAAGTTAGGGGGTTGGGGAGATATAATTGAGGGGTGTTTGTGAGAGGGAGGGGTGAACATTACAAGTTAGGGGGCTGGGGTGAGAGAATTGAGGGGTGTTTGTGAGAGGGAGGGGTGAACATTACAAGTTAGGGGGCTGGGGTGAGAGAATTGAGGGGTGTTTGTGAGAGGGAAGGGTGAACATTACAAGTTAGGGGGCTGGGGTGAGAGAATTGAGGGGTGTTTGTGAGAGGGAGGGGTGAACATTACAAGTTAGGGGGCTGGGGAGAAAGAATTGAGGGGTGTTTGTGAGAGGGAGGGGTGAACATTACAAGTTAGGGGGCTGGGGTGAGAGAATTGAGGGGTGTTTGTGAGAGGGAGGGGTGAACATTACAAGTTAGGGGGCTGGGGTGAGAGAATTGAGGGGTGTTTGTGAGAGGGAGGGGTGAACATTAGAAGTTAGGGGGCTGGGGTGAGAGAATTGAGGGGTGTTTGTGAGAGGGAGGGGTGAACATTACAAGTTAGGGGGCTGGGGTGAGAGAATTGAGGGGTGTTTGTGAGAGGGAGGGGGTGAACATTAGAAGTTAGGGGGCTGGGGTGAGAGAATTGAGGGGTGTTTGTGAGAGGGAGGGGTGAACATTACAAGTTAGGGGGGGTGGGGTGAGAGAATTGAGGGGTGTTTGTGAGAGGGAAGGGTGAACATTACAAGTTAGGGGGCTGGGGTGAGAGAATTGAGGGGTGTTTGTGAGAGGGAAGGGTGAACATTACAAGTTAGGGGGCTGGGGTGAGAGAATTGAGGGGTGTTTGTGAGAGGGAGGGGTGAACATTAGAAGTTAGGGGGCTGGGGTGAGAGAATTGAGGGGTGTTGTGAGAGGGAGGGGTGAACATTACAAGTTAGGGGGCTGGGGTGAGAGAATTGAGGGGTGTTTGTGAGAGGGAGGGGTGAACATTACAAGTTAGGGGGCTGGGGTGAGAGAATTGAGGGGTGTTTGTGAGAGGGAAGGGTGAACATTACAAGTTAGGGGGGTGGGGTGAGAGAATTGAGGGGTGTTTGTGAGGGAAGGGTGAACATTAGAAGTTAGGGGGCTTGGGTGAGAGAATTGAGGGGTGTTTGTGAGAGGGAGGGGTGAACACTACAAGTTAGGGGGCTGGGGTGAGAGAATTGAGGGGTGTTTGTGAGAGGGAGGGGTGAACACTACAAGTTAGGGGGGTGGGGTGAGAGAATTGAGGGGTGTTTGTGAGAGGGAAGGGTGAACATTACAAGTTAGGGGGGTGGGGTGAGAGAATTGAGGGGTGTTTGTGAGAGGGAGGGGTGAACATTAGAAGTTAGGGGGCTGGGGTGAGAGAATTGAGGGGTGTTTGTGAGAGGGAGGGGTGAACATTAGAAGTTAGGGGGTGGGGTGAGAGAATTGAGGGGTGTTTGTGAGAGGGAGGGGTGAACACTACAAGTTAGGGGGCTGGGGTGAGAGAATTGAGGGGTGTTTGTGAGAGGGAGGGGTGAACATTAGAAGTTAGGGGGTGGGGTGAGAGAATTTAGGAGTGTTTATGAGAGAGGTGTGAGCACTACAAGTTAGGGGGGTGGGGTGAGAGAATTGAGGGGTGTTTGTGAGAGGGAGGGTGTGAACATTAGAAGTTAGGGGGTGGGGTGAGAGAATTGAGGGGTGTTTGTGAGAGGGAGGGGTGAACACTACAAGTTAGGGGGCTGGGGTGAGAGAATTGAGGGGTGTTTGTGAGAGGGAGGGGTGAACATTAGAAGTTAGGGGGCTGGGGTGAGAGAATTGAGGGGTGTTTGTGAGAGGGAGGGGTGAACATTACAAGTTAGGGGGCTGGGGTGAGAGAATTGAGGGGTGTTTGTGAGAGGGAGGGTGTGAACATTACAAGTTAGGGGGCTGGGGTGAGAGAATTGAGGGGTGTTTGTGAGAGGGAAGGGTGAACATTACAAGTTAGGGGGGTGGGGTGAGAGAATTGAGGGGTGTTTGTGAGGGAAGGGTGAACATTAGAAGTTAGGGGGCTTGGGTGAGAGAATTGAGGGGTGTTTGTGAGAGGGAGGGGTGAACACTACAAGTTAGGGGGCTGGGGTGAGAGAATTGAGGGGTGTTTGTGAGAGGGAGGGGTGAACACTACAAGTTAGGGGGCTGGGGTGAGAGAATTGAGGGGTGTTTGTGAGAGGGAGGGGTGAACATTACAAGTTAGGGGGGTGGGGTGAGAGAATTGAGGGGTGTTTGTGAGAGGGAGGGGTGAACATTACAAGTTAGGGGGGTGGGGTGAGAGAATTGAGGGGTGTTTATGAGAGGGAAGGGTGAACATTACAAGTTAGGGGGGTGGGGTGAGAGAATTGAGGGGTGTTTGTGAGAGGGAGGGGTGAACATTAGAAGTTAGGGGGCTGGGGTGAGAGAATTGAGGGGTGTTTGTGAGAGGGAGGGGTGAACATTAGAAGTTAGGGGGCTGGGGTGAGAGAATTGAGGGGTGTTTGTGAGAGGGAGGGGTGAACATTAGAAGTTAGGGGGTGGGGTGAGAGAATTGAGGGGTGTTTGTGAGAGGGAGGGGTGAACACTACAAGTTAGGGGGCTGGGGTGAGAGAATTGAGGGGTGTTTGTGAGAGGGAGGGGTGAACACTACAAGTTAGGGGGCTGGGGTGAGAGAATTGAGGGGTGTTTGTGAGAGGGAGGGGTGAACACTACAAGTTAGGGGGCTGGGGTGAGAGAATTGAGGGGTGTTTGTGAGAGGGAGGGGTGAACATTACAAGTTAGGGGGGTGGGGTGAGAGAATTGAGGGGTGTTTGTGAGAGGGAGGGGTGAACATTACAAGTTAGGGGGGTGGGGTGAGAGAATTGAGGGGTGTTTATGAGAGGGAAGGGTGAACATTACAAGTTAGGGGGCTGGGGTGAGAGAATTGAGGGGTGTTTGTGAGAGGGAGGGGTGAACATTACAAGTTAGGGGGCTGGGGTGAGAGAATTGAGGGGTGTTTGTGAGAGGGAGGGGTGAACATTACAAGTTAGGGGGCTGGGGTGAGAGAATTGAGGGGTGTTTGTGAGAGGGAGGGGTGAACATTAGAAGTTAGGGGGTGGGGTGAGAGAATTTAGGAGTGTTTATGAGAGGGAGGGGTGAACATTACAAGTTAGGGGGCTGGGGTGAGAGAATTGAGGGGTGTTTGTGAGAGGGAGGGGTGAACATTACAAGTTAGGGGGCTGGGGTGAGAGAATTGAGGGGTGTTTGTGAGAGGGAGGGGTGAACATTAGAAGTTAGGGGGTGGGGTGAGAGAATTGAGGGGTGTTTGTGAGAGGGAGGGGTGAACATTAGAAGTTAGGGGGTGGGGTGAGAGAATTGAGGGGTGTTTGTGAGAGGGAGGGGTGAACATTACAAGTTAGGGGGCTGGGGTGAGAGAATTGAGGGGTGTTTGTTTGAGGGAGGGGTGAACATTAGAAGTTAGGGGGTGGGGTGAGAGAATTGAGGGGTGTTTGTGAGAGGGAGGGGTGAACATTAGAAGTTAGGGGGGTGGGGTGAGAGAATTTAGGAGTGTTTATGAGAGAGGTGTGAGCACTAGAATTATGAGGATATAGAATTTGAAGTTTAGAAAAGAGAATCTGGGAGAGTATAAAAGAAAGATAAGGAGGGACAGTAATAGGATTTGGATGAGAGAGTTTAGGTTAGTTCCTTTATCCTCCGTTTAAGGATCAGACTCTGAGCTGACAGTGCTCTTCTCATACATATGTCCTGTATCTCATACAAGTATATAGCAACCCATCAATCCACTCCTTTCATATAACTTGGGAGCGGCTGACCTGTGACCTTTCCAATGCTTAGCACTAGATATAACAGAACCTCTATTGTGTCAAAAACTGGGAGCGGATTGACCTCACCCAGGAAGTCCGTGTCTCGGAATGTAACCCTTTACATGCTGTATGTAACATTAGGTCTATGGGCTACAGCCAGTGTACAGTATCAGCTTCCCCTTGCTGGGAATCATCCATCTATCCGTATTCTTTTTATCTGTGTCCCCCTCCATTCACCCTAGCGCCACCTGGAGTAAATACGCGGCCATTACACAAGTATCATGATGACCTTCCTATCATACCAGGGTTTAAGCTTGGTACACACTACAGGTTTTTCAACCAACTATCAGGCCAATCACACGATAAATGACTGTTAGATTCGATATTGCATTAGCATATTCGCTCCCACGGTCATCTTTTATTGTACCAAAGCACATTGTATCGTTTCATTTGGTTTTATAAACTGTCTAAAAATCTCTATCAATGATGGAACAATGTGGGAGAAATGTGGCAGTGTGTGTGCACTCACGACCAGCAGCGTAGGCAGATATCTGTACAGTGTACAGAGTCACCATCTTGTCAGCAGATGGTTATGAGATAAAGAGCACAGATCTGACAGTAAATCGTGTAGATGTGTACACGTGAATCTGCTGCTCATCGGGACTTTCAGTCATTGGTAAAATTGTTAGAGAAATTGCATCTGCAGTAATTTTCTGTAGTGTGTACCCAGCTTAAAGGTATGAAGCCGGGCAGTCAGATGGCTGTGCAGTGTGCACTGAGTATATAGGAGGCCTAGTTGCTGTACTCTGCTCTCATCTCACTACAGCTGGGGACAGGGGCGGACATAGACTTTATTTTTTACGGGAGTCGATGAAGCATAGACATGTCCCCTCCATTCCGATTGGCTGGCTCTGTTTAGCCCTGCCCCTTGTGCACAATTGGCCACACCCCCTCCTTGTTTTGATCAGTGTCTGGATCACAATTTAAAGGTAGGCTTGTGCTGCTAGGGGGGACGATTGCCCCCAACCCCCCCTCCGCCCCAGGATCCATCCACCACTGGCTGGGGGTACATGTCTGAGGCTGCGGTTGTCTAATATATATTTACTTACTGGGCCTCCATTATGAGCACACTCAGAACACACTGCAGAACCTCCTGTCTGCCCAACCTACTCTCCGCTCACAGCAGAGTGCGCCTAGGTGTGTAGAGAGATACGTCCAGGACGCACTGTGCAAAAGTGGAACTCCACCCTCCAACCACCTTATAGCCACCTCTTTCATTACATTTTAAATTTTTCTCCAAAAATACTGCTCAGTTTTCCCTCATTAATGGCTTAAATTAAATATAAAAGTGAGAGAAATCGGGACTGTCTGTATTACATGTGTCCTGAGAGTGAGGGGACACCGGGACTGTCTGTGTAGAGATGTGGTTCTGGATATGTGATGTCTGGAGATGGGGTTCTGGGGATAGGGTGTCTTGGGATAGTTTAGGGTGGAGCATCTGGAGATTTGGTTTCTGTTAGTTTGGGGATATTAATCATGCTGACATTTCTTATTGCAGTATGCAAGAGCTCCTTGTGATTCCACCCAAAGTAGCAGTGTGAAGACAGCTCCCTCTAGTGGAAGTGCTCTGATCAGGGGCAGAAGACCCTCTCTGGAGAATGACTCTCTAATTGCTCAGCTCAACCTGGATATAAAACAGGTATATTGTGTATGGTAATATATGTTTGTCTTTTATCACATTATTTAATAATCCTTATAGCTGATTATTTAGATTGTAAGCTCTTGAGTACAGCTCTGTACAGCGCTGCTAAAGATATTTGTACTTTAATAACAACAATAATTCTTATTTTACAAATAGTAAATTTTTAATGCGAAATTGACAACTTTTAATCATTGTAATAAATGAAATATTTTTTCTAATAAAGGATCTGTATAGCTCTGTCCGTATGATAACTATTTGTCTTGTGACAATAGCAGTGTCCCCTATCTGCTGGGAGCAGGGTGGATGGTTACTCAGAGGGCAGGGAGTACCCTGCGGAGAGTCTGGTAAGGTGCAGGGGCTGTATTTTATCATTAAGCTGGTTGACGTGCTGCCCTAGTAGGATGAATATGGAGGATGATGGTATGCTTCTATATATTATCATTTACTTCTATATCTCCAGCTTACTCCGCCATTTAGACTCTCTGCCTCGTCTGGTTGTGAATGGTCCCAATTGTCTCTTTTCAGGAATCTTAATTTAATATGAAAGAATTTTTTTTTATATATATTTATTTATTTCATGGGGCAGATAAACGTATTCTGTCATGTTCCACTAGAGGCGCTATTTGCATCAGTACCCCCACGCAGTAACGTCAGGGTCGCTGTGCAGACGTGTGGAACCATGTCTGAAGGGTTTCCCCCTGCTGACCTCATTGGAACACACTGAAGAAGGGTCAGCCTTTGGGGCAATGAGTGACAGGGAGAAACCTTACTCCTCCAGTCTTGTGTATGTGGTAACTAGATCCTTGTTTCTATGGAGGTAAGGGCCCGGGATCCACAGCCTGGGGCTCAGGCACTGGCCCGATGGCTTGTGTGTCTCTGCCTGCTTGTCTCAGCTCCCAATGACATGATAACTTCCTGCAATACACATATAGAGTACAGCACGGGACACGGGATCTCTCCAGGTGGATCTCATGTGTCAGTAAGGTAACCAGTGGATCTTGTGTGTGTCAGTAGGAAGGTAACGAGTGCATTTTCTGTGTCAGCAAGGAGGTGCCACATGGATACTGTGTGTCAGTAAGGAGTGCAATCTGTATGTCAGTAAAGGGGTAACAAGTGAATCCTGTGACAGTAAGGAGTGCAATCTGTGTGTAATGTAGCGATGACCTTCTTGTATTGGTGATTTGTTACTTTGTGGTATATGCTGCTCGTGTGACATTTACGCTCCTGTCCTCACACGGTGTCACTTTGTCTTTTGCAGGCTGAGAGCTGGGTCCGGGGTAAACTCCAGGACCTGAACGACCAGTGTGATATCTGCCCCCTGCAGGACTGGGACCGGGGGGCACAATCTCTACAGGGGGACATTGCGGACTTTGAGAGCACAATAATGAGGCTGAGCCAGGTGCGGACATTATAAACCCCCCCCCCCCTTATTGGTTTATACAAATCTGTGTGCCGCCTACCTTGTTATTAATCCCATATCCCGGCTTCCCATTGGTTGCATCCGGTCACATGTTGATTGTTTTGGGTGTGATCATTCACATGTCTCAAGCAGTCAATCTGCAGAGTCTGGCTACTTAACCTGAACCATAGAGCTAACACTCCTATCACTAATTGCTGGTGCCACAAAGTTCTCTGGTGATTACTGTATACTGGATCATCAGACACAGCAGAAAGATGGTATACACTGTGTTTAGTGCAGCAGTAAATTAATAATAGCACAATTTTCTACTATGAGACTTGGTTGGCACACCAGCTGGGTGTAGCAGGCGGACGTCCCTGTGTGGTAAGTACTCACAATCTGATGTTCCTCAATGCAGATGGGAGATCATCTCTCCAGGAGTCAGAGCACCAACACTTCTATCCGCACACAGCTCCAGACACTGAGGGACCAATGGCAGCTGCTGAAACAGACTGCGACCAATCAGAACAAAGCAGTTGGTGGCGCTAAAGCTCTGCTGGAGTTTAATAAGAAAGCGGATGAGCTGGAGATCTGGATGAGAGCGAAGGTGAGAGCTGTCACACCGCCCGTCATGTGAAACCCACACCGCGACCCTCCTACAAACACCCCCATCCCGTTATCACCCGGCCCAGAAATAGTCACTTCTCAGTAACGCTCCCAGATTTCTCTGTGAAATATTACCTCTTCTGAGGCGCCCAGTCTGGCAAGATGGCTGCCCTAGTCATTTCTCTCATAAGTACCAGAACATCGCAGTGCAAGCCTGGTTGATGACAAACGCGTCTTTGACATATTCAAATTAATGAAACATCTTGTGTAATTTACATGAACTTAGATAGTTTGTCTTAATTAAACTGTCAGGAAGTTAGGAGTCCAGGAAATAATTGTCTGCCCCCCAGACATCCAAATATTTTACTAGGCCTAGAATAGGGATAGTTTACAGACACAAATAGAGAGGTACAGCGCAAAACACATTTGTCCAATTTTATATTGTCACATGACTGCTGGGAAGAAAATATGCCCAATCTTTAGCAACTTGCACCCAATTTACACATGGAATTCGTGGCATTTTCTGGTGGGAGGAGCCTGGCGGATCATGGGGTTCCATTCTTTTCGTGTTCCCTGTTTGGAGGCGGTCTCTGGGCATTTTTCACCCCAGAAACTGACTTTTCACGATGATTTTATATAGGAAGGTTAATTTCTATGCTCTCTTCAACCAATTATTATTATTATTATTTATTTATAAGGCGCCACAAGGTTTCCGCAGCGCCGAACACAGTACAAACAATGGACAGTACATGTAATAAAAACATTTAAACACACAAAGTGACAGATGTACTAGATACGTTCCTGATGTCCCATCACTCTCAAGAGTCAGCGAAGACAAAAGTAAGAATAAACTGAAGAGTAGTTCAGGAGAGAAGGTCTAAATGAATGAATGGTGGTGCTAAAGTGGTAGGAGGGTGGACTTTGAAGTGACAGTTATATTTTCCAGCCAGCCCCGCCAACCTACCACAGTTTGCACATCTTTTATAGGGCAGTTATAAAGACCAGGGGGTAGTTTAGGGGTACTCCCTGGTATCGTCTCCAGCCACTCACACTGCATACAATAGACACTATGGATGTGCAAAATGATTAGAGCAAATATATGGGTCACTGTGGTGTGAATAGGAGCTTGCAATCCGTAAACAATTCTGCGATTTCTGATGTTCTGATTACAATCTGTCCAGGAATATTTGTGAATGTAATCAATTCTCTTTCCTAATAGATGGGTGTATTTATTAGTTTCTGGTCTTTGTCTCCCCAGGAAGAGAACCCGCCGCTCAGCCTTCTCCTGGATGAGAACTTTGACAAAATGCAATTAACCCGTCGAATCCTGGATCTGAAGCAGGTGACTCTTTATTCTTATTATTTCGTTAGAGGGTTGCACAAATGCAGATATATATAACTAAGACAGTGAGTAAGCAGGAGTTACACAGGAGACATGACAGGACGTACGAGAGAGTCAGACAGTAGATAGACATGAGACGATAGGTAGAGAGGACCCTGCCCACAAGAGCTTACATTCTACAGGATCCTGATAACAGACATGGACTTGGACACCTCCCTAGATACGCTGGTTCCCTGGCTGATTGCCTAGTGACCCCTCCAGCAGACATCAGATTACTAAATTGCTATTTCTATCTGGACTTCTGCAAGAAAGAATATTCTCATTGGATTTATAAAGCGGTTAATGTCGGATGCCGGGTGTTTGTATTTCATTACATTTTATATGGATAATGCGTCTTTCACATTAATAAATAATAACTACCACCTCAAGAGGGGGGAGGGGGGAAGTAGGCCAAAAAAAAGGCCACAAGGGGTTTTATTAAGGAAATGCTGATTGTGCATCACAGGTTGTTCACTGATCAGTAATGAAGAATATGGGCACTAAGTGCTGGTTATTAGGATGCACGTGTTACCCAATTGGAGGATATGGATATAATATGGGGGATACGGGTATAATATGAGGGATATGCGTATAATATGGGGGATATGCATATAATATGGGGGATACGGGTATAATATGGGGGATATGCGTATAATATGGGGGATACGGGTATAATATGGGGGATACAGACATAATATGGGGGATACGGACATAATATGGGGGATATGGGTATAATATGGGGGATATGGGTATAATATGGAGGATACGGGTATAATATGGGGGATATGGGTATAATATGGAGGATACGGGTATAATATGGGGGATACAGATATAATATGGGGGATACGGACATAATATGGGGGATACGGGTATAATATGGGGGATATGGATATAATATGGAGGATACGGGTATAATATGGAGTATATGGATATAATATGGAGGATATGGATATAATATGGGGGATATGGATATAATATGGGGGATATGGGTATAATATGGAGGATACGGGTATAATATGGGGGATACGGGTATAATATGGGGGATACGGGTATAATATGGGGGATACAGATATAATATGGGGGATACGGACATAATATGGGGGATATGGATATAATATTGGGGATATGGATATAATATTGGGGTTATGGGTATAATATAGGGGATATGGATATAATATAGGGGATTAGATATAATATGGTGGATACGGGTATAATATGGGAGATATAGATATAATATGGGGGATGTAGATATAATATGTGGGATATAGATATAATATGGGGGATGTAGATATAATATGGGGGATGTAGGTATAATATGTGGGATATAGATATAATATGGAGGATATAGATATAATATGGAGGATGTAGGTATAATATGGGGGATGTAGATATAATATGGGGGATGTGGGATATAGATATAATATGGAGGATATAGATATAATATGGGGGATGTAGGTATAATATGGAGGATACGGGTATAATATGGTTGATACGGGTCATATATGGGGGATATAGTTACAATATGGGGGATATGGGTATAATATAGGGGATATGGATATAATATAGGGGATTAGATATAATATGGTGGATACGGGTATAATATGGGAGATATAGATATAATATGGGGGATGTAGATATAATATGTGGGATATAGATATAATATGGGGGATGTAGATATAATATGGGGGATGTAGGTATAATATGTGGGATATAGATATAATATGGAGGATATAGATATAATATGGAGGATATAGATATAATATGGGGGATATGGATATAATATGTGGGATATAGATATAATATGGGGGATGTAGGTATAATATGGAGGATACGGGTATAATATGGTTGATACGGGTCATATATGGGGGATATAGTTACAATATGGGGGATATGGGTATAATATAGGGGATATGGATATAATATAGGGGATTAGATATAATATGGTTGATACGGGTATAATATGTGGGATATAGATATAATATGGAGGATATAGATATAATATGGGGGATATAGATATAATACGGAGGATATAGATATAATATGTGGGATGTAGATATAATATGGTGGATATAGATATAATATGTGGGATGTAGATATAATATGGGAGATATAGATATAATATGGAGGATATAGATATAATATGGGGGATATAGATATAATACGGAGGATATAGATATAATATGTGGGATGTAGATATAATATGGGAGATATAGATATAATATGGAGGATATAGATATAATATGGAGGATATAGATATAATATGTGGGATGTAGATATAATATGGTGGATGTAGATATAATATGTGGGATGTAGATATAATATGGTGGATGTAGATATAATATGGAGGGTATATTTATAATATGGGGGATGTAGATATAATATGTGGGATGTAGATATAATATGTGGGATATAGATATAATATGGAGGATATAGATATAATATGGGGGATGTAGATATAATATGTGGGATGTAGATATAATATGTGGGATATAGATATAATATGGGGGATGTAGGTATAATATGGGGGATGTAGATATAATATGTGGGATGTAGATATAATATGGAGGATATAGATATAATATGTGGGATATAGATATAATATGGAGGATATAGATATAATATGGGGGATATAGATATAATATGGAGGATATAGATATAATATGGGGGATGTAGATATAATATGTGGGATGTAGATATAATATGGGGGATATAGATATAATATGGAGGATATAGATATAATATGGAGGATATAGATATAATATGGGGGATGTAGATATAATATGGGGGATGTAGGTATAATATGGGGGATGTAGATATAATATGTGGGATGTAGGTATAATATGGGGGATGTAGATATAATATGGGGGATATAGATATAATATGGAGGATATAGATATAATATGGGGGATGTAGATATAATATGGGGGATGTAGGTATAATATGGGGGATATAGATATAATATGGAGGATATAGATATAATATGGAGGATATAGATATAATATGGGGGATGTAGATATAATATGGGGGATATAGATATAATATGGAGGATATAGATATAATATGGAGGATATAGATATAATATGGGGGATATAGATATAATATGGAGGATATAGATATAATATGGGGGATGTAGATATAATATGTGGGATGTAGATATAATATGGGGGATATAGATATAATATGGAGGATATAGATATAATATGGAGGATATAGATATAATATGGGGGATGTAGATATAATATGGGGGATGTAGGTATAATATGGGGGATGTAGATATAATATGTGGGATGTAGGTATAATATGGGGGATGTAGATATAATATGGGGGATATAGATATAATATGGAGGATATAGATATAATATGGGGGATGTAGATATAATATGGGGGATGTAGGTATAATATGGGGGATATAGATATAATATGGAGGATATAGATATAATATGGAGGATATAGATATAATATGGGGGATGTAGATATAATATGTGGGATGTAGATATAATATGGAGGGTATATTTATAATATGGGGGATGTAGATATAATATGGAGGATATAGATATAATATGGAGGATATAGATATAATATGGGGGATGTAGATATAATATGGGGGATGTAGGTATAATATGGAGGATATAGATATAATATGGAGGATATAGATATAATATGGAGGATATAGATATAATATGGGGGATGTAGATATAATATGGGGGATGTAGGTATAATATGGGGGATGTAGATATAATATGTGGGATGTAGATATAATATGGGAGATATAGATATAATATGGAGGGGATATAGATATAATATGGAGGATATAGATATAATATGGGGGATGTAGATATAATATGTGGGATGTAGATATAATATGTGGGATGTAGATATAATATGGAGGGGATATAGATATAATATGGAGGATATAGATATAATATGGGGGATGTAGATATAATATGGGGGATGTAGATATAATATGGGGGATGTAGATATAATATGGGGGATGTAGATATAATATGTGGGATATAGATATAATATGGGGGATGTAGATATAATATGGAGGATATAGATATAATATGGAGGATATAGATATAATATGGGGGATGTAGATATAATATGGGGGATGTAGGTATAATATGGGGGATGTAGATATAATATGTGGGATGTAGATATAATATGGGAGATATAGATATAATATGGAGGGGATATAGATATAATATGGAGGATATAGATATAATATGGGGGATGTAGATATAATATGTGGGATGTAGATATAATATGGGAGATATAGATATAATATGGAGGGGATATAGATATAATATGGAGGATATAGATATAATATGGGGGATGTAGATATAATATGTGGGATGTAGATATAATATGGGGGATGTAGGTATAATATCTGCATTTATCTTTCAGGATCAGCTGTATTACCGCAACCTGCAGGACAACATGAACAGCTTGGCACAAAAGCTTGAGAAACAAGGACGAGCGGAGAGCAAAGGGACATCCACCAGAAGGAAACACCTGAATAGGATGTGAGCTGGGATCTGAGAGGGGAAGGGGCTGTTAGAGAGACCTCACTGTAATATTAGCATCAAGTCACAACCAGATGTATCATTTCCAGAAATAGCATTAGAGGCGAGAAAGGTCACTTACTGATCTGGTGCAATATCTCTGGCGATAGGTGCAGTGTCTCTGGCGATTGGCGCAATGTCTCGGGGATAGGCGCAGTTTCTCTAGCGATAGGCGCAGTGTCTGTGGCGATAGGCGTTGTCTCTCTGGCGATTGGCGCAATGTCTCGGGGATAGGCGCAGTGTCTGTGGTGATAGGCGCAGTGTCTCCGGGATAGGCGCAGTGTCTGTGGCGATAGGCGTTGTCTCTCTGGCGATTGGCGCAATGTCTCGGGGATAGGCGCAGTTTCTCTAGCGATAGGCGCAGTGTCTGTGGCGATAGTCGTTGTCTCTCTGGCGATTGGCGCAATGTCTCGGGGATAGGCGCAGTTTCTCTAGCGATAGGCGCAGTGTCTGTGGCGATAGGCGTTGTCTCTCTGGCGATTGGCGCAATGTCTCGGGGATAGGCGCAGTGTCTGTGGTGATAGGCGCAGTGTCTCCGGGATAGGCGCAGTGTCTGTGGCGATAGGCGTTGTCTCTCTGGCGATTGGCGCAATGTCTCGGGGATAGGCGCAGTTTCTCTAGCGATAGGCGCAGTGTCTGTGGCGATAGTCGTTGTCTCTCTGGCGATTGGCGCAATGTCTCGGGGATAGGCGCAGTTTCTCTAGCGATAGGCGCAGTGTCTGTGGCGATAGGCGTTGTCTCTCTGGCGATTGGCGCAATGTCTCGGGGATAGGCGCAGTGTCTGTGGTGATAGGCGCAGTGTCTCCGGGATAGGCGCAGTGTCTGTGGCGATAGGCGTTATGTCTCTGGCGATTGGCGCAATGTCTCGTGGATAGGCGCAGTTTCTCTAGCGATAGGCGCAGTGTCTGTGGCGATAGGCGTTGTCTCTCTGGCGATTGGCGCAATGTCTCGGGGATAGGCGCAGTTTCTCTAGCGATAGGCGCAGTGTCTGTGGCGATAGGCGTTGTCTCTCTGGCGATTGGCGCAATGTCTCGGGGATAGGCGCAGTGTCTGTGGTGATAGGCGCAGTGTGTCCGGGATAGGCGCAGTGTCTCGGGGATAGGCGCAGTGTCTCGGGGATAGGCGCAGTGTCTCGGGGATAGGCGCAGTGTCTCCAGGATAGGCGCAGTGACTCGGGGATAGACGCAGTGTCTCCGGGATAGGCGCAGTGTCTCCGGGATAGGCGCAGTGTCTCGGGGATAGGCGCAGTGTCTCGGGGATAGGCGCAGTGTCTCCGGGATAGGCGCAGTGTCTCCGGGATAGGCGCAGTGTCTCGGGATAGGCGCAGTGTCTCGGGGATAGGCGCAGTGTCTCGGGGATAGGCGCAGTGACTCGGGGATAGACGCAGTGCCTCCGGGATAGGCGCAGTGTCTCGGGGATAGGCGCAGTGTCTCGGGGATAGACGCAGTGTCTCCGGGATAGGCGCAGTGTCTCCGGGATAGGCGCAGTGTCTCGGGGATAGGCGCAGTGTCTCGGGGATAGGCGCAGTGTCTCGGGGATAGACGCAGTGTCTCGGGGATAGGTGCAGTGTCTCCGGGATAGGCGCAGTGTCTCGGGGATAGGCGCAGTGTCTCGGGGATAGGCGCAGTGTCTCGGGGATAGGCGCAGTGTCTCCGGGATAGGCGCAGTGTCTCGGGGATAGGCGCAGTGTCTCGGGGATAGGCGCAGTGTCTCGGGGATAGGCGCAGTGTCTCCGGGATAGGCGCAGTGTCTCCGGGATAGGCGCAGTGTCTCGGGGATAGGCGTAGTGTCTCGGGGATAGCTGCAGTCATGCGCTTCCTTACCCATATGAAAAATGGGGGCCTTCCCATTTGTGTGATATGAAAACAATAATACGTAGAAATGTGAATACTGATGTTCTAGTACACTTGAGAAATAAATGCGGGTGGAATGAGCAGAATTTTCTAAATTAATAAGGGGCGGTCTGAAGAAGGTGTAGTCGGACTATGAAGTGACGTTTTCATTTTATTTATCCCTTACATTTCCATCTCAGTCCATAATCTCACAAATGTTCACCCAAACCTTATCCAAGTGAACGATCCTCAATGCAGAATGCTGCACAGTTGTATATTTTGTGATTATTTAATGACTTTTAGGCTCTTTAGAGAGCACAATAGTCACCAGCATTACGTGACTAGGATGGGGGGAGGGGAGGCGGGATACTGTCCCTCTTTTCAGAAGCAGTGGTTTATTTCTCCCGGTGTGTCCCGATAGGTGGCTGAGGCTCCAGACCACTCTAGAAGAGCATCACCAGAGCCTGCAGCTGGCTCTAGAAGCCGCCTCATTGTGGCAACAGGCAGATACCATCCTGAGGGCCATGGAGGAGAAGGTACGGGGCAAGATATTCACCTCTGTGTTCCACTCTGTATCTATAACATATGTGCATTGTATGTGCATCTATAACATGCATTGTATGTGCATCTATAATATTTGTATTGTATGTGCATCTATAACATGCATTGTATGTGCATCTATAATATTTGTATTGTATGTGCATCTATAACATGCATTGTATGTGCATCTATAATATTTGTATTGTATGTGCATCTATAACATGTGCATTGTATGTGTATCTATAACATGTGCATTGTATGTGCATCTATAACATGTGCATTGTATGTGCATCTATAACATATGTGCATTGTATGTGCATCTATAACATATGTGCATTGTATGTGCATCTATAACATATGTGCATTGTATGTGCATCTATAACATGTGCATTGTATGTGCATATATAACATGTGCATTGTATGTGCATCTATTACATGTGCATTGTATGTGCATCTATAACATGTGCATTGCATGTGCATCTATAATATGTGTATTGTATGTGCATCTATAACATATGTGTATTGTATAACTCATTACATGTGTCAGTGAAATAAAGCGCTGTAAGTATTACTCGGCTCCCTCTATAGTATCTCCACGTAGCCCCGTACATACAGCCTGCAAGGCGGTACTTACAGATACTGTGAGTATCCCCGATGGACCCTTTATGTAACGGAAACAGTCCTCCAGATATTGTTGGATACACGACGTGGCTCAGTCACAACATCCTAATCCCCAGAGTCTGGATTTATCTCATGTATTGTGAATCCTGGTTTTCTGAACCTGGGAAGAGAAAGGAGACGCAGCTCTTGTTATACCAGTAACCTCTGAACTTGCTCACAGTGCAGTCAGATTACTGCTGAAATGTATGTAAAACCAATAAAACATACAAAAGATAAGTATAATAATATCCTTATAAAATAATACTACATGGCCCCAAAATATAAAATAATTAAATCCATTTACTACTGAGTTATAAAAAACAAATAAAATACTTATCATGCAGAGAAAAACTGTTTTATTAGCACTCTATATATATATATATATTAGTTGAGGTTGAGTTGAGTCTTTTATGTATGGTCCTAAGATTTCTTGAGTCAACTTTTGGTTTACAGGTTTAATGTAAAATACTAGAATTAGACTGAATAGTGAGGTCCTGAAAAATAAAGCTTCAAATTCCTCATTGATCGCTGTCCATATAAAGAACTAAAATACTTGATGGCTTATTTGTACACTGAAATATAAAGTTGATATATGTGTGCTACATGAAAAAACAGTCAGTATTTAACTTATGTGCAAAACAGAAAACTAATTTGCACCCCTTGCATTGTAACATGGTTTTGTCCAGGAGACTGAAATAAGAAGTTTCTTAAGTTAAGATCCTTAATGAATCAGGCCCCAGGTCATGTATATAACGACACCAAGTGTTAATAAAAGTAATTGAAGGGTTATTCCACCAGATGGAGGATACCAGCAAGTTGGCTAAGCTTAGTGCCGCGGATGTACCCATGGCTGTTCCAAGGGCTATCAGTAGAATTCTCCATTATATTAAAGTCATTGTGACTTATAAGAAATGTCATACAAATCCAGAGAAGTTTTATATAATATATTCTATATTCAGTAGGTTTGTTGCTCTTTAAGAAGCCAGGAGATAGGTGTAAGACACTGATCATGGATGATGGTTGAGTATAAAGATTTATGTGACAAGCAGGGGCGGGCTGGCCCGGGGTAGGGGGGCTCAGTCAGACCGCTATTAGGGCCGGGGGGTAGGCTGGCCGCCCGCCCCCGGATGCAATATACCACCTTTTCACCGGCGGCCGCATCTGATGACATGAGATGCGGCCGCATCAGCGCACAGGCGGCCGCATCACATGACAGACGATGCGGCCGCGTCATCAATGATGCGGCCGCATCCCGTTTCATGAGATGCGGCCGCCTGTGTGCCCCCCGGGCTTCCCTCTCCCAGCCCGCGCCTGGTGACAAGTGTAGAAGTATAAAACCACCGTACATTGTCCAAGATGTTAATCAGAGCAGTGGGATCCTTGATAAATTGTAAACTAAAAGTTGTAGATAAGCATTGAGGAACAAATGAGAAGACATCCATGAGATCCCAGAGATAATTGGTCTTACGGGTGGATCACTGAGGCTTTTGTGAATTGTAAGATCCTTGGTCGTTTAAAGCAAATAAAATCAAAATACTAATTTCCAAATCTTTAACAAGAGTCTCTGAGAGTAATATTGTCCCTATCTGCCAGATCCCCGGTTAGAAGTTTGTATTTTGAGTTGTTACTATTACTGCCATAACACCATTGTAAGGAACTTTCTACATAAGTGATTCACTATAAATCCTATCTGTGCTTCTCTCCCAGAGGAATTCTGCCGGTGTAAAGAATGGAGGGCGCGGACATCAAGATCTGAGGGACATTGCCAGCCAGATCATGGTATGAAAACACATCCGACAGATGAAAGGCAAAAGACTTTCTGGGTGGTTTGTGGGCTGTATCATTCATAATCATAGAACTGAGAATTACAGTTTCCACATCTAATGAACTACTAAAGACCTTACATGGAGTTAGAAGTGTGTAGGCATTACAGACACAATTATAAAACTTAATCTACTCCCTGTTCAGGGTCCAGATGAGAGTTTGTAAGTGCCTATGGTGTAATGACGGCGTTGTAATGGTGTGATGATAATTGTTAAGCTAAATATTAATGATTATAATGAATTTGTATCTACAGCACTGCAGTAGCTAGCAAACAGCACAGAAGACTGTAGTCAAATGTGATGTTGATGGTAACAGTGATGATTAGAGATGAATAAAATCGCATTGATTTCACACAAATCAATTTTGCTACGGAGCAGGACGTTCTGCCGAAGTGCCAAGTTCTGGTGATACTATCTACCAATTTTGCGTTTGTTTGGCAATTCTGCAGAATGCCATAGATATTTGTAAATTCACATTTCGCAGAATGAATAGAGCTGAATGTAGGCGGCCAATTAATTCTGCTCTGTGGCTGTGATAGAACGTGAAACACTTAAGGCCAAATTGTACAAAACATGCAAAATGTCACTGCCAAATTCAGAGCAAGGCGAACACTTTGTGGAACAGGTTTTACAATTTAGCTCTAGTCTAGTAATGATGATGAAAGTGAACACGATGATGACGTCCCTCCGCTCCTTTGGGATGGTTGCCTGTCACTTCCCCCGCCGCGTCTGGTTGCCTAGCTCCTCTGCTTATGCGCGCCCTGTTGCTAGGCAACGGGACGCTATCCGGATCCCCGACCATCTCATTGGCAACTAGCAGTATTTAAGGCTGACTCTGACACCATGCTGGTGCCAGAGTATTGGGTCATCCTGCTCCAGCGTTCCTGTGTACCATTTGGCTTTCCTGATTATTCATTCTGCTCTCCAGTGTTTCCTTCTGACATGAGCTTGTCTGACCATCCTACTGGATTCTCCTTCTGTACTGTTCTCGCCATTGGAAGTTACCGACCTGGCTTGTCTGACCATTCCATTGGATTCTCCCCGTGTACCCACTGCCAGCACGTTATAGACCCGATTTGCCTGACTACTCTCTCTCTCGTACCTCGCTATATAGCTCAGTAAAGGACCGCGACCTGCGCGTCTCCTGCGGCAAAACCCATACCTCCTTGCGGGGGTTCCTGGAGAAGACTGGGGGCACATTACACTCCACACCTTCTACTTGAGCTGCGCCAACATTCGCAGGTACTTCTCGTATCAAGTTGTGACAGTATACTCTGGCCGTGACTACTGAGGGTACAGGTAAACCGTCTGCCCGCGAGCTACTTCTTCACCTAGCACAACGAATAGATCAGCATGAGACAGTTCAAGCCCGCCTCCTTCAGTGTTTTCAAGGGGTTGTTACTCGACTAGATGCCTTACAGAGTTCCCTGACAGTCATGACTGCAGTAGTTTCAACCACTTCTACATCGCCTACTGTGTCTACAGCCTCTACTTCCTCCTCCTCCAGTCTGCATATTCCACCTCCGGAAAAGTTTGATGGAGATCCTAAAAGGTGCAGAGGCTTTTTGAACCAATGTGCTATAAAATTCAAATGCAATTCTGGTGCTTTCCCTTCTGAGCGGACCAGGGTAGCCTTCATAATCTCTCTCCTGAGCGGACAAGCTCTTGCCTGGGCTTCCCCACTCTGAGAGTGTAATGATCCTCTTTTTGGTAATTCTGCATCTTTCATTGAATCTTTCAGGAGCGTTTCTGATGAACCTGGGCGAGTGTCTTCAGCAGCTTCTGGTCTTTTAAACCTTTGCCAGGATAATCTCACTGTAGGACAATACGCGGTGCAGTTCTGTACACTTGAATCAGAGTTAAAGTGGAACAACGAGGCCTTGGTAGCAACCTTCTGGCAGGGCTTAGCGGATCACATCAAGGATGAGCTTGTTTCTAGGGAATTGCCGTCGGATCTAAATACACTCATATCATTATGAGTAGACTTGCGCTATCGAGAACGAACACAGGAACGATCTCCTTCCAGATGTTTTGTTCCCCAGTTCCAGAATTCGGTGACACCCCCGGAAGAACTCATGTAAATTGGATGTTCCCGATGTCTTCTGAGGAACGGGAGAGGCGATTCAAGCAACGTCTCTGTCTTTATTGTGGTGATCCTGGTCATCTTCTCAATGTCCTAAGAGACCGGGAAACTCTCCCTCCTAGACGCTAGAGGGGAGGCCGTCTTAGGAGATTCTGCGTTCGCTCCCTATTTCAAGGATACTTCTGAGCTTCTCATGGCTGTCACTCCGGTTACCCCCAAAGGATCTCATCCTACCACGGCTTTTGTGGATTCTGGCTTCTCCAGAAACTTCATCTGAGCGGCTCTCGTTTCATGGCTCCAAATACCTCTGCAATCACTGCCTCAGCCACTTTCTCTTTCGGCAGTAGATGGTAATCGTGTCAGCAATGGTTCAATCTCCTACGTTACTTCACCTGTTAGGCTGACGGTAGGAGCTTTACATAGAGAGACAATCCAGTTCCTGGTGCTGCCCAAATCCATTAATACACTAATATTAGGATTGCCGTGGCTCCGGATGCATTCCCCTCAATTTTACTGGGGTCGTGCCCAGGTCACTGCCTGGGGTCCCGAGTATCCTATAAGATGTCTGCCCTTGATTTCTCCTCCAGATGCTCGGGTCTTCTGCCACTCCATTTACGCAGACTTTGTTCTTCCTTCCTCCTACTCTTCATTTCGGGACGTCTTTAGTAAGATTGAAGCTGAAACCCTCCCTCCTCACTTTCCCTGGGACTGCCCTATCGAGTTGATTCCTGGCAAACAAGTTCCTAAGGGTCAGGTTTACCCACTTTCCCGGCCTAAGACTGAGGCCATGTCTTCTTTGTCAAGAAGAAAGTCGGGTCTTTGCATCCCTGTATTGACTACCGTCCACTCAATCATATTACTGTTAAGAATCGTTATCCGGTGTCCCTTATTTGTTTGACAGAATCAACGGATCTCAGATTTTTACAAAACTTGACCTTTGAGGAGCTTACAATTTGATTCAAATACGGAAAGGAGAAGAATAGAAGATGGCTTTTAACACTAGAGATGGGCATTTTGAATACCTTGTGATGCCTTTTGGCCTTTGTAATGCATCTGCAGTCTTTCAGTCGTTCGCCAACAAAATTTTTCAAGATTTACTGTACACTTCTGTAGTTGTTTATTTGGATGATATTATTGTGATTTTCAGGGACCTCTTCTCTCATTCTGCTCATGTCAAAGAAGTTTTATCCAGGTTACGCAAACATCGCCTCTACTGTAATCTAGAGAAATGCATTTTCGAAGTGTCTCAAGTTCTATTCCTTGGATTCATTGTGTCCGGCAAAGGGTTACAGATGGATCTTGCTAAAGTCTCCACCATTTTGGATTGGCCTCAGCCCCAGGGCTTTAAGGCTATTCAGAGATTTATAGGTTTTTCCAACTACTACCGGCAACTTATTCAGGACTTCTAGTCCATCATCGCACCCATTACAGCATTAACCCGGAAGTCTACCTATCCTAAAGTCTGGTCCCCGGAGGCGGTAACAGCTTTTCGTACTGTAAAGAAGACCTTCTCCTCTGCCCCTGTTCTCGTCCAACTGGATCAGGAACGGCCCTTTTTCGTTGAGGTAGACGCCTCATCTGTTGGAATTGGAGCGGTACTTTTTCAAAAATCTTCTACCGGCATTCACACATCTTGTGGATTTTTCTCTAGACAGTTTGTCCCCAGTGAGAGCAACTACTGAATCGGTGACAAAAAACTCTTAGCTGTCAAATCCGCACTTGAGGAATGGCGTCATTTATTGGAGGGCGCTTTTCATCCAGTCACCCTTTTCACGGATCATCAAAACCTTGTATTTATTCATGTGGCCCGCTGTCTTAACCCTCGACAGGCTCATTGGGCATCCTTCTTTGCACGGTTCAATCTGGTCCTTACCTTCTGTCCCGGAGTTAAGAACGGCTGAGCGGATGCACTATCACGTTCTTTTGATGATTCTGACAGTCTGACGCCCTTGGAGCCTCAACCTATCATTGACTCCTCCAGCATTGTAGCTCTTACCCGAGCAAAGATCTGTACTTCTCCTCCTGGTCGTTCCTTCTTGGAAGCCAATTTAAGACCAAAAGCTTTACGTTGGGACCATTCTTCTCGCATTGCTGGTCATGCAGGACTAAAGAAGACTGCTGCATTATTATGCCGTCGTTTCTGGTGGCCCTCTATTCATTCGGACATTCGCAAATTAATTACTGCTTATACAACCTGTGCCCAACATAAGGCTTCCAGGAAAGTTCCTGCCGGGTTGCTTCACCCTCTACCCATTCCTATGTCCCCCTGGGAGAGCATTTCCATGGATTTAATCACAGACCCCCCTTCCAGTGCTGGGTTGTCATTGACAGGTTCTCTAAGATGGCTAACTTTGTCCCGTTATGTGGGCTGCCTTCTACTAGTCAGTTAGCTGTTACCTTCATTAAGGAAATTTTTAGGATTCATGGATGTCCTAAGGAGATCATCTCGGATCGTGGGGCCCAGTTCACTTCTCGTTTTTGGAGAGCTTTTTGTCAAAATCTAGGCATGGAGTTAAAGTTTTCATCCGGGTATCACCCCCAAACTAATGACCAAACAGAGCGAATAAATCAGGACCTGGAGACATTCCTTTGGTGCTTTTCTTTCGAGAATCAGAACAACTGGTCTCAGCTCCTTCCTTGGGCCAAATTTTCTCATAACATCATGTCCATGAGTCTACGGGATTTTCTCCCTTCTTTATTGTGTTTGGGACGCACCCCATTCTTCCAGACCCTTTCATTTCCTCTGGCTGCTCTGTTCACGCTGCTGATTCTCTTCTTCTAAAGTTTTTGCTCATTTAGTTTTGGACTAAAGCAAAACTGCTTAAAGCCATTTAACATTACCAGGTGTGGCTATCCACCAGAAACCTGAAACTCAAAGTACCCTCTATGAAGCTGGCACCCTGTTTAATTGGACCTTACCCTTTTTCACAGGCCATCATTCCTGTCTGTTACAAGTTGAAATTACCTCCCTCTCTCAGGTGCCACAACACCGTTCATGTCTCTTTGTTACAACCACTGGTGCTCAACAAATTCTTCCAGCCTCCGTCTCGCCCTGTACCCATCCAGTCTTCCTTTGGTGAAGAGTACGAGATTACTCGGATCTTGGATTCTCGCACACTGCATGGTCGCCAACAATTCTTGGTTCACTGGAGGGGCTTCGGTCCAGAGGAGAGGTTCTGGGTGGACAAACAGTATTTACACGCCCCTCAGTTACTCAAAGAATTTTGTAAACAACAGACTGAGAAGAGAAGAGAATATACTGTCAGGCGCTCCTTCAAGACGGTCACCTGTCACTTCCCCGCCGCGTCTGGTTGCCAGGCAATACTTCCGGCAGGACTGTCGGCTCCTCTGCTCATGCGCTATCCGGATCCCCGTTGGCGGCCGATGACATCACTCCGCCGGTATCTCATTGGCCACTAGCACAATTTAAGGCCTACTCTTACACCATGCTGGTGCCAGAGTATTGGGTCATCCTGCTCCAGCGTTCCTGTGTACCATTTGGTTGATGATGACTTGTATAAGTAATGACGATGATGTTGCGGATGATGAAGGTTATGATGACAGTACTAGCAATAATCACGATGAGGACAACGATAATGATATGACAGTGATAATAGGCAGGAAGTATCACTGTATCTAAGTATCAGTTACACTGCGCCTGTCTTACTGGAATCTATATATATCACTGTCTAAAAGGTTTAATTATTGAACTGTATTCCCAATATCTTTGTAAATGTGACATATCACTCCTCACCTGTCTCTCAGTCCTTCCTTACTTTTTTTTCTCTCAGTCACTCCTTACCTGCCTCTCTCTCTGTGTCTCTCTCTCTCACTCTGTCTCTCGGTCACTCCTTACCTGCCTCTCTCTCTGTGTCTCTCTCTCTCACTCTGTCTCTCGGTCACTCCTCACCTGTCTCTCCCTCTCTGTCTCTCTCTCTCTCACTCTGTCTATCGGTCACTCCTCACCTGTCTCTCCCTCTCTGTCTCTCTCTCTCACTCTGTCTCTAGGTCTCTCCTCACCTGTTTCTACCTCTCTGTCCCTCTCTCTTTATTCTCAATATCTGTGTAAATGTTACAAATCACTCCTCACCTGTCTCTCAGTCCCTCCTTACTCTCTGTCATTTATCACCTGTCTCTCAGTCCATCTTTACTTGTCTTTCTCTCAGTCACTCCTTACCTGCCTCTCTCTCTGTGTCTCTTATCACCTGTCACTCTCTCACACATTTATTACCTGTCTCTCTCTTAGATACTCCTCACCTGTCTGTCACGGATTACCTGTCACTCTCTCTCTCTGATATTTCTCACCTGTCTCAGACACACCTCGGGTCTCTATCTCTTTCGCTGCTCAACTGTCTTTCACTGTCACCCCTTGACTCTCTCTCTTTCTCTCTGTCACTACTCGCATGTTTATCTCTATGTCTCCCTCTCTGTCTCTATCGTCTCTCTGTCTGTCACTACTCACCTATCTCTCTCCTACTCTCTGTTATTCCTCACCTGTTTCTCTCCCTCTTTCCCTCTCTCTTTCTTTCTCTCTTTCTTGGTCTATCTCTCTTTCTCTCTGCCTCTCCTCACATGTCTCTCTCTCTAACTCACTGTCCCTCAGTTCCTCCTCAGCTCTCTCTCGATCTCTCATCACCTATCTTTCTGTGTCACTCACTACTCACCTTCTCTCTGTCTCACTCATCACCTGTCTCTCTCATAATTCAGCTGTCTCTGTCTCTTGGTCACTTCACACCTGTCTCTCTCTCTCCCCGCCTCTGTCTCTCAGTCAAGTCTCACCTGTATCTCTCGCCTCATCTCCTGTCTCTCTGTCACTCCTCACCTGTTTCTCTTCCTCTCTTTCCCTCTCTATTTCTGTCTCTCTCTCTCTCCCTCTCCTTACATGTCTCTCTCCCACTCACTATCTCTTGGTTACTACTCAGTTGTCTCTCAATCACTCCTCACCTGTCTCTCTCCTCCCTGTCTCTCGATCACTCCTCACCTGTTTCTCCCTCTCTGTCTCTTTCTCCCACTCTGTCTCGCTGTCACTCCTCATCTGTCTCTCTGTCACTCCTCACCTGTCTCTCACTCTCTGTCTCTCTCTCTCACTCTTTCTCTATCGGTCACTCCTCACATGTCTCTCCCTCTCTGTCTCTCTCTCTCCCTCTCTGTCACTCCTCACCTGTATCTCCCTCTCATTCTCTCTCTCTCTCTCACTCTGTCTCTCGGTCACTCCTCACCTGTCTCTCCCCTCCCTGTCTCTCTCTCACTCTCTCAGTCACTCCTCACCTGTCTCTCCCCTCTCTGTCTCTCTCTCTCACTCTGTCTCTCTGTCACTCATCTGTCTCTCTGTCACTCCACACCTGTCTCTCCCTCTCTGTTTCTCGGTCACTCCTCACCTGTCTCTCACTCTCTGTCTCTCTCTCTCACTCTGTCTCTCGATCACTCCTCACCTGTTTCTCCCTATCTGTCTCTCTGTCACTCCTCACCTGTCTCTCTGTCACTCCACACCTGTCTCTCTCTCTCACTCTTTCTCTATCGGTCACTCCTCACCTGTCTCTCCCCTCTCTGTCTCTCTCTCTCACTCTGTCTCTCAGTCACTCCTCACCTGTCTCTCCCCTCACCTGTCTCTCTCACTCTGTCTCTCAGTCACTCCTCACCTGTCTCTCCCCTCTCTGTCTCTCTCTCTCACTCTGTCTCTCAGTCACTTCTCACCTGTCTCTCCCCTCTCTGTCTCTCTCTCTCACTCTGTCTCTCGGTCACTCCTCACCTATCTCTCCCCTCCCTATCTCTCTCTCACTCTGTCTCTCGGTCACTCCTCATCTGTCTATCCCTCTCTGTCTCTCAGTCACTCCTCACCTGTCTCTCTCCTCTCTGTCTCTCTCTCTCACTCTGTCTCTCGGTCACTCCTCATCTGTCTATCCCTCTCTGTCTCTCAGTCACTCCTCACCTGTCTCTCCCCTCTCTGTCTCTCTCTCTCACTCTGTCTCTCTGTCACTCCACACCTGTCTCTCCCTCTCTGTCTCTCTCTCTCACTCTGTCTCTCGGTCACTCCTCATCTGTCTATCCCTCTCTGTCTCTCAGTCACTCCTCACCTGTTCCTCCCCTGTCTCTCTCTCTCGCTCTGTCTCTCGGTCACTCCTCACCTGTCTCTCCCCTCTCTGTCTCTCTCTCTCACTCTGTCTCTCGGTCACTCCTCACCTATCTCTCCCCTCCCTGTCTCTCTCTCACTCTGTCTCTCAGTCACTCCTCACCTGTCTCTCCCCTTCCTGTCTCTCTCTCACTCTGTCTCTCGGTCACTCCTCACCTGTTTCTCCTCTCCCTGTCTCTCTCACTCTGTCTCTCAGTCACTCCTCACCTGTCTCTCCCCTCCCTGTCTCTCTCTCACTCTGTCTCTCGGTCACTCCTCACCTGTCTCTCCCCTCTCTGTCTCTCTCACTCTGTCTCTCAGTCACTCCTCACCTGTCTCTCCCCTCTCTGTCTCTCTCACTCTGTCTCTAGGTCACTCCTCACCTGTCTCTCCCCTCTCTGTCTCTCTCACTCTGTCTCTCGGTCACTCCTCACCTGTCTCTCCCCTCCCTGTCTCTCTCTCACTCTGTCTCTCAGTCACTCCTCACCTGTCTCTCCCCTCTCTGTTTCTTTCACTCTGTCTCTAGGTCACTCCTCACCTGTCTCTCCCCTCTCTGTCTCTCTCTCTCACTCTGTCTCTCGGTCACTCCTCACCTGTCTCTCCCCTCTCTGTCTCTCTCACTCTGTCTCTCGGTCACTCCTCACCTGTCTCTCCCCTCTCTGTCTCTCTCTCTCACTCTGTCTCTCGGTCACTCCTCACCTGTCTCTCCCCTCTCTGTCTCTCTCTCTCACTCTGTCTCTCGGTCACTCCTCACCTGTCTCTCCCCTCTCTGTCTCTCTCTCTCACTCTGTCTCTCAGTCACTCCTCACCTGTCTCTCCCCTCTCTGTCTCTCTCTCTCACTCTGTCTCTCGGTCACTCCTCACCTATCTCTCCCCTCTCTGTCTCTCTCTCTCACTCTGTCTCTCGGTCACTCCTCACCTATATCTCCCCTCCCTGTCTCTCTCTCACTCTGTCTCTCTGTCACTCCTCACCTGTCTCTCCCCTCTCTGTCTCTCTCTCTTACTCTGTCTCTCTGTCACTCCTCACATATCTCTCCCCTCCCTGTCTCTCTCTCACTCTGTCTCTCGGTCACTCCTCACCTATCTCTCCCCTCCCTGTCTCTCTCTCACTCTGTCTCTCGGTCACTCCTCACCTATCTCTCCCCTCCCTGTCTCTCTCTCACTCTGTCTCTCAGTCACTCCTCACCTGTCTGTCCCTCTCTGTCTCTCGGTCACTCCTCACCTATCTCTCCCCTCCCTGTCTCTCTCTCGGTCACTCCTCACCTGTCTCTCCCCTCCCTGTCTCTCTCTCACTCTGTCTCTCAGTCACTCCTCACCTGTCTCTCCCCTCTCTGTCTCTCTCACTCTGTCTCTCGGTCACTCCTCACCTATCTCTCCCCTCCCTGTCTCTCTCTCACTCTGTCTCTCGGTCACTCCTCACCTATCTCTCCCCTCCCTGTCTCTCTCTCACTCTGTCTCTCAGTCACTCCTCACCTGTCTGTCCCTCTCTGTCTCTCGGTCACTCCTCACCTATCTCTCCCCTCCCTGTCTCTCTCTCACTCTGTCTCTCGGTCACTCCTCACCTGTCTCTCCCCTCCCTGTCTCTCTCTCACTCTGTCTCTCAGTCACTCCTCACCTGTCTCTCCCCTCTCTGTCTCTCTTACTCTGTCTCTCGGTCACTCCTCACCTGTCTCTCCCCTCTCTGTCTCTCTCTCACTCTGTCTCTCTGTCACTCCTCACCTGTCTCTCTCCTCTCTGTCTCTCTCTCCCACTCTGTCTCTCGGTCACTCCTCACCTGTCTGTCCCTCTCTGTCTCTCGGTCACTCCTCACCTATCTCTCCCCTCCCTGTCTCTCTCTCACTCTGTCTCTCCTCACCTATCTCTCCCCTCTCTGTCTCTCTCTCACTCTGTCTCTCGGTCACTCCTCACCTATCTCTCCCCTCCCTGTCTCTCTCTCACTCTGTCTCTCGGTCACTCCTCACCTGTCTCTCCCCTCTCTGTCTCTCTCTCACTCTGTCTCTCGGTCACTCCTCACCTATCTCTCCCCTCTCTGTCTCTCTCTCACTCTGTCTCTCGGTCACTCCTCACCTATCTCTCCCCTCCCTGTCTCTCTCTCACTCTGTCTCTCGGTCACTCCTCACCTGTCTCTCCCCTCTCTGTCTCTCTCTCACTCTGTCTCTCGGTCACTCCTCACCTATCTCTCCCCTCTCTGTCTCTCTCTCACTCTGTCTCTCGGTCACTCCTCACCTATCTCTCCCCTCCCTGTCTCTCTCTCACTCTGTCTCTCTGTCACTCCTCACCTGTCTCTCTCCTCTCTGTCTCTCTCTCCCACTCTGTCTCTCGGTCACTCCTCACCTGTCTGTCCCTCTCTGTCTCTCGGTCACTCCTCACCTATCTCTCCCCTCCCTGTCTCTCTCTCACTCTGTCTCTCCTCACCTATCTCTCCCCTCTCTGTCTCTCTCTCACTCTGTCTCTCGGTCACTCCTCACCTATCTCTCCCCTCCCTGTCTCTCTCTCACTCTGTCTCTCGGTCACTCCTCACCTGTCTCTCCCCTCTCTGTCTCTCTCTCACTCTGTCTCTCGGTCACTCCTCACCTATCTCTCCCCTCTCTGTCTCTCTCTCACTCTGTCTCTCGGTCACTCCTCACCTATCTCTCCCCTCCCTGTCTCTCTCTCACTCTGTCTCTCGGTCACTCCTCACCTGTCTCTCCCCTCTCTGTCTCTCTCTCACTCTGTCTCTCGGTCACTCCTCACCTATCTCTCCCCTCTCTGTCTCTCTCTCACTCTGTCTCTCGGTCACTCCTCACCTATCTCTCCCCTCCCTGTCTCTCTCTCACTCTGTCTCTCGGTCACTCCTCACCTATCTCTCCCCTCCCTGTCTCTCTCTCACTTTGTCTCTCAGTCACTCCTCACCTGTCTGTCCCTCTCTGTCTCTTTCTCACTCTGTCTCTCGGTCACTCCTCACCTGTCTGTGTCCTGCAGATGTTGGATATCACAGTCTCCCAAGTGTCCAGCCTCCATCCTATCCTGGCATCCAGAGCTTTGCACAAGCAGCGTCGGGTGAAGGAAAGCTGGGCCCAGCTACAGCAATCAATCAGGTATAGAGATTCCTGTCAGAGGTCATCATCATTCTCCACTGATGTCAATCCAGTTAATAATAAATAATCGGATCATTGGAGGTTATTGCACTGTTTGTAAGGGATGATCGGACCAGATAAGAGAGGCGGCCGGAGTAGTTATGAGAGATAATTGGAGTAGATAGAATAGGTGATCAGACCAGATATGAGAGATGATCAGAGTAGACATTATAGATGATCAGAGTAGATATTGTAGATGATCAGACCAGATATGAGACATGGTCAGAGCAGACATTATAGATGATCGGAGTAGATATTATAGATGATCGAAGTAGAAATTATAGATGTCACGGTTGGCTTACAGGGAATTGATCCCTAGGCTCTGCTGAACATGGCTAAGCCCACCCATGGGCGCAGAGTCTAACAGACAGGTGGTTTTCACCAGGAACCCCCGCAAGGGGGTATGGTCTTAGCTGCACCAAGTCTGCAGGTCGCGGTCCCGTGAGTGAGTGTACAGCAGAACGATGTGGGGGAGCCAGGTGAAGTGGATGGAGATGATGGAGTCCACAGATGAGTGGTATAAATACAGGCACAACAATAATATAGGCTGATGGTCAGCAGCCAATGAGTCACTAGGAGAATAGGTGCTCTGTGGTATACAACGAGAGGACAGAGGCTGTCACTATGAAGTACTCTGGAGATGGTAATGGAAGTACTGGAGCAGCAATAGTTCAACACAGCCAAAGGCTGAAGGCTGACTGGAGTAACGGAGGTAACTCGTAGTAGCTGATGAGTCCCAGATGAAATAGCGGCTCTGAACGGTAGTGATGAGAGAACCGGAGCTGTCACGATGATGTACACTGGAGATGGTAATAGAGGTACTGGAGCAGCGATAGTTCAGCACAGACCACGAACTGAGAGCAGACTGGAACACAGGCAAACCACAAGAAGAACAGGAACCAGAACCACAGGCTGCAGGAAGTGAGCTTGAAGAACAGGCATCAGACAGGTGAATCCAGGAGGTTTAAATAGTGCTCCAGAAGTGCATAGCCAATGAAAAAGAGGGAGGAGGTCCTGAAGTGCAATAGGCTGCACCTGCGCAGATCTGAATATAGCTGAATGAATGAACTGGAGAATGTCTGATGCTGGGACATGGCAGTTTCCAGATGAATGGACTGCAGGTAACGAGATAGGTACTATCTGTGGGACCGGAGCGTTACAATAGATGATCAGAGTAGATATGAGAGATGATCGGAGTAGACATTATAGATGATCGAAGTAGACATTATAGATCATTGTAGTAGTTATTATAGATGAACGGATGTAGACATTATGGGGCAGGGACTGATGTGAATGAGTTCTCTGTACAGCACTGTGGAATTAGTGGCGCTATATAAATAAATGGTGATGTTGATAGCTAATCGGAGTAGACATTATAGATGATTGTAGTAGATATTATAGATGATCGAAGTAGATATTATAGATGATCAGAGTAGATATGAGAGATGATCGGAGTAGACATTATAAATCATCGTATTAGTTATTATAGATGATCGGAGTAGATATGAGAGATGATCGAAGTAGATACGAGAGATGATCGAAGTAGATATGAGAGATGATCGAAGTAGATATTAGAGATGATCAGAGTAGACATTATAGATCATCGTAGTAGTTATTATAGATGATCGGAGTATATATGAGAAATGATCGGAGTAGATATGAAAGATGATCGAAGTAGATACGAGAGATGATCGAAGTAGATATTAGAGATGATCAGAGTAGACATTATAGATCATCATAGTAGTTATTATAGATGATCGGAGTATATATGAGAGATGATCGGAGTAGATATGAGAGATGATCGGTGTAGACATTATAGATGATCGGAGTAGACATTATAGATGATCGGAGTAGACATTATAGATCATCGTAGTAGTTATTATAGATGATCGGAGTATATATGAGAGATGATTGAAGTAGATATGAGAGATGATCGAAGTAGTTATTAGAGATGACCAGAGTAGATATGAGAGATGACCGGAGTAGATATGAGAGATGATCGAAGTAGATATGAGAGATGATCGAAGTAGTTATTAGAGATGATCGGAGTAGATATGACAGATGACTGAAGTAGATATTATAGATGATCGGAGTATATATGAGAGATGATTGGAGTAGATATGAGAGATGATCGAAGTAGTTATTAGAGATGATCGGAGTAGATATGAGAGATGATCGAAGTAGATATGACAGATGACTGGAGTAGATATGAGAGGTGATCGGAGTAGACATTATAGATGATCGGAGTAGATATGAGAGATGATCGAAGTAGATATGACAGATTACTGGAGTAGATATGAGAGGTGATCGGAGTAGACATTAGAGATGATTGGAGTAGATATGAGAGGTGATCGGAGTAGATATGACAGATGACTGAAGTAGATATTATAGATGATCGGAGTATATATGAGAGATGATTGGAGTAGATATGAGAGATGATCGGAGTAGATATGAGAGATGATCGGAGTAGATATGCTAGGATTACAACTCAGTTATGATCAATGTTAGTGTGCCTCTCAGTGGGATATAAAGCTTTGCCGGTTTTAATCCTAGGGTAAAGGAAAGGTGATAAAGAACTATAAGGTAAGTGGGGGAGCTTTGATCCGGGATGTGAGGACTCAAGGCATTTTGGGAGCTAGAGATAACAGAGAGATTGGACTGGGGCCTACATGTCATAATGATTATACACAGACTAAGAGACAGACATAGGGGTAAACGGCAGGCCATGATTACAGAATAGCAGAGACAAACAGTGAACAGAAGACCAAGAACTAAGGACTGAAAGTAATTCACCAGGGACTGGCAAGCCTGATTTAGCACTGAGCAGTGTCAGGGGTGACTACTGTGGGGATGAATAGGGAGCTAACAGATCAGGCATCTTAGGAAGACCATATGACAGACTGAGCATAGCTTACTTATTGCTGAAGGAGAGCCTCGCTGTGTGCAATTCCCACAATCATTACAACAGGCTTTTAATAACATCTAATATCATCCCTTAGGACAGAGAAGCCAACAAAGGTCACTTTCACCAGAGAACCTGGCAACTGTGTGACCTCAGACTCAGAGGAGCAGAGCGGCGTGGGAAACCAGCAGCAAAGGATCCTGGGAAGTCAGGTCAGCAAGCACAGGTCAATGAGAGTGGCTGGTAGTTTGCCACAAACACAAATAGTCCAGAACTTGCATACTACTCCGGCTCTATCGCCACATATCATTTTTTACACCAGTACATTTTTATCTTTTCAGATAGAGGAGACCAGCAGCAGAGACTTTCATATGCAAAACCCACTACATTCTCCTCCAGAGACACAAACCGAAAGGAAGCTCATCAATGTGACTCCAGCTGCTTCCAGGAGGTATCGTATATATAGGAAAAGAGATTTAGACGAAAACAGGTGTGACAGAGATAGTGGTTTACACAAGCAGTTGCTGTACATTTTATAGGAATGATAGTTTTACACTATAATTGGTGTATTATGCCTTAGTTTGTGCTTTATATATTACTCTTGTTTATGTTTTGTGTCAGACAGGGCAGTTCACTGGCAGACAGAGAGCAGATCCAGAGCACCCAGCAATACTCGCCATCATCCAATAAGCCTGAGGTGAGTACCGGGATTACAGGTTTGGAACTATTCTTTCTGATGCGCAAGTTATTTCTTAAGAAACGTCCAGTGTCCAGCTCTGATGATAGACATTCAATACCGAAATTCCACCAAACACCCATATGTCTGAGAGTACAATAATCAATTCTGTCCCATCAACCACCACATACTTATTGAACATCAACCACCAATCTCTGTCCCTACGCACATATCTTATTAAACATCAACCACTCGGCTCTACATCATCATCCATCAAACACCTATGTTTCTGAAGGTAAAACATTTGTGCTGACAGTCATTCCTTCATTTCTTACTTTCTGATCCTAAGACACCCATCTCTGTCCCATCAGTCATCAAACACTAATGCTTCTGAGAGTAAAATACCCGTCTCAGTCCCATCAGTCATCAAACACCAATGCTTCTGAGAGTAAAATACCCGTCTCAGTCCCATCAGCCACCACGTACTTACTGAACGTCAAACAATCACCTCTGATGATAGACCTTTCTTAACAAACGTCAACCATCCTTCTCTGTCCCATCATCCATGAACCACCCATGTTTTGGGGGAAAAACATCCATCTCAGTCTCATCACCCACCATGTACTCATTGAACATCAACCACCCACCACTGTGCCAACTGTCTTTCCTCCGTTCCTTACCTTCTGAACCTAAAACACCCATCTCTGTCCCATCAGCCACTAAGTACTTATGGAAATTACCTGGGTCTGTCCTGACAGTAACTTTTTGTTTACTGAACATTAGTCACCAATCTCTGTTCCTTACAGCCATATCTGATTAAACACTGACCAACCATCTTTGTCCCCCAGAAGCCATGTCTTACTTATTGGAAACCAACCATCCATCTCAGTCTCAACAGCACTTTCTTACCTACTAAGCGTCAACCACACATCTTTTTCCCAATAGCCATTTATTTCTTATGATTGTTTTAATGAATGCACATCATTATCAATTACCCAAGCCAGTAGTAGTCTATGCAAAAGTTGAGGTATTCATTAAACCGAGTAGCTTGCAATCTGTCCACATAGTAATCCTTGAATTGACTGCATGTCAAAAGAATTGAATTTGCATTTACATCTCATTTACATATGTCCACAGAACAACCATCTTCTCAATGAGTTGAACTCTACAACACAGTGGCTGCAGAGTGTGGAGCTCCTTCTGTCAGAGCCTACCGCCATGAGAAGTCCGGAGTTCGTTCGTAGGGACTTGAGGCAGGTGTCTGTCTTGGAGAGAGAGGTAAAGTCACGAGGACTGGCTCTTCATTGTCTTGGAGGGAAAGCAAGGAGACTGAGGGTGCCTGAATGGACTGTGAATGAGGAAACACAAGTCAAGGTTCTAGAGGTGGAGGAAAGGTGAGGACTTTGAAGCATATGATAGATGGAGAAATGACTCTGTAGAGCAGAAGTTTGGTCACTTAACTGCTAAATATCCATAGGGAGCAAATAGAATGAGGCTAGGTTCTTCAAGCCTTTCTCTAAAGTTTCCTGAATGGTTTGGTTACATCTACATAAAACTAAAGGACCTCTCCTAGACCCAAGATACTCTGAGATAGGTAGGGGATAGTCCCAATGCTTCTGAATATTATCCGAAAGATGCCATAAGACTTGTCCTTTGTGCTCCAGATTTAATTACACCTCTGCTTGGTAGGTGAATACATCTGGGGAGGTTATTCCTCATCTAGATGATCAGGCCCTGACTCCTGTTACCCTGACACATGGAGAGACTTTGGCAATCACTTGAGTTGTTTTTTGGGAGCATCTAATCTATGACTTCCTGTTTCCTCACAGGTTTCAGATAGTACAGGACGCTCTTCGACGCCGCGCCTCAGATCTACGAGACACATTGGTGCTGTCTGAGTTCATGAAGGTTGTACAAATGGAGGAAGAGAGGAAGAAAAAAAAGGAAGCGGTGAGTGAGAAAGGTGGAGCGTAAACAGTAATAGAAGGATAACATTATTTTCATGTCACAGCAAACAATGTACCATTCTACAGATAAACACTGTAGAACGTGCTATATAAATAAAAATTAATATATATCAATTAATACTGTGTAATATTGTGTCATATTATGTCTTATTGTGTAATAATGTGTTATATTGTGTATTATGGTGTAATACTGTGTTCCATTGTGTCTTACAGTTTTATAGTTTGCTTGTCATCGTCTTGTTTTTGCTTTTCAGCCGACAACTGGAGGGTCTGCAAGAGGTGCCCCCGATACCCAGGCCGTGACGTCAGACAGGACAGAGAGATTTACGCCATTGGAGGATCTGCAGGAGGCGGTGGAAATGTTGAATGATGCTGTAAAGGAGAGAGAGAGAGCAGTGGCTGCCACTAGAGAGATGACAAACCTGGAGAGCAGCGTAAGTGTGAGGGAATCCTGAGTGTCTGGCATGCAGTTTAGGATGGGTCTGTTATTCTCCCCTGAAGCGCAAACTGCGTTTGTTAGTGCCAGTCACTAGGGGGCAGTGTCACCACTGTTGGGTCTTCAGTCCTTTCTGGTTGTATCGCCCCATTTAGAGAGTGTAATTCATTAAGTCTAAGAGACAGCGCCAGTAACTAGGAGGGAAACCTGTCCAAATGGGAATTATGTCTTACCAGACACAGAACATAACATTTCATTATGTTTTTCTTCATTTCAGGCACATATTAATCACTTATAGGCCAGCATTTGCTTCTATACTTCCATTTATAAGTGTAATCTCTAATTCCCACTGACCGTCAGTAGACTATTCAGATACACAGCACATTTATTTATATGCAAATATATGTAATTGTCTTTCTAGCACATAACTAGATTCTCCCAGCTGGAAATATCTTATACATTGAATAAATTGTATTTACATTCTGGGGCCACATTTGTGCAGTTCCTAAATTACCCTTATTATTATTATTCTCCGGTTTCCTCCCACACTCCAAAAACATACTAATAGGTTAATTGGCTGCTATCAAATTGACCCTAGTCTCTCTCTCTCTGTCGGTCTGTGTGTGTGTGTGTGTGTGTTAGGGAATTTAGACTGTAAGCTCCAATGGGGCAGGGACTGATGTGAGTGAGTTTTGTGTAAAGTGCTGTGGAATTAGTGGCGCTATATAAATAAATAAATAAATAAATGATGATTATTGTTGGAAGGGCTTATTATTATTTTTTATATAAAAGCAGCCACTAGGAGGCAGTGTCAGTCACCAGTTTTACTAATAAGGTCCTGTGAATGTTCCGTCACCATTTCCCTGTCTCCCCTCTCCAGCTGGCGGCGCTGTCCCAAATGATGGCATCAGCCAGCGCTAGGCTCCAAGATGTCGGAAAACAGATGGAGGCGGCCGAGCAGGACTTTACTTCTGTGAAGAAACAGACAGATATGCGGGAGCTGCAGGGAATGTTTATTCAGCAGCAACAACTTGAGGTAGAGCCTAGATAGTAGGAGAAGCTCCTGTGTTTGCCCCTCGGCCAGGGCTGGGTACATGTTATACTGCAGCAGCTTGTATAGTACGTCTGGGTAAAGCATATAATGTTCTGCTCTTGTATAGTGGTCAGTCATCTTGGAGCATTGTCCAGATACAATGTGTCACCTCACAGATGTACATACAACATTGTAACATGTTGTCACCCGTGTTGTTTCTTTAGAGTGACATGTCTGGAGCCATCAGCGAGGAGCTGAGAAAACTGGATGAGGGGAGGGACAGGCTGCAGGAGTTGTGCCCTGTCAGGAGCCAGAAACTGGGATGGAGAATTGAGGAAACGCTGCAGGCCTGTTCCCATCTGCAAGACCACATCCAGGAGAACCAGAAGAGGTTACAGAGAACAGCCCGTCTCCGGGACTTCTTCCTCAGCTACCTGGGGATGATGTGAGTTCTGTGCAGTGGTCGTCCACAGACCCATTGTGGGACCTCCAGGAAAGGCTTTATGGGCTAATAACACTGGAAACATGTACTTACCTGCTGTATGATATCAAAGTCACATCTCATAGCCACACCCCTAATGACATCACATAAATGTATCGCAATCTCATAGCCGCACCCCTAATGATATCACATAACTGTATCGCAATCTTGTAGCCACACCCCTAATGACATCACATAACTGTATCGCAATCTTGTAGCCACACCCCTAATGACATTACATAAATGTATTGCTACAAGTCAGATCTCATAGCCACACCTCTAATGACATCACATAAATGTCGCAATCTCATAGCCACACCCCTAATGACATCACATAAATGTATCGCAATCTCATAGCCGCACCCCTAATGATATCACATAACTGTATCGCAGTCTCGTAGCCACACCCCTAATGACATCACATAACTGTATCGCAGTCTCGTAGCCACACCCCTAATGACATCACATAAATGTATCGCAATCTTGTAGCCACACCCCTAATGACATCACATAACTGTATCGCAATCTTGTAGCCACACCCCTAATGACATTACATAAATGTATTGCTACAAGTCAGATCTCATAGCCACACCTCTAATGACATCACATAAATGTCGCAATCTCATAGCCACACCCCTAATGACATCACATAAATGTATTGCAATCTCGTAGCCACACCCCTAATGACATCACGTAAATGTATTGCTACAAGTCACATCTCATAGCCACACCTCTAATGACATCACATAAATGTATTGAAATCTCATAACCACACCCCTAATGACATCACATAAATGTATCGCGATCTCATAGCCACACCCCTAATGACATCACATAAATGTATCACTACGAGTCACATCTCATAACCACACCCCTAATGACATCACATAAATGTATCGCTACGAGTCACATCTCATAGCCACACCCCTGATGACATCACATAAATGTATCGCAATCTCATAGCCACACCTCTAATACATATGTGGCATTACACTACATGTGGTGTTACATTTTACATCTAAAGCTATGCCCCCAGTAATGGCCACACAGTGCTACTTTATAAATATGTCCAAGCACATGAAAGATCTCACTCCTACATTTTATCATGCCTTTACCTTCTCTCTCCTCTAAGGATAATAAATCCATGTGCTTATGGGCATGTTGTGTTCCTCTCTCTACAGATCCTGGACAGAAGACATGAGGGCTCAAGTCCTGTTGGAAAGCCCTGGAGACAGACTTAGCCCTGGTCGGAGAGAGGAACTGGAAAAGAGCATTGAGGGAAAGCTGAAAGAGTTTGAAGTGCTCGCGGGTATTGGGTGGAAGTTGATAGGAGAAGATCATCTTCTTGCTCAGACGGTGAGACCGGAAATGTTTAGACAATGAGTAACTGGTAATGCTGGAGATAGTAGAGGTTATTAAATACATGCGATACAGTTACATCTCTGTAGTATTCAGCTGGACCTTCACTAGGTGTGTCCAACAACCTGGAAAAAGTTGACCCATTGCTGTGACATCTTAAAATAATTTCCCTATAGCTACTAAACAATTCCTTTTGTTGATAATATTATCCCTCGCTGTCCCGCAGATCAAGGAGCGTCTGGAAGAATTACAGGGGATGTTGAGCTGGGTGCTGATGAGGTGGCGTTGCCAGAAACAAAGGATCGGGGGAAACAAAACTCAAAGACTAAAGACAAATGAGGTTCTGGAATCCAGCAAAGTGATGAAGGTGAGTGGTCAATAGGAGAACAATACAGGATACACCAAATTACAAGGTCATATTCTAATATTGTAGTGGCCTGTTCATGGTTTCTGCCTCTTGTCCATGATTCCAAATGGTGGCATACTGTCACCAGAGCTAGTCTATAGTACATTAGAGGGTAAGTCTACACCTAGGTTATTGTCTTTACACAATGTCAAGCACCCCTTAAATGTCCTGTCCAGACACACCTGGTGTAGAGGGGGCTCTAGGACTTCTCAAGTCCATGCTAATAATAAAGGCACAAAATTTGGGATGCATCATATCCAGGATTTCTATTATATGTTATTATATATTTTGATTTCTGGAATCAATAAGTCATCACTCAGAAGATCATTTTATGTCCCGATGGAAAGGATTTTGTACTCGTCAGATCCCTACAGTGATGGATATTCTGTGTTCTTACACGCAATAAGGTGGACGGCGGCAGTAGGAAGCAGTTGAGCAGAGTCTTATCTGTATATTTCTGCAGGAAGAACCGCACCACACAACCAGATCTGTTGCATCAGAAGAGTTTCAGTGTCTGAAGGATGAGGGCATCACGCCAACATCTCAACTTCCCAGGGGACCACCACTTCGCAGGTACAGGAAGAAGGCTCTTAGTCCCATGTTATTTCAGCACCCATTCTGCAAGCTCTCTGCCAGCCCAGATACGGAGACTGAGGATGGGGCGGAACTGCAGGAAGACAACCCCAGGAAGTGTGGAGGGGGACCCTTGTGGCTGGAGCCCAAAGTACTCCCAACAGGATCAGAGACTCCAGAACCTGGCGAGGAGCCACTCATGGTAAGAACATGTTGCAATGTCGGTGGGAATACTGAAGATAGCTCTCTCTCCAAAATGTCTGACAATTAGACCGTACAGAAGGAATTGTTCCAGAAATCATCAAAAAGAACCAGTAATTATCTGCGGAGATCACACTTCCATTTAACAATATATAATGTGCCATTTATGGGGGCACGGTGTATTCTGCCAATCTCATGTGTGTCCCTCTGCCCCTTTGTCTGCCACCTCGTTCCTCTGCCGATCTCACTTTCTGTCTGTCTGTTATCACACTATATTATTGACTATATCAGTAGAACATCAGCTTGTTGTCTGGTGTCCAGGAGTTATTGATCCATTGGCAGCAGATTTCCCTCTCATCCCTTCTGCTCACTATAATCATTATCTGTATATATCTTCTCTTTGTTCCCTCTGATCGCCAGCCCTCACCCTCTAAATCGTTTTGGAAGCGCTGTCAGGGAATTTTAGATGGTACTTTCCGTAGCTTAAAGAAAAAGAAAAGAGTTTCACTCCCTGTTGCGGAAGAGGTAACGGCCCTACCGGAGTGCATTTTGTGATGGTTTGTTATGGCATGTGGTTTTGCAGATAATGTGGTTTGTCCATTAACCCTTAAGGGTGATCACTCCTAACCTAATAAACTAACCTGTGAGTTAAATATGAGATATCCATAAGGATTAATTAAAGAAACAAGGTTGCGGAGATTAAACACTATGAAATTCTTTATTTTGTCATGGTTCCATAGTAGAGCGTGCCATGTGACCTCTACTGCTGGCTGTCATGTAATTACTCAGCCAGGCTGTGTCTACTCAATATATTGTTAATTATCCCACTTCTGATGGGAAATGTTATTGCATTATTTGTCTACACATTATACATAGTGTGGAGAGTATCGTTTCATGCGCAGAATTGCCTGGTGTGTGAAAACTCTTGTTCCTACTTCCCAACCCCTAGAACCATCCAAGTCGGTCTGTTTGTTGTGTTTCGTTGGATGCCGTTATATAACACTGATAAAAATTAGAGGGACATTATACTGACACTTTAGAATTAAAATAAAATACTTTATTTATATTTGCATAACTTGTGTCAAATAAAACAAATATGCTAATATAATATTTATGCACAGTATAGTATAGTAAGTATATAAATACTTGAAAACTGGTTTTGCATTATGATCTCAAGCAGTATCACTGCCCCCATTCATCTTACTGCAGTCCAGAAGAACATTTCATCTGTTCTACCATGACACAAAGCATAAGAACAATATAGAACACTCAGGGGCTGGCTGGAAAATTTGAGACTTGGCTCAGCAGTTTATTAGGAATGTTTTATAGGCACAAAATGCAGGTAGTCCAGTGACCCAGGCCAAGGTAGCCCACTATGGGACCGGACCGGGGAGGTAGAAACCCCCTGGCCAAGCCAGCCCCTGGGAGCACTCTTTCTAATGATTTAAAGGCATTTGGAGTATGAGTCATAGGAAAATAAGAGTGTAGTGTTGCAGACTTCTACACAGAGAAAAGGGGGACTGTCCAGGAAATACTGGGACACACAGGAGCCCCACACATGGATACTTTGCGTAGCAGTTAGGTTGGGCTTTCCTTCACCACCATTACTGTAAGAGCATCGGGGGTACCCAATGTCTATATGGAGAGCAGGAAGTTCTAACTGCTATTAAAAGAGACACCTGACCGGGCCACCAAATCATCGTCTAACAGGTGCCATTTTCATCTTTATATCCATCAATTTCTCTCTTACACAGGTGTGTCTCACCAATCTCTTTCTCTCTTACCCACATGTGTCTCACCCATCACTTTCTCTCTTACCCACATGTGTCTCACCCATCACTTTCTCTCTTACCCACATGTGTCTCACCCTTCACTTTCCCTCTTACACAGGTGTATCTCACTCATCACTCTCTTACACAGGTGTATCTCACTCATCACTTTCTCTCTTACACAGGTGTGTCTCACTCATCACTTTCTTACACAGGTGTGTCTCACTCATCACTTTCTCTCTTACACAGGTGTGTCTCACTCATCACTTTCTTTCTTACCCAGGTGTATCTCACTCATCACTCTCTTACACAGGTGTGTCTCACTCATCACTTTCTCTCTTACACAGGTGTATCTCACTCATCACTTTCTCTCTTACACAGGTGTATCTCACTCATCACTTTCTCTCTTACACAGGTGTATCTCACTCATCACTCTCTTACACAGGTGTGTCTCACTCATCACTTTCTCTCTTACCCAGGTGTATCTCACTCATCACTTTCTCTCTTACACAGGTGTGTCTCACTCATCACTTTCTTTCTTACCCAGGTGTATCTCACTCATCACTCTCTTACACAGGTGTATCTCACTCATCACTTTCTCTCTTACACAGGTGTGTCTCACTCATCACTTTCTCTCTTACACAGGTGTATCTCACTCATCACTCTCTTACACAGGTGTATCTCACTCATCACTTTCTCTCTTACACAGGTGTGTCTCACTCATCACTTTCTTACACAGGTGTGTCTCACTCATCACTTTCTCTCTTACACAGGTGTATCTCACTCATCACTCTCTTACACAGGTGTATCTCACTCATCACTCTCTCTTACACAGGTGTATCTCACTCATCACTTTCTCTCTTACACAGGTGTGTCTCACTCATCACTTTCTCTCTTACACAGGTGTGTCTCACTCATCACTTTCTTTCTTACCCAGGTGTATCTCACTCATCACTCTCTTACACAGGTGTGTCTCACTCATCACTTTCTCTCTTACACAGGTGTATCTCACTCATCACTTTCTCTCTTACACAGGTGTATCTCACTCATCACTTTCTCTCTTACACAGGTGTATCTCACTCATCACTCTCTTACACAGGTGTGTCTCACTCATAACTTTCTCTCTTACCCAGGTGTATCTCACACATCACTTTCTCTCTTACCCAGGTGTATCTCACTCATCACTCTCTTACACAGGTGTGTCTCACTCATCACTTTCTCTCTTACACAGGTGTATCTCACTCATCACTTTGTCTTTTACACAGGTGTATCTCACTCATCACTCTCTTACACAGGTGTATCTCACTCATCACTTTCTCTCTTACACAGGTGTATCTCACTCATCACTTTCTCTCTTACACAGGTGTATCTCACACGTCACTTTCTCTCTTACCCAGTTGTATCTCACTCATCACTCTCTTACCCAGGTGTATCTCACACGTCACTTTCTCTCTTACCCAGGTGTATCTCACTCATCACTCTCTTACACAGGTGTATCTCACTCATCACTTTCTCTCTTACACAGGTGTATCTCACTCATCACTTTCTCTCTTACACAGGTGTATCTCACACGTCACTTTCTCTCTTACCCAGTTGTATCTCACTCATCACTCTCTTACACAGGTGTATCTCACTCATCACTTTCTCTCTTACACAGGTGTATCTCACTCATCACTTTCTCTCTTACACAGGTGTATCTCACACGTCACTTTCTCTCTTACACAGGTGTATCTCACTCATCACTTTCTCTCTTACACAGGTGTGTCTCACACATCACTTTCTCTCTTACACAGGTGTGTCTCACTCATCACATTCTCTCTTACACAGGTGTATCTCACTCATCACTTTCTCTCTTACACAGGTGTGTCTCACTCATCACTTTCTCTCTTACACAGGTGTATCTCACTCATCACTTTCTCTCTTACACAGGTGTATCTCACTCATCACTTTCTCTCTTACACAGGTGTGTCTCACTCATCACTTTCTCTCTTACACAGGTGTATCTCACTCATCACTTTCTCTCTTACACAGGTGTATCTCACTCATCACTTTCTCTCTTACACAGGTGTATCTCACTCATCACTTTCTCTCTTACACAGGTGTATCTCACTCATCACTTTCTCTCTTACACAGGTGTGTCTCACACATCACTTTCTCTCTTACACAGGTGTGTCTCACTCATCACTTTCTCTCTTACACAGGTGTATCTCACTCATCACTCTCTCTTACACAGGTGTATCTCACTCATCACTTTCTCTCTTACACAGGTGTATCTCACACGTCACTTTCTCTCTTACCCAGTTGTATCTCACTCATCACTCTCTTACACAGGTGTATCTCACTCATCACTTTCTCTCTTACACAGGTGTATCTCACTCATCACTTTCTCTCTTACACAGGTGTATCTCACTCATCACTTTCTCTCTTACACAGGTGTGTCTCACTCATCACTTTCTCTCTTACACAGGTGTATCTCACTCATCACTTTCTCTCTTACACAGGTGTATCTCACTCATCACTTTCTCTCTTACACAGGTGTATCTCACTCATCACTTTCTCTCTTACACAGGTGTATCTCACTCATCACTTTCTCTCTTACACAGGTGTGTCTCACACATCACTTTCTCTCTTACACAGGTGTGTCTCACTCATCACTTTCTCTCTTACACAGGTGTATCTCACTCATCACTCTCTCTTACACAGGTGTATCTCACTCATCACTTTCTCTCTTACACAGGTGTGTCTCACTCATCACTCTCTCTTACACAGGTGTATCTCACTCATCACTCTCTTACACAGGTGTATCTCACTCATCACATTCTCTCTTACACAGGTGTATCTCACTCATTACTCTCTCTTACACAGGTGTGTCTCACTCATCACATTCTCTCTTACACAGGTGTATCTCACTCATTACTCTCTCTTACACAGGTGTGTCTCACTCATCACTCTCTTACACAGGTGTATCTCACTCATCACTTTCTCTCTTACACAGGTGTATCTCACTCATCACTTTCTCTCTTACACAGGTGTGTCTCACTCATCACTTTCTCTCTTACACAGGTGTGTCTCACTCATCACTTTCTGTCTTACTCTGGTGTATCTCACACGTCACTTTCTATTGTGCCCAGGTAAGCACCTATTTGAACATGAAAGACAGTGAAAAACACAACACGTGCCAGAGTCTGACAGTGCCAAGACTTTCCAGGAAAACTCGGTCATCAGAGCAATATTCATTAATTCCTGCATATGGCTCTTCTACCAACGCCTTTCCTAAAATTAGATCCCATTTACTTTTCAAAAGCTTCAAGAGAAAGGAAAAAGCCCAAAGGCTTACAGTACAAGGGATTATGGGAGTTTACTCAGACAAGAAACATAACACCAAAGAAACCATCAAATATCGAACGTCTACCTGGCCTCCAAAACTGGAAAGGAATACCCCAGCCTTGGAGCCACATCCAGACTTTGAAACATTTCTAAATTATGTAAAAAAAACCCTTACAAAGCATATTGATGCTGAGTGTGTTGTATCTGGCTCTGTTTTAAAGAAAAGTGAACTGAAAAGGCCTAATTCTGACATACTAACAACACATTCCAGTTGTCAACGTCTGACCTTAGGTTCCGTCTTGACTCTACAGCTCCCCAAGGAATTAAATCTTTTGGACAGCAACCAAGAGGCAATTGCAGTAGTATCCAAGGATGACATTGAATTTGCCAATATTTCAGATTCTGGAAGGGCAGATGAATCACAATGTACAGTGAATGGAAAGCCAGTCAAAGAGAAAGAACACTGCAACATCACCATAAAAGAAACACACTCATCAAGTTCTACATCATGGATAGAAGCCTTATCTAGTAGTTCTGGATATTGCAGGCAGAATATACATGGGTATGGGAAGTCCATAGACAGTTTACAAAGTCGGGAATTAGAAGACTTGACTGATGATTTTATCAACTTTGAGATAGATAGACTTTCCCCTATTGTCTTACAGAACCTTGAACCTGAGTGGGCGAAAAGGAGAGCTGCCTTAAATTCACCTGAAACAAAAGATGTTATTTTAGCAGATTGCAAGGACTCAAATTCCCACCACAAATATCATAGTTGGACTGATATCTACTCATCGTCCGTCTGCCAAAAGGCAGGAGGAAGGGTTCATTGTGTAAAGACATATAATGATGATGAGCAGAAGCATGAACAACTCAGATCAAATTGTTCCTCCGTAGATTTCCCCAATGCAAATGTTAAAACATCCAGCCCAGTACATGAGCCTTACATCTTCCTGGAGACCCCGCCTGGAAGCAGGACTTTCAATAAAGCAAACCCTCATTCATTCCCTGAAGTCCTCCATCCAGACCATGAGTTTCTGGAACATGATGATGAAGAGCTAGAAGGAATATGGAATAATGCAAGAAAGGGTCAACCAGGGGGCCCTACACAGACATCTGACAATGTATCACTGAAAGAGACAGGGGAGGGCTACCTGTCACCTGTGAAACACACTGATCCTTGTGGCAAAGTAATAATGAGGACTGAACCCAACTTGCTGGTGGCCACTTTTACACTGCCCAACTCTGTGGCTTTAGCTACAGACTATGTTAGAGAGAAGGGCCCAGATCCTTGCCAGAATGACTTTTGCCAAAGTAAAAGTGTTGTAGCTGCCTGCCCGGACTATCATCTGCCAGGAGTTAGTGAGACAGTGCAGGGTCCTGTTAGTCCAAAACTTGACACTGCAAAAGAGGATTCAACTACATCCACGGTGAGATATATTTATGATGGATAGTGAAACAATTATGTTCAATTCTGCCTCATTCCTCCTACATGATCTCTCAATGCAACATTCCATGTCCCCATATGTTATTTACTTCTCTATTTGAAGCTCTACAAGACAATCTCCCATGTATACCCTGGGTACAATGAGCTGTCCATGTGTTTGTATAATTCCCCCACCTGTATTCCGGGTATAATGGACTGTCCATGTGTTTGTATGATTCCCTCACCTGTATCCCGGGTATAATGGACTCTCCATGTGTTTGTATGATTCCCCCACCTGTATCCCGGGTATAATGGTCTGTCCATGTGTTTGTATGATTCCGCCATGGACTGTCCATGTGTTTGTATGATTCCCTCACCTGTATCCCAGGTATAATGGACTGTCCATGTGTTTGTATGATTCCCCCACCTGTATCCCGGGTATAATGGACTGTCCATGTCTTTGTATGATTCCCCCACCTGTATCCCGGGTAGAATGGACTGTCCATGTGTTTGTATGATTCCCCCACCTGTATCCCGGGTAGAATGGACTGTCCATGTGCGTTTGTATGATTCCCCCACCTGTATCCCGGGTATAATGGACTCTCCATGTGTTTGTATGATTTCCTCACCTGTATCCCGGGTATAATGGACTCTCCATGTGTTTGTATGATTCCCCCACCTGTATCCCGGGTATAATGGTCTGTCCATGTGTTTGTATGATTCCGCCATGGACTGTCCATGTGTTTGTATGATTCCCTCACCTGTATCCCGGGTATAATGGACTCTCCATGTGTTTGTATGATTCCCTCACCTGTATCCCAGGTATAATGGACTGTCCATGTGTTTGTATGATTCCCCCACCTGTATCCCGGGTATAATGGACTGTCCATGTGTTTGTATGATTCCCCCACCTGTATCCCGGGTAGAATGGACTGTCCATGTGTTTGTACGATTCCCCCACCTGTATCCCGGGTAGAATGGACTGTCCATGTGCGTTTGTATGATTCCCTCACCTGTATCCCGGGTATAATGGACTCTCCATGTGTTTGTATGATTCCCCCACCTGTATCCCGGGTATAATGGTCTGTCCATGTGTTTGTATGATTCCGCCATGGACTGTGCATGTGTTTGTATAATTCCCTCACCTGTATCCCAGGTATAATGGACTGTCCATGTTTTTGTATGATCCCCACACCTGTATCCCGGGTAGAATGGACTGTCCATGTGTTTGTATGATTCCCCCACCTGTATCCCAGGTATAATGGACTATCCAGGTCTTTGTATGATCCCCACACCTGTATCCTGGGTAGAATGGACTGTCCAGGTCTTTGTATGATTCCCCCACCTGTATCCCGGGTAGAATGGACTGTCCAGGTGTTTGTATGATTCCCCCACCTGTATCCCGGGTAGAATGGACTGTCCATGTGTTTACATGATTCCCCCACCTGTATCCCAGGTAGAATGTGTGTGTGTGAATCATTGTAACATTTACCTTAATACTTGCAGGTGACCTGGAAATTGGATTTTCACTTGATGGAAGGTCCCCTGGAGAAGAAGCACATTCTACAGCCAGGGGGCAAGAAGGCAAGTGGTAGATGGGGAGGCAATAAAATGACCTGAGTGACTGCAATATCCTACTAAAGAGACATATTTATAAATATGAAATGTTTTATTTATTTTGAAAGTTGTTTTTTATTGAAATTATATGTACAGTGTTGACAGATAAAAGATACAATTAACATTATATGGTTAAAGAGAAAAAAAAAAGTATAGTTATTATTATCGCTTATAAACACCGATCCGATCGCCCACAAAAGTAAAACCACCTGCGTAATATTCTGTAGGTCCCTCTCGTGCCACCAAAACAGCTCTGACCTGTCAAGGTATGGACTACACAAGACCTCTCAAGGTGTCGTGTGGTCACTGGCACCAAGACAGCAGATCCTTTAAGTCTTGTAAGTTGCAGTCTCCATGGCTTGTTTTTCCAGCACATCCCACAGATGCTCGATCAGATTGAGATCTGGGTAATTTGGAGGCCAAGTCAACACTTTGAACTCTTCGTCATGTTCCTCAAACCTTTCCTGAACAATTTTTGCAGTGTGGCATTATCCTGCTGAAAGAGGCCACTGCCATCTGGGAAAACCGTTGCCGCGAAGGGGTGTACTTGGTCTGCAACACTGTTTAGGTAGGTGGTATGTGTCAAAGTAACATCCTCATAATTGCCAGGGCCCAAGGTTTCCCAGCAGAACACTGCTCAGAGCTTTACACTGCCTCCAACTGCTTGCCTCTTGCCATAGTAATATCCTGGTGCCATCTCTTCCTCAGGTAAATGATGCGCACGCACCCAAGGGGTCCACATGATGTAAAAGAAAACGTGATTCCTCAGACCAGGCCACCTTCTTACATTGCTCCATGGTCTGGTTCTGTAGCTCACATGCCCAATGTAGGCGCTTTCAGCGGTGGACAGGGGCCAGCATGAGCACTCTGCGGCTACGCAGCCCAATACGCAGAAAACTGTGATACACTATGTGTTTTGACACCTTTCTATCATAGCCAGCACTAACTTTTTCAGCAATTTGTGCTACAGTACCTCTTATGTAGGATTGGACTAGATGGGCTACCCTTTGCTTCCCACGCGCATCAGTGAGCCTTAGACACCCATGATCCTGTCGCCAGTTATTATTATTATCGTTTATTTGTTAGGCGCCACAAGGTTTCCGTAGCGACGTACATGGTACAAACAGTAGACTATACAGGGTAAAACAGTACAGAACAATAAACACAAAGTACCAGTACTTCAGAAACTCCAGGCAGGCAGATACAGTAGAGACGGAGCGGAAGAACAGGTATGGAGTTCACTATTTGTCCTTTGTTGGACCACTTTTGGTAGGTACTAACCACTGCATACCAGGAACACCCCACAAGTCCTGCTGGTTTGGAGATGCTCTAACCCAGTCATCTAGCCATCACAATTTGACCCTTGTCAAAGTCGCTCAGATCCTTACGGGTGCCCATTTTTCCAGCTTCCAACACATCAACTTCAAGAACTGACTGTTCACTTGCTATCCCACCCGTTGACAGGTGCCATTGTAACGAGATAATCAATGTTAATCACTTGACTTGTTAGTGGTTTTACTGTTGTGGCTGATCAGTGTATATAGCTTCATCACATTAGGTAGTGCTATACGGAGAATATTTATCACTCACATCAGTCCCTACCCCAATGGAGCTTACAGTCTAAATTCCTTAACACACACAGACTAGGGTCCATTTTGTCGGTAGCCAATTGACCTACCAGTATGTTTTTGGAGTGTGGGAGGAAACCGGAGAACCCAGAGGAAACTTACACAACCATGGGGAGAACAAACAAACTCCACACAGGTAGTGCCCTGATCAGAATACTCAACAGTGTAATAGTGTGTTAGTTTGTCTTACAGTCTAACAGTTTGGATTGAATAGACTATGCCAAATAGAGGAAGCAATGCCACCTACAAGAGTACCTGAGCTAGATTTATACATCTGCACCAGCAGAAAAGCATTTCACATGTTCACCCAAGTCTCCAATCGAGGGTGAATTTCACAACATGCCAAAATACCAGATTGGAATCCATGTAAAAGGTCTCCAGTGCATATAGTCTGGTTGTGGGGAATTTATAATTGTATGGGAAGGGGGAGTTCTTGTAACAACAATTTGTTATTGCATCACATGCATCTGTGTCACCTCATAGTACATCCTAATGTCACCTTATTAAAGCTCCTAATATTACCTCATAGAACATCCCAATGTCACCTCATCATAACGCCTAATATCACCTCATAGTACCTCCCAATATCACCTGATAGTACCTCCCAATGTCACCTCATCATACCTCATAATATCACCTCTTAGTACCTCCTAATATTACCTAGAACATCCCAATGTCACCTCATCAGAACGCCTAATATCACCTCATAGTACCTCCCAATATCACCTGATAGTACCTCCCAATATCACCTGATAGTACCTCCCAATGTCACCTCATCATACCTCATAATATTACCTCATAGAACATCCCAATGTCACCTCATCATACCTCCCAATATTACCTAGAACATCCCAATGTCACCTCATCATACCACCTAATATCACCTCATAGTACCTCCCAATATTACCTAGAACATCCCAATGTCACCTCAATGTACCTCATAATATCACCTCATAGTACCTCCCAATGTCACCTCATAGTACCTACTAATATCAGCTCATAGTATTAGGCCATAGTATAACGTCATAGTATCTCTTAATATCACCCCTTACGATTTCATATTATTACATTTCAACGTCCCCTATAATTATAACATTTCCTTTTTCTTCATTTACATATTATTATTACTTTTATGACCCTAATTTTTAAGGTATTTGCACTGGTATATGTACGTCTATTAGCGAGCTAAACGTATAACGTGATGGTAGAAGGTGGTGGCTGCGGTGAGACTAACACCGCCTTCGAGCTGGTGCAACAATCTGACTGTTTTTAATGGCTCTATCATCATGTTCTACCACTGAGACCCAATCGTTAATAAATATCCACACTCTGCATCATCTTGCTGCACTAATCCATGTGTTACTTTGTAAAAACAGACTTATCAGCAATTAATTGGTGTAGGCCATCACAAAGCAGGCTGTAGATAATGTCACCTCTGTGCCCCGGCCTCAAAGAAATGTCACAGTATGAACCTAGTCTATGCTGTTCCCACTGAGAAGGTATCATGTTTGGCAAATATTTATATGCCTCCCTTTCTACAGGCCTCCTGTCGCACGTGGGGTGTCTTCTATGCAGTGCTGGTCAGGAGGACCCTCTGCTTCTACCATGACCGCAAACATTCCACCAAGGTGAGTACAAGCTGCTCAGCTATTACCGGTTGAAACGGTAGATTCTGTGACGGGTCAGTATTCTGTGCCGTGTGGAAGGGTCATGTTGGAGGATCAGTATTCTGTGCCAGGTGGAAGGGGTCATGTTGGAGGCTCAGTATTCTGTGCCAGGTGGAAGGGGTCATGTTGGAGGCTCAGTATTCTGTACCGGGTGGAAGGGGTCATTTTGGAGGATCAGTATTCTGTGGCGGGTGGAAGGGGTCATGTTGGAGGATCAGTATTCTGTGGCGGGTGGAAGGGGTCATGTTGGAGGATCAGTATTCTGTGCCAGGTGGAAGGGGTCATGTTAGAGGATCAGTATTCTGTGCCAGGTGGAAGGGGTCATGTTGGAGGATCAGTATTCTGTGGCGGGTGGAAGGGCTCATGTTGGAGGATCAGTATTCTGTGCCAGGTGGAAGGGGTCATGTTGGAGGCTAAGTATTCTCTGCCAGGTGGAAGGGATCATGTTGTAGGCTCAGTATTCTGTGCCAGGTGGAAGGGGTCATGTTGGAGGCTCAGTATTCCGTACCGGGTGGAAGGGGTCATGTTGGAGGATCAGTATTCTGTGGCGGGTGGAAGGGGTCATGTTGGAGGCTCAGTATTCTGTAGCGGGTGGAAGGGGTCATGTTGGAGGATCAGTATTCTGTGCCAGGTGGAAGGGGTCATGTTAGAGGCTCAGTATTCTGTGCCAGGTGGAAGGGGTCATGTTGGAGGATCAGTATTCTGTGGCGGGTGGAAGGGGTCATGTTGGAGGATCAGTATTCTGTGCCAGGTGGAAGGGGTCATGTTGGAGGCTCAGTATTCTGTGCCAGGTGGAAGGGGTCATGTTGGAGGCTCAGTATTCTGTGCCGGGTGGAAGGGGTCATGTTAGAGGCTCAGTATTCTGTACCGGGTGGAAAGGGTCATGTTGGAGGATCGGTATTCTGTACCGGGTGGAAGGGGTCATGTTGGAGGATCAGTATTCTGTGCCAGGTGTCATGCTGGAGGCTCAGTATTCTGTGCCAGGTGAAAGGGGTCATGCTGGAGGCTCAGTATTCTGTGTCAGGTGGAAGGGGTCATGCTGGAGGCTCAGTATTCTGTGCCAGGTGGAAGGGGTCATGCTGGAGGATCAGTATTCTGTGCCAGGTGGAAGGGGTAATGTTAGAGGCTCAGTATTCTGTGCCGGGTGGAAGGGGTCATGCTGGAGGCTCAGTATTCTGTGTCAGGTGGAAGGGGTCATGCTGGAGGCTCAGTATTCTGTGCCAGGTGGAAGGGGTCATGCTGGAGGATCAGTATTCTGTGCCAGGTGGAAGGGATCATGTTGGAGGATCAGTATTCTGTGCCGGGTGGAAGGGGTCATGTTAGAGGCTCAGTATTCTGTGCCAGGTGGAAGGGGTCATGTTAGAGGCCTCAGTATTCTGTGCCAGGTGGAAGGGGTCATGCTGGATGCTCAGTATTCTGTGCCAGGTAGAAGGGGTCATGCTGGAGGCTCAGTATTCTGTGCCAGGTGGAAGGGATCATGTTGGAGGATCAGTATTCTGTGCCAGGTGGAAGGGATCATGTTGGAGGATCAGTATTCTGTGGCGGGTGGAAGGGGTCATGTTGGAGGCTCAGTATTCTGTGCCAGGTGGAAGGGGTCATGTTGGAGGATCAGTATTCTGTGCCAGGTGGAAGGGGTCATGTTGGAGGCTCAGTATTCTGTGCCGGGTGGAAGATGTCATGTTGAAGGCTCAGTATTCTGTGTCAGGTGGAAGGGGTCAAGCTGGAGGCTCAGTATTCTGTGCCAGGTGGAAGGGGTCATGCTGGAGGATCAGTATTCTCTGCCAGGTGGAAGGGATCATGTTGGAGGATCAGTATTCTGTGCCGGGTGGAAGGGGTCATGTTAGAGGCTCAGTATTCTGTGCCAGGTGGAAGGGGTCATGTTGGAGGATCAGTATTCTGTGGTGGGTGGAAGGGTTCATGTTGGAGGCTCAGTATTCTGTGCCAGGTGGAAGGGATCATGTTAGAGGCTCAGTATTCTGTGCCAGGTGGAAGGCATCATGTTGGAGGATCAGTATTCTGTGCCGGGTGGAATAGGTCATGTTAGAGGCTCAGTATTCTGTGCCAGGTGGAAGGGGTCATGCTGGAGGCTCAGTATTCTGTGCCAGGTGGAAGGGGTCATGCTGGAGGCTCAGTATTCTGTGTCAGGTGGAAGGGGTCATGCCAGGTGGAAGGGGTAATGTTAGAGGCTCAGTATTCTGTGCCGGGTGGAAGGGGTCATGCTGGAGGCTCAGTATTCTGTGTCAGGTGGAAGGGGTCATGCTGGAGGCTCAGTATTCTGTGCCAGGTGGAAGGGGTCATGCTGGAGGATCAGTATTCTGTGCCAGGTGGAAGGGATCATGTTGGAGGATCAGTATTCTGTGCCAGGTGGAAGGGATCATGTTGGAGGCTCAGTATTCTGTGCCAGGTGGAAGGGGTCATGTTGGAGGATCAGTATTCTGTGCCAGGTGGAAGGGGTCATGTTGGAGGCTCAGTATTCTGTGCCGGGTGGAAGATGTCATGTTGGAGGCTCAGTATTCTGTGTCAGGTGGAAGGGGTCAAGCTGGAGGCTCAGTATTCTGTGCCAGGTGGAAGGGGTCATGCTGGAGGATCAGTATTCTCTGCCAGGTGGAAGGGATCATGTTGGAGGATCAGTATTCTGTGCCGGGTGGAAGGGGTCATGTTAGAGGCTCAGTATTCTGTGCCAGGTGGAAGGGGTCATGTTGGAGGATCAGTATTCTGTGGTGGGTGGAAGGGTTCATGTTGGAGGCTCAGTATTCTGTGCCAGGTGGAAGATGTTATGTTGGAGGCTCAGTATTCTGTGCCAGGTGGAAGGGATCATGTTAGAGGCTCAGTATTCTGTGCCAGGTGGAAGGCATCATGTTGGAGGATCAGTATTCTGTGCCGGGTGGAATGGGTCATGTTAGAGGCTCAGTATTCTGTGCCAGGTGGAAGGGGTCATGCTGGAGGCTCAGTATTCTGTGCCAGGTGGAAGGGGTCATGCTGGAGGCTCAGTATTCTGTGCCAGGTGGAAGGGATCATGTTAGAGGATCAATATTCTGTGCCAGGTGGAAGGGGTCATGCTGGAGGCTCAGTATTCTGTGCCAGGTGGAAGGGGTCATGCTGGAGGATCAGTATTCTGTGCCAGGTGGAAGGGGTCATGTTGGAGGATCAGTATTCTGTGGTGGGTGGAAGAGTTCATGTTGGAGGCTCAGTATTCTGTGCCAGGTGGAAGATGTTATGTTGGAGGCTCAGTATTCTGTGCCAGGTGGAAGGGATCATGTTAGAGGCTCAGTATTCTGTGCCAGGTGGAAGGCATCATGTTGGAGGATCAGTATTCTGTGCCGGGTGGAATGGGTCATGTTAGAGGCTCAGTATTCTGTGCCAGGTGGAAGGGGTCATGCTGGAGGCTCAGTATTCTGTGCCAGGTGGAAGGGGTCATGCTGGAGGCTCAGTATTCTGTGCCAGGTGGAAGGGATCATGTTAGAGGATCAATATTCTGTGCCAGGTGGAAGGGGTCATGCTGGAGGCTCAGTATTCTGTGCCAGGTGGAAGGGGTCATGCTGGAGGATCAGTATTCTGTGCCAGGTGGAAGGGATCATGTTGGAGGATCAGTATTCTGTGCCGGGTGGAAGGGGTCATGTTAGAGGCTCAGTATTCTGTGCCAGGTGAAAGGGGTCATGTTGGAGGATCAGTATTCTGTTGCGGGTGGAAGGGGTCATGTTGGAGGCTCAGTATTCTGTGCCAGGTGGAAGATGTTATGTTGGAGGCTCAGTATTCTGTGCCAGGTGGAAGGGATCATGTTGGAGGCTCAGTATTCTCTGCCAGGTGGAAGGGGTCATGCTGGAGGATCAGTATTCTGTGCCAGGTGGAAGGGGTCATGTTAGAGGCCTCAGTATTCTGTGCCAGGTGGAAGGGGTCATGTTAGAGGCCTCAGTATTCTGTGCCAGGTGGAAGGGGTCATGCTGGATGCTCAGTATTCTGTGCCAGGTAGAAGGGGTCATGCTGGAGGCTCAGTATTCTGTGCCAGGTGGAAGGGATCATGTTGGAGGATCAGTATTCTGTGCCAGGTGGAAGGGATCATGTTGGAGGATCAGTATTCTGTGGCGGGTGGAAGGGGTCATGTTGGAGGCTCAGTATTCTGTGCCAGGTGGAAGGGGCCATGTTGGAGGATCAGTATTCTGTGCCAGGTGGAAGGAGTCATGTTGGAGGCTCAGTATTCTGTGCCGGGTGGAAGATGTCATGTTGGAGGCTCAGTATTCTGTGTCAGGTGGAAGGGGTCAAGCTGGAGGCTCAGTATTCTGTGCCAGGTGGAAGGGGTCATGCTGGAGGATCAGTATTCTCTGCCAGGTGGAAGGGATCATGTTGGAGGATCAGTATTCTGTGCCGGGTGGAAGGGGTCATGTTAGAGGCTCAGTATTCTGTGCCAGGTGGAAGGGGTCATGTTGGAGGATCAGTATTCTGTGGTGGGTGGAAGCGTTCATGTTGGAGGCTCAGTATTCTGTGCCAGGTGGAAGGGATCATGTTAGAGGCTCAGTATTCTGTGCCAGGTGGAAGGCATCATGTTGGAGGATCAGTATTCTGTGCCGGGTGGAATGGGTCATGTTAGAGGCTCAGTATTCTGTGCCAGGTGGAAGGGGTCATGCTGGAGGCTCAGTATTCTGTGCCAGTTGGAAGGGATCATGTTGGAGGATCAGTATTCTGTGCCAGGTGGAAGAGATCATGTTGGAGGATCAGTATTCTGTGGCGGGTGGAAGGGGACATGTTGGAGGCTCAGTATTCTGTGCCAGGTGGTAGGGGTCATGTTGGAGGATCAGTATTCTGTGCCAGGTGGAAGGGGTCATGTTGGAGGCTCAGTATTCTGTGCCGGGTGGAAGATGTCATGTTGGAGGCTCAGTATTCTGTGTCAGGTGGAAGGGGTCATGCTGGAGGCTCAATATTCTGTGCCGGGTGGAAGGGGTCATGTTGGAGGCTCAGTATTCTGTGCCGGGTGGAAGGGGTCATGTTGGAGGATCAGTATTCTGTGCCAGGTGGAAGGGGTCATGTTGGAGGATCAGTATTCTGTGCCAGGTGGAAGGGGTCCTGTTGGAGGATCAGTATTCTGTGCCAGGTGGAAGGGGTCATGTTGGAGGCTCACATTGATTGTGTATATTATGTTTCTGTATTATAAGACTTAGTACAGTGAGTTCGAGTCACCCGCTATGGACAGTAGTCACACCCACTGCACTTACTGTCCCACTCATATATCTTTTGTGTCTCCCCAGAGTTCTGTGTCTTCACCCCCCTTGCACCTCACAGGAGCTGTATGCACCACAGAATCAGACTATGTTAAGAGAAGTAACTGCTTCCGGCTACGGTGAGTACCCCAATAATACTTGCCTCTGATTCATATGACATAATCTGGCTATAAACTACCGTTGTCAGATCGGCCAAGCTGCACACCTAAAATACACAGGCTGCATGGTTACTATTCTGATTTTTTATTGCTGCATAATTGCATAGCAACAACTGCAGGTATGTATTAATTGGGGTGTAGCCTTGTGGCCTGTATTGTGTCTACAGCGAATATACTATACCTAGCCACATGCCGATACATATACTTCATCTAGAAAACATGCAATACAAATACCGATCAGTCACAACATTAAAACCACCTGTCTCGTCTTGTGTTGGTCCCCCTCGTGCTGCTAAAGCAGCTCTGACCCGTTGAGGCATGGACTCCACAAGACCTCTGAATGTGTCCTGTGGTATCTGGCACCAAGACGTTAGCAGCAGATCCTTTAAGTCCTGTAAGTTGTGAGGTGGGGCCTCCATGGCTCGGACTTGTTTTTCAAGCACATCCCACAAATGCTTGATCGGATTGAAATCTGGGGAATTTGGAGGCCAAGTCAATTCTTGAACTCTCTGTCATGTTCCTCAAACGGTTTCTGAACATTCTTTGCAGTGCGGCATGGCGCATTATCCTGCTGAAAGAGGCCATTGCCATCGGAATACCATTGTCATGAAGGGTTGTACTTAGTCTGCAATAATGTTTAGGTAGGTGGTACATGTCAAAGTAACATCCGTATGAATGCCAGGACCCAAGGTTTCCCAGCAGAACATTGCCCAGAGCATTACACTACCTCCACCAGCTTTCCTTCTTCCCACAGTGCATCCTGGTGCCATCTCTTCCCCAGTTAAACAGCGGACACGCACTCAACCGTTCACATCATGTTAAAGAAAACATGAATCATCAGTCTAGGCCACCTTCTCCCATTGTTCCATAGTCCAGTTCTGAGGCTCACGAACCCGTTGTAGGCGCTTTCAGCGGTGGACAGGAGTCAGCATGGCACTCTGACCGTTCTGCAGTTACACAGCCCCATACGCAGAAAGCAGCAATGCACTGTGTGTTCTGACACCTTTCTATCATAGCCAACATAAACTTTTTCAGCATCTTGTGCTACAGTATCTCTTCTGTGGGATTGGACCATAAGTGCTAGCCTTCATTCCTCACGTGCATCAGTGAGCCCTGGTCGCCCATGACCCTGTCACCGGTTCTCCAGTTGTCCTTCGTTAAACCAATTTTGGTAGGTACTAACCACTGCATACCAGGAACACCCAACAAGACCTGCTGTATTAGAAATGCTCTGACCCAGCCATCTAGCCATCACAATTTGGTCTTTTCAAATTCGCTCAGATGCTTACACTTTCCCATTTTGACTGTTCACTTACTGCCTAATATATCCCATATCCCACCCCCTGACAGGCGTCATTGTAACAAGATAATCAATGTTATTCACTTCACTTGTCACTGGTTTTACTGTTGTGGCTGATCGGTGTACACACACACACACATGGCCAGAGTAAGACGTATGTCTATTTGTGTGACGTATGTATGCTGGTTTTTGCATTGCGCTTGTTCAGAAGGTGAATGTATGCATCTGAAGAGGAATGACGGGGAGGAAAGGGATGTTCTAACATAGGCAATGTATAAAAAGGTCGTGTTTGAGCAATTCAGCACTCATTACAACTTGGACGTAGTCGTGGATACGGCTGAAAAAGTGTTTTTATTTGCGGGAGGTCAACGACAGGTGTAAGTGGCATATGATGATGATGATGACAAACACTCAAACTAGTGAACTGCTTGTGGTCAAAGGTATGCAAATGATTTGCAGACACTTATTTACTATTTATAGTTTCTTAGTGCTGTACCCCCTGTGTTATTTCCCATATTTGCCTTCTCTACCCTTTACTTCGAAATTTATTTTTCCTCTCATGTACCCACCTTTCTTTCTCTTCCTATATCCTGGTCCCTCAGATTAACGGATGGCTCAGAATATCTGTTTCGGGCACCGACCTCTGAGCTGCTCCAGGAGTGGGTGTCTAAGGTCCGTCATAATTCAGGTGAGTACAAGTAACTTGCTGACACCTGTAATCTAGTAGACAACAGGGATTAGGGAAGAACTCCACAGAGTGACAGCCATAGGCGGCTAAGATAGCGGACGATAGGCTGTACTGGGGTAATTATTGATGATGTAGCCTCTGGAAATGGTTAATGAGTCATTGATGAGTCTCAGAGGGCCAGTTACTAGCAGTTTGCCAAAGTTGGAAGTGTAGCATTGTACAAAATGACTTAGTATGCTAAAGCAGTAAGATTGCCTTTCATTGTAAATAAGGGGCCTTGCCAAAACCCTGAAAAATTGCCCCATACCATTATCCCCCTCCACTAAACTTCACAGTTGGCATAATCAAGTCAGGCAGGTAGTCTTCTCTGGGCATCCGCTAAACCCAGACTCGCCCATCTGACTGCCAAACAGAAAAGCGTGATTTGTCACTCCACAGAACATGTTTCCACTGCTACACAGTCCAGTGCTTTACACCACTCCATCCGACGCTTGGCATTGGTCTTGGTGATGTGAGGCTGCATGCAGCTGCTCAGCCATGGAAACCTATTTCATTAAACACCTGTTGCACAGTTTTTATTACATTAAAGCCAGTGGAAGTTCAAAACTCTTCAGCTATGGAATCAGCAGAGCGGTGGTGACTTTTACGCACCATGTGCCTTAGCAGACGTTGACCCCGCTCTGTGATTTTACGTGGTCTTCTGCTTCGTGGCGGAGTTTATGTTGTTCCTAAGCGCTTCCACTTTCTAATAATATCACGTACAGTTGACGGTGGAATATCCAGTAGCGATGAAATTTCATGAACCATCTTATTGCAAAGGTGGCATCTTATCACAGTGCCACGCTGGAAGTCACTGAGCTCTTCAGAACAACCCATTTTGTATCACAAATGTTTGCAAACGGAAACTACATGGCTGGGTGCTTGATTTTATACACCTCTGGCAACGGGTCTGATTGAAACACCTGAATTCCATAATTAACAGGCGTGGCCAAATACCTTTGTCCATATAGTGTATCTATATTTATAGAATGTTGGTATGTGTTGCTGAAGGATGTCTCTTTTCTTTCACAGGGATGGAGGACACAGATCTGCTTGTGGATTCAATGCTGGGCACAAATCTCTCTCCATGTCACATGTCTCGGTGAGATCATGTTATGGTGAACAAGATTTTCCCTATTGATATAGTTTATCAATGTATTTACTTATCCAGATTTCTGTCCCTGAAATTAAACCGCAGAGAGGTTCTAGCCAAGACTCAAGGTCTGTTACGTACATATTAAAATTATGGGATAGTTGGTGATCAGATGTTGTCATTATGGGATAGTTGGTGATCAGTTATAAGCATTAAGTGGTACAGTTTACACATAGTTATCTATTTCTGCATTCTCAGAGTTGATTCCTTAAGCCCCTGGATGTCAGACTTGTGCCACCCTATACCAGTGCGAGGCAGAGATTTGGTGCATCGGCCACATCAGAAGGAGCCGGAGAACGTACAAGCTGGTAAGAATAAGAAGCCACTTTGGTTGTAACAACTACAACAAATTTACTCTGATTTGGGTCCTGACCTATAGCACATTGTTTGGATGGGATCTTATAACATTGAGTGTCTTCATCATGACAAAACTATTGCAGAAATCCCACCACCAACCTTAGAATAACCGTTTCATGGGAAGGAAGTGATGTAAAATATACACAAGAGAAGAATGTAGAGACAAGCGTATTGATACAGGATACATACGACTTACAGAGATATGGAATACAAAGCTGCTGCATTGACATAACAATCTGTACATGGGAAGGCTGACGAGTAAGGCTATGGTGCAGCTTGCAGACAACAGTTTTGATCATCTGGAATGTTACAGAATAATTTATGGTGCTGGGGGAAGATAGATGGTCGGGTTGACCGGAGTCAGCAGGAAAACAATTTATATAACCAAGTCACCTATTAGGGGTGCCGCACACATGATATTGAGCCGATGGGTGGGGTTAGGAGACAGACGTGGCATAATGCCAACTTTATATGTATCTGAACGTGGACATTTCAGTTACAGTCACCACTTTCTTCTCCTGTAAACAGACGACTGCAGAGCTAGCACTTGCCCTCAGCTACCAAGCAGATTGCCAGAGTCTGAGAATGCTGATCCGGACCGTGACAGTAACCTAATGGAAAGCAGGAGGCGGTCCCAGTCGTTCAGCTCAGGTGAGTCTACGGCAGCTCACTTATTGCATATGAAATAGCTGTTATTTGGTGTCATTGATCAAAATCTGCGTCCCTGAGATAATGCTCTATAAATAGCTGATAGTGCCAAATAGGATCTTACAATGCAGACCTAAAGTGGGTGTGAGACGACCTACATTCCTTCACCACTGGTGCTTAAAGTTACAGATCAACTACACACTGAATCAATATTCACTACTAGCCAGTGATAGCACTGAGAATGCAGCCTATGCATTCACTAGGTACCGGTGACATCATGAGAATGAGGCCTATTAATACACTAGGAATGGATGTATTCAATGTCTACATTAAAGCATGTGTGATAAATCTGACACATGGAAATAATGAATCGAGGAAAGTACCAAAAGTGCTAGTTCGACAATATGCAGCCTGATGTGTCCAGATTCAGTACTACGAGCTCTGATGGATCCCCTATCACCCTTGAACACTAAGAGAAGTAAGAAGGGGAGTAACGGGAGAGCTGCTGGGAAGAACCAGCAGATGGTGATATTATATTGGATTCCATACCGTGACACTGAACTCCTCTGTATCGTTGGCAATCATCATCATCATCACCATTTATTTATATAGCGCCACTGATTCCGCAATGCTGTACAGAGAACTCATTCACATCAGTCCCTGCCCCATTGGGCTTTCAGTCTAAATTCCCTAACACAAACACAGACAGACAGAGAGAGAGAGAGAGAGAGGGTCAATTTTGATAGCAGCGAATTAACCTACTAGTATGTTTGTGGAGTGTGGGAGGAAACCGGAGCACCCGGATGAAACCCACGTAAACACGGGGAGAACATACAAACTCCACACAGATAAGGCCATGGTCGGGAATTGAACTTATGCAGTGAGGCAGAAGTGTAATGAGCACTTACAAGGGTGAAACAGTTTGTTTGTAGGTGGGAATTCTGTCTCAGTACTGGCTGAAAAGATGTCTCCCATGTAAATTTACTTTTCAGAAATTCAGACCCATTAACCAATGTATTCAATGTAGAAATACATTCTAATTAGACCCTCTCTGTCCCGTTCACAGTGCTGTATGCTCGTTTATGGATGGTTTTAAATATCAGACCCCATGACCTCTCTGCAGCCTTTGACATCGTGGACCACCCCCTCCTGCTGCAAACTCTTCTCTCTCTCGGCCTCTCTGGTTCTGTCCATGCCTGGTTCGCCTCATACCTCGCTAATCGCTCCTTCTCTGTATCCACGTCTGGTTCTTCCTCCTCCCCCTACCCTCTCCCCGTAGGAGTCCCGCAGGGCTCTGTTCTTGGCCCTCTATTCTTTTTGCTCTACACTTCCTCCTTCGGTCTTCAGTATCACCTTTATGCTGACGACATTCAACTCTACATCTCTTCTTCTGATCTTTCTTCCACCCTCCTCTCTCGTGTATCTGACTGCCTCTCCGCCATCTCCTCCTGGATGTCCGAGCGCTTTCTCAAAATCAATATCTCTAAAACTGAAATCATTGTCTTTCCTCCACCCAGACTTCCATCCCACGATGACCTCTCTATTGTCGTCAACAACACCACCATCTCCTCTGTCACCCAACTTCGCTGCCTGGGTGTCACCCTCGACTCCTCTCTCTCTCTTTTGCCCCCCACATTCATTCCCTTGCCCAAGCCTGTCGCTTCCAACTACGCAACATCGCCCGCATCCGTCCTTTTCTCTCTCAGGATGCCACCCAAACTATCATCCACGCACTCATCATCTCCCGCCTTGATTATTGTAACCTCCTCCTCACTGGCCTTCCCCACTCCCGTCTCTCCCCCCTCCACTCTATACTCAATGCGGCCGCAAGACTCATCTTCCTCTCACGCCGCTCCTCCTCTGCCTCCTCTCTCTGCCTTGCCTTACACTGGCTCCCCTTCCCCTACAGAATCCTTTTCAAACTCCTCACCACCACTTACAAGGCTCTCTCCAACTCTACTGTCCCTTATATCTCTAACCTCCTCTCCATTCACACTCCTGCCCGCTCCCTGCGCTCGGCCAATGACCGCCGCCTCTCCTCCACCCTTATCACCTCTTTCCACTCCAGAATCCAAGACTTTTCCCGTGCAGCCCCCCTTCTCTGGAACGACCTCCCTCGTTCCATCCGTCTCTCTCCTACTCTGTGCTCCTTCAAACGTGCACTCAAAACTCACCTCTTCCTGAAAAGCCTACCAACCATCTACTTAACCCCCATCTCCTCCCTTTGCTCGTCCTCCCTTCTCTCCTCTTGCCTCAACTGGCTCCTCTTGTGCCTGGTCTGTTTACCCTCCCTTAGGATGTAAGCTCGTATGAGCAGGGCCCCCTCCCCTCACTGTCTCCATAGCTGTTCTTACGCTCCGTCTTTACTCCATATGACTGGCCAGAGTTTCTGAAGTATTGGTACTTTTTGTTCATTGTTCTGTATGGTTTCACCCTGTATAGTCTACTGTTAGTACTGTGTGCGGCGCTGCGGATACCTTGTGGCGCCTAACAAATAAATGATAATAATAATATGTATATCATGAAAGACAGACATGACGTAAACTATTCTTGCTGCATTGTTTCATCTATGTCTCCTACTCACATGATATTTTCCTGTTATTTTGTTGCAGTCACGTATCAGAAGATGAGCTCCGTTCCCAATCCCCAGGAGATCTTTCCAAACTACTCAGTGACCCTTTATATTGACGACCCTATGACCCGACGTGGACGCTGTCATTCATTTGCCACCTCGCATGGAGAGGCTCACACAAGCCGCATGGCCGACCTGAAGCCACGGAATAAATCTGTATTCAGAAAGTTTTTCCGCAAGAAAGAATAATGGACCCAAAAATGCTCAACACCACTATGACTGAAACATTGAACCTCACAACTTCTGGGGCCCATCACAAAGTCTGTAATGAGGAGACAAGTTTGAAGGAAGAGCCTTGTCGGCTGAAGTAACAGAGCAGGTTGGATCAAGTTGCATATTGGCACTGGCTGGCATATGCAATATAAGATGAGCAGAGGAATAATTAGAGAAAAGTCATGAATAATTGTAAGTGTAAGACATACTGTGCAGAAAGGACTGAGATGGAGGAAGAGGCGTTGTAGGAAGCCACCAGCAGAAATGACTTTGACTGAACCTTGCACTGGTGATGGCTTTCTGATTATGGTGTCCCGCAAATAAAGAGGGAAACCTGCATTGTTTAAATGGAAGTGAGATTCAGCCACAGAGGAGGACAATGAGAGTGATGGTCCTCATACTGACCTATGCAAATATACATAATTATAATAATGCCTCATTATTTATGAATATTCTGTAGGGGTTGCTCCTCTGGAATTGGGGAAGGGGCTCATCAAAGTGCATATGTAAACGCTCCTCTGGATCTCGGTGGACAGGAGTGATGGGTGGAAGTAGTTTCCTGCACTGATGTTTATTTCTTCCAGGTTTAACTTAATTATGACTATTTGTGCTCCCTTCGCAGTTGATTACCTTCTGTTTTCTACACCTCACACCCCCATTCCTAGTGGGACGTACAAGTCAGGAAGCAGGTTACGCACATTGTCAGCGAGTCTGTCCCCCTGCACGTCAGTAATTGCCCCATCCTACTACCACTGTCTCAGATCAGTAATTGCCCTCAGCTGTATCTAACCCTATCATTGATCCCCCTGCACATCAGTAATTGCCCCAGCAGTATCAGCCCCCACCTTTTTTCAGCGATACCCTGCATATCACTAACACGATTTTGTGTGTATCTCGTATAATATTTATATAATAAAAGATAATCTTTTTCTGGCTGGAGTACTTCCTGACATGTCCTAAGGTTGCAATCTGTATCTTGTATTATAATATCAGTAACGAAAATTCACAGAAGTGTTTCATCGGAACAAGTGCATGAGGATGATGATGATGATGTATCTATATAAATATGTCTAGAGGCTCAGGAAACCCATCCCCAATGTGGATACATCCAACCAGATATCTTATCCAAAGCAACCAAAACATAGGAACATAGTGCAAGTGCCACAATCATATATTAATAATGTATAATATAAATGTATACATAATATAATGAGACATATATATATTTAATAGAAGAAACACATTGCCCTCACACATTCACAATGTATATAACATTTGTTATGGAGGTTTTGGGGGTAATTATACTCACTTATAAGGACATCTACCAGCGGTTCCTGCTATGAGCTTCTCGGGAAACTCTCTGGACACAGCCTGAATCGTGGTGGGACACCGAAGCTCACCACGTAGTTCTGTGACTACCGACATCCAGACCCGACCAGGCACTTTCTAATATGGACAAATAAGGTGATGTCTCTGCACCAAGAATAACTGGTGGGCGCAAGTGAAAATTATAAATTTCAGAAAATACTGTGACAAATCGCTTACTATCAGCTATATCCAGCTCTATATCACCCTCATCCCCAGCTATATTCAGGTCCATGTCATCCTCATCCCCAGCTATATCCAGCTCTATATCACCCTCATCCCCAGCTATATCCAGCTCTATATCACCCTCATCCCCAGCTATATCCAGCTCTATATCACCCTCATCCCCAGCTATATTCAGGTCCATGTCATCCTCATCCCCAGCTATATCCAGCTCTATGTCACCCTCATCCCAGCTATATTCAGCTCCATATCACCCTTATCCCCAGCTATATTCAGCTCTATATCACCCTCATCCCAGAGCTATATTCAGCTCCATATCACCCTCATCCCCAGCTATATTCAGGTCCATGTCATCCTCATCCCCAGCTATATTCAACTCCATGTCATCCTCATTCCCAGCTATATCCAGCTCTATGTCACCCTCATCCCCAGCTATATTCAGCTCTATATCACCCTCATCCCAGAGCTATATTCAGCTCTATATCACCCTTATCCCCAGCTATATTCAGCTTCATGTCACCCTCACCCCCAGCTATATTCAGCTCCATATCACCCTTATCCCCAGCTATATTCAGCTCCATATCACCCTCATCCTCAGCTATATTCAGCTCCATATCACCCTCATCCCCAGCTATATTCAGCTCCATGTCACCCTCATCCCCAGCTATATTCAGCTCCATATCACCCTCATCCCCAGCTATATTCAGCTCCATGTCACCCTCATCCCCAGCTATATTCAGCTCCATGTCACCCTCATCCCCAGCTATATTCAGCTCCATATCACCCTCATCCCCAGCTATATTCAGCTCCATATCACCCTCATCCCCAGCTATATTCAGCTCCATATCACCCTCATCCCAATCTATATTCAGCTCCATATCACCCTCATCCCCAGCTATATTCAGCTCCATATCACCCTCATCCCCAGCTATATTCAGCTCCATATCACCCTCATCCCCAGCTATATGTCATCCTCATCCCCAGCTATATTCAGCTCCATGTCACCCTCATCCCCAGCTATATTCAGCTCCATGTCACCCTCATCCCCAGCTATATTCAGCTCCATATCATCCTCATCCCCAGCTATATTCAGCTCCATGTCACCCTCATCTCCAGCTATATTCAGCTCCATGTCATCCTCATTATGAGCTATATTTAAAAACTTAATGTAACATCAAAAATACATGATATAAATACACAAAGACAAAACACAGGAACCACAAAGAAGCATACAGACCCTGCTAATTCAATCATCAGATATATTATTTACTGAAACTGGATAAGAAATCTCTTTCTCAGTTTATGAGTTAGAGGAAGAAAGCCCATACAGTAAAAAAAAGAAAGGGTGGATAGACTTAGTAATACTCTCTCTAAAGCAACCCAACTCATAAACACAACAACTACAGAGATGCCCACTAGAGAGACAGCGAGATCCCATCAAATCAAAATAACTCATCCATTTATCCACACAGATCTAAAACCACCATCGATATTTAATCCTGCTTATCTAAAAGGACCATATATACAATTGTTTGCATAAATGGTTATGAATGATATTGAGAAACTCAATACTCAGAAAACACATAGATCTCTGAACCTAACCAACGCTGAAAAGGAAGCACTAAGACAACTAACCAACAATAAAGACATAGTAATGAAACCCTGCAACAAAGGGGCTGGTATAGTCATCCTCAATAATGGAGACTACATAGCACACAGAGAATTCTGGAATACGACCCCACACCACTATTCCATGGAGAACTCAAACAGTTACTGAAGAGCGGCCTAGAGCAGGTCACCTTACTAAAGCACAAATATGAGTTTCTAAATATATCACATCCCATTATCCTAGTCTTTTATTATCTACCGAAAGTACACAAAAATGTACAAAATATTCTGGCAGACCTATAGTTTTAGGCATTGATTCAGTTACAAAAAAATGTTACAATACATTGTTTTGTTGTTTTTCTACAAAACTATGTCAAACTACATAAATCATACACACAAGATACCAGCCAAATTATACACCTGATTACAGATGTCACATGGGCAGATAACCTATGGCTGGTAACTAGTGATGTCACATTGCTGTATACAGTCATAGACCATCAACAAGGCTTAAACAGTATAAGTTATTTCCTAAAACAAGATGAATCATTGAACGATATACAGATACTTTATACTCAAAGGGATTTATTTTACCCTTAAGTAAAAATTTTTATGTTTTTAGGATATCTTCAATTTACAAACAATAGGCACTGCGATGGGAACCAGGTTTGCTCAGAGTTATGCCAACCATTTCATAGTCACTAGCAATCACCACCACCACTGGTTAAATTTCCCAGTAGAACAATTTAAAAGACTGAGACATAATTGCTCAGAAATGCATAACTATGTGACACAGGGAGAACATCTAAAAGAACAATTCAATGAGAAAGGATATGACACAACATTATTCAATAACACCTTTGAAAAAGTAAAATAATCCAACATGGAAGACTTGCTAACCAACAACACAAGAGATGATGATCCTAGTCGTGTAAATAAGAAGCACGTAATTGCAATGCAGAACGATCACCATAGCAACAAGAGTGAGCACCCACTCACGTACCCGCCATCAGGCTATAAAACTGTTTAAACACTAATAAGAGCTACTATCTGTGACTGGGTCCCCCTCACCTCCCACATGGCTAAGATGACTGCTGCAGCATCCAATGGGTTAATACCTGATGTTGCTTTACCGGATGGGTTAAATGTCAGCACTAAGGGATTAAAGATGTATTAAAGAGCTTATTTATTATTTTAATGTAAATATTTAGTGTATGGTTAGTAACTGGCGCACAACGCCAGAAAAGGCTAAGTCCCTGTGCTGGGATTGTAAATATTTATTTTCATATTCATGAATTGACTTATGAGGTAATATGCCATGTTGGAGGAAGCTTGTTTTTTGTAACTTTTCTAAAGAAAATCCCCCATGCTAATTAGGCTTTTTGATTTGTAAATGTCCAAAACATCTTCAACCTTGAATGCATGGCAGAGGGTCGTTAGACTTGCTGTTAGGTTTCCTATCTCTCTAAGGCACAGGATGCAGATAAGATAGGAACATCTGAAAAGCAAGTGATTTGGGAAATCACAGATCAATGTAAATTTTGTTACATTTAAATTGCATTTAAATCCAAGACTAGAGAATATATTACATCCTGATGGTAATGTAATATCTCAGACATTGTAGGATCAGTGGGCTGGGCTACCCCTGCCAACATGTGTGTCAGAAAAAGTATATAAAGAGCTATATTTTACCATGTAAAGTTTTATCTGTAACTTATGGAGATTACAAGTACCTCAAACTTGTTAATATGGAGCGCTAAGCTCTGTCTCCCATCTTGGTAGTGGTTTCCCCTGTAGTCTAGTGAAGACAAGAAGTGGGGCAGCCTTCAGCCGCCGCACCATTCTACTGAGCATGCACAGACAGGAAGTTCAGCTCTCAGCAGGTTCTTCCAGTGACAGATGAACTGTAAAGACGTTGATAACTGTAGCTGCATCCTTTTTGTGTTAAACTTACTTATAGATATATAAAGTGACCGGAGGCACAAAAATATATATGAGCAATCTGTTCTATATTGCCCACAATATAAGATTACTACCATCTACATATATGACTGTACTATAATAGTGTTAAATACATTAACTGCATAAGCTTGTCATATCGCCAGCTGTTACAGTCAGTATCAACTGAGAGCAATTGTATATGTCTATATATCATCTGTTACAAGTTCTGAAATAAAACCAAGAAATTGGTTAAAAGCTAAAAGCTACTTGTGGTTTACCATCTACCACCAGCGCCTATGACACCTATTACATATAACAGCACAAGTGCCCTGATAATAGGTTCATGCCATAAAACCGGCGTATAGTTCTCCTTATTAGGACTACTTGAGCTAATAAAACATCACTGCTTTAAGATCCTGCTTTGACATCTACTTACCTGCTGGACTTCCTGTGACCTACAGATTAGAACAATCTAATCCGTTATCCGGCTGTTCTGAGGTTGGGACCCACCATCCAGTACCAACGCTCTGCCCACTATTTACAGCTCTGGCCAGTGTGATAGGCCGTGGAAACTATCCACAGCAACCTTGATCTGAAGGCAAGAGGTCAGGTGTACCAGACCAGGTGCCTAGCAAGGTGGTGCACTAGTCGTGAAAGATGGGGTTCCATGTGCTGTTGAAAAAGCCTAGAGGTGGCAGAAGGCCCCTACTACTGCGGTTAAAGGGGCATAATTGGGATAAATATAGGAGACGGTGGCAAGGCAAGCCCAGCCGGTTCCCAGCAACATGGACAGGGTGGCATAGGAGGTTGACATGTTGATGCCTCACACCCACAAACTTTACCAAGGAAGTTAAGTACTGTGTATCTTGAACTGTAACACAAACTAAGGATAGCGTGCACACAATGCCCCTCAGAAAGGATGTTTGGATTATTCTCTGGATAGACTAAGGGCTTCATATTATTATACTAAATTAGGATACGTTTTTAGTGTGGTGTGATTAGTTAATAAAGTGTTATTTTATTTTACATTATCATATCATTCCATTTTTTTCTTTCACACTTGCACACACTTCTGGATAAACTGATAACAACTTGGACCCCAAAGGACAAGCTTAAAGCTTTTCAGGTATCATATATGCTTAAAAAATATAGGAACATTACAAAACATTTTATTCCCCACCCCTTTTCTCTGTAAAATACTCTATAAGGACCTGACCCATTCATCTTATAGATTAGTATATGTGGAGATATGGACATTTTATACATTACTGATTAGATCTTACCATTACACTACTTGTGAAAAACTGTTTAGGTAATCATTCAGAGATTATTAGTCTACAATATACAAACATTTACATTGTTTAATGCTTGACTAAATTATACTTCTGGTACGTGTATATTCTGTTTTTAATAAATCTTTTAATCTGGTTAATGCACTATGGAAGCGCCCCCATTTTGTTTGACATTTTAGGATACTCTTTTGCCCGTGGAGACCGGGCTAGTAAAGGGGAAGACGCACAGACAAGTGACTGCTAGTGCGGATATCGTTCATGGGAGCATCATTTAGGAGAGACTATTAAACACGGACAATATTGAGCTAATTTATGCTTTTTACACTGGTTGGGTGTTTTTAACGGAATTGTGTCTGAGCGCACTGTACATTTTTGTTTTACACATTATATATATATATATATATATATATATTCCATCTTCAGTTTAGATAGAGACAGGATAAAAAACACGCCAAGGATGATACATAAATGAGGCTCCTCCTCCTCCCTTTATGTCTATGAGCGACTTCCTAAGCTTTCTTCTGACACACAAAACAACAAGCATGGGTGGGAACCATGGAGTCTTTTGAAAATTAGTTGTCAGGAAACATAATCTCTTTTCCTCTTCAATCCTCCATGACTGTCATGACTCTGGGAAGTACCAAAGCCATACTTGCCAACTCTCCCGAACTCCCAGAAGAGCTGGCCATTCTCCTGCATCTTGCCCACTTCCTAGTAAAGTAAGCAGGATGGGGCCTCCATGACATGCTTAGAAATCATTTCATTTTGGGCCCGGTCCCCATGACAAAATCATGCGATTGTGTTACAGAATCCCTCGGCAGAAGGGGTTGTCTCCGCGGCGATAATTATGCTGCTCTTCTCCGGGCCTCAGTCACCATTAACCTCCCGGAGGAGCAACAGTAAAAGTGAGCAAGAATAACCAAAACAATACAGCAGGATAGGCCACACAAAAAAAAACAAACCCAGTTACATATTCAGCAAAACAAATATTTATTTTGTGGCTGAACATGTCTCCCAAATCCATTACTCTTATATACCTGTATAATAATGTATCTGTAAAAGGTTTGTATAGAAGGAGCATACCCCCTTCCAAGGACCAGCCAGAACCATGAAGAGATGTTCCATGTTTATGAATCCTTCCGTCCTGGACAGATATATGGAAAATGCTCATAATAAGTCCAGTATATACAGTTTTCATTTCATCCTTTGGCTGTGGGCAGAAAAATGACAGTATAACCTCCTGATTAGTGTGAAACATAGACACTACTTTAAGTAGACATTCTGGATTGGCTCCAAGATTCTCTTTATCCATATAAACATTGAGAAATGGCTCCTTGCAATCCTCCAACTCTGTGAGCAGATGTAATTGCCATCAGGAAAATCACCTTCAGTGTCATCCATCTCAATAAAATTTCTTGCAGTGGTTCAAAAGGTTCAGACGTCAGCATGTTTAGAACTAAATTAAGGTCCCATTGAGCCACAAAGGGTTTGATGGAGGAACACATCCTCTTAATTTCTTGGAAGCGAAAACAAAAATATTCTGAATCTAACTTAATATCTAAGAACACATTCAAAGCAGACACTTGTACCTTAAATGTAGATAAAGACCTTTGCTGAAACCATCCTGGAGTAAATCAAGGATCTGTGGAATGGTAGCTGCTGTTGGATTCAATTTTGAGTCACTGTAATAGATACTGTATCTGAAGAATTCTTGCCTGTAAGAGTGTGATAATTACTTGACTTCCTATTTCTTGAGCAGCTTCCACTCAATCTTCATGCCATTAAAGCTAGTCCCTCTGGATTTGCATGAGAGGGCCTTGGAACAGTAGATCTGAAAAGGCAGAGGCAAAGGCTGCTCCTTGAGCATCTCTCAGGCTACAGGACACCATCAACGATGAGGTAAAAATATAAGAATTGCTATTACTTTTACCCTTTCTTTGCATATTTTTTAGCATGTCACTGATAAGTGGAAATGGAGGGAAGGCATACTGCAAAAGTCCATGGAACCGTCAGAGCATCTACTGCCTCTGACTCTGGAGTCCTGTGTTGACAGAACAACCTGGGAAATTTCACCTTTTTGCTTTTAGTCTTGATGTACACTTGAAGAAACCCAAATCTTTTTCCTCAGTTGGAACTACTCCTGACGAAGGGACCATTCTCCTGGATAGACCTGTTCTTGGCTGAGGTAATCTTCGAATATATCTGGCTGCATTGTCCTGCCCTAATCAGGCTGCCTTTTACTACAACAAAACACTCACTTCAGCCCCAAACAATGCAGATCCAGCTACCACATACAGTCTCCGACGATCCAAACCCCAACTACGGCACAGCAAACAGATCCGCTACTTGCAAAAGTGTTCCTGCACTGCAGAGTGCCACTGGAGGAAATCGCCACTATAAATTCATCATTTTAACTTACAGCACTGCCCTTTCAATTGCCAAACATTCTTCAAATCTCTATTATCCACCCAGTCTTCTAAACCATGTCGCATCTTTGCCACCTTTAAGTCACTTCTCTGCCCACCTTCACCTCCTCCTCCCTCACAGCCCATCATTTTGCCACCTACTTCAAAGAAAAAAATGAAACACTATTTGACAAGATATTTCCTCATGCCAAATTGCGCACACTCCACCCACCTTCATTTACACTCCCCAATCCACATTTAATTAATTCTCTCCAGTAACTGAGACAAAGTATCTACACTTATCTCATCATCTTACCCTACAACCTGTCCCCTCGACCCTATTCCCTCCCAACATCTCTGCTCCCTCTTCTCCACTCCATGCCCACCTCTAACTCACCTCTTTACCTGTCTCTCTCCACTAGCACATTTCAATCCTCCTTTAAACATGCTCTCATCTCTCCAAATCTAAAGAAACCATCTCTTGATCCAGCCTCTCTCTCCAGCTACTGCCCTCTTTCTCTCCTCCCTTTGTCTCCAAACTACTTGAGTGATTAGTGTATAAACACCTGTCCCATTTTCTCTCCTCTCACTCTATTCTCGACTGTCTGAAATCAGACTTTCATCCCCAACATTCCACTGAAACTGCTCTCACAAAAGTGATCAATGATCTACTTACTTAAAGTCTAAGGGTCATTTCTCTATACTCATTCTCCTGGACTTCTCTGCTGATTTTGACCCTCTTCTCCTACAAACCCTTCACTCCATTGGCCTTCGTGACACAGTTCTTTCCTATAGAAACCACTCCTTTCTACCTCCGGCACATCCTCTCTTCCACTCCCAATATCTGTTGGGGTCCAACAAGTCTTTGTTCTTGGCCTTTTACTTTTTTTATTTTACACCTCTTCTCTTGGGGCACGAATTCGCTCATTCGGCCTCCAGTAACACCTCTTCACAGACGACACCCAAATCTATATCTCTTCCCCTGAGCTCTCACCTTCTGTACTATCTTATGTAACCAACTGTTTTTCATCTCCATTTGAATGTCCAAACACAATCTAAAGCTCAACATATCCAAAACAGAGCTTATCATCTTCCCTCTGGCCAGAGTCACCACCTGCCCTCAAATCTGCCTCACTGTTAATAACACAAGCCGCAACAATTTGTAGGTTTCCCTGAAAAAGCAGAGGGGTCCAACCCGGAGGCATTCCTGGAAAGCTGGTTAATCAAGGAGTTTGGGGAAGAGGCATTCTCCCACCACTTCAGTCTCCCTCTGCAGGCACCTCCTCCTGATACCCCCTCACTAAGATCTTGCACTTCAAGGACAGAGATGCGGTCCTAGGGCTGGTACGTCAGCAAGGCCCCCTCAAGTACGACAACCATGTTATATTTGTCTTTCTTGACTTTGCCTTAGAAGCCCAAAAAAGCAGTGCTCCATACACCCAGGTTAAGAGGAGATTACGAGACCTGCAATTGCCTTACTCCATGCTATATCCGGATAGGCTACGGGTGTCGACAGATGGCAGACAACACTTCTTCATCTCACCCAGCGATGTTGTGGATTGGCTTGACAGGAGGCCTCCGACAAGAGCTCCGAACCCCTGAGGGCGATACTCATACTCAGATCTCACTACATATCTCAGGATCCTCTGGTAGACTGTTACTCACTAATACACAAGTTGCCTATTGTGCCCCCTCCATATTAATGTGAAATGTTAAGTGGCAGAGCTAGTTGGGTACATATACTAGGGAGAGTTTCAGCTAGTAAAAGCCTAGCGACCCTCCTGGCCTATTAGTTGGTTGGCTAATGTAGTCTAGGGGTAAATTTCTTTTGTTGTAGGGATCCAAACCTACTCTAGTTAGTTATTAAGCAGGGTATGTCAGGTGGGTTGGGAGGTTTATTGTTTTTCATATCTGTGTGCAATTTTTAACTGTGCAGCTTTCTGTTTTATATCCACATTCAATGTGTTGTGGATCTAAGTGATGTAGGTTTGATTCAGTGCCTATCTTTGGGTTTTCCAGATGCATTTATGATGAGGAATCCATTGGATGTGTGCTGGTGTATTACATGTGGGTTGTTTCTGTTCTCACTGTGCCAATGCTGTATTTTTCCCAACTCCTGTCTCATCCTTAGGTCACCAGTCTTCTCCTGAATCATTATGGCAGTAAGTAATCCTGTTGTGGGTGGGCTCCTCTTGCTCACCTGGAATGTCAGGGGTCTGAATGATAAGGTCAAGCGCTCCCTAGTATTGTCTCATCTCTGGAAATACCCTCCAAATGTCATTTATCTGGTGGAAACTTACCTACATGATAAAGTAATGGTACTTAAAAGGCCATGGGTGTGGTGGGCCTCTCACTCCATATACTCTCCTCCTAATTCCAGAGCGGTTTCTCTCCTCATTAGGAAACACGGTTCACTTGGTAGGTCTAAAAAACACTGAAGCAGCAAACTTTGTGAAAACCAATACTTGTGTCATTCTCAAAACTTTTGGCCATGACTGTACACCCTCACAGCTGTCCCAATCTCCACTCCACACTCACTATTATTTTAGCTGTGCCCTCTTCCACTTAGAATGTAAGCTCTCAAATCAGCAGGGTCCTCCATACCCTTTGTTTTCTTGTTTGCATTTATTTTGTCTGCCTTGTATGTTGTTGTTTTATGTATGTTCTGTTTTCCCTACTATACTGTGCTGTGGAGCACTGTGGAGCCTTACAAATATACAATAATAATACATCCTGTTTGCTCGGTACATACAATGCGGAGAGTGACTTCAGGTTTCTCTCTACACAGGACATGATTTTGCTACTTCCATCATCAAGGTCTTGCTTCTAGTGCTCCCTTTAAAATTTATGAAGACAACCACTGTCCTGTTGCCTCAGAATAGATGTAGATGAAAGTGCTGAATGTGCTTTGCACCACTAGTCTCTAAAGGTGGGCTCCCCAATCTGTTATACTGGTGTCTGAGTGATTACCATCCATTCTGGCTCCAAAAGGGATACTCCTTTTATCCCTAAGATTGGACTTTTTGGTGGCGTTTGACAGGGTGATGACATGATTCAGAAAAGTCTGTCTGTAATCCCACTTTTTCAGAAGTTTTTGCATTTGACAACTTGCCCACAGGACAATTCATATGGTGAAGGCAAACGAGCCCAATAACTGCAGCCCCTTTCTTATTGATACTTTATAATGAGTCTGCAGCTGACCTGCTAGGGACTGGATCTTGATATATCTCTCAAGTGCTAAAAGTACTTTGTTCTGAATGGTGTCTATCTGGAACCCTAGGATCTTTACTTGTTGCGAGATGACTTTTTGCCTTGTCCACAATCCAGCCATGTTTTTGCAGAAAAATAATCACCTGAGCTATCTGTTAGGATTCTGCTTCTGTTATTTGTGCATGTGAAAGCTGTTTGCTTTCAATTAGTTTAATTAGTGCAATTCAGCTGTGCAACCTGTTGTTACATGTCAGGTTCTTGTTAGGAACCCCTCTAGCCGGTACAGCACAACCCGGAGTCTGCTCTGCCAGTCAGGTGTTCACTGGAGCCCCTAGTGGTGGGGACAGACTTGGCCGCAGACTAGCAGAGGGTCGTTAAGTGCGTACCGACTAGGGAAAACCCAGGAAAGCGGAGTAAGTCCAGGCAAGGGTCGAGGGCCGGCAACAGACAGGGAAACCAATACACAATCCGGGGTCAAGGGTCACAGGCACGATAGCTAGGTCCAGATACAGGCAAGAAGGTCAGGGTCACAAGATACACAGACAGGGTCCAAATCCGGGCAAGGGGTCATACACAGGTAATCAGTCCAACAGGTTTTCACCAATACAAGGCATGAGCAGGAGCAAGTTAAGCTAACAGGCAAACTGGACGCTATAACGCTAAGCCCTCCCTGCCTTATATACAGACTTTGGCCAATCAGGGCTTAGCCCTACAATACATCACAACTCATGCCCCTGACATTAATTAGCCCGCAGGCTATCCTAGCGCATGCGCCCGGCTGGCTCACTTGCCGGGGCGCACCGCTTGTCACACTCGGCGTCCGGCCGTTGCCTTGGCAACGGTCGGGCCCGAGAACCGGAAGTGACGCCCCGGTCGTCATGGAGACGGCCAGGACGTTCACTAGAACCAGGAAGTGAGTCGCGGCGGTGCCCAAGGCTGCCGCGGCTCCTGACAGTTCTACTGTATTTCCCGGTGTATGACAGTTCTCTGCTTTCAATTAGGCTGAGCAGGTGTGTTAACTTCATTATCCTTCCTGGTTGCCTGCACTATTTAAGGCCTGTCCTGACACTCGATCTTTGCTAGTGATAGTGTTTTGCTTCTAGTGGTAGCGTCCTAGTTGCTGTGGTGAATTATTCTGTATCTGCTTTCTGGTTCTGATTCTTGGCAACATCTGACCGTTCATGTTCATGTTACTCAGTAGTCCATTCCTGGCTGATATGGTGGAGTCCTGAGGAAGCCACGACAGCAGTACCATTAAGATTTAAACTGATCAGCCACAACATTAAAACCACCGACAAGTGAAGTGAATAACATTGATTGTCTGGTTATAATGGCACTTGTCAGTGGGTGGGATACATTAGGCAGCAAGTGAACAGTCAGTTCTTGAAGCTGATGTGTTGGAAGCAGGAAAAATGGGCAAGAGCAAGGATGTGAGTGTTTTTGACAAGGGTCAAACTGTGATGCCTAGACGACTGGGTCAGAGCATCTGCAAACCGACAGGTCTTGTGGGGTGTTCCCTGTATGCAGTAATTAGTACCTACCAAAAGTGATCCAAGGAAGTAGAAACGGTGTACCGGTAACAGGGTCATGGGCACCCAAGGCTCATTGATGTGAGTAGAGAGCGAAGGCTAGACCGTCTGGTCTAATTCCACAAAAGAGCTGAAATAGTTAGGTGGCCTGATCTGATGCATCATGTTTTCTTTTACATGAGGTGCATGTTCATCGTTTACCTGGGAAAGAGATGACACCAAGATGAACTATGGGAAGAAGGCAAGCCATCGGAGGCAGTGTGATGGTCTGGGCAATGTCCTGCTGGGAAACCTTGGGTCCTGGATGTTACTTTGACACGTACCACCTACCTAAACATTGTTGCAATCTACACCCCTTCATGGCAATGGTATTCCGTGATGGCAGTGGCTTCTTTCAGCAGGATAATGTGCCTGGCGATACTGCAAAAATTGTTCAGGAATGGCTTGAGGAACATAATAAATAGTTCAAGGTGTTGACCAAGTCGTTAACTTTCCCAGATCTCAATCCGATCGACCATCTGTGGGATGTGCTGGAAAAACAAGTCTGAGCCATGGAGGCCCCACTGTAACGAATTACTGGATAACACTACTAAACTTGATTAGCGCTGGCTTACCTGAGGTGCGGAGTCTAACGATCTCCCCGGTATTCACCAAGAACCGCAGCAAGGCGGGATGGGCTTTGCTGCCAGGAGTTGCAGGTCGCGGTCCTCAAGTTTGCCCCAAGATGTAGTACAGTGGAATAGGAGCAGGATGAGAATAGTCGGACAGGCCGGGTTGGTTCACGGGAAGGCAATGCAGACAGAAACAGAAGGCAATCTGAGTCAATCAAACCGGGTCGGTACACGGGTCACCAGAACAGATGCATAGTCAGCTAGCCAGGCCGGTACGCAGGAATGGCAGATAAACGTGTAGAGAGAGGAACATGAGACAATCCGAGTCAGGAGCACAGGCAATCAGGGTGGTCAGCAAGCCGGGTCGGTATACAGGAGGTCAAACACACAGGGAGCAGGCACAAAGAGGAAAAGGAATCAGGAGCCAGGAATTGGCAAGTTGCTCTGACACTCCTAAAGTTTCAGAGCATGTTTAAATAATAAGCCCCTGTTTGAATTCCCCGCCCTTAGCTCTGACGGTCATGTGACCGCTGAACCCGGAAGTGCGCGCACTTCCGGGTCCGACGGAGCGAGGAAAGGTAAGTATCGTCACACCCACCTCGCAATTTTCAGGCCTTAAAGGATCTGCTACTAACGTCTTGGGGCCAGATACCACAGGACACCTTCAGAGGTCTTGTGGAGTCCATGCCTCGACAGGTCAGAGCTGTTTTGGCGATATGAGCAGAAGCTACACAATATTAGAGAGGTGGTTTTGATTGTTGTGGCTGATTGATGTATAGTTTGATGTAGATTATATATATATATATATATATATATATATATATATATGCTGAGGGTGTAGAACAAGGTATATCAGTATGTAGGGGGTGTAGAGCGAGGTATATCAGTATGTAGGGAGTTATAATGATGTATATCATTATATAGGAGGTATATAGCGAGGTATATCAGTATGTAAGGTGTATAGCGAGGTATATCAGTATGTAAGGAGGTGTATAGCGAGGTATATCAGTATGTAGGAGGTGAATAGCGAGGTATATCAGTATGTAGGAGGTGAATAGTGAGGTATATCGGTATATAGAGGTGTATAGTGAGGTATATCGGTATATAGAGGTGTATAGTGAGGTATATCGGTATATAGAGGTGTATAGTGAGGTATATCGGTATATAGAGGTGTATAGTGAGGTATATCGGTATATAGAGGTGTATAGTGAGGTATATCGGTACATAGAGGTGTATAGTGAGGTATATCAGTATATAGAGGTGTATAGTGGGGTATATCAGTATGTAGGAGGTGTATAGTGAGGTATATCAGTATATAGAGGTGTATAGTGAGGTATATCAGTATATAGGGGTGTATAGTGAGGTATATCAGTATATAGAGGTGTATAGTGAGGTATATCCGTATATAGAGGTGTATAGTGAGGTATATCAGTATATAGGGGTGTATAGTGAGGTATATCAGTATATAGGTGTATAGTGAGGTATATCAGTATATAGGGGTGTATAGTGAGGTATATCAGTATATAGAGGTGTATAGTGAGGTATATCGGTATATAGCGGTGTATAGTGAGGTATATCGGTATATAGAGGTGTATAGTGAGGTATATCCGTATATAGAGGTGTATAGTGAGGTATATCCGTATATAGGGGTGTATAGTGAGGTATATCACTATATAGGGGTGTATAGTGAGGTATATCGGTATATAGAGGTGTATAGTGAGGTATATCGGTATGTAGGAGGTGTATAGTGAGGTATATCAGTATGTAGGAGGTGTATAGTGAGGTATATCAGTATATAGAGGTGTATAGTGAGGTATATAGCGGTATATAGCGGTATATAGCGGTATATAGCGGTGTATAGTGAGGTATATCGGTATATAGCGGTGTATAGTGAGGTATATCGGTATATAGAGGTGTATAGTGAGGTATATAATATATATATAGTGTTATGTAGAGAGACTAACGCTGAGGGGGAAGAAGGCGGCCGCTGATTGGCTGTGCGCTCAGTAACGTGCTCTGTGATTGGCCGCAGCTGTGTTCGGGATTTCCCTGAGGCCGCGATGTCAGTTCCTGGGAGATGAAGCTGCCTGATCCTCCGATGTACGAGGTGAGGTTACCCGACACCCCCTCCGGGTCACCCTAGTCTCTGTACTACCCACCTGGGTCATCCAGCTGTATGCTCTGCTCCCCCTACCCAGGTCACCTGCCCATCTCCTCCTCCCCCCAGGTCACCCCCTGCCTCCTCCTCCCCCCTCTGGGTCACCCTAGTCTCTGTACTACCCACCCTCTGTCTCCCTTGCCCCCCTCCCCTCTGGGTCACCCCCTGTCTTCTCCTCCCCCTGTGGGTACCCACCTGGGTCATCCAGCTGTATGCTCTGCTCCCCCTACCCAGGTCACCTGCCTATCTCCTCCTCCCCCCAGGTCACCCAGCTGTCTCCTCTGCCCCCCTTCGGGTCACCCTAGTCTCTGTACTACCCACCCTCTGTCTCCCTTGCCCCCCTCCCCTCTGGGTCACCCCCTGTCTTCTCCTCCCCCTGTGGGTACCCACCTGGGTCATCCAGCTGTATGCTCTGCTCCCCCTACCCAGGTCACCTGCCCATCTCCTCCTCCCCCCAGGTCACCCAGCTGTCTCTTCTGCCCCCCACCCTGGTCACCCCAGGTCTGTACTACAGCGTCACTTTCTGCCTGTCTGTGCCATAACCCAGTGGTAACCGCTGTTTTCTCTATAGTCGTCCACCAGTCTGTACTATTCTCTATCCCCACTGCCTGTGCTGTGACTCTGGGGGGCTTTCTGTGCTAGATCCTGGGTGATTCTCATCACCCAACTCTCTGTACTGGCCCCCAGAGGGTCACCCCCCGGGGGCCCTCTCACCTGTGTCTTTACCTGCCTTCTCACACACACTGATGCCTCTTTTTGATGTATTTCACAGACCTGCTCTTTGTGTCTTATTTTTTTTTAGCCCATCTTTTGAGAAGTTCATTATGGCAGATGAGTGGGATGGGAAGAAACTGAGCCTCCACCCAGAAGAAGGGCGCTTTGACTCTGGAATTGCTGAGTCTGTACAGTTTCTGAATGAGGATGAGGTTTCTAGGCTGCAGTCCTTGCCCGAGGAGGGATCCCCGAAGTCTGAAGCATCTCACCCATATGAAACCGAGGCTACAGACAAAATTTGTGAGCTCCAGGACCTTGAGCGTATAGACTCGTCCTATGGATCCTCATCTCTAACCGAATCCCTGCCACAGAGCTGCCTGCCATCTAGCGGAGCCCCAGAGACAGGTAGCCTGGGCACGGAGCAGATCAACAGCCTGACTTACCTGTCAGAAGAGGGTGATACGTAAGTAATACTCTCACCGTTATCCACTGCTCCGTTCTGAGATGGTGTACTGTATACATTCTCCTTGTACAAATATCCACCTGCAGGATGGTACAAGTATATACTGTATGCACGCTACCTGTAACCTATATACTGTAGACTGAAATGTGGGAACATAGGATGATGACGGATTCTTGCGGATCCTGTGCGGGTACAGTGGTCTGGGAGGTGGCGGATTCTAGCCCTGTACGTGTACAGTGGTCTGGGAGGTGGCGGATTCTAGCCCTGTACGTGTACAGTGGTCTGGGAGGTGGCGGAGTCTTGCCCTGTACGTGTACAGTGGTCTGGGAGGTGGCGGATCCTTGCCATGTGCGTGTACAGTGGTCTGGGAGGTGGCGGATTCTTGCCCTGTACGTGTACAGTGGTCTGGGAGGTGGCGGATTCTTGCCCTGTGCGTGTACAGTGGTCTGGGAGGTGGCGGATTCTTGCCCTGTGCGTGTACAGTGGTCTGGGAGGTGGCGGATTCTTGCCCTGTGCGTGTACAGTGGTCTGGGAGGTGGCGGACTCTTGCCCTGTGCGTGTACAGAGATCTTTGGATGCGATGTGTGAATTGGGAGTACGGGCCAAGTTGTGCTTGATCTGCAGCAGGAAACTTTTGGAGTCCTTTTAATCCCCAGCTATTTCTGTAAAATTTTAACACAACCTTGTTACTGGCCCCTTATGAATTCTCTTTTTGTCACATAGCTGGAATATAGAAATCTCAAGCATTGTCTGTAGCTTTCTGCTGCTGCTCACTGTCACATTGCATTTTGTCATAGAGTTTATACAGCATAGTATTAATATAGTCCCGGGGAATACCATGTGCTCAGTAATTTCAGTACACAAGCGCCATGTTGGGGGCGGTAGGTGTTGATTGGGGATTTTCTTTTTACAGGGTTACACAATAATGCATGGAAATAAACAGTCACCCTTCCCAGTAACCCTGGTACTCCCCATACCACAGACCCTCTCTCCCTGTGTCTCAATGAGTGAGGAGGTGCTGCAGTGATGGAGATCCCGTGTGTGTGTGTGTGTGTGTGTATATATATATATATATTATACACATGATGATTGAGGGGGGGGTGTGCGCTGCAGTGATGGGGATCCCATGTGTGTGTATATATATTATACACATGATGATTGAGGGGGGGGGGGGGGGGTGGGGGGGTGTGCTGCAGCGATGGGAATCCCGTGTGTGTGTATATATATATTATACACATGATGATTGAGGGGGGGGGGGGGTGTGTGCTGCAGTGATGGGGATCCTGTGTGTGTGTGTGTATATATTATACACATGATGATTGAGGGGGGGGTGGGGGTGTGTGCTGCAGTGATGGGAATCCCGTGTGTGTGTATATATTATACACATGATGATTGAGGGGGGGGTGGGGGTGTGTGCTGCAGTGATGGGAATCCCGTGTGTGTGTATATATTATACACATGATGATTGAGGGGGGGTGGGGGTGTGCGCTGCAGTGATGGGGATCCCGTGTGTGTGTGTATATATTATACACATGATGATTGAGGGTGGGGGTGTGTGCTGCAGTGATGGGAATCCCGTGTGTGTGTGTGTATATATATTATACACATGATGATTGGGAGGGGGGGGGGGGGTGCTGCAGTCATGGGGATCCCGTGTGTGTGTATATATTATACATGTATTGAGTGAGTACAAGGTATGTCAATCAGTAAGTGGCAATTGGAGTGACATCCACAGTGCTGCTGTTACAATGTGGGAGTGAGATATGGTGCAAAACATAATATGAACTAAGAATTACACTGAATAGAATAGAATCTGGTCTAGCCATATCGAGTAATAACTATTTAAGTGCATGATGTATGATGTTAAAATGATTATTTGGCATTAAACTGAGTGTATTATGGGATCTTATCCTCTACCTTCTTCCTTTCCCTTTTAAAAAAAAAAAAAGAAAAAAATTCTAACCACAAATATAAAATTCCCAAATCCAGTCCTCCAGCCCTCCTTTCAGGTGTTCAGTATATCCATGTTTGTGCACAGGTGGTTAAAGCAAAATGATTGAGGCACTATTTAATCCCCTGTATTCAAGCATGGATATCATTAATATCTGGAATGTTCAGGGGCTTGAGGATCGGAGTTGGGGAAATGCTGATGTAAATTCAATACATTGAGCTTCAGAAGAAAAGGCCCTTCCAATAATCAATAATGAGATAAATAGAAAAATGCATCCCAGACAGTCAAAGCTGTACAGACTTTGGCTATAACTAGTGAATATTAGTTTATCCAGGAGTCTTTTCAGAGTCCATCCAGATATATCTATCCAGGGCTCTAAAGTGGTAACACCAGTGCTACGTAAACCGTTCATCACAGCAGTCCAGAAACTCTGCCAAAATGTACCCCTTCTTCCTCACACTCAGTGGCAGGCTGGACTGGGGGGCAGGGGGGGGTATCTGCCCCCCAGGCCGGTCCTTAAGTGGGCTACCTTGGGCCTTCTCCAAAACGCATTAGTCGAACTGTGGGGTTAAGTGTACCCTCTGGAGTATATCGAACTGTCCCCCCTGGAATCTGGGCTCACATGGGTGTCCTTAGATATGCCACTCTCCGGCTCACTCTGCTTTCTATTTTACACGGAGTAGTGCCATTATCTGTATCTTATTTCTAAATATGCAGAAATAGTTGAAATTAATTTACTGGACCCCAATGTTATGAGCCAGGACCGGCATCCCTTAAACTGTGTCACCAAGGCATGTCGAAGCTGCAAATATCTCTAAATACCCAAACTGGGAATGCCAAAATCATTATGTAATTGCTCATAGGACTTCAGCTGACTATCCCATGGTATATAATGTTATATTATTGTAATTAACCCATATTAAATCCAAATTTCTCCAACACCAATTCTTGATACCTCTGTAAAATAAATAAAAATTGGGGTTCTATTATCATTTAGTCTAAATTAACCCTTCCGATCAAAGTGAACGGTAATCTTTTCCACGCATACACCTTGAGTTTAAGATATTCAATTACAGGAAGAGTATTTGGTACAATATAGTCCACTTGGATGTTGGATATCCCCTGCAGGGAGTGTAATATTTGAAGTGGTCTAGGCAAACATCCTATTCCCCAGAGATGCAAAAATTGTCTGAACCCATTCATCACTTGAAGAATGACATGGATCTGCTAGACAATGTAATATATCATCAGTATACAGTGCTATATAGTTTCCCATCTAATCTGTAATGTCTGTGTGGCTCCTAATCATATAAACTAACTGTTCTATAGCCAGCGGGGCGAGTAGAGTAGCCTAATCTAGGTAATATAGTTTGGGCCTAACCCAAAATACCGTAACACCTCCCAAAAATACCTCCATTCCAATACTTACTCAAAATTATTACATTAAATGCCTCCAACATGGGTGATGATGCATTACTACCTCCTGAAGTGTAACAAATATTTCAGAAGCTAGGGGATAAGAACTATTTGTTTTTTTAGCGCTCATCGAGCAGGTCATCCAGCCCGGATCCTGGTCATTCGGAGGCTAACGGTATATGTATCGCCTCCACTGTAATTGGAGCATCAAGAACCCCTCTATTATCAGGAGACAGGGTCCCTATCACCAACCAACTAATTATCAGTACATTAAACCTTTGAATTATACAAGTCACATTAATGAATAGAAAGGACAGAGGCCAGGTATGCCAAGCAATAATTCCCCCCTCCCTTTGTCCGCTTGTATATATTTCACATCTAGGTGCCACCCGCTCGGCTTTTATTTCTTATGGGTCTCTGCTCAGACAGTGACACTTTTATTGACGTCTGAGCGGTTTGAGATTCGGAAGTGCTCAGCGCATGATCTACACAGGGGAAGTAACTTCTCACACAGGGAAGTATGTTGGGTCTCAGAGACCTCCATATTTTTCTCCTATCAATGGCACAATTCTTCCTATGACACTTATAAATAGACCGCTCTTGTGACCCAGTATTATGTGGCTTTGAGCTTGTTCCTTGTCTGTGTGACTGGAGTTTCCCCAGGTTTGTGAACATTCCTTTGTACTGTTGTCACTTTCCTCATATTCCTCATTGTATTGCTGTGACCAGAAACTTTTTGAATTTTATAGACTGAACCCTCCATAGACCTGAGGATCCTCTGTATGTGGGGGTGTCTGCTGCAGTGCGGGGATCCCCTGTATAATAATATGTGGGGGTGTCTGCTGCAGTGTGGAGATCCCCTGTATAATATGTGGGGGGTGTCTGCTGCAGTGCAGGGATCCCCTGTATAATAATATGTGTGGGGTGTCTGCTGCAGTTATGTGGCAGTGCGGGGATCTCCTGTATAATATGTGGGGGGTGTCTGCTGCAGTGCGGGGATCCCCTGTATAATATGTGGGGGTGTCCTCTGCAGTGTGGGGATCCTCTGTATAATATGTGGGGGTGTCTGCTGCAGTGCGGGGATCCCCTGTATAATAATATGTGGGGGGTGTCTGCTGTAGTGCGGGGATCCTCTGTATAATATGTGGGGGTGTCTGCTGCAGTTCGGGGATCCTCTGTATAATATGTGGGGGTGTCTGCTGCAGTTCGGGGATCCTCTGTATAATATGTGGGGGGTGTCTGCTGCAGTGCGGGGATCCCCAGTATAATAATATGTGGGGGTGTCTGCTGCAGTGCGGGGATCCCCTGTATAATATGTGGGGGTGTCTGCTGCAGTGCGGGGATCCTCTGTATAATATGTGGGGGGTGTCTGCTGCAGTGCGGGGATCCTCTGTATAATATGTGGGGGTGTCTGCTGCAGTGCGGGGATCCCCTGTATAATATGTGGGGGGTGTCTGCTGCAGTGCGGGGATCCTCTGTATAATATGTGGGGGGTGTCTGCTGCAGTGTGGGGATCCTCTGTATAATATGTGGGGGGTGTCTGCTGCAGTGCGGGGATCCTCTGTATAATATGTGGGGGTGTCTGCTGCAGTGCGGGGATCCTCTGTATAATATGTGGGGGGTGTCTGCTGCAGTGTGGGGATCCTCTGTATAATATGTGGGGGGTGTCTGCTGCAGTGTGGGGATCCTCTGTATAATATGTGGGGGGTGTCTGCTGCAGTGCGGGGATCCTCTGTATAATATGTGGGGGGTGTCTGCTGCAGTGCGGGGATCCTCTGTATAATATGTGGGGGGTGTCTGCTGCAGTGCGGGGATCCTCTGTATAATATGTGGGGGGTGTCTGCTGCAGTGCGGGGATCCTCTGTATAATATGTGGGGGTGTCTGCTGCAGTGCGGGGATCCCCTGTATAATATGTGGGGGGTGTCTGCTGCAGTGCGGGGATCCTCTGTATAATATGTGGGGGGTGTCTGCTGCAGTGCGGGGATCCTCTGTATAATATGTGGGGGGTGTCTGCTGCAGTGCGGGGATCCTCTGTATAATATGTGGGGGGTGTCTGCTGCAGTGTGGGGATCCTCTGTATAATATGTGGGGGTGTCTGCTGCAGTGCGGGGATACCCTGTATAATAATATGTGGGGGAGTCTGCTGCAGTGCGGGGATCCCCTGTCTAATAATATGTGGGGGTGTCTGCTGCAGTGCGGGGATCCCCTGTATAATAATATGTGGGGGTGTCTGCTGCAGTGCGGGGATCCCTTATATTTCGCAGGGAAACAGAAGGATGTTTTCTTTCTCTGAGAACTTTAATCTGTGTTTCCCAATGACACAATGTGACAGGACAATAAGATGTGAGCCAGGTCACGGTAACATAATGTTGTACCACATGAATGAAGGGGGGCCCTGTGGGTGTGGCCCCTGGATCTGTAAATGGTAACATGTATAGTAAAAACTGGTCTGTTCTGTGCTAGAAAGTGACATGACACAAGGATGTGTTAAATGTTATTTTAGGCTGTGGAAATCCCCTGTACTGGGGAGGTGCACATTCTTCAGCCCCATGTGTGTGTCTGCACCACCTCCTGCAGATACCGTACCTCCATGTCACAGCTACCCTGCTTGTCCCGCCCTGTCCAACACCAAGGGTGGTCTCCCTGGCCCGCAGCCCCACCCCGCCCAAAACCAAGGGTGGTCTCCCTGGCCCGGCTCATGTACCCCACATCATATATTTGCACTGTGCCAGGTCACTTTTATCAGAGATTTGTACATCTAGTTGGAGATTGTTCAGCAATATAACGTTATATGAATGTGCTGGACAATATCTTGGCAGTGTCAGCTGATTGCAGAGAGGTGGTAGTCCCGGCTGTTTTGGGGGTTAAACTTACACTGCCAGTGTCTCCAGCTGGGCATTACATTCCTTGTGCCACTATCACCGCTGCCACCTAATGGGCTTTGGGGAAATTACTTTTTCTTAGTTTATGATACATGCCTGGGAATATGAGAAGGAAGACTAAAGTAGAAGAGGGCTATGCCAGGGCTAACCATTGTATGTATACATCTATGTATTATGTCATGTACTATAGTGTCATGCACCATCTCTCCCTGCAGGCTCCTGCACCTCTCTATCATACACACAATCCCAGAGCTCTCTCAGTACATCATCTCCCTGGCTCCCAAGGAAGTCTTGGATATTCAGAACGACCTTTTTCAGGTATGTTACTTGTGTAAGGTGATTGCAGAGCTTAAGGTTGGTGGCAGTATATGGTGTCTCCCGGTGATGGGTAGTCCACAGCTGTGCAGTATAACTGTAGCTAGGAATCGCGGAGGTAGGAGTTATTATTGGATGATAGATCAATATCTGATGTCCTGAAGGAATGTGTAGATGGAGGTTCAGACCTCTATAAGTGGACGATTGTCTTCTTATATCACCTCACTATCCAAGAGTGAGTGTAATACAGACTCAGTCCCTGTATTTTTATATAGGCAGCATGTCACTAAACTGTGTGTAAAGTAAGGATAACTAGGCATTGTACCTCCATGCCCTATATATAAATACTAGTCTGTTACACTGTAGGCTATACTGATATTCTAAAAATGAAATTGTGCATCTCCTCCCCATTGAATCACACTCAGAGCCACATTCCAGACTCGTCACTTACAAAACCTTCAGCACCCACGCCTAGAGGTGATACAGAGCCGGATGTACGGAGACCATATAGTGGAGAGGGACTATCACCAGGTTACTCCCCGAGTAATGTAGTAAGCTACCTCTTGCACATGGGTAATAGGAACTTGCCTTAAGTCCGCTCACTCTCATGATTTCTGTAAGCCATAAAGGACGATAACACGAGCTGTACGCAGGAGAAAATCTGAAGATTATTAAAAGGGGTGGTGCTACTAAAGGGGTCAGAGGTTGCCACACATTATGGTGCACTGTTTGTGGAGAGCATTAGGTGAGCAGCTTGATGGTTAATGGGTGCTCAGGTACAATACCAAGGAGCTTCTTACAGTGAGTTCTGTGACCTTTTGTGTGTCTTCAAGGACTGAATGGTAGAAATAACTGGGGCCCCTGTCTACACTCTGGTTTATGAGAGATCTGCCCTTGTAAGGGAAACTCGTCTGACAAACACTCTCGTCTTTACGTTTTCACCCTGTGCCTGCTGGCGCAGGTATCAGGAACAGCGGAACAGGGTATATTAATGAGCATGATGTGGCAGGAGATTATTTCTTAAAAATTATGAAAATATATATTTATTTTATAAATACGCACCTATAGTCTTAATGAAAATATATCTGCCCACAGGAATAGATTTTCCAGTATGTTGAATTTCACATCTGACACTTTATTTTTTTTATTGCTTCCTTTCTGTAACGGCTGTGATTTGGTCCCTCTGTGATGTTCGTGTGTGTGTGACGTTCCTCTTAGACGTAGAAGCGCTAGTTCTCCTAATCGTTCTCATGTCTCCTCTACCCCTGACAGTGTCCTCTGCACCTGGCGGTGTACTTGGGTCAGGTGCAGGTTGTGGAGGCTCTGGTGGGGAAACGAGTCAATCTGGAGCTACAAGACCGGAAAGGCGACACTGCTCTCCACCTGGCCTGTGAGAACCAAGATCTGGACTGTGCCAGTAGACTGCTTCGGGGCCCAAGGGGCCCACAGAACCTGCAGTTACAGAACTGGAGAGGTGATATATGAGGGGGCAGCAGTGTTGGTCTGGGGCCCTGCAGAATGAAGGGGCGCTTGACAAGTTGGAGGGTTGTCTCCTGGTCATCTAAGGTGGCACAGGGCAGATGCTCAGCCTGGGTCTCGGAGAAGAACACATTTTAGATATGGGGGTAAATTAATTTGTTTCAAAGATGGGGCTGTGTTTAATTGAAGGTGATGATGGGTAAGTAGAGAGGTCTCTAATTTTAATGAGACCCTTTATTTGGAGATTTATAGAGGGTGGGTTCTTTAGCAATACTGACATGAGAGGTTGTAATAAACGGGGTGCAGTAATGTGAACAGCTAAGGGGGGACTGTACGTCAGCAGCTGACTGTGCTGGAGGTCCCTTCACACCGTTACTCCCCCCAGTCTCTTCAGGTGCCTTCTGTTCCCTCTCCACAGGTCTGTGTTGTCTACACATCGCCACCCTGAAGAGGAACCATGATCTTATCTCTCTTCTGCTGGAGAGTGGAGCCAACATCAACTGTCAGGTTGTGGATCTTGTCTGTCCTCCGCTGATATATTACCCAGAATGTATTCTTCTACAGGTCGCGAGATTCTCTATATTTGTCCTTGTATTTAATACCCCGGGACCTTATATAACCTCTGTAGTTTTCCGCCATTCTCTATATTTTGGTCAGACTCTGGCTTCAATGCTGCCGTTCTCTCTTCTAGGAAGGCACCAGTGGGAAGACCCCACTGCATCTTGCTGTGGAGATGCTAGACCGGTCGTTACTTCATCATCTGCTACAACATCGCCCTCTGGTGGACGCTTTCATGTATAATGGTTGTACCCCTTTGCACTTGGCAGTTGGTAGAAAGGACGCTGGGCTTGCCAGGCTCCTGTGCCAAGCGGGGGCAGACATCTTGCAGCGGAATCGTGAAGGAGACACCCCACAAGATCTCGCTGAAGGAAATAACCAGGTAGTGAAATTAAACATTTAAACCTTTAAGAGTTTTAATTAAAGGATAGGAGACATAGGGTGTAAATGGCGGTGAAGGATATTCAGATGAGTGGTGGGGAGGAGGTAGAGGCGTATACGTGGTGGGGAGGAGGTAGAGGCGTATACGTGGTGGGGAGGAGGTAGAGGCGTATACGTGGTGGGGAGGAGGTAGAGGCGTATACGTGGTGGGGAGGAGGTAGAGGCGTATACGTGGTGGGGAGGAGGTAGAGGCGTATACGTGGTGGGGAGGAGGTAGAGGCGTATACGTGGTGGGGAAGAGGTAGAGGCGTATACGTGGTGGGGAGGAGGTAGAGGCGTATACGTGGTGGGGAGGAGGTAGAGGCGTATACGGGGATGGGGAGGAGGTAGAGGCGTATACGGGGATGGGGAGGAGGTAGAGGCGTATACGGGGATGGGGAGGAGGTAGAGGCGTATACGGGGATGGGGAGGAGGTAGAGGCGTATACGGGGATGGGGAGGAGGTAGAGGCGTATACGGGGATGGGGAGGAGGTAGAGGCGTATACGGGGATGGGGAGGAGGTAGAGGCGTATACGGGGATGGGGAGGAGGTAGAGGCGTATACGGGGATGGGGAGGAGGTAGAGGCGTATACGTGGTGGGGAGGAGGTAGAGGCGTATACGTGGTGGGGAGGAGGTAGAGGCGTATACGGGGATGGGGAGGAGGTAGAGGCGTATACGGGGATGGGGAGGAGGTAGAGGCGTATACGTGGTGGGGAGGAGGTAGAGGCGTATACGGGGATGGGGAGGAGGTAGAGGCGTATACGTGGTGGGGAGGAGGTAGAGGCGTATACGGGGATGGGGAGGTAAATTGTCAGCTGCAGGTAATTCAGGACAACGTCCAGTCGTGTTGAAGATGAAGATCTATAAGCTGCTTCTCCCATTGCAGTATTTCTAGTTTTCTGTATACTTTATACAGTTGTTTTTTGGTTTTTTTTTATTCTTAAACTACAAAACATACAGCATAGGAGGAGTAGTCAGATGGGACTTGTGTGAAATGACAATAGGGGAGGAGTCGGGGTGGTAGTAGGAGGAGTACCCGGAAGGGACATGTTGGATGAAATGACAATAGGGGAGGAGTCAGGGTGGTGGTAGCAGGAGTCCCCGGAAGGGACATGTTGGATGAAATGACAATAGGGGAGGAGTCGGGGTGGTGGTAGGAGGAGTACCCGGAAGGGACATGTTGGATGAAATGACAATAGGGGAGGAGTCAGGGTGGTGGTAGCAGGAGTCCCCGGAAGGGACATGTTGGATGAAATGACAATAGGGGAGGAGTCGGGGTGGTGGTAGGAGGAGTACCCGGAAGGGACATGTTGGATGAAATGACAATAGGGGAGGAGTCGGGGTGGTGGTAGGAGGAGTACCCGGAATGGACATGTTGGATGAAATGACAATAGGGGAGGAGTCGGGGTGGTGGTAGGAGGAGTACCCGGAAGGGACTTGTAGGATGAAATGACAATAGGGGAGGAGTCGGGGTGGTGGTAGCAGGAGTACCCGGAAGGGACTTGTTGGATGAAATTACAATAGGGGAGGAGTCGGGGTGGTGGTAGGAGGAGTACCCGGAAGGGACATGTTGGATTAAATGACAATAGGGGAGGAGTCGGGGTGGTGGTAGCAGGAGTACCCGGAAGGGACTTGTTGGATGAAATGACAATAGGGGAGGAGCCGGGGTGGTGGTAGGAGGAGTACCCGGAAGGGACTTGTTGGATGAAATGACAATAGGGGAGGAGTCGGGGTGGTGGTAGCAGGAGTACCCGGAAGGGACTTGTTGGATGAAATGACAATAGGGGAGGAGCCGGGGTGGTGGTAGGAGGAGTACCCGGAAGGGACTTGTTGGATGAAATGACAATAGGGGAGGAGTCGGGGTGGTGGTAGGAGGAGTAGTTGGAAGGGACTTGTTGGATGAAATGACAATAGGGGAGGAGCCGGGGTGGTGGTAGGAGGAGTACCCGGAAGGGACTTGTAGGATGAAATGACAATATGGGAGGAGTCGGGGTGGTGGTAGCAGGAGTACCCGGAAGGGACTTGTTGGATGAAATGACAATAGGGGAGGAGCCGGGGTGGTGGTAGGAGGAGTACCCGGAAGGGACTTGTTGGATGAAATGACAATAGGGGAGGAGTCGGGGTGGTGGTAGGAGGAGTAGTTGGAAGGGACTTGTTGCATGAAATGACAATAGGGGAGGAGCCGGGGTGGTGGTAGGAGGAGTACCCGGAAGGGACTTGTAGGATGAAATGACCAAATGGGAGGAGTCTGGGTGGTGGTAGGAGTAGTACCCGGAAGGGACTTGTTGGATGAAATGACAATAGGGGAGGAGTCGGGGTGGTGGTAGGAGGAGTAGTTAGAAGGGACTTGGATGAAATGACAATAGGGGAGGAGTCGGGGTGGTGGTAGGAGGAGTAGTTGGAAGGGACTTGGATGAAATGACAATATGGGAGGAGCCAGGGTGGTGGTAGGAGTAGCTGGAAGGGACTTGTTGGATAAAATGACAATATGGGAGAAGCCAGGGTGGTGGTAGGAGGAGTAGCTGGAAGGGACTTGTTGGATAAAATGACAATATGGGAGGAGCCAGGGTGGTGGTAGGAGTAGCTGGAAGGGACTTGTTGGATAAAATGACAATATGGGAGAAGCCAGGGTGGTGGTAGGAGGAGTAGTTGGAAGGGACTTGTTGGATGAAATGACCAAATGGGAGGAGTCTGGGTGGTGGTAGGAGTAGTACCCGGAAGGGACTTGTTGGATGAAATAACAATAGGGGAGGAGTCGGGGTGGTGGTAGGAGGAGTAGTTGGAAGGGACTTGTTGGATGAAATGACAATAGGGGAGGAGTCGGGGTGGTGGTAGGAGGAGTAGTTGGAAGGGACTTGGATGAAATGACAATAGGGGAGGAGTCGGGGTGCTAGTAGGAGGAGTAGCTGGAAGGGACTTGTTGGATAAAATGACAATAGGAGATGAGTAGCTGGAAGGGACTTGTTGGATAAAATGACAATATGGGAGGAGCCAGGGTGGTGGTAGGAGTAGCTGGAAGGGACTTGTTGGATAAAATGACAATATGGGAGAAGCCAGGGTGGTGGTAGGAGGAGTAGCTGGAAGGGACTTGTTGGATAAAATGACAATATGGGAGGAGTCTGGGTGTTGGTAGGAGAAGTAGCTGGAAGGGACTTGTTGGATGAAATGACAATAGGGGAGGAGCTGAGGTGGTGGTAGGAGGAGTAGCTGGAAGGGACTTGGATGAAATGACAATATGGGAGGAGTCGGGGTGGTGGTAGGAGGAGTACCCGGAAGGGACATGTTGGATGAAATGACAATAGGGGAGGAGTCGGGGTGGTGGTAGGAGGAAGGGACTTGTTGGATGAAATGACAATAGGGGAGGAGCTGAGGTGGTGGTAAGAGGAGTACCCGGAAGGGACTTGGATGAAATGACAATAGGGGAGGAGTCGGGATGGTGGTAGGAGGAAGGGACTTGTTGGATGAAATGACAATATGGGAGGAGTCGGGGTGCTAGTAGCAGGAATACCCGGAAGGGACTTGTTGGATGAAATGACAATAGGGGAGGAGCTGGGGTGGTGGTAGGAGACGTAGCTGGAAGGGACTTAGATGAAATGACAATAGGGGAGGAGTCGGGGTGCTAGTAGCAGGAGTACCCGGAAGGGACTTGTTGGATGAAATGACAATATGGGAGGAGTCGGGGTGCTAGTAGCAGGAGTACCCGGAAGGGACTTGTTGGATGAAATGACAATAGGGGAGGAGTCGGGGTGGTGGTAGGAGGAGTACCCGGAAGGGACATGTTGGATGAAATGACAATAGGGGAGGAGTCAGTGTGGTGGTAGGAGGAGTACCCGGAAGGGACTTGTTGGATGAAATGACAATATGGGAGGAGTCGGGGTGGTGGTAGCAGGAGTACCCGGAAGGGACTTGTTGGATGAAATGACAATAGGGGAGGAGTCGGGGTGGTGGTAGGAGGAGTACCCGGAAGGGACTTGTTGGATGAAATGACAATAGGGGAGGAGTCGGGGTGGTGGTAGCAGGAGTACCCGGAAGGGACTTGTTGGATGAAATGACAATAGGGGAGGAGTCGGGGTGGTGGTAGGAGGAGTACCCAGAAGGGACATGTTGGATGAAATGACAATAGGGGAGGAGTCGGGGTGGTGGTAGCAGGAGTACCCGGAAGGGACTTGTTGGATGAAATGACAATAGGGGAGGAGCCGGGGTGGTGGTAGGAGGAGTACCCGGAAGGGACTTGTTGGATGAAATGACAATATGAGAGGAGCCGGGGTGGTGGTAGGAGGAGTACCCGGAAGGGACTTGTTGGATGAAATGACAATAGGGGAGGAGTCGGGGTGGTGGTAGGAGGAGTACCCGGAAGGGACTTGTTGGATGAAATGACAATAGGGGAGGAGTCGGGGTGGTGGTAGGAGGAGTACCCGGAAGGGACTTGTTGGATGAAATGACAATAGGGGAGGAGCCGGGGTGGTGGTAGGAGGAGTACCCGGAAGGGACTTGTTGGATGAAATGACAATATGGGAGGAGTCGGGGTGGTGGTAGCAGGAGTACCCGGAAGGGACTTGTTGGATGAAATGACAATAGGGGAGGAGTCGGGGTGGTGGTAGGAGGAGTACCCGGAAGGGACATGTTGGATGAAATGACAATATGGGAGGAGTTGGGGTGGTGGTAGCAGGAGTACCCGGAAGGGACATGTTGGATGAAATGACAATAGGGGAGGAGTCGGGGTGGTGGTAGCCGGAGTACCCGGAAGGGACTTCTTGGATGAAATGACAATAGGGGTGGAGCCGGGGTGGTGGTAGGAGGAGTACCCGGAAGGGACATGTTGGATGAAATGACAATAGGGGAGGAGCCGGGGTGGTGGTAGGAGGAGTACCCGGAAGGGACTTGTAGGATGAAATGACAATATGGGAGGAGTCGGGGTGGTGGTAGCAGGAGTACCCGGAAGGGACTTGTTGGATGAAATGACAATAGGGGAGGAGCCGGGGTGGTGGTAGGAGGAGTACCCGGAAGGGACTTGTTGGATGAAATGACAATAGTGGAGGAGTCGGGGTGGTGGTAGGAGGAGTACCCGGAAGGGACTTGTTGGATGAAATGACAATATGGGAGCAGTCGTGGTGGTGGTAGCAGGAGTACCCGGAAGGGACTTGTTGGATGAAATGACAATAGGGGAGGAGCCGGGGTGGTGGTAGGAGGAGTACCCGGAAGGGACTTGTAGGATGAAATGACAATATGGGAGGAGTCAGGGTGGTGGTAGCAGGAGTACCCGGAAGGGACTTGTTGGATGAAATGACAATAGGGGAGGAGTCGGGGTGGTGGTAGCAGGAGTACCCGGAAGGGACTTGTTGGATGAAATGACAATAGGGGAGGAGTCGGGGTGGTGGTAGCAGGAGTACCCGGAAGGGACTTGTTGGATGAAATGACAATACGGGAGGAGTCGGGGTGGTGGTAGGAGGAGTACCCGGAAGGGACTTGTTGGATGAATAGACAATAGGGGAGGAGTCAGGGTGGTGGTAGGAGGAGTACCCGGAAGGGACTTGTTGGATGAAATGACAATAGGGGAGGAGTCAGGGTGGTGGTAGGAGGAGTACCCGGAAGGGACTTGTTGGATGAAATGACAATAGGGGAGGAGCCTGGGTGGTGGTAGGAGGAGTACCCGGAAGGGACTTGTTGGATGAAATTACAATATGGGAGGAGTCGGGGTGGTGGTAGCAGGAGTACCCGGAAGGGACTTGTTGGATGAAATGACAATAGGGGAGGAGTCGGGGTGGTGGTAGGAGGAGTACCCGGAAGGGACTTGTTGGATGAAATGACAATAGGGGAGGAGTCGGGGTGGTGGTAGGAGGAGTAGTTAGAAGGGACTTGTTGGATGAAATGACAATAGGGGAGGAGTCGGGGTGGTGGTAGGAGGAGTAGTTGGAAGGGACTTGGATGAAATGACAATAGGGGAGGAGTCGGGGTGCTAGTAGGAGGAGTAGTTGGAAGGGACTTGTTGGATGAAATGACAATAGGAGATGAGTAGCTGGAAGGGACTTGTTGGATAAAATGACAATATGGGAGGAGCCAGGGTGGTGGTAGGAGTAGCTGGAAGGGACTTGTTGGATAAAATGACAATATGGGAGAAGCCAGGGTGGTGGTAGGAGGAGTAGCTGGAAGGGACTTGTTGGATGAAATGACCAAATGGGAGGAGTCTGGGTGGTGGTAGGAGTAGTACCCGGAAGGGACTTGTTGGATGAAATGACAATAGGGGAGGAGTCGGGGTGGTGGTAGGAGGAGTAGTTGGAAGGGACTTGTTGGATGAAATGACAATAGGGGAGGAGTCGGGGTGGTGGTAGGAGGAGTAGTTGGAAGGGACTTGGATGAAATGACAATAGGGGAGGAGTCGGGGTGCTAGTAGGAGGAGTAGCTGAAAGGGACTTGTTGGATAAAATGACAATAGGAGATGAGTAGCTGGAAGGGACTTGTTGGATAAAATGACAATATGGGAGGAGCCAGGGTGGTGGTAGGAGTAGCTGGAAGGGACTTGTTGGATAAAATGACAATATGGGAGAAGCCAGGGTGGTGGTAGGAGGAGTAGCTGGAAGGGACTTGTTGGATAAAATGACAATATGGGAGGAGTCTGGATGGTGGTAGGAGAAGTAGCTGGAAGGGACTTGTTGGATGAAATGACAATAGGGGAGGAGCTGAGGTGGTGGTAGGAGGAGTAGCTGGAAGGGACTTGGATGAAATGACAATATGGGAGGAGTCGGGGTGGTGGTAGGAGGAGTACCCGGAAGGGACATGTTGGATGAAATGACAATAGGGGAGGAGTCGGGGTGGTGGTAGGAGGAAGGGACTTGTTGGATGAAATGACAATAGGGGAGGAGCTGAGGTGGTGGTAGGAGGAGTACCCGGAAGGGACTTGGATGAAATGACAATAGGGGAGGAGTCGGGATGGTGGTAGGAGGAAGGGACTTGTTGGATGAAATGACAATATGGGAGGAGTCGGGGTGCTAGTAGCAGGAATACCCGGAAGGGACTTGTTGGATGAAATGACAATAGGGGAGGAGCTGGGGTGGTGGTAGGAGACGTAGCTGGAAGGGACTTAGATGAAATGACAATATGGGAGGAGTCGGGGTGGTGGTAGGAGGAGTAGCTGGAAGGGACATGTTGGATGAAATGACAATATGGGAGGAGTCGGGGTGGTGGTAGCAGGAGTACCCGGAAGGGACTTGTTGGATGAAATGACAATAGGGGAGGAGTCGGGGTGCTAGTAGCAGGAGTACCCGGAAGGGACTTGTTGGATGAAATGACAATATGGGAGGAGTCGGGGTGCTAGTAGCAGGAGTACCCGGAAGGGACTTGTTGGATGAAATGACAATAGCGGAGGAGTCGGGGTGGTGGTAGGAGGAGTACCCGGAAGGGACATGTTGGATGAAATGACAATAGGGGAGGAGTCAGTGTGGTGGTAGGAGGAGTACCCGGAAGGGACTTGTTGGATGAAATGACAATATGGGAGGAGTCGGGGTGGTGGTAGCAGGAGTACCCGGAAGGGACTTGTTGGATGAAATGACAATAGGGGAGGAGCCGGGGTGGTGGTAGGAGGAGTACCCGGAAGGGACTTGTTGGATGAAATGACAATATGGGAGGAGTCGGGGTGGTGGTAGGAGTAGTACCCGGAAGGGACTTGTTGGATGAAATGACAATAGGGGAGGAGTCGGGGTGGTGGTAGGAGGCGTAGTTGGAAGGGACTTGTTGGATGAAATGACAATAGGGGAGGAGTCGGGGTGCTAGTAGGAGGAGTAGTTGGAAGGGACTTGTTGGATGAAATGACAATAGGGGAGGAGCCGGGGTGGTGGTAGGAGGAGTACCCGGAAGGGACTTGTAGGATGAAATGACAATATGGGAGGAGTCGGGGTGGTGGTAGGAGTAGTACCCGGAAGGGACTTGTTGGATGAAATGACAATAGGGGAGGAGTCGGGGTGGTGGTAGGAGGAGTAGTTGGAAGGGACTTGTTGGATGAAATGACAATAGGAGATGAGTAGCTGAAAGGGACTTGTTGGATAAAATGACAATATGGGAGGAGCCAGGGTGGTGGTAGGAGGAGTAGCTGGAAGGGACTTGTTGGATAAAATGACAGTATGGGAGGAGTCTGGGTGGTGGTAGGAGAAGTAGCTGGAAGGGACTTGTTGGATGAAATGACAATAGGGGAGGAGCTGAGGTGGTGGTAGGAGGAGTAGCTGGAAGGGACTTGGATGAAATGACAATATGGGAGGAGTCGGGGTGGTGGTAGGAGGAATAGCTGGAAGGGACTTGTTGTGTGAAATGACAATAGGGGAGGAGTCGGGGTGGTGGTAGGAGGAGTAGCTGGAAGGGACTTGGATGAAATGACAATAGGGGAGGAGTCGGGGTGGTGGTAGGAGGAGTACCCGGAAGGGACTTGTTGGATGAAATAACAATAGGGGAGGAGTCTGGGTGCTAGTAGGAGAAGTAGCTGGAAGGGACTTGTTGGATGAAATGACAATAGGGGAGGAGTCGGGGTGGTGGTAGGAGGAAGGGACTTGTTGGATGAAATGACAATAGGGGAGGAGCTGAGGTGGTGGTAGGAGGAGTACCCGGAAGGGACTTGGATGAAATGACAATAGGGGAGGAGCTGGGGTGGTGGTAGGAGAAGTAGCTGGAAGGGACTTGGATGAAATGACAAAATGGGAGGAGTCGGGGTGGTGGTAGGAGAAGTAGCTGGAAGGGACTTGTTGGATGAAATGACAATATGGGAGGAGTCGGGGTGGTGGTAGGAGAAGTAGCTGGAAGGGACTTGTTGGATGAAAAGACAATAGGGGAGGAGTCGGGGTGGTGGTAGGAGGAGTAGCTGGAAGGGACTTGTTGGATGAAATGACAATAGGGGAGGAGTCGGGGTGGTGGTAGGAGGAGTAGCTGGAAGGGACTTGTTGGATGAAATGACAATAGGGGAGGAGTCGGGGTGGTGGTAGGAGGAGTAGCTGGAAGGGACTTGTTGGATGAAATGACAATAGGGGAGGAGTCGGGGTGCTAGTAGGAGGAAGGGACTTGTAGGATGAAATGACAGTAAGGGAGGAGCTGAGGTGGTGGTAGGAGGAATACCCGGAAGGGACTTGGATGAAATGACAATAGGGGAGGAGTCGGGGTGGTGGTAGGAGGAAGGGACTTGTTGGATGAAATGACAATAGGGGAGGAGCCAGGGTGCTAGTAGGAGGAGTAGCTGGAAGGGACTTGGATGAAATGACAATAGGGGAGGAGTCGGGGTGGTGGTAATAGGAGTACCCGGAAGGGACTTTTTGGATGAAATGACATTACACAGATGAGGTAATTCTGGATAATGTAAACTGATTTTTCTGTACTTCTGTCCCCCTCAGCTTCTCGCTCTTCTCCCGTTTGATGACCTGATGATTTCAGGAAAACCTGTGGTGACATCGGCCTGACAAGTGACCGACAGCGATCCCCTGACCCCACTACAAGGGAGTCTTTGTGCTCTTTAGCTCCCCCTGCAGTCTCTCAATTGAATTACACGTGAGGCTCACTTAGCCTTGGAACAGTGTCACACACAAAGGACATAGCGATAAGCCACATGGACCATGTTATTGAGCCATTTCCAGCTCTGCCACCAGGTGTGGGCTGGAAGACAGACTAACACAGATTGGACAGATGAAAGAACTCTTCTTCTGTGAGCTAAATCCTGCAGAGACAATAGAGACTGAACATATGTCCTGCACTATGATCGTGTACAACGTGTGCATTGTTATTGGGAGGGGGGGGTGCACCTTTGTCTTCCATTCCCCCAACTCAGTCACCTCTGCTCTTATTTCCTCCCGTAGTGCAGGATGTCGGGAGAATTGCATTATCCCAGTGAGCTCCTACATGTAGCTTATTGCACTGTTCCCTGTTACCCAGTTAGCTAGATGTCTATAATGACCGCAATATGCCTCCTAATTATCTGCTGCCTTACCAAGCTGCAGCGACTGCCTGTCCCCTTCTGAAAGGGGAAATTCATTTGAGTGAGGCTTTCCCTGTACAAATACCCCCCCCCCCCCTAATCTCTCTGCTGTGGAGCGTTTCCCTTCCAGCAAACCTTGTGACAAATCCCATCCGCAGTCAGTGTCTGTACTTCATTCCATAACACACAGTGAAACACTGGTAAGTAGGGGGGCTGATTTCTCGCCCAGGCACTGTGTGTAACATTAGATGATACTGATCTCTCTGCTGGGAATTCAGCAGCCTCCGCAGTGCTTCTTTTTATATATTGAAGTACCTGAAATTGTGCATTTTTTTCACATTAGCCTAACGAATTTGTATATCTGATACAATAAATGATTAATCCCATGTTTATTATGTCGCTGTCTTCCTGTCAGTGGTTGTGATGTCACTTCCTCTTCTGGGGAAACCATCCTTACTTCTCAGATCGAGGTCACACACATCACTGTCACATCATTTTCTTCTCACTGAGCTCTCTGCAGAGGAATGGCCCAAACACCCCAGGTCCTGACTACAGCCAAGAGCACAGCTAGTATAACCCAAGACCTACTGTACTCCTGCCAAAGGACAGATCCTGCTTCCTGTGTACTCTCTGGGAGGGGGTGTTATTCACTAATTAACGTTATGCCTCTCCCAGCTTCTTATTGTAAACTGAAAGTGTAATAGAATCAGCTCTCAATATTACTTGGTAAATTACCTGCATTATTTATGGATGAGATAAAAGAGATTTTTTTTTGTGAGGGGGGGGGATGCATCCTTAGTCCCTCTCAGGGGGTGTCTGGGTCCCTTCAGCAGTGATGAAACCAAATGGGGGTAGGTGGAGGGTTTAGGGCTGAGGCTGGATGGGTGGTTTGAGGTTTCTCTAAGTCCTATATTGATAGGGATATTAATCTGAAAGTTTAGCTGGTGCTTCTGTACTTCAGATCTTATATCATTTCTGCAACTAGTAACAGATGTAACAATATAAAACTATTAGTGACTCGATACAAAGGTAACAACCTTACATAGTATTACAAATAGATGGACCAATAGACCTCCTAACCACATAACTGATAACTTGATAAACAAGAAGTCTGCCAGGAAAACCGGACAGTAATGTAACGGGCTTTGTCCGTCTCCGACAGCGCCGTCTGTGTATTACTGACATTCACAATGTGAATGTCCAGGAGGAAACAGAAGGAAGAGTCATTGTGGTAATCAGCAAATCCTTCCAATTCTGCATCCGACCGCACTACTTAGAAGGCGTTCTCTAATCTTAGAACCGCTCATTGTTCTGGTCTGTGCCTCACACTCCTGATATTACATTATTATATATAGCAGCGAACTCCCCCCACATAATGTGATCATTGCACTTACAACCAAACCTTCAATTTGTCGCATTGAACGCAGAAGCCGTCGCCAGCGTAGATCATCATAAATAGAATGGTGTATGTTTACAGAGAAGTATTGTGGAAAGTTTTATTTAACTGAAATAAAATTGGACTTGCACATGCTCGGTCTTTTACAAAGCACTCAGATATATGTTTCCATCACTGAACGGCCTCCAGAAGTATGGCTGGAACGCAGAGCTTTTGTGTGTGCTATTGGGATTTAGTGTCAATAAATGGGAATTATCCAAAAGCCAGAATAAGTCGGCTTCCTGCAGCGCCCCTAGTACAGAGTACCCCTCCCCGAGTGTTACACATCAATATTAGGGGTTATTAAAATGTTTCTTTCTTTCCATTTTGTATAGTCCAAACAATCCTTATATTTGTTTTGTTTAAAAAATATTGCATACATTTAATAATATAAACAGATGTGATGCACTTCACAAGACACTCATATAGGTTTGCTGACACGGAGGAGTTGTAGCCTAATAACAAGCAGTGCAGGGGACAGCTGCTGGAACCGGGGTCTGAGCACTTTAACCATCTGTCCCAGGTGCTCGGATGTACACTCAGGCAGGCAGAATGGGTATCTGGAACATATAACCAGTCTGATTCATTAAGGCTGGGTACACACTGGAGGTTTTTCATCCGATAATCGGGCCAAATAGCCGTCACACGACCGCTCGGTCAGATGTCGCGTTAGTGTGTATACTGACATGAAGTGCAGATTGTCGTTTCATTTGGTTAGCCATACAGTTTCAATGATCCCGTTCCAATCACCTTCCTGACATGTAGTGTGTACGCACTTCATCACGATCTCCATAGAGTTTAGAGTCGAGATCTTTCCAACCGATGCCGGCAATGATCGTGTCCCGGTAACTAAATGTAGAGAGTGCTCTACGTGGAATATTTTGTTAGTTCTGAGACTGAATAATTCGTTTCAGAGTCACAGAAGCTAATGAAATTTGTTATGACATGTGGATAGTTATAACAAGGTGGTTTTAATCCGTGTGAGAAGAATGAGTGAATATTGTGCTGTCATTCTCTAAATGATGAGAGGACCAGATGAAGAGCACAGATCTGAAGGTAAATAGTGTGTAGTGTTTGCGCATGAATCACCCGGCCGATCGGACCTTCAGTTGCAGCTACAATCGTAGATAACACGGTGGTCGGAAAATTCTTCATTGTGTACCGAGCCTGAGCAATAGTGCAGAAGGGTGTCATTAGTTGTCTCCATTCTGGTTAATTAGCGTGGGTGCTGTCCTGTAGATCCTGCAGGGTAATTGCTCCACAGGTGGGCAGTTTATACTTCATTAAGAGTCTGATAGTATGTGTTCATATGGCTGGGTACACACTACACTGTTTTCAGTAGATTATCAACGATAAACGAGTGATTGGGCCGATATCACAGTGTGTACCCTGGAACCATGAACGATCATCGTTTGATCTGATTGATGTCACGACTACTGGTTATAGTCATAAGCTTGTAGAACAGGTGGGAGGTCTTCACCTTTAGCAGCTGCCTTTCCAGTAGAGCTTGATGTGCTCACAGGTACTCAGATGCCCCCAGGTCTTATGCGCTACGTAGTACAAGCTTATTGTTTAAACCGTAGCGTAGCAAGGGGATGACAGCACAAGGTAAACGAAGTCAGGGACAGGCCAAGGTCCAAGGGCACGGGTGGTCAGCAAAGTGGGGTCAAGGCAAAGGGTCAGGACCGGCATAAAGACAGGATAGCCGAGTAACAGGCAGGAGTCAGGGTCACCAGCAGAGAATTACAATCCAATAAATAAGCCAAAGGTCATACACAGAAAGGGCAATCCAGAGTCTGAGTCCACGGCTCCGATCCTGCCCCTCACATGCTGAACATACCAGTCACCTGGTGAACTTCAAGTCAAAGAACACCTGTAGAACTACAAGTCACAGAAATGGCTGCAGGGGCACAGATTGACTTGTAGACAGTGTGTCAAGGTAATGATCTGCAGGTGACACCACTGTCATCAAATAGTTAAGATGAAATTGTTATTGTCTTGTAAAAAGTGTGCAGATCTGTGTGTACAAGTTTCACATTCTGCTCTGACATAACGAACTAATCAAACTGACACTGTGACCTGCCCACTCCTAATCTCCCCAGCACACTTACTGCAGAGGGGAGGGGCTATATTTAACCCCTGCATTGCCATTAATAATGACATGGGACTTGTGTGACCACCTGTCACTGCTCTTGCCTCACCAGACTTGTAAATCCTCTGAGCTGCAGCCGACTTTATGACATATGAAGAGCACAGATTTGAAGGTTATCGGGTGTAGTGCATACTTGCCAACATTTTCGTTTGGGCTTCCGGGAGCTGCCGGGGGAGGAGGTGGGCATGCAGGGGGCCCCCGTGACGTAATGACGCCAAACGCATCATTTTACAGCGGGGGCGGGGCCAAGCGCTGTGATTCCGGGTGGATCGCAGCGTTTGAACAGAAGTGGGCAGATCATGGAGATTGCCACACTCTCCCGGGAGTCTCCTGGACATTCCGGGAGAATTTGCAAGCATGGTGTAGTGTGTACACATATATCCACGTGCTGATAGGGACTTTTTTTTTTTTCTGTCGTTGGTAAAAAATATTGTATCATTAGAATTTTGTTGTAGTGTGTACCTAGCCTAAGAAACACAAGTCATCATCTGTGTTGTCTATAAAATATGTACTTATGCTGTCACGTCCATGTAAATATATAAAATCATGTCTGTTCTTAGCCTCCAATGTTCTTCATATACAGATTTTTTGTAGTAAAATCCCACAAATAAGTTTAATGAATATAATGCAGACCACGCAGCGTGAGATATAGAGAAACAAGCTTAATAGGTCGTCTATCAACCTGCACTATGCTCACTCCAGGGCCGGCTATCAGACTGCACTATGCTCACTCCAGGGCTGGCTATCAGACTGCAGTATGCTCACTCCAGGGTCGGCTATCAGACTGCACTATGCTCACTCCAGGGCCGGCTATCAGACTGCACTATGCTCACTCCAGGGCCGGCTATCAGACTGCACTATGCTCACTCCAGGGCCGGCTATCAGACTGCACTATGCTCACTCCAGGGCTGGCTATCAGACTGCACTATGCTCACTCCAGGGCCGGCTATCAGACTGCACTATGCTCACTCCAGGGCCGGCTATCAGACTGCAGAATGCTCACTCCAGGGCCGGCTATCAGACTGCAGTATGCTCACTCCAGGGCCGGCTATCAGGCTGCACTATGCTCACTCCAGGGCCGGCTATCAGGCTGCACTATGCTCACTCCAGGGCCGGCTAATGAAAGAGCCGTAGAAGAGAGAGAATAAGTTGCATTATAACGTTGTAATTTAATTTAATTTTGATAGTTACAGGAGAAAAATACTGAGTCATTCAAAATGGAAATGATCAGAGAGCAGTTTAAGTACAGAAAAGTTGAGGAGAATTGATAGCAACCAACTAATACAACGTGTCAATGCTTAACTGCTACTTCAAAAAAAATGGGAGTAATCAGTTGCAAATAAGAAAATGAAGACAGTCACTTACACTGGAGGTTTTTCAGCTGATTATCGGGCCAATCACCCGATACACGACTGCTCGGCCACATATCACATTAGTGTGTATACTGACACAATGACCGACAATCAGGGCCTGATTAAGGGTTCTGGCCGCCCTAGGCCCCCCCCCCCCCCCTCCGAATATATAGGTGTATAGGAACACTCCTGAATATGAATGTTCAGGTGTATTCTCCAGCATTCAAATTTAGACAGATTGTGCCATTGTCTCTTACCTGTCCTTGCTCTTCTCTCGTGCAACTTTGTTATCCTCTCGCTGGCTTCTGGAAAGTTGGCGTCCTTTTTTGAAAATGCAAAAATGTATTATAATGCAAAGCCTGAATGATTAGGCCCTTTAGTTAAAACAAAACACTCCATTATGGCCAGCTAAAAGTACCCCATTGGACAGGCATATATAAGCAATATCTGAATATTTGTTGTCAATCAAATACAAACCTCTACCAGCCCCATCTCACTAATATTTAGTATTCTAGTGATTGCTGAGACCACCCATGTGACCACCACACAATCATGAGATTCTGCCCCCCAAAGCTGCTCTATTTTTTAAATACCCCCTGCAGCCATTTTCCTTAACCACAACCCCCCCCCGCACAGCCATTTTCCTTAACCCCTGCTGCAGCCATTTTCTTTACCTCCCACCCTGCATCCATCCCCCTTGCAGCTATTTTCCTTACCTCCACTCTGCTAGCTAGCTATCCCCCCCCCGTCACATCAAAACTCCCCCAGTCACATATATCAGCCCCCCTCCTCTGCCCTCCTTCATACATATCAACCTCTCTACCTCCCTATAGATTTTCATGGCAGCCCCCCCCCCCTCCCACCCTATAGATTTGTATGACAGTCCCCCTCTCCCTCCCTATACATATGCATGACAGTCCCCCCTCTCCCTCCCTATAGATATGCAGGGTAGTCCCCCCCCCTATAGATATGCAGGGTAGTTCCCCCCCTCCCTATAGATATGCAGGGCAGTTCCCCCCCCCTCCCTATAGATATGCAGGGCAGTTCCCCCCCCCCTCCCTATAGATATGCAGGGCAGTTCCCCCCCCCTCCCTATAGATATGCAGGGCAGTTCCCCCCCCCTCCCTATAGATATGCAGGGCAGTTCCCCCCTTCACTTACCTGTAGTTGTGCCAGCGTCGCTCCTCTCCTCATATCAGCAGATAGGAAGTGAAGACGTCCTGCTTCCTGTCTGCTGCACAGCAACAGGCAGCCTGGCGATTGGCTGTGTGTTGCTAACCACTGACCACCTATGCTTTTGATCGTCAAGCCCTCCACCCCCCGCGGCGACCCCCCCCCCCTCCCCCACCCCGAAAAAAAAATGAATGAAGAAAAAAAAAAAATTTAAAAAAAAAAAAAAAAATTTAAAAAAAAAAAAAATTTTTTTTTAAAAAAATACCCACAGTGCAGCGCCCCCCAGGACCCAGCGCCCCAGGCTGCAGCCTGGTCAGCCTAGTGGTTGATCAGGCCCTGCCGACAATTGTTCCAAAGTGCAGATTGTTGTTTCATTTGGTCGCTCGTACTGTTTAATAATCTCGTTCCAGTCACCGTCTGATCATGTAGTGTGTACGCACTTACGATCACGATCTCCATAGAGTTTGCAGAGTCTGGCTCTTTTCAGCCCATGCCGGCAATGAACACGTCCCAGTGACGAAACGTAGAGAGTGCTGTAGATGGAATAGTTTCTTTTTTCTGAGACAGAATATTGTGTTCAGTCACCAGTAACCAAATTCATAAAGACATGTGGATAGTTATAACAAGGCGGATTTAATCAGTGTGACAGGAATGAGTGAATGAATTAACATTGTGCTGTCATTCTCCAAATGATTAGAGGACCACATGAAGAGCACAGACCTTATGGTAAACCGTGTGTAGTGTGAACACATGAATCACCCGACCGCTCGGACCCTCAGTTGTAGGTACAATCGTTGTAGATAACTGATCGGTCGGATAATTATCCAGTCTGTACCTAGATTAAGGGTCATTCTCTACAACTCGCTGTGCATAACTTTTTGCAACTCATAGGGGGGTATTCAATTGTTCGGCTTGACGGCTGAAAAACTCGCGCTCTAAAACTATTACCGTTAATATGGTAAAATTGTGCTTAAAAACCGTTCATACGGTAATTTACTCTCTGAATTTCAGTTCGTAGCTCAGGGAGCTGCGAGCTGAAATTCAGCAAGTAATTACCGTATTAACGGTAATAGTTTTAGAGCGCGAGTTTTCCGGAGGTCCGGACGAACAATTGAATACCCCCCATTACCTTTATACCTGAAAGTGCAGTTTGAAAATACTCTGAAATATACAGAGGTGACACATAATAAAGACAGAACTCATGTCCCTTCACTCTAGGGCGGCGGTTCCCAAACTGTGCGCCGTGGCTCCCAGGGGTGCCGCAGCGCTGTCACTGGGGTTCCGCGGGCCAGACCTAGAAAAAAAGAAAGAAAACAGGAACTTACCAATCCGTCGGGCCCCAGCAGACTCCTCTCTCCCGATGCTGTCACTGAATATCGACGTCAGTGACAGCTGTGGGAGAGAAGAGGCTGCTGGGTCCCGGCGCCCGACGGATTGGTAAGTTCCTGTTTTCTTTCTTCTTTCTATGGCAGGTGCCTGGCGCCTGGCGCGGGGCAGAGTGAGAGGGATCGTAGCAGAGGAGGACAGATGGCAGAGGAGGGGGACAAAGGGCAGAGGAGGGGGACAGAGGGCAGAGGAGGGGGACAGCGTGAGAGAGGGCAGAGGAGGGGGCCAGCGTGACAGAGGAGGGGACAGCGTGACAGATGGGGCAACGTGAGAGAGGGCAGTGTGCCTGGATGCAGAGGGGGGCAGTGTGCCTGGATGCAGAGGGGGCAGTGTGCCTGGATGCAGAGGGGGCAGAGTGTCTGGATGCAGAGGGGCATTTTTGCATATAACTAAACAAGTATTTCTGCCGTGACCTAAATACTTATTACAATTTTTTGACCCAACTACTTCTAAAACAGGACTGCTCAGTAATTATTTTGGAGGGGTGCCTTGAAAAAATTTGGAGACTCTAAGGGTGCCGCGAACTGAAAAAGTTTGGGAACCACTGCTCTAGGGGCTCAATAAGACTGAACCAAGCAGTATTTTAGGATAAAAAGTTGAAATAAGTGGGGGAGATGGTCCTAATATGGAAGTAGGATGGACATTGAAGTGACGCATTACCAGTAAATCTTTATGGTAGGATCAGATTGATTTTATGGGAATGTGGATGTTGGTACAGTGAGTTCTATACACACCCAGTTTTACATCCTCTAATGACTGCAGTAAAACACAGAAGAATATCACTATGTCGCTTATAGAGACGTAATGGGGACGGTGGCAAAGCAGGAGGAGCCACTACCCAGCAAAATGACAGGGTGGCACAGGAGGTCCATCTTGTCACAGTCAGAAATGTCTGAGTAGTTCCAGGACCCGCCTGATTGGTCCTTTACATAGATAACAAATGATTTGCACTCAATATAATTAGGGACAGGTTTTGTTCTGTGGTTATACAGCAGAGTGTGTTAATGTGTCTGGATCCTGATGTCCCCTGTTTAAGTTTCAATACACAATGCAGTTCTCTGTAATTAAACAAAGAGCTGTATTTGAGGACCTATCCCTATCTAAACACACACGGAGATAAACAAAGGACATTAGACCCCCCTGGTTTGATTTATATTCACACAGGAATTTAGTGGACAATAATCCTTATGCCTAGACTATGACAATGGACTCGTCTGCATGTATACACAAGATAAGAAGGCCATGCTGCCTGACATATTGCCACTTAAAAATAATATATAATACAAGTTTAAATATGATTAACAAATATAGGGAACTAGGAGGCTGGAACAGGGGCGGATCTAGAAAAAATTTCTACCCTGGGCGATTTAGGCCCCGCCCCCTTTCTGACTTCTAAGGCTGCCGACGGCTGCACACTATATGCAGGTCCGCTCGGCAGTGACAATGTGCTGCCTGGCTGCTCTGATTGTGATCAGCACATTGTCACTGCGAGTGGACCTGCATATAGTGTGCAGTCGCCGGCAGCAAACCCCTGCTAGGGGGGGGGCGATTGCCCCGATCGCCCCCCCTGGATCCGCCACTGGGCTGGAATAAGTATACGTTGTAACGGTCCACACTTTGTGAGAAACATAGAGCAGACTGGTTGAGGTGAGACTAATACCTCGTTTCATATGCCCCCCCCCCTGGTTCCCCCACACTCCCTGCTCTCTCTCCCCCAGATCCCCCACACTCCCTGCTCTCTCCCCCCCCAGATCCCCCACACTCCCTGCTCTCTCCCCCCCCAGATCCCCCACACTCCCTGCTCTCTCCCCCCCAGATCCCCCACACTCCCTGCTCTCTCCCCCCAGATCCCCCACACTCCCTGCTCTCTCCCCCCCCCCCAGATCCCCCACACTCCCTGCTCTCTCCCCCACAGATCCCCCGCACTCCCTGCCCCAGATCCCCCACTCTATCTGCTCTCCCCCACAGATCCCCCACACTCCCTGCTCTCTCACCCCCAGATCCTCCACACTCCCTGCTCTCTCCCCCCCCCCAGATCCCCCACACTCCCTGCTCTCTCCCCCCCAGATCCCCCGCACTCCCTGCCCCAGATCCCCCACTCTATCTGCTCTCCCCCACAGATCCCCCACACTCCCTGCTCTCTCACCCCCAGATCCCCCACACTCCCTGCTCTCTCCCCCCAGATCCCCCACACTCCCTGCTCTCTCCCCCCAGATCCTCCACACTCCCTGCTCTCTCCCCCCAGATCCCCCACACTCCCTGCTCTCTCCCCCCAGATCCCCCACACTCCCTGCTCTCTCCCCCCAGATCCCCCACACTCCCTGCTCTCTCCCCCCAGATCCTCCACACTCCCTGCTCTCTCCCCCCAGATCCCCCACACTCCCTGCTCTCTCCCCCCCAGATCCCCCACACTCCCTGCTCTCTCCCCCTCCCTTATCACCCTACTCCCTGCTCTCTCCCCCCCCGGCAGTGACAGTACAGCACAGATAGGGGGAACAGTGCAGCCTCCGGGCAGCAGGTGGCGCTGTGCCGGGCCCGAGCTTTATATGTGAGAGCGGCCGGGAGGTGATTCGTGTCCTGATCCCGGAGAGATGCGGAGCTCAGCCCGGAGCGGGTCAGTCAGCGGGTGTCCGGGTGATCTTACCTTCTACCTCTGTCATTATATATCACACTGTATCTCTCATTATATATCACACTGTATCTCTCATTATATATCACACTGTATCTCTCATTATATATCACACTGTATCTCTCATTATATATTACACTGTATCTCTCTCTCTCATTATATATTACACTGTATCTCTCATTATATATCACACTGTATCTCTCATTATATATTACACTGTATCTCTCTCTCTCATTATATATTACACTGTATCTCTCATTATATATTACACTGTATCTCTCTCATTATATATTACACTGTATCTCTCATTATATATTACACTGTATCTCTCATTATATATTACACTGTATCTCTCTCATTATATATTACACTGTATCTCTCATTATATATTACACTGTATCTCTCTCTCATTATATATTACACTGTATCTCTCTCTCTTATATATTACACTGTATCTCTCATTATATATTACACTGTATCTCTCTCTCATTATATATTACACTGTATCTCTCTCTCTTATATATTACACTGTATCTCTCATTATATATTACACTGTATCTCTCTCTTATATATTACACTGTATCTCTCTCTCATTATATATTACACTGTATCTCTCTCTCTTATATATTACACTGTATCTCTCATTATATATTACACTGTATCTCTCTCTTATATATTACACTGTATCTCTCTCTTATATATTACACTGTATCTCTCTCTTATATATTACACTGTATCTCTCTCTTATATATTACACTGTATCTCTCTCTCATTATATATTACACTGTATCTCTCTCTCATTATATATTACACTCTATCTCTCTTATATATTACACTGTATCTCTCTCTTATATATTACACTCTATCTCTCTTATATATTACACTGTATCTCTCTCTTATATATTACACTGTATCTCTTTCTTATATATTACACTGTATCTCTCTCTTATATATTACACTGTATCTCTGTCATTATATATTACACTGTATCTCTGTCATTATATATTACACTGTATCTCTCTCTCATTATATATTACACTGTATCTCTTTCTTATATATTACTGTATCTCTCTCTCTCATTATATATTACACTGTATCTCTCATTATATATTACACTGTATCTCTCATTATATATTACACTGTATCTCTCTCTCATTATATATTACACTGTATCTCTCTCTCATTATATATTACACTGAATCTCTCTCTCATTATATATTACACTGAATCTCTCTCTCTTATATATTACACTGTATCTCTCTCTCTTATATATTACACTGTATCTCTCTCTCTTATATATTACACTGTATCTCTCTTATATATTACACTGTATCTCTCTCTTATATATTACACTGTATCTCTCTCTCATTATATATTACACTGTATCTCTCTCTCATTATATATTACACTGTATCTCTCTCTTATATATTACACTGTATTTCTGTCATTATATATTACACTGTATTTCTGTCATTATATATTACACTGTATCTCTCTCTTATATATTACACTGTATCTCTCTCTTATATATTACACTGTATTTCTGTCATTATATATTACACTGTATTTCTGTCATTATATATTACACTGTATCTCTCTCTTATATATTACACTGTATCTCTCTCTTATATATTACACTGTATTTCTGTCATTATATATTACACTGTATCTCTCTCTTATATATTACACTGTATCTCTCTCTTATATATTACACTGTATCTCTTTCTTATATATTACACTGTATCTCTCTCTTATATATTACACTGTATCTCTGTCATTATATATTACACTGTATCTCTGTCATTATATATTACACTGTATCTCTCTCTCATTATATATTACACTGTATCTCTCTCTTATATATTACACTGTATCTCTTTCTTATATATTACACTGTATCTCTCTCTCTCATTATATATTACACTGTATCTCTCATTATATATTACACTGTATCTCTCATTATATATTACACTGTATCTCTGTCATTATATATTACACTGTATCTCTCATTATATATTACACTGTATCTCTGTCATTATATATTACACTGTATCTCTCTCTCATTATATATTACACTGTATCTCTCTCTCATTATATATTACACTGTATCTCTCTCTCATTATATATCACACTGTATCTCTCTCTTATATATTACACTGTATCTCTCTCTTATATATTACACTGTATCTCTTTCTTATATATTACACTGTATCTCTCTCTTATATATTACACTGTATCTCTCTCTTATATATTACACTGTATCTCTCTCTTATATATTACACTGTATCTCTGTCATTATATATTACACTGTATCTCTCTGTCATTATATATTACACTGTATCTCTCTCTTATATATTACACTGTATCTCTCTCTTATATATTACACTGTATCTCTCTCTCATTATATATTACACTGTATCTCTCTCTCATTATATATTACACTGTATCTCTCTCTCATTATATATTACACTGTATCTCTCATTATATATTACACTGTATCTCTCTCTCATTATATATTACACTGTATCTCTCTCTCATTATATATTACACTGTATCTCTCTCTCATTATATATTACACTGTATCTCTCTCTCATTATATATTACACTGTATCTCTCTCTCATATATTACACTGTATCTCTCTCTCATTATATATTACACTGTATCTCTCTCTCATTATATATTACACTGTATCTCTCTCTTATATATTACACTGAATCTCTCTCTCTTATATATTACACTGTATCATTCTCTCATTATATATTACACTGTATCTCTCTCATTATATATTACACTGTATCTCTCTCTTATATATTACACTGTATCTCTCTCTCATTATATATTACACTGTATCTCTCTCTTGTATATTACACTGTATCTCTCTCTTGTATATTACACTGTATCTCTCTCTAATATATTACACTGTATCTCTCTCTTATATATTACACTCTCTCTCTCTTATATATTACACTGTATCTCTCTCTCATTATATATTACACTGTATCTCTGTCATTATATATTACACTGTATCTCTCTCTTACATATTACACTGTATCTCTCTCTTATATATCACATTGTATCTCTCTATTATACACCGAGCAACCACAACAATAAAACCACTGACAAGTGAAATGAATGACCCTGATTATCTGGGTACAATGACACCTGACAAGAGGTGGGATATATTAGTCATTAAGTGAACAGTCAGTTCTTGAAGTTGATGTGTTGGAAGCAGGAAAATGGGCAAATGTAAGGATCTGAGTGACTTTGACTAAAGCCAAATTGTGATGGCTAGATGACTAGGTCAGAGCATCTCCAAAGCTGCAGGTCTTGTGGGATGTTCCTGGTATACAGTGGTTAGTACCTACCAAAAGTGGTCCAACAACCGGTGGACTGGTGACAGGGTCATGTGCGACCAAGGCTCATTGACGTGTGTGAGGAGTGAAGACTAGCCCGTCTGGTACAATCTCACGGAAGAGCTACTGTAGCACAAATTGCTGAAAAGTTAATGCTGGTTATGATAGAAAGGTGTCAGAACACACAGTGCATCGCAGCTTGCTGTGTATGGGGCTGTGCAGCCACAGACCGGTCAGAGAGCCCATGCTGACCTCTGTCCACTGCTGAAAGCGCCTACAATGGGCACATGAGCACCAGAACTGGACCATGGAGCAATGGAAGAAGGTGGCCTGTTCTGATGAATCACGTTTTCTTTTACATCACCGAGTATGGTCAGGTGCATGTGTGTCATTTACCTGGGGAAGAGATGGCACCAGGATGCACTATGGGAAGAAGGCAGCCGGTGGAGGTAGTGTGATGCTCTGGGCAATGTTCTGCTGGGAAACCTTGGGTCCTGGCATTCATGTGGATGTTGCTTTCACACGTACCACCTACCTAGCATTGCTGCAGACCAAGTACACCCTTCATGGCAGCGGTATTCCCTGATGGCAGTGGCCTCTTTCAGCAGGATAATGCGCCCTGACACACTGCAGGAATTGTTCAGGAATGGTTTGAGGAACAGAACAAAGAGATCAAGGTGTTGACTTGGCCTCCAAATTCCCCAGATCTCAATCCGATTGAGCACCTGTGGGATGTGCTGGAAAAACAAGTCTGAGCCATGGAGGCCCCACCTCACATCTTACAGGACTTATAGGATCTTCTGCTAATGTCTTGGTGGCAGATACCACATGACACCTTCACAGGTCTTGTGGAGTCCATGCCTCGAGGGGTCAGAGCTGTTTTAGTGTTCAAGGGAAACCTACACAATATTAGGCTGGTGGTTTTAATGTTGTGGCTGATCTGTTTATAGTACACTGCATCTCTGTTATGTATCTATATCTATTATATACATACTGCACTGCATCTATTTCATAATTATTACACTATTTTTCCGTTTACACGCATATAACACTGGATCTCTATTATATACATTACATTGTATGTCTCCAGTATATATCACTTTATTATATATTGCATTGTATCTCTGTATTATACATGTATTGTATCTATATTATAGGACACTGCATTTTATTATGTATATTACACTTTATTGCATTGTTGTAGATGTTTGTTTCTCTTATAATATACAGATGACTTCTGTGCTACCTCTGCTATATACATACTAAACTCTAATTGCATGCATCTACTATATGCGCTGTGTGTGTGTATGCGCTGTATATATGTGCGTGTGTATGCGCTGTGTGTATATATATATATATATATGTATATATGTGTGTGTGTGTGTGTGTGTGTGTGTGTATGCGCTGTGTATGTATATATGTGTATATATATATATATATATATATATATATATATATATATATATATATATATATATATATATATATATGTGTGTGTGTATGCGCTGTGTATATATATATATATATATATATATATATATATATATATATATATATATATATATATGTGTGTGTGTGTGCGCTGTATGTGTGTGTGTGTATGCGCTGTGTGTGTGTGTGTGTATGCGCTGTGTGTGTGTGTGTGTGTATGCGCTGTATGTGTGTGTGTGTGTGTGTATGCGCTGTATGTGTGTGTGTGTGTGTGTATGCGCTGTATGTGTGTGTGTGTGTGTATGCGCTGTATGTGTGTGTGTGTGTGTATGCGCTGTATGTGTGTGTGTGTATGCGCTGTATATGTGTGTGTGTGTATGCGCTGTATATATGTGTGTGTGTATGCGCTGTATATATGTGTGTGTGTGTATGCGCTGTATATATGTGTATGTGTGTATGCGCTGTATATATATGTGTGTGTGTGTATGCGCTGTATATATATATATATATATATATATGTGTGTGTGTGTATGCGCTGTATATATGTGTGTGTATGTGCTGTATATATGTGTGTGTGTATGCGCTGTATGTGTGTGTGTGTGTGTGTGTGTGTGTGTGTATGCGCTGTATATATATGTGTGTGTGTGTGTATGCGCTGAGTGTGTGTCACTTATCATTTATCTGCTGTATTCTGTTCATTTAACCCACTTGTTGAGTTCGCAGACTGTTCGGCTCCTGGGGGCCCATGGCCTGTCCCTTTTATTTATGTTTGCCTTAGGGGGCCCTCAAGTTTTTATGTTGTTTTGAGTATAAGCTGTGGAGGATAAATCTGACGCCAGGTATCCGAGGAGACTGACATGTAACCAGTACAAGTGTATGTCTGTTACCCTGTGACACGTCTCTGGGGCCAGGACTCCGTAGGGAGGAGACTGACCTGACTAACCTCAATCCCTCCCCTATTCCCCTTCTCTCCACCCAGAGTCCAGACTGAGCACAGATGGGGTATTGTGACCTAGTCCCTGAAGTACTCTCACACTGCCACAGGCACCGCATCACTCCTTACTTACTAATCATACCTGGAACACAGTGTGACGTTCCTTCTCCCCCAACTTTACAGATCACTGCAGAAATATCCTGTGCATGCACACTTCTGTTCCTTATGGATGGATGGTGCTGCCCAGACATACAGAACAAGAGAAGTGGTACTGTGCAGGTGCCTGTATATACAGAATAGGAATAGCAAGTGTGAATTGCATACAAGAGAAGTGGTACTGTACAGCGGTCTATATATGCAGACTTAGAGCAGGTACCCTGAGGGTAATACGCACACACGAACACTCCTATCCGCCCCTATATGAGGGTAACACACAATACCCTCTATCTGCTCATTGTTTTGTCATTCCTCAGCTGGATTCTAATAATTGCCCAGTTACTCTCATGTCACAGACTGCATGTTACATGTCTGAGTCCGGAAGGTCATGTTAGCAAAACATCTTAAGGGTATATGGGCTATTACTCTGCAGGAATCTTAATGTCACTGCGGTTTGTAGACTATTCTTGGGCAGAATATATATAAAGTTGAGTCCTCAAAGTGCAAATATATGAAACGGCGATGACTCCTGCGTTGGCTCTAAGGGGTGAGTACACTGCCAGACCGCTAACTTCACTCCGCTGATGGAGTTTTATGAGAGAAAATGTGTTGGGACTTTTGGCCCCAGACGTTCCCATACACAGGAAGGTGACTGCATTGTAAATGTGTTCCTCTGCCAATGCTGGATAACGTGACATCGGAGGAAGGAGACCGTACAGCTGACATACCTGGATGTCCAACACTGTTAACCAGCACAGTAACCAGCAAAGTGTTATTTGGAAAAATTTGGACAGAGATGTGTGTCAGTGAAAGACTCTTTGGGGGGTATTCAATTGTTAGTGTTAACGGAAAAAAACGAGCGCTCAAAAAATCTTAGCGTTAATACGGTAATTACTCGCGGAATTTGAGCTCGCAGGGAGCGGCGAGCTGAAATTCCGCGAGTAAACTACCGTATTAACGCTTTTCGCACGCAATATTACCGTATAAACGGTAATATTTTTTGAGCGCTCGTTTTTTTTTCGTTAACGCTAACAATTGAATACCCCCCTTTGATAGTTCCTCCTGCCCTTTCACCCAATCCAGGCTCTGATTACACCGTGTGACTCCCAGTGTCCGGATTAGGCGAGGCCATCCCGATTCCAGGATGGTTGGGAGAGGAGTGATGCCTCTAGTGTGCACACGTATCGGCTGCACATGGCATTGAAGGGGTGAGTCTAGGGGAGTGGATAGATGCTGGGGGTGGCCCAGCGCTTCATGCCCCAATGTGACCACACCCTGATCATGATTCTGAACAGTTTGGTTAGGACAAGAACTGTGTGCTGAATAGCATGGCCGAGGAACAGATCTTTGTTTATATACAGTCTCCTCATATACGTTCACTGGGTGACCGTCCTTTTCTCTGCCAAGGTCAAGTTTTATAAGTTATTTTGCAACATTTTTGTTTGAGAAAAAAATGTAGCTTTGCCAGAAGCCTGGAGGATGTCCTGGGCGTGTCGCAGTGTGGCACAGTCCGTGTTTATTGTGTAATGTAAGTTCTTGCAGCTACTAGGGGTGGCCTGAGGATTCCCTGACCTACTTTAAAGCTCATGTTACGCACACACATGACAGCATGGTAGCTCAGTGGTTAGCACTTCTGTCTCACAGCATTGGGGTCATCAACAAGTTTGATTCTCAACCGAGGCCTTATCTGTGTACTTTGTATGTTCTCCCCATGTTTGCGGGGGTTACCTCCGGGTGCTCTGGTTTTCCCCCTACACTCCAAAAACATACTAGTAGGTAATTGACTGCCGACAGAAATAACCCTAGTCTGTATGTGTATTAGGAAATTTAGACTGTAAATTCTCTGTACAGTGCGGGATTGGTGGCGCTATATAAATAAATGATGATGTTGACGCATTCATACAACACTGAGACTGACATACAGGGAGCCTGTTCTCCTGCTTGTATGGGGTCCCCAAATCAGTCATCTGACCTAGTCATGGTGTCCAGTCCTGTGTGGTCATCTCAGCGACTTCTAGAACGCCAAGTGTTGCCTGGATTATGGGGACAGGGAGCGCTGTGTATTGATGGTTTGCATAGGATGAAAGCGATACCAGATCTACAAACAGGCAGATGTGATGGATCTGCAAGATCCCAGTGCCGGTCGGGATAGTCTGCCTTATAGTGCCCATGGGCAGGGCCGCCGAGAGGGGGGTGGGCGGTTACTACTTCCCGGGCCCGGCCATGCCAGGGAATCTGGCCCAGGTCCTCACAGCTGAATTTTTTTTTTCCCGCATTTGTCTGCGCCCCGTTCGTTGGTGGGGGGAGCTGGATAGTTAAAATAAAAAAAAAAGGAACATACTCGCGTGATTGCGACGCCGGCGTCCCTCCTCTCTGCTCCGTTCACACTGACGTCACGCCCGACATTGTGTGAGGAGCGGCGCTGAGAGGACCCAGCAAGAAGACAGAAGAGAAGAAAGAAGCTAACAATTTATTGTAATTAGTGTAATTTATTTATGAATAATGGTCATCCCTTTCAGATAATTGATGTAAAATGATTTCATGATGATGCTGTTTCCTGGTTGGCTGACATCTGCTCTGCATACACTGAAGCTGCTGACAGATGATTCAATAATAACTGCTGCTTGTATATTTCACTGAAGACTGGGGCATGTTACTGTGTCAGTGCGCTTTGGTCCTTGCAGAGATAGTCACATATCTAGAGATTGTGACTAGATGGGCTTACAGTGCCACCTGATCTGGGGGGTCCTTGGAGAGGGACATTACTCTGTTCATCTGGGTTTCCGTCTTACTGTCAGTAACCGACTGTTACTGACCACTCCTGCTGCTGTCACATTGCCACCAGACACTCACTGACTGCAAATGATGAGCTAATTCATAAAGCCTGCATGCGAATCAGCCTGGAGGGGTTACACACCTGTACTGTTGTAGCCAGTGGCAGGGAGGAGTGTAGCTCTCTGCCCAGGAGAGGAGGGCTAACCCCTTGTGCCAGTAATTCAAGGACGGGAGATTTATCTTTAAATCTCATGCTTAAAATACTTCCAGGGACCCTGCACCAGGGTCTGGCTCCCCTATGTAGTCGAGTTTGGCTCCAGGGAAAAGGCAGTCAGACCCCGGGGCAGCAGTCCCCAGGCTCTTTGAACACCAGTATGACTCCTGGCATGCTGGGTTCCCTAGCATGCCCTGTGACTCCTGGATTCACTTAAGTCCAGGAGGCGCTGCTGTAAGTCCCCTCCGACAGCTACCATTGAGACTCCCATCCGGGAGTCCTGGCTCCCACTTTATCCAGCACCTGATCCTAGACAAGGACTCTTTTGGAGCTGTGCGATTGTTCCTAACTGGCACTGCAGTGCCCAGACACAATTGAAATGGAAATACCTAAATAAAACTTTTAATACATATGTACTCCGTCGGTGCTTTGTGCTAGTCTCTTCCTGGCACTGCAGCACCGTAGCAACATATACATTCAATTATTAAAAAAAAAATACTTGAAATTATTCACTATTACACTGTTCAGTAGACTCCTAGCTACTCTGGTCAGGTGATCTCTGGCGAGATCGGAAGCGTTATTGCGTCCCCAGCCGGCCGTGACTGGACCAGTCACCAGGAGACATCATAGCGTGTGTGTGTGGAGGGGGGGGGGGGGGCAGTGTATGTACAGAGATTGTGGGGGGGGGCAGTGTACGTACAGAGATGTGAGGATGGGGGGCAGTGTATGTACAGAGATGTGTGTGGAGGGAGGGGGGGGCAGTGTAAGTACAGAGATTGTGGGGGGGGGGGCAGTGTACGTACAGAGATGTGAGGATGGGGGGCAGTGTATGTACAGAGATGTGTGTGGAGGGGGGTTCAGTGTACGTACAGAGATGTGAGGATGGGGGGCAGTGTATGTACAGAGATGTGTGTGGAGGGAGGGGGGGGCAGTGTACGTACAGAGATTGTGGGGGGGGGCAGTGTACGTACAGAGATGTGAGGATGGGGGGGCAGTGTATGTACAGAGATGTGTGGAGGGAGGGGGGGGCAGTGTACGTACAGAGATTGTGGGGGGGGGCAGTGTACGTACAGAGATGTGATGGAGCATTGGCTGAGCTCCTGGGGTCTGACCGTTGCCCATATCTCCTCTGTTGGTTGCAGATTACATCTTATCAGGCAGATTCCAACCGCTCTGTGTCACACTGTCTGTACTGTTATTTCTTCTGACTGTTCAGTGATTTTTCATTGGTACTTTTACTGTTTTTCTATCATTTTATCTCATGGCAGAACGTATAAAGTTTCCATTCTTTGTCCTTTCACATAAATGAAAAACTATTATCAGTAACGCTGGTGGGGCCATGTCCCATTCTCCTATATAGGTTTTATTAGATTCATTCTCACCCAGCACAGATAAAGTGATCTCTCATCCTGAGGACAAGAGCAGCAATATCCTACACACCATGTAATAATGTTATATCTGTTACAATATTATGTCTCGGGTCCTGGTAAAATCTGTGTATTTATGGTTCATTAGAGGCTTCCATCATCCAAATGAGAGATAATTATTACATTCTAATTCAGTGCGTGGGATGGGGACTGTCTGTGTTCTGTCTGTCAGTCCCAGGAGACTGTGACATGTTATGCTGGGGGTTGTAGTTCTGTGATATTAGGTGGGATCAGTGTATATTAGGATTAACACCCTGCAGGAGATTGTTATCACATATCTTAGACGTAACCTCTCGCTCTCATTCTATGCAGGTTCCTGCTCCTTCTAGTAGCTCTCCTTGGGGTCTGCGCTGAAGAACCGCCCCCCAAAACCCCTGCTCAGGACACATGGGGAGAATTCTGGCTGGTGCGATTTACTGTAAATATTGCCGGTTATGGGACCATCCTGGTGCCTGGATATCTGCTCATACAGTACTTCAAACGCAAGAATTATCTAGAGACGGGTAAGAGAGCGGTTTGCATGAGTGTGATACATGTATGATCTCACGTCCTCTATCCTGTGTGTGTGTGTGTGTATATGTGTAATATATATATATATATATATTATATATATATATATATATATGTATATATTCTTACATATCCTCTATTTATATAGCACCACTAGTTCCGCAGCGCTGTACAGAGAACTCACCCACATCAGTCCCTGCCCCGTTGGAGCTTACAGTCTAAATTCCCTACCACACAGTCAGAGAGAGACTAAGGGCAATTTAGTAGCAGCCAATTAACCTGCCAGTATGTTTTTGGAATACCCCCCTTCCCCCCCTACCTGACACAATCCTCGTCATTTGTAAGGCACCACAGACCTGGGTGTATAACCAGCCATCCATGAAAACAAACCAAGTACAGACCGGGCTGGCGGAGAGGTTGCAGAGGGTCCTGAGAGCTTACAGTCTAGAGGGTCCTGCTGAGACAACAGGAGCTAGTGGGACTTGGAGTGGAGACAGGACTGTAGCTAGTAGATCATGCAGGGGGAGCAGCATCAGGTGGGGGTAGGAGAGGTATAGTGAAGACATTTTTTGAGAGAGCTATTGACAGAATGAAGGTTGGGAGAGGGTCTGGTTAAGCAGAGGGGGTAGGGTGCTCCATAAATGGGGGAACAGCATGGGAGAAGTCTTGTAGGCTGGAGTGATGTGGGAGGGGAGACACAGGTCAGAGGGAGAGTATCTTGTGACGGTGGTCTGAGGTTTATGAGTGGGAGGTGTTGGTGAGGGTAAGTAGCTTGAATTGTATTCTGGAGGTTTTGGTGATTTTCAGAGTGGAAATGCCTATTCTATGTGTGTGTGATAATTGTATGTACCCTCTATATTTGGGGTTCAGGGGGGGGTCTCCCATACACTTATGATTAACAGTCTACGTCAGTTTATCTTTAACCCTCTATTATATGTGTCCGTACATTGAATCACTGAAACATGAATTAGCGGTTACACAGGGTTACCACCTGTTGCATGTAAGGTCGACTGTCCCATCGCTTTACTCCTAGTAACACAAGATGTCCACATGCTCACACTCTCTAACCTTTGTATTATTTATAACCAGCTCTATTTAGTGTTCTCCATCTCACTCATTATCCATGTTTACCGTAGGTCGGGGGATCTGTTTCCCTATGGTAAAATCCTGCGTATTTGGGCATGAATCAAAGTCTGTGGTTCCTGAAGAACCTTCGGCCACGACTCGAGTAGAAGGCGACCCTTCCACCAGCCAACAACTTCTGAAGCTGCTCTTCTGTGCTGCCGGACTACAGGTGAGAGCCTGAGAGAAGTGGGTGTGTAATGGGGGAATAGGTGTGCCTAATAACTTGGTCTACAAGGGGTAGTAGGGTGACGGACATGGCGACAAATCCATTCATTTACCAATTACGTTCTTAAAGTGTCTTGTTATTTACTGTCTTAACACAGATCTCGTACCTGACATGGGGCGTGCTACAAGAGCGTGTAATGACCCGTACCTATATTACTACAGAGCCTGGGATCCCAGGAGAAAAGTTCAGAGACTCTCAGTTCTTGGTGTTCATGAACCGTATCCTAGCTCTCACGGTGGCTGGAATTTACTGCGCTTTCACCAAGCAGCCGCGTCACGGGGCCCCCATGTACAAATACTCCTTTGCCTCTCTCTCCAACATCCTTAGCAGCTGGTGTCAATATGAGGCACTCAAGTTCATCAGTTTCCCCACTCAGGTCTTGGCCAAAGCATCCAAGGTCATCCCGGTCATGCTGATGGGAAAACTGGTCTCGCACAAGAGCTACGAGTACTGGGAGTATTTTACTGCTGTTCTGATTTCAGTCGGGGTCAGTATGTTCTTACTGTCTAATGGGGAAAATTATCGTCCTTCTGGAGTCACCACCTTTTCCGGAGTGGTAATTCTGGTGGGTTATATCGTGTTTGACAGCTTCACGTCCAACTGGCAGGACTCTCTCTTTAAGTACAAGATGTCCTCTGTACAGATGATGTTTGGGGTGAACCTCTTCTCCTGCCTCTTCACAGTCTTCTCTCTGCTGGAACAGGGTGCTCTGCAGGAGTCTATTCGCTTCATGACCCGACACCCAGATTTCGCTTTCCATGCAGGCCTACTATCGGTTTGCTCAGCTTTTGGCCAACTCTTCATCTTTTACACCATTAACAAATTTGGGGCAGCTATTTTTACGATCATCATGACTCTACGGCAGGCTTTGGCCATCCTTCTGTCTTGTCTCCTCTACGGCCACCCTGTCACCCCAGTTGGAGCCGTAGGGGTGGCAGTGGTTTTCCTTGCCTTATTTTTACGTGTCTATGCCCGAGGCAGGATGAAGAAAAAGGGGAGGAAGGCGGCCGATACCCCGGTGGTGCAGAAGGTGTAAAATGGAGCTTAATCCTTTGTGAAATCAATGACACATCTACTATGTATTATTGACCCATTAAATGGGGCCTTGTCTCACAGACGGATGGACAGCTAAGAGCTCCGTGTTTCTCTCTCTGGTGTGTCTTCGGTGCGCTGGCGGTCACGTGGAGCCGCTGTCTGAACATAATGCTGGGCCATAGTTAGGACAGTCAAATCTTTTACTGCTGCTGTAAACGCAGACTCTACGCAGGACATGTAAAGTCCAGGAAAATTTATATTTGTGATTTTTTTTTTTTTATTATTATTTTAATTGAGGACCAGAATGTACTGCATTATTAAACGGTACATAATGTTGACAGATCCTTTCTTTTACATGCTCTCCTAACTTTCTTTCTACCCTTAAATGACAAAGTACCATTAGAAGATTTTGTTTAGTGCAGAGTTTTAAGGTCTTTACATGGATCTCACCAATGATCATCTGTCCTGTGCACCCTCCATCCAGCAACGAAAACACGATGAGAGCAAAGGAAGAGGGAGATGGCTCTAGTGTAGGGGAATGGGATGGAATAGGGGCAGGTTCGAAGGGGGGAGGGGAGGGGGGCTTTCTACAGCATTTACAAGTAGAACATAAGATGATGACTTTGTTACTGCGCTCTCTCCTGATGATGAGCACCCAGACCCCCACCAATATGTCCTGCGGCCTTATTAAGGGCCCCCGTCACCTTACACACCCACAGTGGAGGCTGTCATTTTCTGGGCTGGGCCTATATACATAATAATGTAGTCTGTCAATTCATAGGAACCATGGAAGTGAGAACAGAACATATAAACACAACAACATGAGGAATGCCTATTCCCAGCAGCGAGGTACACTTATAATCTGTATGAGAAAGTAACGTAATACCTCTAGAACAACACTAATTCTAGAGCTGTCAATCCACTCCGCCCCCTGACTGTAATGGCACCAGGTTATCACGCAGACTGGTACAGGTGCCACTTACACACATATAGCGGCTTGTGGTATTCATAGTCTCATGAATATTGGTGCTGCCTCCGATGGGTGCAGGCAATGAGTTATGTTATAGCATTGCTTAAAGGTGCCAATCTGTATTACAGACAGCAATCACACATTCATTTCTATCTGTCTATTGCAAATTGAACAAGGCTGTTATAGCTGCAGTACCACCTATACAAATATTATCTATTAATACTAACATGCCAGAGGGTGAGGAGCAGCCATGGTCCTGGCGCTCTGCCCATTCTGTAATACAGAGCCAGCACATCGAAGACGCTCGCCATATTTACCTTTGTTGAGAACTAGGCTGATATAGCATGTATTGGAAGGCTAGGAGAGGTGCAGTGTGATATAGTGGGTATAACGGAGGCCTGGCTGGATAGAAGACATGACTGGGTGGTGAATATGGCAGGATGTAGCATGTATAGGAAGGCTAGGAGAGGTGCAGTGTGATATAGTGGGTATAACGGAGGCCTGGCTGGATGGAAGACATGACTGGGTGGTGAATATGGCAGGATGTAGCATGTATAGGAAGGCTAGGAGAGGTGCAGTGTGATATAGTGGGTATAACGGAGGCCTGGCTGGATGGAAGACATGACTGGGTGGTGAATATGGCAGGATGTAGCATGTATAGGAAGGCTAGGAGAGGTGCAGTGTGATATAGTGGGTATAACGGAGGCCTGGCTGGATAGAAGACATGACTGGGTGGTGAATATGGCAGGATGTAGCATGTTAGGAAGGATAGGAAAGGGGAGGTGTTAGAAGAGGGGATAAGGAGGTGCATTGTGGGTATATTCTTATGCAATCTGAAGGCGATGTCAAAGAAGAGAGGGGCAGATTCAATTCTAAAAAAAGAATCGCAGTGTGGCCGTGAGACAGTACGTGGTGATTTAAAAAAAAAAAAAAAAATTAGCGGAAGTACCGCTCACTTTTGCTGGCACCCCATAGCGGTGTGAGCAAAACTAATCATTACTTTTTACCATACAAACGGTACTAAAACGCGATGTTCTGAGGAACATTGTGACCAATTAAATCTGCCCCATAAGCTTCATTCGATAAACCAAATCTTTTAAACACAGAATTACAGATTTTCCTCATTGGAAGACAGATACAGACCTCCATTTATATGCAGAACAGTATCCCAGCAACACATGTCAATAGCCATTATTAGTGAAACACGTTGCTGGGACACTGTTGTTGATATGTACCCTGATTTTGACTCTTTATTCCTATGAGGAGGATCTGCAATTATATGTTGATGTAGGATGGGACAGATATTCTGTGAGTGCATACTATAAACTTGCTTGATCCAGTGGAGCTTTTATCTCTTCTTAAGTATGTCTTGTTTACATGCACGGGTTAATTTGTAACCGTGATCTATGCAAGAATCTGACCATGAGCACTGGTGTAGCTGTCTCCTCTACGTAACTAAGGTGGACTTTGGTCCTATCTTTAGGTCTTACATTTCTATTAATATAAATACAATAGATTATATCTATAGTGTGACCGTAAATGGTTCAAACAACTCAGTCCTCTAAGTATATGCCATCTAGTAAGAATTTCTAGTAATAAAAAGCCAACAATTTGGTTAGAGAAGTAGTTGAAGCAAAAATGGAAAATAGAGCTTTGAAATTGTTTAAACCTTGAAGGGACAGAAAATTAATATGGGAATACAAGGACTGTAGCAAACTATGTATAAAAAAATCAAGAAAACAAAGTGCAAAACATGGATTGCTACAGCTAGCAAGGATTGGTTATATACAGTCAGTAGTGTAAGTGGGCTGGTAAACGGGTACGTCATACTGCTACATTGTAACACTATCACATTCCAGTCACTTCCATCTGTGTGTGTGTATATGTATGTATACAGCAGTATGTCATACCGTCACTTCTACTTCCTTCGTTTCAGTTACTTACATTTTCAATGACGCCACTTCTAAATCTCCACTTCGACCACACTGTGTACAGTAAATAGGTCTATAGCAATGTATTGTTAGGCCACTAAATGAAGATGAAGGAAACGCTGATTTTATTACTTGCGTCTGTATTCCAAAAAGAGGCACAAGTGTCAGGAAACAGTTTGTGTCTGCTCATTCTTTAATGTTACTGATCTAGCACAGGAGGAGGTGTGGTTACACCTTAAAGAAAATTAAACCTGACAAGGCGCCTTTCTCAGATGGCCTCCACCTATGTGTGCTAGAGGAGCTAAGTTTAGTTTTGATAGAACACTATTGCTTAGACTTAAGAACTCCTTCATAACTTACAAAGTTTCAGTCAGCACTGCAAAGGCTAAAGAGTGGGATAAATGCAGATGATGCAAACATGATCTTACCAATGTATATAAGTCAGTAGATCACGTAAGAGTCACCCAGGAGAACTGGAATGGAAGGGTTACATTACAAGGAGTGGTTAGAAAAACTGTTTCTTTAATAATACAGACAGTACCAGTGTCCCCTCACTCTCAGGACACCTGTAAAACAGACAGTCCCGGTGTCCCCTCACCCTCAGGACACCTGTAATACAGACAGTCCCGGTGTCCCCTCACTCTCAGGACACCTGTAAAACAGACAGTCCCGGTGTCCCCTCACTCTCAGGACACCTGTAAAACAGACAGTCCCGGTGTCCCCTCACTCTCAGGACACCTGTAATACAGACAGTCCCGGTGTCCCCTCACTCTCAGGACACCTGTAATACAGACAGTCCTGGTGTCCCCTCACTCTCAGGACACCTGTAATACACAGTCCCGGTGTCCCCTCACTCTCAGGACACATGTAATACAGACAGTCCCGGTGTCCCCTCACTTTCAGGACACCTGTAATACAGACAGTCCCGGTGTCTCCTCCCTCTAAGGACACATGTAATACAGACAGTCCCGGTGTCTCCTCCCTCTGAGGACACATGTAATACAGACAGTCCCGGTGTCTCCTCCCTCTAAGGACACATGTAATACAGACAGTCCCGATGTCCCCTCACTCTCAGGACACATGTAATACAGACAGTCCCAGTGTCCCCTCACTCTCAGGACACATGTAATACAGACAGTCCCGATGTCCCCTCACTCTCAGGACACATGTAATACAGACAGTCCCGGTGTCTCCTCCCTCTAAGGACACATGTAATACAGACAGTCCCGATGTCTCCTCACTCTCAGGACACATGTAATACAGACAGTCCCGATGTCCTCTCACTCTCAGGACACATGTAATACAGACAGTCCCGGTGTCCCCTCACTCTCAGGACACATGTAATACAGACAGTCCCGGTGTCCCCTCACTCTCAGGACACATGTAATACAGACAGTCCCGGTGTCCCCTCACTCTCAGGACACATGTAATACAGACAGTCCCGGTGTCCCCTCACTCTCAGGACACATGTAATACAGACAGTCCCGGTGTCCCCTCACTCTCAGGACACATGTAATACAGACAGTTCCGGTGTCATTTCCTTATTGTAATCCAGTGATCCGTTATTGTTTCTATTCCCATTGCCTTGCAAGTGAAGGTAATGAAGACAGTGAGTGACCTCTTGTGGATACTGCAGAGTTCTACAAATTCCTTATAATGTCTTTGAAATATATTAAACCTCCAGACTTTTTGAGATTTCATATTGGGACAGTGTTTATGCCAAATGACTGTGGACTACACACAACTCCTCCCCCTTCCTGTAAAAACACTTTTTCAATACTATGTGCATTCGTGTGGTCCCCTTAAAACAGGATCAAACAGGGTTTGAGGTTACCATAGGTTAATAAAACAATGGGCAGACTAAATGGACCAAGCGGTTCTTATCTGCTGTCAAATTCTATATTTCTAAGTATGGGCACCTCATTGAGTTAAACGTTATCCAAGGCATCCCACAGTCCATATAAAGTCTCCATTGACTTGGTCTAATCAACAAAAGTTTTACATAGATTGACACCTGTCCGCTGACCTATATTGATGGCCTGAGATGAGTCCGCAGAAGCCGGGTACATTTCCATCTTCAACTTGAGTAAAGAGTACTGGCATATTCCACCCCTTCAGCTTGTACGAGTTTAGGGTTATGACGCTTAGAAACCTAGAATTTGACGGCAGATAAGAACAGCTTGGCCCATCTAGTCTGCCCATTTATTTTTTTTAACCTATTTGGCCCTTTAATCTTTGTAAGGATATCCTTATGTCTATCCCAAGCATGTTTAAATTGCTCTACTGTATTATCCTCTACCACCTCTGATGGGAGACTATTCCACTTATCCACTACCCTTTATGTGAAGTAGTTTTTCCTCACATTTCCTCTGAACCTACTTCCCCCCAGTGTCAGTACATGTCCTCGTGTTCTAATACTTCTCTTCCCCCCAGTGTCAGTACATGTCCTCGTGTTCTAATACTTCTCTTCCCCCCAGTGTCAGTACATGTCCTCGTGTTCTAATACTTCTCTTCCTTTGTAGAATGTTTCCCTCCTGCACCTTGTTGAAACCTTTGATGTATTTGAACGTTTCTCTCATGTCCCCTCTTTCCCTTCTCTGCTCCTTACTATACATATTAAGGTTTTTTTAGTCTTTCTGGGTACGTTGGGTGCTGTAGCACATGCACCATTGATTGTGCAGTCTCTAGTGTATTTATATCCTTCTGGAGATACGGCCTCCAGAACTGAACACAGTATTCTAGATGAGGCCGTACCAATGACCTATACAGTGGTATTATTACTTATTTCATCTGCTACTGATTCCTCTCCCTATACAACCAAGCATCTGACTTACCTTCCTCATTGCTTTGTTATATTGCTTACCTGCCTGTAAGTCACCTGAAATAGTGACTCCTAGATCCCTTTTCTCCTCAGTAGTTTCCATTATAGTGCCCTTAATATTATATTTAGCCTTTGAGACCCAAGTGTATGATTTTGCATTTTTTGGCATTAAACTGTAGTTGCCACTCTCTGGACCACTCCTGTAGTCTACCTAGATCAAAGATCATTTGTTTTACCCCCTCCTGGTGACTACCCTGTTGCATATTTTTGTCTCATCTGCAAAAAGGCGTACTATCCCTTCAATTCAATATGCAATGTCACTAATAAAGATATTAAAAAGCATCGGTCCAACTACAGATCCCTGGTGTACTCCACTGGTAACCTTTCCCTCCTGTGACGGCACTACATTTACTATATCTCTCTGTTTTCTACCCAGCAACCAAGATCTTATCCATTCAACCATCTTAGAATCCAGTCCCAAGCTTTTAAGTTTATTTAACAGTCTGCAATGAGGTACAGTGATTAAAGCCTTACTAAAGTTAAATCTACGACCCCCCCTTGATCTATTACTTTAGTCACCCAGTAAAAAAAAAGTCAATAAGATGGTCTCCCCCAGTAAATCCATTCTGTTTGGGATCCTGTAAATTAATAGATTTGAGATATTCTACAATTCTTTGTTTTAAGAGTGTTTCCACCAATCTCCCTACTACTGATGTAAGACTCACTGGTCTGTAGTTGCCTCTTCCTTGCTTCCACTTTGTGCAGTGGGACTACATTCGCTCTTTTACAGTTCTCTGGATTTACTCCTGTAGTTACTGACTGATTGAATTATTCTGTTAATGGTGTTACCAGCACCCCCTTTAATCTCTTTTAGTATCCTTGGATGTATCCCATCTGGCCCCATTGATTTATCCACTCTCTGTTTTGAGAGCTCTGTTAGGACCTTCTCCTCTGTAAATGTACTTGTATCTACCTCATTTTTATGAGTATACTTGTAACTTAACTGTGGTCCCTTCCTCCCTCTTTCTGCAGTGAGCACTGAGCAAAAATAACTATTAAGATGAACTGTTATTACCTTGTCTACCTCAACAAGACTCTAACTCTCTTTAGTCTTATTATTCCTACTTTTGTTTTTCTCTTCAGCTTGTGCCTTTACACATCTGATCACCTTCTTAGCCTCCTTCTGTCTAACAAGATACATCTCTTTGTCTTTATTATTCTGAGTCTGCTCATATAAAGGATGAAGAATGCATCAGCCACTTTCCAGCAGATCACCAGCTGGAGGAGTTCAACAGTTTCTCTCAGCTTAGATGTCACAGCCATCTATAGTATCACCTGGTACAACCATTTACACCACCTAGAGCAGGTTTTAGGGAAGATTCGAGAGGCAGGGCTCACCAACTGAGCAGACAAATACCTGATGGGGAAGACAGAAGTCCAGTACGTAGGGCATCGTTTAACGGTGAACAGTATAAACATTTAACCCGGAAGCGGCAATCTGATACTGGCCACAGCCTACAACCCAGAGAAGGGCAATCTTAGGGACCACAGGAGGTTTGTCCCTAATGTTGTTCCCCCAAGTTGTAAACTGGACACTTGCGAGCTGACATTCCAAAATGTTGAAAATGGCTTTGGTGAGAGGTCGTCAAAGTATAATAAAGACTTTATTGTTGGAGCAATTCTCATCAAGGATGGGCCTCAGGAGGTAGGAGCACCCTATGGTTAATTAGAGTAGGAGTTGGGGCATTGAAAAGGGTGTGTAGCTCAGGTAGGGGCTGTGACTAAAGGTCTTCCATATTTGTATGGCTGACACTTCACCAACTGATAACAATCCTTTAAAGTGACTGCAATACACCTCGGAGAGGAACAAGCCGATTGGAGTCTAGATCTCAAGTTTGTAACTTCCACATTAACCACAAGAAGGGAAAGACTGGGTAAGTCCCAGGAACCCCAGAGACTGCAGGACTAGGAGCCAAATAATAGGCATATGGCCCACGTGGACAATGGGGGGAGGAGTGTGGCTGGGTCCCCCCTGTCCATACTGACCCTAATTTAGAGTTCAGCACAAGTTAACTGGCTTTACAGTGTAAAAAAAATAATTTTTTAAAAAAATTATCTCCCTCCTCCTGCATCAGTTCATTTCCAATACAAACCTCAGTACATTTGCAATGATAAACATTTGCGCACTAGCAAAAATGAATAGGGAGGGAGTGCGACAGGGGAAGAGAGGTAGGGAAAGATTGAGGGAGGAAGAAAAAAAAAAAGGGTAGAAGCAAATTAATGGGACCAAGGTGAGGGGGAGAAGGAGGGTGGGACATGAAAATTTAGGGAAAGAGGGGTTTTTCTGAAATAAGCATTTATGATACCAGCACTTAAATTAACATTTCCTAGTGAAAAACAGCAGCATTTTAAAATATTTGTAAAATGGTTGAAGATCAATCCTGAAACATGTAAACAGGTTGTGCTAACTTGAGATCACTGGGGAACCTTAGAGCGGACTGCGAGAGCAAGCTAACACTACAGTTCATGTCCGCTGGTACCCAAATTCTGTACTACGTTGACAGTCTAGTAGAAGTAATTCTAGCTCAGATGCAGTCTAATAGTTAAAGCTAGAATGTTTATGAGTAAACCATTGGAAAATAAGTGCAGAACTAGACCCCAAATAAGCAACTTGATGAAGAGCAATTTTGAAACTTTAAAACTGGTTGACAACAGGTCTAGGCCTACAACAAAAGTTGTGGGCAGATCCTAGTTCCCTTGGGAACGGTGGGCCCAATGGTAGAGGAAAGATACTTTCAGGTTGTCATAGGTGGGTCATCCCAGACATGCAGCTCCTCACCGTCGAGCATTCTGGAGAAGGTGGTCTCGCCCTTTGAGGCTTAGTGGAGCTGCTTTAGGTGGAGGATAGATTAAGTTATGGTCAGATACTGAGTTTGGAAAGGATGTCTTGTCCTTGCTCCAGGGACTTTGCCAGATGAACAGAGTTTACTGCAAGGACTTGCATTTTGAAGGGGGTATCCCCATAAGTATTTGTAATTATGTTGGTGGAGAATCCCGGTCACCTACTGGAGGTCCCAGCGTTTTTGAATTGTGGTAGGAGAAACTTCTTGGAACAATTGGAGTTGTGTGTCTTAAAAATCAATTGTGTCACTGGGTCTTGAAGCACCCCATTTGTTTGGATAGAAAATAATGAAGACGGGCTATGATATCTCGTGGTCTCTGTTCAGTTGTTTGAGTGGCCCTGAATGCTCTGTGCGCCCTATAAATTAGGGGTTCATCATCTATCAGATCTGGAGGTAGGTGTGGTTTGAAAAAGTAATTGAGGAAATCTTGCAGAGAGATTATAGGACATTACAAATCCTCAAGTTATTCCGACAGGACCTATTCTTCTTATCCTCTTCCTTCTATTCAATGGTTTCCATTTCTGATCGCAGTATCATGAGTTCTCTTGAAGATTGATTGAGTGCATCAGTTTGATATTCTAGAGTATCCGTCCTAGAACCAAGTGTAGCTATTTCTGTATTACATTTGACAATAGTTTTTTTAAGCTCTGGAATGTGACTTTGATATCATATGATAGGTTAGAGATAGCTGCTTGAACACTGGGATCAGTTTCAGCTTCAAGTTGAGAGGTTGGGTTCTTGAAGAATGAGACTGGTCACATATTTGAGAAGAATCAGGTGAATATTGAACCTGTGTTGCCTCCTGTAGGATTTCTTGCTCTTGGCAGACATTGGTTAAAAGATACCCAATCACAGGAAAAATTAGGAGAAAGCGATTAGCTATCCCTAGTAATGGTCCCTTTGGGCCCAGGTTTGACAAAGTGGTCTCATCTTATTGGGCAGTGTTTGTGTTGTTCATCTTTCACATAGCTGCACAGAACCTGGATAAAACCCCAATGTTAAAAGAGCCAGCAAATGCTTAAAGCAATTTGAAGCAAAATACAAACGCGCCTGCAGCTACAATTATAGTGAAAGTTATGAGTGTAAGAGTAGCAAACATCCACTGGAGGGCAGCAATGCCTTGAAAACCAGTAACTGCAATTGTAGATATTTGAATGAAACAGTGTATTGGCAGACAAATAAGTTAATTGGGCCTGATTCATTAAGGAACGTAAATGCCAATACGTGTCGTATTATGCGTAAAATCGTTCTGCTCATACCCAGAACTGGACCATACTTCAATGAATGCAAAACAACATCCAATTCTTTTTCAAGCACAAAGGACCCTTACGACGGCCTACAATTGCAGAGTTGGAATGGGGAGGGGAGGGAAGGAGCGTAAGTCCATATTTAATGTACAGTAAGGGCGTGCCAAGCTTGAGCAGGCACTTTATATTCCACATATATATTGTACATATAACACCACTCTAAGCCACACTCGCTCCTCTTATATCGACTGTGCCCTCTTCCTTTTAGAATCTCTAATGAGCTTTGTTTTCATGTCTGCATTTATTTTGTCTTTGTATTGTCCGTTTTACGTGTGTTGTCTTCCCTATAGTACAGCGCTGTGGAGTCTTTCAAATCTACGATAATATGGATGTGCATGTGCCCAAATTACGTGCGTTTTGCATGCCTAAATGAATCAGGCCCCTTGGGGCAACTGCAATATACACAGCATAGACAGAATCTTAGTCTGTTATACAGGGCTTAGAGCTGTACGAGCACTGTGTAGGTCTGTAGTGAAACCAGAAGCCTTGGCAAAGGTTGCTGGGATAGGGCTTGCTGCGTCAATGTCAGACAGATCTCAGCTTTGCAGGATAGCCGCTGGATATAGTGTTCCTCAGAGTACTGCTGAACAGGCGCTCTAATATGAAGGACACTGGAGCCTCTATGGTAGTAGGCTCCTTATGCTGGTCTCGTTTTGTAGGGTAATGATTGGCAGGAGCGATTATAATATGCCTGGTGCACAAGATATGGTAGCACCTAGTGTGAGAGCCACGGTTCCTTTCAGGCCGATATCAGAGGGTCTGCCACCAGTTGTCTCCAGGCCACCAGAGGCAGATGGTCCTAGTCCCACCGATCGGATGGATGCTTGCCCTGTCCTGCTGTTGATCTCTTGACCAGAGGTGTTAAAAAGCTTTCCAAAATCTCATCTCCTGTGGTCCTGGGGCCCAGGGAAGGAGCGGCCCAGTGCAGAGTTGAATAGCTGATCAGGTATCCCACAAACTATGCTGCAACATGTGCGATAGAAGGCAGAAGATTGCGCAAACACCTAGACAACACTTGTCGAACACGTCCACCATTCTAGGTAACCAAGCCACGCTTTTTATTTCTTAAGCCATTGATTACTTGAGGATAAATAATAAGATGATCTTTTTGGATTTCGGAACGTATAAAGATGGCAACGAGGGGATGGGTTTATAATGAAAGGTTTTCTTTGCATGCTGTCGTTGAGGTCCCATCACACTCATTAAAGTAAGCAGCATTATAGAACGGTAACATAATGTTATAGCATATTGCGTACAATAGACAAGATAAAGCAACATTTCCATTCTATCCTTTTATAGAACAGACCACCTTAAATAAATGCCGCTATTCTGACCACTAATGAGCATCCCTACTAACTTGTTGTATAATATACATACCAACGCCTCATATGTATTCAGCTCCTGATTGTGCCTCTATGTCAGTATTTCTCTAGAACACAGATGTCTTCCATGCTGTGAATTTCATTTATATAAGGCAGCTTCCACCACCATCTAAGAACAGTTATGACATATAAAGGTCACCCATTGACCAGCAGCAACAGGCTAAAGCCCTATACCATTTAGAACGTGTTCTCCATTCTGCGACACAAAATCATGACTTGTCAGGAGACCGACAGGATTCGTTAAGGTTTCATAATAACTAGATAAGAGGATTTATGTACTTACGTTAAATCCGTTTCTCTGATTCCATCTGGGGACACTGCTTACCATGGGTTGTGGAGGGGAGCTCGGGAGTTGGAACCTAGCTAGTTAACTTTAGCACTGCTGACAGACCCCTCCCCTCTACAATCCCCCTGCCCCCTCTTGTTCAGTTAATTAAAAAGCCCAAGGAGAAAAGGCCAATCAAACAAGAGCACACAGAAGAAAAGCAGAAGGGAGGGATCGCAGTGTCCCCCAGACGGAATCAGAGAAACGGATTTAACGTAAGTACATAAATCCTCTTTTCTCTTTCATCCAGTCTGGAGGACACTGCTTACCATGGGGACGTTCTAAAGCAGCCCCCTAAGGGTGGGACTACTCTGAAAGCCCCGCTCGTAAGGCACTACGAGCGAAATTTGCATCCGCGGATGCAAATATATTAAACTGGTAAAATTTTGTAAAGGTGTGGACAGAGGACCAGGTGGCTGCCCTGCAAAGCTGGTCTGCAGAAGCCCCATTTCTCGCTGCCCACAACGCCCCTGCCGATCTGGTGGAATGGGCCGTAAGCCTCTCTGGCACCGGACGGTTAGCCTTTATGTAAGCTTGCTTAATGGTTGCCGTAATCCATCTTGCAATGGACTGTTTTGAGGCTGGCCAGCCTCTCTTATTAGCATCATAAAGAACAAACAGAGAATCAGTACGTCTAATCTGAGAAGTTCTTTTAACATAAATGCGGAGAGCCCTAACCACATCTAACTTTTCCATAGACTGTTGATCCAAATAGGAAGTAGATGAAAAGACCGGAACTACAATTTCTTGGTTCAGATGGAAAGCCGAAACTACTTTTGGAACGAAGGAAGGGAGGGTTCTTAACACCGCTCTGTCCTCGTGGAAAACCAGATATGGTTCCCGGCAAGACAGAGCTCCTTAATTCCGAAACCCTACGTGCAGATGCAATAGCCAAAAGAAAGAGGACCTTCCAGGTCAACCACTTCAAATCTGCAACAAGTAATGGCTCAAAGGGAGGCCCTTTAAGCATATCCAGTACCAAGATCCCATGGTGCTGTAGGCGGAACATAGGGAGGCTGAATATGCAAGACTCCCTGAAGGAAAGTCCTAATATCTGGCAAATCCGCTAATTTCAGGTGAAAAAAGACTGAAAGTGCCGATACCTGAACTTTTAGGGAACCGAAGTCCTGCTTCCAGGCCATCCTGAAGGAAAGCCAATAAGCGAGGGAGACGAAAGGAGGACGTGTGACATGTCCTATTTTCGCACCATCTGATATAGGCTCTCCAAATCCGGTGATAGATGCGAGCTGAAACTGGCTTTCTGGCTCGCATCATAGTGTTCACTACACTGGGGGAAAAACCCCTAGCTCTCCAGAGGCTGGCTTCAACAGCCATGCCGTTAAACTGAGCTAAAGTAAATTCTGGTGACGGAAGGGACCCTGCAGAAGAAGGTCGTCTCGTGACGGAAGACGAAATCCTTGTCCTTCCGCCATAGAGATTATGTCCGCGTACCAGACTTGGTGCGGCCATGAGGGAGCTATTAGAATTACTGGCAGACCGCCTTGCCTTACTCGTCTGAGCAGGCAAGGAAGAATGGGAATCAGAGTAAACAAGTATCCCAACCTGAACTCCCATGACATTGTCATTACGTCCACTGCCACCGCTAAGGGGTCTCTTGCACAAAGCCTGTGAACCTTTCTGTTGTGTCTGGAGGCCATGAGATCCATATCCGCAAGACCCCACCTCTGAACCAGAGACTGAAAAACTTCCGGATGGAGTGACCACTGCCCCAGCAACATCTGATTTCGACTTTGGTAGTCGGCCTCCCAATTCCTTATTCCTGGAATGAATACTGCCGATATTGCTGGAACATATTTTTCTGCCCAAACCAAAATTTGAGCTGCAATTTTCATTGCAGCTGCACTCCTGGTTCCTCCCTGCCTGTTGACATATGCCACAGCCGTGGCATTGTTGGCCTGAACTCTGACAGGGTGGCCCTGGAGGGACTGGGCCCCCCGGAGGGCTAAAAGAATAGCCTTCAACTCCAGCACGTTTATTGATAAGGCCGATTCCTGAACCGACCAAAGTCCCTGGAGCCGGAGGTGCAGGATTACCGCCCCCCAACCTTTCAGGCTGGCGTCTGTTGTGGCTATGATCCATGACCATGGAGCGAAGGACCTGCCCACCGACAGATGATCCTGATTCAGCCACCACTGGAGCGACTCTCTCGCCCCCAGAGACAGCGAAATCTTCTGGAGATCCAAGTGTATGTGGGATCCTGACCATTTCCGTAACAGGTCCCACTGGAAGCATCGAGAATGAGCCCGGCCGAAGGGGATCGTCTCAAAGGAGGCCACCATCTTCCCAAGCAGCCGCATGCACAAATGAATTGAGGGATTGGGAGAGGACAAGACCTGAGTTGTTATAGTCCGGATTGAACGGATTTTCTCCGTAGGCAGGAACACTTTCTGCCGACTGGTATCCATGATAATCCCCAGGAAGACCATGCGTTGACACGGAACCATCTGGGATTTCTTTAAGTTTATCAGCCATCCATGGCTCTCGAGAACTGCCAAGGTGAGGGATAAGTGCTGACGTAAACAAATCTCTGAGGAGGATTTGATGAGCAGATCGTCCAAATAAGGCACGACCTGAACTCCCTTTAAGTGAAGACACGCCGCCATGACAAACATGATCTTCGTGAAGACCCTCGGAGCTGTGGAGAGGCCGAAGAGAAGGGCCCGAAACGGATAGTGGGAGGACCCCACTGTGAATCTTAGGAGAGACTGATGGTCGCTCTAAATGGGAACGTGGAGGTATGCGTCCTTTATGTCTATGGAGGCCATAAACTGATCCTTTACTAAGCCGTTTATTACCGACCTCAGGGATTCCATCCGAAATCTGTCCACTCGTAAGTGCACATTGAGGCTCTTTAGGTTTAAAATGGGCCGAAAGGACCCGTCCGGCTTTTTTGACCAGAAACAGATTTGAATAAAACCCGTCCCTTCTGGTTGTCTGGGACCTTGCAGATGACTCTTTGCGAAAGAAGAGAGGCGACACAAGCCTGTATTGCTTGTCTTCTTGTTGGATCTCGGGGTAGAGGGGTTACAAAGAAACAATGTAGTACAGGGCCCAGCAAGTCCATCATGTACCCCCTTGATATAATGCCCCGAATCCAAGGGTCTTGGGAAGACGCTGCCCCATTGTTCCCGAAACAGAGACAGACGTCCCCCCACTGGCGCTACCTCCGGCAGAGTAGAGTGGTCGTCAGGACGCAGGCTTCTCCTGGGTCTTGGAGGCCTGGCGCCTAGCTGCAAACGAGGATCTGCCCCTGACAGAGGAGCCTCGAGCATTAGGTTGTCTACCTCTAAAGGACTGTCCTCTAGGCAAGGCGGTCCCCCTAAAGGGCTGACGAAAGGAACTGACACGAGAAGTCCGGCCCCTACTTGAAAATACCGGCAAAGAAGTGCTTTTGCCCCCTGTTGCCTGGGAAATCATAGTATCTAGTTCCGGGCCGAACAAACCTGCTGCTGAAAAGGGAATGGTTTCAACGGATTTTTGATTCCGCATCTCCTTCCCAGGATTTCAGCCATAACGTTCTTCTTGCTGAAATAGATGCAGCCTGAATAGAGGAGGACATAGATGCTGTGTTCTGGGCTGCCTCATAAAGGTACCCTGATGCCTCTTTCAAATGCAAGGCCAGGGGAAGTAAATCAGACTCCTGTAAGGCCTCTGCCAGCTGGTCTGCCCATGCTTCCATGGCTCTAGCAACCCAAGCTGAAGCAAATGTGGGCCTAAAAGAAGAACCCACAGCCACAAATATAGATTTCAGCTGGCATTCTACTCTGCGATCATTGGCATCTTGCAGAGTTGCTGAACCTGGGACTGGTAGTAAAGTGTGTTTGACCAAACAGGCTACTGGAATATCCACCTTAGGGATACTCTCCCAGCGAGCCACGTCTTCCTCCTGCAATGGATATAGGGAGGAGAATCTTTTAGGAATAGAGAACCTTTTATCAGGCTGTTTCCAGGCTCCCTCTGCAATATCTCTGAGTTCTACCGAAGGGTGAAACCGGGAAGCCTTTCTTTTGGCCTTCTTAAAGAGACTTCTGTCTCTGGGGGTAGTAGCCTCCGGTTCTGGGAGATTCAACGCTTGTCTCACCGCTAAAACCAAATCATTAATAAATTGGCTTTTAGAGTTTTCTTCCTGTCCCAAAAGGTTGAACCTGGTCAAGATCAGAATTAATTTCCCCCTCCTTCTCGGAAAACCCCTCAGGGTCTGAAAGGACCATAAGGGTATTATCAGATCTAGGCCGCTTTCTTTTAGCAGGCAGGATGTTTGGTGATTCAAGTAACTGGTTCAGCTTATCCAAACCCTTTAGACATGCTGCAGACCATGCCGGTTCTGTGGGAACAGGTGCTTGGTTCGTATTTAACGAGGAAGGTCCTGGTATAGACGTTCCAATAGAACCTGTGGTAGCAGGGAGGCCCAAAGGTGTACTAGTATTATTAGCCACCGAGGCTGCCACACTAGATAGCAACTGATTGGATTGTGAAACCATCTGTGCTAAAGAGGAAACCGACTGTCAGGGAGGCCACCCAGGCCGGTTCCTCCGTCAGTGGGGCTGACATATGCTGGGTTTGCACAGGGGAGGGCCCCTGCTTCGCAGACAGAGCACCAACGGGTGCTTCTGCCCACATGGTAATTTTACACTACATTTTGAACATGTGAAATATTTTGCCATAGGGCCCTTTCCCTTATCTGTAATTTTTTTTTTTTATAAAGGAAGGCACACAAAACCCAGACTTAAATTGTTAAATTTAGCTGAGTAGAGAGAGTGTAGAGAGAATAGTGTGAAAAAAACAAGTAATCAACGAATCTTGTCATAAAAGTTGTACTTGTAATTATTTTAAACACAATATAATACTTAGGCAAGTAGGAGAACTACAATATAACCCCTACTAGCCCACTTTGTACAGAGTATGTGTTTACATAAATCAGATACTTAGCCCATAGGCCAAACAGGGGAGAAGCCCAACAGCAGTGTCCTGGTGCCTGCTCCCTCTTCCCGGGCTTCTCCTTGGCGCCAGAAGACCGGGTTAAACCATCTCTCTCTGGAAGGTGGGGGGAGCTCTATGTCTTAGCGCCCCCCCCTTCTGATAATGCTGTCTCTGCCCATATAAAAAATAAAACTAGGTATGTGGCAGAGTAGTGGAGACCTCAAGCGTTGAGGTCTCCACAGCGGTTAGTACCCGATGCCCCCTCCTATGTATGAGGGGGGGGATCCTGGTTCGGCCCCCTGTAGTTCTCCGTGGATCCAAAATGGCCACCATCATTTGAAATCTCCGATAACCGGTGCTCTATGCCTGCAGTGGCAGCGCCAGTTATCGGGGAGGCTCCAGGAGTGACAGCAGTCCGTGAGACCGCTTGTCACTCACAATTCAGGCACCCCATTCTGCCCGTCAGTGAGAGCCGCTGGCTCTCATCTGACAGGGTAGTGCGTGCGCTGCTGTACTGTGTGTTCTCTATAGTAAAACACTCCCAGGTCTGCCACCTACAAAAAAAAAAGTTTAAAAAAATAAAAGGAAAAAAGAATACACGCAGTAACTAAAAACACTGCCCAACTCCATGGGCGGCTAAAAAAAAAAACTGGGGAGGAAGAGGCAGGGGGATTGTAGAGGGGAGGGGTCTGTCAGTGGCGCTAAAGTTAACTAGCTAGGTGCCAACTCCGAGCCCTCCACAACCCATGGTAAGCAGTGTCCCCCAGACTGGATGAAAGAGAAATACATTCTCTCTTCTTTTGCACCAAAGCCTTATCCATGGCTAAAAATCAGATGAGCTTGGAATGATCACCAAACATCTTACAGGTTTCAGGTCAAATCTCCACCAACTGAAGAATCGGCCTATACCTGTAGTTTGGACTTATGGGATCTGGAGGAAGAGTCATAAAGAATAGAAAATAGGCTTATTGTATAGGCATTGCCTATAGCTTACAAGGATTGTTTGCAACAGTAGATCTAGACATATAATTACAGCAATCCAGAGAGCATTTGGGGCCCCTAAACCACGGTTTGTCAATCCTTCGTAGAAGACTACCATTGACAGGTAACTATGGCCCAGAAGAAATCTGGGCCCGAGAACCCTGCTCAGAGATAACAGAACAAGGTCCATAAGAGACGTCTACAGTAACAGGCAAAGCAGAAGGTGGTTGAACAGCAAAATCAGGATGATATGGCAGCAATGATGAGTAACCCAAACTAGGATTGGGTTTCCATTGCCCACCCAGAGCCACAAAGGAATGTCATTACTGTCACAAAATATTTAAGGGCCAAGCTGGGCAACAGTCTAATAAGCATCCTTAGCCCCAGAGGACAAAGAAGCCCTTACATACTACACTAGGAGATGCTGGGAACCATTTCCCTTTACATTATGGGGTAAAAGAATCTGAGCCTGAGACACAAACAAGCTTCTGTAAGTCCTCATATTACAGAAACTCAGCCCCTGGACATAGATTGGGACCAATTTATTGCACTCCCTACAGAATAGAATTAGGCAGCATCAGTATGACAAAAACTCAATAGTAAAGGATACAGACAGGCATGCAGCAGTGAGCCATAACACAGATAAACACTAGTGTCATATGTCTCCAGGCACATAGACATTTGAGGCATCTTCCTTCACCATCTATTTATATAACACCACTTATTCTGCAGGGCTCAGACTCCGAGCACCATAGTGCCCATCTCCTGGAGAACTGTGCCCTGTGTGAATCGCAATGTTACCCTACCAGTGGTGCCATGTCACCCTGCATTCAGAGTCAGCAGTCTACATGCCAACACCTAATGCCATGCATACAACCCAGCGATATGGAACAGATCTGATTAAGTACTAGTGTATGATCTGCTTCCCCCTGAGTAAGTGTATAAGACAGCCAGGCAGGGGTTAGTGATGGGAATGTTACCAAAGTGTTAATGACGCAGAAAATGTTAATGATTAGAACGATGAAAGGGGGACATTGGGCATCTAATGAAGGGGGCCTGTTGCTTGGAGTAGGGCCTGGACAGTGATGATACAGAATGATAAATGGGTTTGATGAGTCAGCAGATAATAGACCTGTGTTGTGATAGTGACACCCGGTAGGGAGCAGGCATTGATGTGGATTGAAGGGGATACAATGTCTATGAAGGCTGAGATCTGATTGGTCTATCAGATACCATATAAAAGGAGGTTTTAGAAACTAGGAGCCAGGTAAACTTTGAATGAATTAGAAGCAGTCAGGCAGCTGCCTTGCATGGAATTTAGTCATCAGACAAGTGGTTCGGTTATTATATGGAGCATTGTTGGCATAACCCTGTCCTTGCATGACTGATGGAGACCTATGAAATAACTAGGTGAGACTTGCTATAGTAATGCCAAATAGGGCACCCTCAGACCAGCACATATGGTACATTGTATACGCTGCCACCAACCACAAACTATACACAGATAGCACCATTACACAGGGTCCCAATTAGTTTCAGCTACACAACCCTTAAGCATCACTCATGAGCTCTATTGTTCGGTCCATATGTCATACGTCTGTTATAGGAATGTTCAGCAAGTAAAACAGTCACCTGAAAAACCAGGGCAGATTAGCAATTGTGGACATTAGCCAGATAGGATCCAACACAACTTATCAGAGCAGACACTGTAAAAAGGGCTTTATTCTGCATAACATTTTCAGGTTTACAACAAAAAAAAAAAAAAAAAAGTTTGTGGACAAAACACAACAACTCTGATGAGACTGCAAAGGGTTTATGAGCATTCAAGACTTCCTGAGGGCACTGCAGAGGCCCAGTCTGAGCTCTGGGATACACTCACCAGGAGGTGGGCTATGGGAACCAAGCTGTCAGGAAGGGATTGGGCTAGAGGTACAAGCGTGCACTGTACTATCCATGTTCCAGGACCCTACAATGCCCGATAAGGACTAATGTTCCAGCAGCTTATGAAACAGGCACCCGACTGCCATTTAAGGGTCAGAACAGGTTACTACAGTATGGTGGGCCCACCCATATTACAATATCCCATGTCAGCTCAGATACAGTGAGCATCTAACAGACAAGCACACGATAAATTACAGCCCCCGCAGCATGGGTGTACCACAGTGCAAATTAACTAGGGGCTGGAGGAAAGATTCTCAGCAGCCATTCATCTTGAAGCCTTCCCTCCTCGCCCCATTACATTTGGGAAGGGAGAAAGTCTCCCCATTAATAATTATAATTTACAGTCCAGAATCTGAACAGAGCTCCCTGGAAACAGGCTGCAGAGCTCTGGGAGATTAATCCACCTCTTCCATGTGAGATGCATCCTCATCACCCTCCAGAGCGGGGATCTCATCTGGGACAGACTGACAGACTTCTTCCACTGCGGCCTCATCTTCATCAATACCTGCAGGAGCATTAATCAGCAAGAAAGAGCCGGGTTAGAGAGCCTGAGGCATTAATACAAGACCACCCCATACTAGAGATAGGCAGCGAGAGGCTCAGTCACTGTATAACCACAGTGCCCACCGCATCCCAACAATGACAGAACGTAAGGCCTAACTTACGAAGCTATTACACGAGTATCGTCCCTTTACTTCGGAAACATAGGCAAGATATTTAAGTGTGACTTCTGTTAATAGGTTGTGTAAATAAAGAATATTTAATCTGAAATTAATGACCATCATATGGATGCACTTGTCTTTATAACATTCTAAGGTCGGTTCAGTTAAACACTACGTTTTCAAATTGTTAATATTTGGTTCAAAACTCCAGAAATGTGGTAGAAATCTCAGCCTAGAGTAGTTGCTGCCCCATTTATACATTTCTGAAGGGAAATATGCAACTAAGGGTCAACACTGAGTTGTTACTCTGCTCACAACACCCACAGGTCATCCCCAGAGGAAGAGTTGAAGTACATACCCAGGCCAAGTTTGATCATCCTGTAGATCCTGTTGGAGTGTGTCTGGGGGTCATCCAAAGAAAAGCCAGAAGACAGGAGAGCGGTCTCGAAGAGCAGAACCACCAGGTCCTTCACAGCCTTGTCATTCTTGTCCGACTCGGCCTTCTGCCTCAGAGTCTCAACTATTGGGTGCTCGGGGTTGATTTCAAGATGCTTCTTGGCCATCATGTAGCCCATTGTGGAGTTGTCTCGCAGAGCCTGGGCCTTCATGATACGCTCCATGTTGGCTGTCCACCCATACGTGCTTGTGACAATACAGCAGGGAGAAGAAACTAGACGGTTTGATACTGTCACCTGCCAGACAAATAACCAGAGTTTAATGACTGAAGGGTATTCATAAGATACAGAAAGTGCCTATAATGTATAGCAGCCACCATCAGGAACATCCCTGTTCTGACAGGACCTCACCTTTTCCACCTTCTTGTCCAAGATCTCCTTCATCAGTTTGCACAGGCTCTCGAACTTGGATTTGTTCTCCTCCATCTTTTTCTTCTCATCATCATCCTCAGGAAGCTCCAGCCCCTCCTTGGTCACAGACACCAGGGTCTTACCATCAAACTCCTTCAGCTGCTGGACACAGTACTCATCGATGGGCTCAGTCATGTAGACCACCTCAAAGCCACGTTTCCGCACACGCTCCACAAAGGCAGAATTGGCCACCTGCTCCTTGCTCTCACCTGTAGACAAAATAAAGAGGTTCAGACTCCACACAAGGAAACAATTCCCATGAGCCTGTACGAGACCAGTGTCATCAAGTTCTCACCTGTGATGTAGTAGATGCTTTTCTGAGTCTCCTTCATACGAGAGACGTATTCTGTGAGAGAAGCCATTTCATCTCCAGTCTGGGAGGTGTGATAACGCAGGAGTTCAGACAGCCTCTTCCTGTTGGTGGAGTCTTCATGGATCCCAAGCTGGATGGGGAAACAATGGAAGAACTCATTAATTCTCTAGTTGTAGTGAGCGCCTCAGTATAGAGCAGGGGTGGGCAAACCAGTCCTCAAGGGCCAACAGTTCATGTTTTTAGGATTTCTGTCTGTAGAAACCGCTGGGATAATTACTGACCCAGCCAAATAGATGAACTCAGCTGTGCATGATTAAAGAAATCCTAAAAACATGAACTGTTGATGGCCCTTGAGGACTGGTTTGCCCACCCCTGGTATAGAGCCACATTGTTTAGAGTGGACGTTGGGGTAGCACAGATAAGGGGTTATATTAAAGAAAACTCCACTTAGTTTTGGATGAGTTCAGCAATGCAATTTAGTTAGCTGTAGTCCAGCTTTCTGCAGTCATGCCCACTTACCAGTGTAACCTGATGAAATATGTTTCTAGGTAAAGTCAACATGTGAAATACAGCCCGTGTAACTCACCAACACAAGTGACCTGATCCATCACACTACATCTGTTCTCACCTTTAGGTTCTTGGAGAACCCCTCATAGAACTTCTTGTAGTTCTCCTTATCCTCACACAGTTCGGTGAAGAGCTCCAGACACTTCTTGACAATGTTCTTGCGGATGACCTTCAGGATTTTACTTTGTTGCAGCATCTCTCTGGAGATATTCAGAGGAAGATCCTCAGAGTCCACCACACCACGGATAAAGTCTGACAGGAAGGAAGGTTTGTTTAGTTACAGCTTTCTTATATAATGCATAATAAAGATTGACTAAACCACACGTGTAGATTTAAAGCCAGTTGGTTAATTCAATACAAGTCTACCCCTCTGACAAGGACATCCACACTACTCAAACCACATTACTCCTTACCGAACTACTTTCCCTCTGTGTCAGTAGTTTGCTAGGACACAGTCTAATGCGGACTACAAGGTGCAGAATTAGACCTCGTATTGTGGGCTAGATACTTACTCAGGTACTCTGGGATGAGCTCATCACAGCTGTCCATGATGAACACCCTGCGTACGTACAGCTTAATGTTATTCTTTTTCTTCTTGTTCTCAAACAGGTCAAAGGGAGCGCGACGAGGAATGAAGAGAAGGGCCCGAAACTCTAGCTGACCCTCCACCGAGAAGTGCTGGGAAAACAGAACCACAGGATCAGAAGAGATCATAGACAGACTCCAGCTCTGCTCCATCTACACCCATCTGAGCAGCTTACCTTGACAGCGAGGTGGTCCTCCCAATCGTTGGTCAGGCTCTTGTAGAACTCTCCATACTCATCCTGGGTGATATCATCAGGATTGCGAGTCCAGATGGGTTTAGTCTTGTTCAGCTCCTCCTGGTCAATGTACTTCTCCTTGATCTTCTTGGTCTTTTTCTTTTTGTCTTTCCCCTCTTCTTCCTCATCAGAACCAACATCCTCTATCTTGGGCTTCTCCTCATCTCCTTCCTCTTTCTTCTCTTCCTCCTTCTCCTCTTCCTCCGCCTCATCGTCACTGATTTCCTTCTCTCGCTCCTTCTCCAGCTGTTGGGACAGAATATCAGATTAAGTCAGTTAACGGAATGTTGCTCAAGGTCTACCCATATTTACCTGAAGCTTTCATTTCCCTAGTTCAGGCAAACACTATCCCCCCACGTAAATAACAGCAAAACAAGTTTAATTCCAGGGTGGAAATTCATGATGAAGTTTTACGGTTTTATAATCTAAAGCCAGTCTCAAGTTTCTCTCATGCACTCACATAGAGGGTAATGGGGTATCCGATAAACTGGGAGTGTTTCTTCACCACTTCCTTTACTCTCTTCTCCTCCAGGTACTCCGCCTGATCCTCCTTCAGGTGCAGGATGACCCTAGTGCCGCGGCCAATAGGCTCACCTGAAACAAGTCGAAATGTGTATTTGAGAAGTAGAAACTTAAACACTCACATGCAACACCAATACAACCACCCACCAAGTCTACACACCTGGGACCCAAAGCTCTGGACAACACAAACCATGCTCAGTTTCATGAACACATTTGGCACCATTTACTTTAGTGTTGTTCCAAGTTTTATCACACACGGAGCAGGAAGTTGGGACATTGTATAAGATGAACACATGCAATTGTTCATGGTTTGCCAATATACCTCCAGTATAGAAAGCAGATTAGGATGCTTGCCCTAAATGGCATGGTCTCATATCTGTTCCCGACCATAGAGGCGTGATGGTATTTACTCACCATGGTCAACCTTGACTGTAAAGCAGCCCCCAGCTGAAGATTCCCAGGCGTACTGCTCATCGTCAATGTGTTTTGTGATCACCACAACCTTCTCTGCCACCAGGTAAGCAGAGTAAAAACCAACACCAAACTGACCAATCATAGAGATGTCTGCTCCAGCCTGCAGGGAAGGATTATGTAGTAAGTATGTGCCATAAAAATAATTCTGTAATAAGCGACACTGTCAGATACTAAGCCAGGGGGTTCAGCAGTGATCTTACCTGCAGGGCCTCCATGAAAGCCTTTGTACCAGACTTCGCAATGGTTCCGAGGTTGTTGATGAGGTCAGCCTTTGTCATGCCAATGCCAGTATCCACCAAGGTCAGGGTACGTTCTTGGCGGTTGGGGATGACATCAATTTTAAGTTCCTTGCCACTGTCCAGCTTGGAGGGGTCTGTGAGACTCTCATAGCGGATCTTGTCTAGGGCCTGAAAGGATACACGAAATGTAATCAGCTACCTGTAACCCATCTAACACATTAAACATTAGTGACTGAGGGACTTTCACTTACATCTGAGGAATTGGAGATCAGCTCTCGCAGGAAGATTTCCTTGTTGGAGTAAAAGGTGTTGATAATCAGAGACATGAGCTGAGCAATCTCAGCCTGGAAGGCAAATGTCTCCACCTCCTCCTCGCCATGATGAATTTCTTCTGGCATCTTCTGGAAGAGTCAGGACATAACATTACTATACAGGACACTATAAATGACCATAAATCCCACCCCGCAAGCTCGTTGCCTAGGTGTAATCCTTGATTCACAACTGTAATTTATTCCACACATGAACTCTATATCTAAATCATGTTAAATACACCTAAAGAACATTTCCAGAATACGCACATATCTGACACAAGACACTGCAAAAACATTAATTCATGCACTCATCTCCCGCATCAACTATTGCAATTCCTTCCTTACTGGTCTTCCCAAAGTCAGACTTGAACCCCTACAATCTATTTTGCATGCAGCGGCTAGACTGATTTTCCTTACAAACCATTATTCCTCTGCTGAGCCACTCTGTCAGTCTCTACATTGGCTGCCTGTATTTCAACAAATCAAATATAAAATTCTTCTACTAACATACAAGGCGTCAACAAAATTGCACCGGCATACATTTGCTCACTTGTCTCAAAATATCTCCCTACTCGACACCTCCGTTCTGCACAAGATCTACGTCTCTCTTCCACTCTCATCACATTCTCGGTTACAGGATTTTTTCCGGGCTGCACCTACTTTGTGGAATTCCCTCCCTCGCACAGTAAGACTTTCCTCTAGTCTTCAAACCTTCAAGCGTTCACCGAAAGCCCACCTCTTCAGACAAGGTTATGAGATTCCTCAACTATCATCTTAATTTCCCTAGATTACCCTATTACCATCCTCTACACTGCTAATGCAAGACAACAACCTTCTGACCAACATTGCCACACACAAAGCCCACTCAATACTTCTTCTAACTCCCATTGTCCTATAGAGCAGGGTTCTCTTACCTCTCTGTCTGTATGTATTACCCAGTATTGTCTTATTAATGTTTGCTCCCAATTGTAAAGCGCTACGGAATTTGCTGGCGCTATATAAATAAATGTTGATGATGCCCCATAGCAATATACTACATAGCCACTATAAGTGTGGAACAGACAGAGGGATCTGTATTTTGCACAGCACGGAGAGCAGAGAGGCAGAAGTACTATGTAAATAATACCATGAAAAACTAGAAGATTGAAGCCAGTCACAATATGAAAGTGATTCTATATCCCCCCCAGCCATCTGCTCTCTGCAGATCCTATTATTTCTTACTACAGCTCATTGTGTACAACAGCTGCAGAGTCAGGGTGACGGCACAGCGTCAGGAAGAGGAGGGCGCAGTGTCAGGAAGAGGAGGGATGTTATTACTCAGCACACACTGCGGACAATGCTAGTCTCATTTACACAGGGCGAGATGTCTACACTGAGGAACCCTCTAATGTACTTCTTATAACCACAGGCTTGTCTGCATTACACAGGGTCTTACTGACAATAAGCCATAAATGGCAAATAACATTCAGAGACCCAGAGAGGTGACTGATTACTACATTTACACATCACCCACTTACACCAGGCTACACACACACCATGCAGCAACACCCCTCCATACAGAGCCCCAACCCCCCACACAGCAGCCCCAACCCCCCCACACAGCAGCCCCAACCCACCCCACAGCGCCCCAAACCCACCACACAGCGCCCCAAACCCACCACACAGCGCCCCAAACCCACCACACAGCGCCCCAAACCCACCACCAGCCCCATAGAGCCCCAACCTCGCCACCCGCCCCATAGAGCCCCAACCTCACCACCCGCCCACACAACATCCCAAGCCCCCTCCTGCCCCATACAGAGCCCCAACTACCCCTCCTGACAGACCACACTATCCCCAGACACCCCCCTCATACAACACACCGACTGATACATCATATCTGCCCCCTCCCCCCCAGCCTGCTTCCCGGCACTGCTCCCGCTCCCCCAGGGCCTGGTCTCGGTGAGGGGGGGGTGGGAAGGGGACATAGAAGATGGCGGCCGCACCACGTGCCCCACCGCCGGTCTAGAAGGTTCCAGTGGGCGGAGTCACAATAACCGCCACAATCCCCCCCGTCCCGCAGTGTCCCCCGGACCCCGGTACATGACGCTCCCCGTCCCTCTGTCCCCCCAGCGCTGTGCGGCCCCGGCCGGTACCTCGTGTGATGGAGCTGGTGATAGAGCTGATCCTGGAGCTGCGGCTGCTGCGTCCCCGGCTGCTGGAAGAAGAGGAGAGTCCTCCGCAGCCGGCGCCTTATATAGTGCGGGATCCCTCCGCCGCCGCCTCCTCACACCGGCCGGGCCTACTTCCCCGCGCGCTCCCCCGCTCACTGTCTATATATATATAATATATCTCTATATACACCCCTATACTGTATTATATATATATACACCCTATACTGTATTATATATATACTATATCTATATACACCCCTATACTGTATTATATATATACTATATACACCCCTATACTGTATTATATATATACTATATACACCCCTATACTGTATTATATATATATATACTATATACACCCTAAACTGTATTATATATATATACTATATACACCCCTATACTGTATTATATATATACTATATCTATATACACGCCTATACTGTATTATATATATCTATATACACCCCTATACTGTGTTATATATATACTATATACACCCCTATACTGTATTATATATATATACTATATACACCCCTATACTGTATTATATATATATACTATATACACCCCTATACTGTGTTATATATATACTATATACACCCCTATACTGTATTATATATATACTATATACACCCCTATACTGTATTATATATATATACTATATACACCCCTATACTGTATTATATATATATATATATATATATATATATATATATATATATATATATATATATATACTATATACACCCCTATACTGTATTATATATGTTATATACCTATACTGTGTTATATATCTATATATACCTATACTGTGTTATATATGTTATATACCTATACTGTGTTATATATCTATATATACCTATACTGTGTTATATATCTATATATGGGCAGCACAGTGGCGTAGTGGTTAGCACGTCTGCCTCACAGCATTGGGGTCATGAGTTCAATTCCCGACCATGGCCTTATCTGTGTGGAGTTTGTATGTTCTCCCCGTGTTTGCCTGGGTTTTCTCCGGGTGCTCCGGTTTCCTCCCACACTCCAAAAACATACTGGTAGGTTAATTGGCTGCAATAAAAAAAAAAAAAAAAAAATTGACCCTAGTCTCTCCCTCCCTCTCTGTGTGTCTGTCTGTGTGTGTGTGTGAGTGTGTGTATAGTAGGGAATTTAGACTGTGAGCTCCAATGGGGCAGGGACTGATGTGAATGAGTTCTCTGTACAGCGCTGCGGAATTAGTGGTGCTATATAAATAAATGATGATGATGATGATATATACCTATACTGTGTTTTATACATTTATATACCTAAGCTGTATTATATATGTTATATATTATATTATATACCTATACTGTATATTATATATTATATACCAACACTGTTTATATATATATATTAGAGATGCTCCGGCTCGGGTGTAATCGAGAACCCGAAATTAGCAGATCAGAGTACCGAACTTTTGCGCGCCCTTGGAATTGAAACCGAGGCAAAACGTCATTGTTACGTCGTCGGATCTTGCAAGCATTTTTTTCTATAAGTACCGCCCTCCACGGCGATCCAGCGCCATTTCACAGAGTAACACAGAATGGGGTAGCACAGTTCTTGGCAGTCTCTAGTGCAGTTGGGCAGCGTCATAGGTAGAATAGAAAGAGGAGGGGTAGCAGTGTTCTTCAAAGTCTCCAGTGACATTCAGGAGAGCTCCATTGCTAATTGTCATTGCTGAAATACAAATAATAGGTCTGGCAGGCTTGGTCTTCTAAATCTGCAGTTACATTGTACTGTGTTATATAGGTAACACACCAAGAGGAGAGCTCCATTGCCAATTTGCACCACTTTACTGACACTGCTGTGTGGCAATGTGTCCTAGATGTGCTAGGAACTGCTGTGTGTTTGAGTCATTGCTCTGTCGCTTAGCATCCAGCCAAGTCGCTGTAGTATTTGAAAGTGTATGAAAATAATATTGTGACCTGTGAGGTGGTCAAAATTGACTGCAAATGATTTGAAATTAGTGTTATTGAGGTTAATAATGTAGGGGGGGATATAAGCAAAAATATGTTATCTTAGCAAAAAAATTGTGATTTTAGAAAAAAATCGGCATCCAAAACCAGAACAGAGGGGTCAGTACAAAACAGTATAAAACATACAGTGTGGTTATGTATATATAATACAGTGTGGGTGGATATTTATATATATATATATATATATTATATATTACAGTGTGGGTGATCTATATATATATATGCACCTACACTACTCATATATATTCCCCTCCAACGGTGTTATAAATATATATATATATCCCGAGAAAATTGCTGGAAATTCAAAATAGCAGCTTCATACATTTACCCCCTGGTCTCTCTCTTTAGCCCCCTATCTGCTCTCTGCTCCCTCTGTCCACTCCTCAGAGCGCTCCTCGTCTCTCTCCTCCACCTCTTATCTGCTCTCTGTTCCCTCCGTCCTCTCCTCACAGCGCTCCTCGTCTCTCTCTCCTCCACCTCTTATCTGCTCTCTGTTCCATCCGTCCTCTCCTCAGAGCGCTCCTCGTCTCTCTCCACCTTTTATCTGCTCTCTGTTCCATCCGTCCTCTCCTCAGAGCGCTCCTCGTCTCTCTCCTCCGCCTCTTATCTGCTCTCTGTTCCCGCCGTCCTTTCCTTAGAGCGCTCCTCGTCTCTCTCCTCCACCTCATATCTGCTCTCTGTTCCTGCCGTTCTCTCCTCAGAGCGCTCCTTGTCTCTCTCCTCCACCTCTTATCTGCTCTCTGTTCTATCCGTCCTCTCCTCAGAGCGCTCCTCGTCTCTCCTCCACCTCTTATCTGCTCTCTGTTCTATCCGTCCTCTCCTCAGAGCTCTCCTCGTCTCTCCTCCACCTCTTATCTGCTCTCTGCTCCCGCCATCCTCTCCTCAGAGCGCTCCTCGTCTCTCTCCTCCGCTTCTTATCTGGTCTCTGTTCCCGCCGTCCTCTCCTCAGAGCTCTCCTCGTCTCTCTCCTCACCCTCTTATCTGCTCTATGCTCCCTCCGTCCTCTCCTCAGAGCGCTCCTCGTCTCTCTCCTCCGCCTCTTATCTGCTCTCTGTTCCCTCCGTCCTCTCCTCAGAGCGCTCCTCGTCTCTCTCCTCCATCTCTTATCTGCTCTCTGTTCCCTCCGTCCTCTCCTCAGAGCGCTCCTCGTCTCTCCTCACCCTCTTATCGGCTCTCTGTTCCCGCTGTCCTCTCCTCAGAGCGCTCCTCGTCTATCTCCTCCGCCTCTTATCTGCTCTCTGTTCCATCCGTCCTCTCCTCAGAGCGCTCCTCGTCTCTCTCCTCCGCTTCTTATCTGCTGTCTGTTCCCTCCATCCTCTCCTCAGAGAGCTCCTCGTCTCTCTCCTCCACCTCTTATCTGCTCTCTGTTCTATCCGTCCTCTCCTCAGAGTGCTCCTCGTCTCTCTCCTCCACCACTTATCTGCTCTCTGCTCCATCCGTCCTCTCCTCAGAGCGCTCCTCGTCTCTCTCTCCTCCATCTCTTATCTGCTCTCTGTTCCATCCGTCCTCTCCTCAGAGCGCTCCTCGTCTCTCTCTCCTCCATCTCTTATCTGCTCTGTGTTCCATCCGTCCTCTCCTCAGAGCGCTCCTCGTCTCTCTCCTCCATCTCTTATCTGCTCTCTGTTGTCCCCGTCCTCTCCTCAGAGTGCTCCTCGTCTCCCCTCCGCCTTTTATCTACTCTCTGCTCCCACCGTCCTCTCCTCAGAGCGCTCCTCGTCTCTCTCCTCCACCTCTTATCTGCTCTCTGTTCTATCCGTCCTCTCCTCAGAGCTCTCCTCGTCTCTCCTCCACCTCTTATCTGCTCTCTGCTCCCGCCATCCTCTCCTCAGAGCGCTCCTCGTCTCTCTCCTCCACCTCTTATCTGCTCTCTGCTCCCGCCATCCTCTCCTCAGAGCGCTCCTCGTCTCTCTCCTCCACCTCTTATCTGCTCTCTGTTCCCTCCGTCCTCTCCTCAGAGCGCTCCTCGTCTCTCCTCCACCTCTTATCTGCTCTCTGCTCCCGCCATCCTTTCCTCAGAGCGCTCCTCGTCTCTCTCCTCCACCTCGTATCTGCTCTCTGTTCCATCCGTCCTCTCCTCAGAGCTCTCCTCGTCTCTCTCCTCCGCCTCTTATCTGCTCTTTGTTCTATTCGTCCTCTCCTCAGAGCTCTCCTCGTCTCTCCTCCACCTCTTATCTGCTCTCTGCTCCCGCCATCCTCTCCTCAGAGCGCTCCTCGTCTCTCTCCTCCACCTCTTATCTGCTCTCTGTTCCCTCCGTCCTCTCCTCAGAGCGCTCCTCGTCTCTCTCCTCCGCCTCTTATCTGCTCTCTGTTCCCACGTCCTCTCCTCAGAGCGCTCTTTGTCTCTCTCTCCACCTCTTATCTGCTCTCTGTTCCCTCCGTCCTCTCCTCAGAGCGCTCCTCGTCTCTCCTCCACCTCTTATCTGCTCTCTGTTCCATCCGTCCTCTCCTCACAGCGCTCCTCGTCTCTCTCCTTCACCACTTATCTGCTCTCTGTTCCCTCCGTTCTCTCCTCAGAGCGCTCCTCGTCTCTCTCCTCCATCTCTTATCTGCTCTCTGTTCCCGCCGTCCTCTCCTCAGAGCGCTCCTTGTCTCTCTCCTCACCCTCTTATCTGCTCTATGCTCCCTCCGTCCTCTCCTCAGAGCGCTCCTCGTCTCTCTCCTCACCCTCTTATCTGCTCTATGCTCCCTCCGTCCTCTCCTCACAGCGCTCCTCGTCTCTCCTCACCCTCTTATCTGCTCTCTGTTCCCGCCGTCCTCTCCTCAGAGCGCTCCTCGTCTCTCCTCTGCCTCTTATCTGCTCTCTGTTCCCGCTGTCCTCTCCTCAGAGTGCTCCTCGTCTCTTTCCTCTGCCTCTTATCTGCTCTCTGTTCCCGCTGTCCTCTCCTCAGAGTGCTCCTCATCTCTTTCCTCCGCCTCTTATCTGCTCTCTGTTCCCGCCGTCCTCTCCTCAGAGCGCTCCTCGTCTCTCCTCACCCTCTTATTTGCTCTCTGTTCCCTCCGTCCTCTCCACAGAGCGCTCCTCGTCTCTCCTCCGCCTCTTATCTGCTCTCTGTTCCCGCTGTCCTCCCCTCAGAGCGCTCCTCGTCTCTCCTCACCCTCTTATCTGCTCTCTGTTCCCGCCGTCCTCTCCTTAGAGCGCTCCTCGTCTCTCCTCACCCTCTTATCTGCTCTCTGTTCCCGCCGTCCTCTCCTCAGAGCTCTCCTCGTCTCTCTCTCCTCCATCTCTTATCTGCTCTCTGTTCCCGCCGTCCTCTCCTCAGAGCGCTCCTCGTCTCTTCTCCGCCTCTTATCTGCTCTTTGTTCCCGCCGTCCTCTCCTCAGAGCGCTCCTCGTCTCTCCTCACCCTCTTATCTGCTCTCTGTTCCCGCCGTCCTCTCCTCAGAGCTCTCCTCGTCTCTCTCTCCTCCATCTCTTATCTGCTCTCTGTTCCCGCCGTCCTCTCCTCAGAGCGCTCCTCGTCTCTTCTCCGCCTCTTATCTGCTCTTTGTTCCCGCCGTCCTCTCCTCAGAGCGCTCCTCGTCTCTCCTCACCCTCTTATCTGCTCTCTGTTCCCGCCGTCCTCTCCTCAGAGCTCTCCTCGTCTCTCTTCTCCGCCTCTTATCTGAGATAATGACTGGATAAGGGACATTTCTACTCTACAAAAACATTTGAATTTTGGGCCAGTAGGCGGATATCGGATCTTATTCTTTAATGGGACTTCAGCGGGAACGCACATTTCTAGATGTAATTAAAAGCTTCAAACACACAAAAGTTTGCAGAAGTGTCGTGAAAGAGCGGAGAACAGCTGTACGCTTCCGTATGGGCCGGGAGGACTATATGTGCTCCAGTGCACAGCTAATGTGCACATTCTATGCTCTTCATAAATGTGTGTACCCTGTGCTGAGAGATTAAACAGCTTCACGACCTTGAATAGCACTTTGTCCCCCACCCTCTCTCGATAATAGCACGCTGGTGGAGAATCTTTTTCTGTATTTAGCCAGGACCCTGCTGATCGCCTATGGCGCTTCATAGTCTAATGCAAATGAGCCCCGTTATTTATCATATATATTATATAGTCACCCGCTCTAACCTGTGAGCCCGGCATTGAAGTGTGTCTTGTTGCATTTTGCATGAAAGTTTGCTAAGCGTAGTGTGGAAGTGTCACAGGTCATTAGACGCTTATACACTCGTATGTTTACTGATCGTTGTACAGGCGCTTACTGAGATTTCAAAAACTGTTTTTTTAGGAACAGATCAAACAATTTTTTATTATTACAGAAGACATTTTGCAGTCAGAATTCTAGGCTGAGGTGTATTCAGAACAGTCAACTGAAGCTGCGTAGACACAACTGGGATCCATCATACGAGGTCATCGCCTGTTCAAATTCAGTAATATGGAAACTAATTGAATCAGGTTAAACGCTTGTGTGTACTTACTCATATATCATAATGTCACCTAATTTCTTAGCTCTGTGATAGGGAAAGTAAATCCAGTAATTGCGTATTAGCATTTGGACATAAAACGTCATTCTGTGATCTTCTAAGCTGTACTAATTAGAATGTAAGCTCTCAGGGTTCCCTACTGTTACGCAGAGACCCTCTCCTCTTTTTGCTACAATGTATCAGTACTGAAGGAATTACCTCCGACAATTTGCTTCAGTTCTGTGAAAGTCTCATCTAATATGTTAAATAAAAATGTAAGTGATTTAGTTGATCACGTCAAATTTGTTATAATTCTCATCCTGGTATATGACCATGTAAAATAAGACTGAGAAAGCAATCTGTCAGCATATCCGCAGCTATTTGATCCAGCCTTTATATTATAGTGTTTCCTATTCATCCTCTGTGCTCAATAGCGGCATACGTAGGGTTAAATAAAGAAGAGTCGTTTGTGGAACTATTTGGATAGGTGGAAGGAGATATGAGTGCTGTGACTTTCTTTCTAGTAGTTTCTCGGTTGGTTCAGCCCCTCTGTGTCCTGTCCCTCCTCCATCCCTGCCCATCTTATGCCTCTATTCCTGCCCCCTCTCTCTGCTTCTATCCCTCCTCCATCCCTGCCCCTCTTATTACTCTATTCCTGCCCCCTCTGTCTCTCTGCTTCTATCCCTCCTCTATTCCTGCACCCAGTGCTCCTGTCGCTTCTCTATTTCTGCTCTACAGGCTTCTCTCCCTCCTCTATTCCTGCCTCCTCTACCTCTATCCCTCCTTTATTCCTGCCCCTCTTATTCCTCTATTCCTGCTCCCAGTGCTCCTGTCATTTCTCTATTCCTGCCCCTCTGCTTCTGTCCTTCCTTTATTATTGCCCCCTCTGCTTCTATACCTGCCCCCTCTTCCTCCTTTATTCCTGCTCCACGGGCTGCTCTCCCCTCTATCCTTCTCCCCCGTTTCTCTCACACTATTCCTGCACCTTGTGAGGAGTTTGTATGTTCTCCCCGTGTTTGTGTGGATTTCCTCCGGGTGCTCTGGTTTCCTCCAACACTCTAGAAACATACTGGTAGGATAACTGTCTTCTGATTAAATGGAATTTAGATGATTGATGCATCATGGGGCAGGGACTGATGTGAATGTTACATATTCTCTGTACAGCGCTGAGTAGCATGTAGGCACTCTAGGAATAGCTGTTACTATTGGTACCAAGGCTGGTTCAGCTGCTACATTTTCAGTAGCTTATCCCCTCTATATCCTCCCCACTGAGCGCCCTGGGAGTAGGCTGTTTGTGCACAGGACTCTCTCTGTTCAGCTGGATCACTTTTATTTTACTTTCACTTTCGCTGATTCTGCAGCGTTCACAGTCTCTCGGCCGCCGGCAAGGAGGACAGCAGGTGGAGATGGACTGCGGCACCTCAGCCATCACTTCATTCCTTCTCAGCTATGGGAGGCATGGATGGTGGGCCCCGGGCCCCGGAACACCTGGCACCGATGAAGGCTGCAATCCTCAGGTTATTGGAGATTTTTGTACCTCACTATTATTCCTTAAAGGGTTAATGGTGGACTCTGACAAGCGGTCAGTCCCAGCTCTCCATCCTGACAGCAGGTTTGTGTAGTGTGGTTGAGGCTGGCAGTGACAGGGACAGGATGGCATCAGGGGGAGCTGTCCCTTAGAGAGGAGCAATCTTTGAAATGGACGGGTGAGCATTACCTCATGGAGGAAACCGCCAGAATGTCAGCTCTTCAGTATCCTCTGCTGTATTCCCTCTTCCTCTAGGAAACCACATGTGGGAACTTGTAGCATTTTTGTGGGAAGAATTTCTCTGATCTTCCGAATCACGCTGGATTCCCCCAGACATTAAACACTGACCATTATTGAGGTTAATAAAGTAGATAATGCTGTGGCTGAAATATGGAGCGCTGGAGACCACGATACACAGCATACAGGGATACACATACGCCAGAGATGTCAGGGAACTGACGTGCACACACAGGCGCGGGCTTGGAGGCATCAGCCCGGGGGGCGCACAGGCAGCCGCATCACATGACACGCGATGCAGCCACGCAATAATGACGGCCGCCGGGTAGTATAAAAAAAATTATTGCATCCACGGCAGGGGACAGGCAGAGGCGGCCGGCCCGAACAGCCGCTAGACTGAGTGGCCCGGGTGCCCCCCGGTCCAGCCCGCCCCTGTGCACACAGTTACACATACATGTACAAACTCAGCCAGCATTCACGTGTAGGTGTATATCCGTCATTTGTGGCCAGAATACACCTTTGTCTAAATCAGTGGTGGAAGTGTAAATGTAAAAGTGTCAGTATGACACCCCCCCGTATACCCCCCACTTACACCACTGTATATCTATATCTCTATATATAACATTGAATTAAGGGGCTTCAATCAGACCCGTTGCCAGAGGTGTATAAAATCAATCACCTAGCCATGCAGTCTCCATTTGTAAACATTTGTGATACAAGATGGGTCCTTCTGAAGAGCTCAGTTGAGTTTTGAATGAGTGAAGGACTGAAGGTTGGGGGAGAGTTGAGTGAGATGAAGTAGGGAGTTCAAAACAAAGGTGGCAGCACAGCAGAAGTCTTGGAGGTGAGCATGGGAGGAGGTACTGAGATGTGAATGGAGGTGGAGGTCAGAGCGGAGTAGCCTGGTAGGTATGTACCGCGACACTAGGTCAGAGATGTAAGGGGAAGAAGTGTTGGTAAGGGCTTTTTAAGTGAGATTGAGGAGCTTGAACTGAATTCGGAAATGGATGGGGAGCCAATAATGGCATATACACAGGAGAGAAGCAGAAGAAGTGCTGTGGGAGAGGAAGATGAGCTGAGCCGCAGCATTCTGTATGGATTGAAGGTCAGAAATGTGAGAGTCAGGAAGGCCAATGAGAAGGTGGTTGCAATAGTGGAGACGAGAAATGATAAGTGAATGGACCAGGATTTTGGTTGCTTCCTGAGAGTGGAAGGGACGGATTTTCGTGATGTTACGTGGGAGGAAATGGCAGGATTTGGTGAGGACTGGATATGAGGGGTAAAGCTGAGGGCTGTGTCAAGGGTGACTCCAAGGCAGTGGGCTTGGGTGACAGGAGAAAGAGTGATGTCAACCAAGAGGGAGATTTTGGGAGGGATAGCAACATTGGCAGGAGGAAAGATGATGAGCTCGGATTTGGAGATGTTGAGTTTCAGGAAGCGCTGTGACATCCAGGTAGTTGATATTGGAGGTCAAATGAATGAATGAGTTCACAGAGAGAGGTGGCGTATAGAGAGAAGAGCAAAGGACCAAGGAGAGAGCCTTGTGGGAGTCCAGTAGAAAGGGGAAGAGGGGGGGAGGCACACTAAAAGAGCGGCCATATAGAAGGCAAACCAGGAGAGAGCTGTTTCGCGAAGACCTAGGGAGTAAAGGGTGGTGAGGAGAAGAGAACGATCAATGGTGTCAAAAGCAGCAGAGAGGTCGAGGAGTACGAGAAGGGAGAAGTGAGCTTTGGACTTAGCTTTGAGTAAGTCGTTTTTACTTTAGTGAGAGCAGTTTCAGTTGAGAGAAGGGGACGGAAGCCAGACTGGAGAGGGTCAAAAAGAGAGAAAGTGAGTCAGACGATTGAAGACAAGTCGTTCGAGGATTTTAGAAGCAAAAGGAAGCATGGGGAGATATGGGGCGATAGTTGGAGAGAGAGAGGATGTGTCAAGGGAGGGTTTCTTGAGAATAGGAGAGTTGAGGAGAGCATGCTTGAAAGCCGAGGGGAAGAGAGAGGTTAAAGAGGTGAGCAAGGTGACAACAGGCATTGGAAGAGATGGAGCAGAGGAACTTGGAGGGGACAGGATCGAGAGGACAGGTAGTAGAAGAGGAGGAGAGAAGAAAGATAATCTCAGGCACAGTAACAGGTGAGTAGGAGCCAAGGGTGGCAGAGTGAGTGATAGAGAGGACAGGTGGGGGGAGCCAAGTCTGATGAGAACAGATATCATTGTGTATAGAGTCAGTTTCATCTTTGAAGTAGGTGGCAAAGTCAAGAGTGGTGATGGATGATGGAGGAGGAGGTGGGGAGGACACAGTAGAGAATTAAAGGTAGCAAAGAGACGTCCGGGTTTATTGGACAGGGAGGAGATGAGAGATGTGAAATTGGGCAGCACGATGGCTCACAGCACTGGGGTCCTGAGTTTGATTCCCGACCATGGCCTTATCTGTGTGGAGTTTGTATGTTCTCCCCGTGTTTGTGTGAATTTCCTCCGGGTGCTCCGGTTTCCTCCAACACTCCAAAAACATACTGCTAGGTTAATTGGCTGCTATTAAATTGCCCCTAGTCTCTCTGTCTGTCTGTGTGTGTATGTTAAGGAATTTAGATTGTAAACTCCAATGAGGCAGGGTCTGATGTGAGTGAGTTCTCTGTACAGCACTTAGTGGGGCTATATAATAAATAGATGCTGTTTCTGCTGATGATCGGTTTGTTTGGCAAGAGAGAGGGCAGACTAGTAGGAGGAAAGGATGAATTTAAAGTGGCTGAAGTCAGCAATGGAGCGGGATTTTCTCCATTTGCGTTCAGAGGAGCGGGAGCATTGTTGGAGGAGACAAGTAAGATGGGAGTGCCGGGGTTGGGATTTAGATTGGTGAGGACAAAGGAGGGTTGTGGGGGCTTCAGTATTAAGGGCAGCGGAGTGCGTGGAGTTCTAAAGAGAGACAGCAGCGTTGGGACCAAGTAAGGGTTCGAGGGAGGACGTAAAGATAATGGGGTCAATGCTGTTGATGGAATGCAGCGTGCGAGCAACTTTGTGTGGGAGACGGGGTTCAAGGGGTAAAGAAAGGGCAAAGGAAAGTAGATTGTGGTCAGTGAGGAGGAAGATAGAATTTGAGACGAAGATGGGAGAATACCAGGTCCAGGGGAGTAACCATCACGGTGAGAGATGGAAGGTGTCCATTGGGAGAGGGCATAGGTGGAAAGGAGAGTTGTTAGGAGTTTAGAGGCAGCGGTAGCAATAGGAGAGTCGGCAGGGATGTTAAAATCCATAATGATAAAAGTGGGGAGATGAGAAGAGGAAATGGCAAAGCCTGGCGGCAAAGTTATCAAGGATTTGGGAGGATGGGCCAGGGGGACGACAGCAACACGAAGGTGGAGTGGGGAGAAGAGGCGGATGGAGTGAACTCAAAGGAGAAGAAGGAGACAGAGAGTTCAGGGGAAATAACGCTGAAGGTGTAGACAGTAGGACACCACCTCCTTGGCAGTCCCCAGGACAGGGAGTGTGGAAGAAGGTGATACCCCTGTGGGAGAGTGGAGCAGGGGAAGCAGTATCAGAGGGGGAGATCCATGTTTCTGTAAGGGCCAGGAGACCGAAGGAATGGGAGAGTAAGAGGCCATGAATGTGAGTGAGTTTGTTGCAGACAGATCTTGCATTTTAGAGTGCGCAGGACAGAGGAAGGGGAGTAAGATAAAGGAGGGGAATAAGATTGGCGGGATTGGATGTTCGATGGGGAACGGGGTGATGGGTGGGGGGCTTGGGTCTGTAGTATGGAGTAATGATGTGGGTAGCCATGTAGGGGAGTGGATGGAAGTGTTGAATAGAGACTAATAAGGTACTGGAGATGTAGTAGTTGAGACCTTGCAGAGTCATGAAATAGGAAAGAGGGCCAAGGTCCAGTCCAAATTCAGTTCAGCAGGGGCCTTTCAAAATTTTAATTAATCAATTCTGTTACTTTCAAGCTGAGACTTCATGCCTCTCTTCGTATCTCCAACACTTTTCACATTTCTCTACTTAAGCCAATGATTATAAAGCACTTTTCATCCTCCTCCGCATCTCCTTCCTCCCTTAACATCCAATAGGGAGAGGAGTTTGAGATCAGCCAAATCTTGGATTCTAAGATCTCTCATGGAAAAGTTAAATACCTGGTAGACTGGAAAGGATGTGGTCCTGTAGAACTTTCCTGGGTCAAGTCATCTGATATCAATGCTCCTTCCCTGATGAGGAAATATTCCAGATTCCTTAATAAACCTAAACTTAGGTGTTTGGTGGCCACCTTTAAATGGGGGGGTACTATCACATACTGGACCCTCTGATCGCTTGGTTGGGTCCCGGAGTACTTACCTGTGGTCCCCTAGATCAGTTACAGTACAGCCACAGTTGTAAAGGACTCACTTGCAGAAATAGGAGGCTATGGGTTGAGAGAGATAGAAGACAAGGTGTTTCAAAATAGTGTTCTCAAGCATTGACAAGGTAAGGTTCCCTTTCGTGCGCTGGTAGACGTGATTGTGAGCACACTTAAAATGGCAATAGAATCTCTCTTGTCTCGGGCCTTAAAACATCAGGTGAACAAAATATATTACAGAGCGTACCGCTTTAAGTGAACCTGAGGTTGTGACTTCGTTGGGAGTGAACAAGATTGTTTGTGTTGATGATGAATTTGAGCACTTAGTCAAGGCCTATCAGTGTAGAGTTAGTATCACACACCGGACCTGTTGATCACTTGGTCCGGTCCCAGTGCACTTACATGTGGTTCCCCAGGTCAGTCCTCTTTGGAGTTTAAATGCCACAGCTGCTGGCGGTCGCCATCTTTGATCCGGATCTACACATGCCACAAAGCCCATACTTCCTTACGGGGGGGATCACTGGTGAATACCTTCTGTTCCATTAAACTCCACTCCTTTCTATAAGCGACACTAAACCTAGCAGGCCCTGAGGGTCCTACAGTATCCTCCTGATTATGACAGTGGTCCTGTGCCCCAGGTCAACAAAGTAGTAGTGAAGCTGATAGTAGGTATTTGACTGCTGTGGGTTTATTTAGCGTGCAGGTGTCTGTGTCCCATGATTGGACAATTAAGTTGGGGACTACAGTCCTATGGTCAAATGTTCTTTTCTGAAATACCGTGAACAACGTGATGAGGTCACATACAGCCTATTAGTCTGCTTACTTAGATGACATTGTGATTTATACTCTGGACTGGAGGTGGAGGTGGTCTTAGTTTCATTAAGGTCGGCAGACTTAACGGCAGATCCAGAGAAATGTTCGTTGGCAATGAAAGAAGCCAAATATTTGAGCTATGTCTTTGGAGAGGGTTTAGTCAAACTCCAGTTGGATAGAGTGGAAGTGGCCAGGAATTGTCCGAGGCCAGAAATCAGAGTTTCGAGCTTTCTTAGGCTTGGTGGCTATTATAGAAAGTTCATCAATCATTTTGCCACTGTCCAGACGAGCTAGAGTGGCCTGAACTCGCAGATGCTGCTTGGTCCTATCTGCATCTGGCTCTTTGCCAGTGCTGCAGGCACTTGACTTTAATAGGAGTTTCTTTCTTCAAACTGATGCTTCTGGGGTCAGTTTAAACTCTGTGTTGTCACATGAGAAAGATTGAGTAGAGAATCCGATTTTATATTTAAGATGTAAGTTGCTCTCTAGAGACCAGAAATGCGCTACGGAGGAAGAAGGCCTCACTATCAAGTGGGCCATGGAAGCACTCTGATACTATCGGTTGGGAAGAGAATTTTCCTTTATAACAGACCATGCACCATTGCGATGGATGCGAAGCAATAGAGATGTGACTGCCAAAGTTACCAGTTGGTTTTTTGCATTGCAGCCCTTCAAATTCATGGTTGAGCATAGGCCAGAATAAATTTTTTATTAATAAAGTATTTTTATTGAGATTTTTTGGTTACATCATATAAATAACATATTTAACATCCTATCTAACTAACACCTATCCCTACCTATGTCGATATAAACATTATACAGTGATATCTTGTGAACATTTATAAATTGCACTCCAGGTCAGACCTATTGAAGCTGCATAGGGCTGAGAGCTAACTACCCATCTGGTGACTCCCCAAACCCACCATATTATCTTGATGAGGGTGGATAACATAACTTGATTCATACCCGTGGTGCCGTATCTTATGGTATTTGTGCATGACTTTCCTACATTCATACATGAACCTCTCATGCCTCCATACTTAAGTAACTAGATTGATCCAGTGAGGCACACTAGATGGATCAGCCGCCACCCCCCCCCCCCCCCCCCCCCCCCCCCCTAGCGATAATAACCTTAGCCACAGGTAGAGTGGAGGAGATGCAGTCCCATATTTGGTTCCAGAGGGATTGGAGAACTGGGCATGACCATAAAAGATGCCAAAGTGCCCTCAGGGTCACCGCACTTGGGGCATTCCGCAGAGGTGCACAGTCCCATCGTGTGCAACTTAGATGCTGTTAAGGATACTCTGTGTACCATGTAAACATGGATCTGCTGAAACCTAAGACAAGATGTGGCATGTCTAGGATCTCCCACCACCATATTTGACTCCTTGTTGAAGAGAACCCCCAGATCAGCCTCCCATTTTATTCTGAATGGATCTAGTCCTCCTGGGGACACCTGAGGCATATAAGGCATAAGGCATAAAGCACCAAGATAGTTTTATATGACCCCACAGACCGAAATACATTTTTAACTGGAGAATCTGACATCTGAAGCAAACTCTCAGGGAACTGTGCATTCAGTGCAGGTCTCAGCAGTAGATACCGGAAGGATTATTTTTTGGGTAATGGGAAGGTCACTCTCAATTTATTATATGTAGCTAATTGAATGCCTATATATATTTGACCAATGGTGTAAATTCCTGTCCCCTTCCACAGCACTGAACCTTCCAACCCCACCAGCTTCCTGAAACTAGTATTGAACCACAAGGGAGTGTCTGGGTCCATCCATTCACCTCCCATAAGAGCATGTGATATTGCCTTAATCATTGATGCTCGTCGTATTATAGGGGCCACCTCTCTAGGTCTGTACTTAGATAGCAAAACCTGCAAAGCTCCAAGGGAAGGGTCTGTCTGCTCACCAAAGAAGTGTGAAATATACCAAATATGCAAACTGGAAAGCAAGATAATCAATTGTAACATTGGGCAGGGTCAGACCGCCTCAATTTTTGGTTCTACATAGTGTGTTAAAGCACACACTAGCTCTCTTGCCACTTCAGATCAGGGAAATGAGATGTTTATTAATATTTCGGAAAACCTTTAATGGTAAGTACACCATGGAGTGCTGTAGGGGGTATAAGTACTTCGGTTGGATCACCATTTTTATTTAGTTGATCCTACTGGTGACTAAATGGGAGCTTATACCATGTGTGGCTTTTGGTCTTTAAATATTCTGTTATTGGGTCAATATTTAGAGCAACATATTCCGATGCATGGGCTGTAATCCAGATACCTAAATATTTAAATCTCTTGGTCCACAGAAGTGACTGACAGGTCACAGCACCGGCCGAGGCTGCCATCTCATCAGAAAAAACAGATTTGTCCCAGTTGATCTTGAGTCCTGTATATGAACCAAAGGCCTCAACCACCTCTAAAAGGTGAGGCAAAGACCCATCCGGATTCTCGAGGAAGACCGCGTAAAGTGCTGTGCTGTCAGTGACTCTTCCCATCTCTATTCCTTTAATGTGCTCATGGGAGTGGATCAAACAGGCCAAGGGCTCAATCGCTATAGAAAACAGGGCACGGGATAGAGAGCAGCCCTATCAAGTTCCCAGACCAAACGGGGCTATCGTGAATCCAATAACACTCATTCTTACCACTGGTGCAGAATAAAGCAGCCTAACAAGACTAATAAACCTGGGTCCTATGCCAAATTACTCCAGCACATGCCAGAGATAGCCCCACTCAACTGAGTCAAAGGCCTTGGCCGCATCCAAGGACACGACCAATGCCCTAACTCCAGATAACCGGGTCCTCTGAATCTATGTAAATAGTCTTCTGACATTAGTGAGCGTAGATTTTCCAGTTATAAACCCCGTCTGATCTGGGTGGACAATCTCGTGAATGAACCCATTAAGCTGTATGGATAGAATTTTAGCCAGAATCTTGTCATCGGTGTTAATCAGGGAGATAGGGCGATATGAATCCGGATACAAAGGATCTTTTTCAGGTTTCAATATAAGGATGACTATGGCCTCAGACATAGAGGGAGGATGTGAGCCATATTCAAGCAACAGATTATAGGTCTCTAACAGCCTAGGGACAAGGATTTCTCGGTACTGTTTGTATACTTCCATCGGGATACAATCAATGCCCGGAGCTTTGTGGTTGGGAAATAAAGAGATGGCCGTCACAATTTCCTCCTCAGTGAAGGAGGAATCCAAGAGGTCAACCGCTTCATGGACAGCCTCAGGAGTTTTACACCGCTAAGACTGTAAGCGGAGTGGACATGTATCAAGCTTGCGAAGAATATAGATTACTATGGTATTCATAGAACACTCACGCAATTTTGGCCCCTGTGTATCGTTTAACATTATATTTGTCTATTATGGCTGGGATTGACCTAGTGGACATTTCATCTCTCGCTAGACTCGCCAAGTAGCTCCCTCCCATGGCGGCTTGAAAATATTGATTGTGTCTGTCTGGAGAAGAGAAGCTTTTGACTGTGCTCGTCGTATAGAAATTCAGTCCAATCAGACTGTGCCTGAAGCCAGTTCAATCTATCCTCAACAGCACGAGACCCAATGTTTAAGTCTCAGCATCTCTGCTCCAGCTCTCTCTTCCTCTGCTTATTAAGCTTTTTAATACTTGCTATCTCTTTTATAAAGGTACCGCTCATAAAGGCCTTGAACATGTCCCAAAGCACAGCGGTGTTGACCCCCACCTCATTCTCTTTAAGTACTCATCCCAGAGCCATGCCAGGCCAGTACCCCCACCAAGTCTGGACAACCAATGCGGATTAATTTTCCAGAACTGTTATCCCCGCTCAGGTTTAAAGTCATAGACAGCCAAGCTAGGGGAATGGTCAGAGATGCCCCTAGGAAGGTAGTCCACCCCAGACACCAAGGGGACCAGAGTGTGTGAGGCCAAGACCATATCTATTCTCAACAGTGAGTGATCATCAGAATGCAGATGCCCTGCCTAGGAAAAATGCGCTCCTCGCACCAAAGTTGGGGACGGTAGAAAGAGGGATACATGGCAAAGTGAGGGGTAGGCTGACATATTTTAAGAGTAATTATAATGGTTTGACAGAGTATATACAACAAAAGGTGGCAGATAGGGTTAAATTCTTGCAGAGTGAGACTCCTAGGTTGAACATACACAGGCGGAAGACAAGGTATTAGGACATAATTAGACTAAGGGGATTGTATTTAAACCTGTATTGTTCTACTGTGCAATGTGAACGATGTAGAGCTATTGGGCTGGGGGTCTATATCTAGCCAGAGCTGAGGTCGCCTGGTGTCATCCTGACAAGAGTGGGCTGTGGATTATTAGTTATGTGTATAATAAAAGCATCTTTATTCAATAAAGAAGGCATTGTGTCTGTGGTATCACAATATATATATATATATATATATAATGTAAGCGGCTGGAATGTGATAGCAATATAATGACGGCAGTAGGAGAAGTGATGGTATGACATAACCCAGTATACCCCCCACTCTATGTGTGTATATATATATATAAATAGAAGTGCCCCTACTATCAGCTCAAATGTTAATCGTTACCTTTGCTTTCTCAGAAGTGCTGGGAATGCTCATATAGAGCATTAGTAACATCACTGTGGGCTTCAGTCAGAGTTGGACATAAAACTCTGCTTTCTTATACCGTGTATGCGATGTAAAACAAAGTGGAATTTGGAGCACAGCGGAAGTCACATCTGCAGACCCTTGCCCCTGAGGGGCATGAGTTATGTAACTGTTATACTATGGATAAATAACCCAACATATTATATCTACAATATCTATTATACTATAACCCAGCACAAGTGGAATAGTTAGTAAATAGTCTACATTCTCTTTTGATTTCCATTGAAAAAATAAATCAACAAACGTTTTCTTAAATGTAGTCAAAAATAACACCCCCCCCCAAAGAATCAATAACTAAAATACATTTACTAAACTCAAGTGAGATTTAAATTCAATTAATTTATTTTGTAATACGATTAATTTATTTTGTCCTATAGTTGCAAAATTTTTAGCCAAACCTGTTGTGTTTTTTTAAATGTGAAAATATTTATCTCTTATGTAAGTGCCCCCGTTACACCTACAGCAGCCAGTCCACCGCCTCACAGTCTATGATCTATGACGTGGCTGAATACTAACATGCTAATATAATCATGGCTGATGTATGATCAGCAATACTGCGGGCTGTGGTGTGGAGATCCCTGGCTGGCTCCTCCCCCACTTGGTGCGCTGGATATGATAGGAGAAATAGCGCTGGAGGAGCCGGCTTGGGTCCCCTGTGTAGAAGGCCTGAGTGAACTAACAGTCATGTACATGCCAATAGCTATCACACGGGTTCCCCAAAAGATTCGTAAGTCCCATGTGGGAAGATGACCAAAGTGCGGCGCACTCTGCAAGTTCTTTAACACTCAACGTATGTATAAATAGCTTCATACAGAGATGAATGGTCAGTACTGTGATAGTACAATGATAATAGTTACAAGTATAAATATATTCACTCAAGAAATGACTTCACTGGTCCATCTCGCGTTCTCCACCAATTAACAGCTCATCGTCCTCTCGCTGTACTTATCCAACATCAATGAAAACCACTCAGTCTTTTATCTCCATGTAACCAACGGTGGAAGTGATATGTGGGATGGAGCTTCTTGGTGACCCACCAGTTATACGTCCGTGGCGCAGGTATATATACGGGCAGAGCACCTGTCAGCTGTTATTACTTCAGAACCAATGCGCCAAATTAATTCAAAGCTTTTTCCAATTTTTCTCTCTCCAAACCTATTGATTACGTGAGCCTCTGTTATATGAAATGATGATGTCAGGGCTGCCTTGTGATTTCCTATTACAAGGTTTGATCTGCGCAGATCCATGCGTAGCTCTATAAATTGAGCAACAGGTGTCCTAATGAAAGTATTGGGTGATAATAATGATTTCACGTTTGAGCTGGTCCCGTAAAGGCTCTGCTGCCACAGGACAATAAGGGATGTCTCCCACAATGCTCAGTCTCTGCCCCCTTTGTTGATGGGGGAGACGGAAAAAAAAAAGGCACCGAGTGATGGAAGGAGAGGAAGGGGGGGTGAGGGGAGCAACATGGCACAAAATGATGAAGGGGGCAGCATGGAAAAGAGTGGTGAAGGGATGAAAAGCAGCATAGAGGGTTCAGTGTGATCATAAGGGGGCACAGTAATGTGTGTGTAATGGCACAGGGGGCTTGTGGTAGTGTGTGTGATGGCACAGGGGGCTTGTGGTAGTGTGTGTGTGTGATGGCACAGGGGGCTTGTGGTAGTGTGTGTGTGTGATGGCACAGGGGGCTTGTGGTAGTGTGTGTGTGTGATGGCACAGGGGGCTTGTGGTAGTGTGTGTGTGTGATGGCACAGGGGGCTTGTGGTAGTGTGTGTGTGTGATGGCACAGGGGGCTTGTGGTAGTGTGTGTGTGTGTGATGGCACAGGGGGCTTGTGGTAGTGTGTGTGTGTGTGATGGCACAGGGGGCTTGTGGTAGTGTGTGTGATGGCACAGGGGGCTTGTGGTAGTGTGTGTGATGGCACAGGGGGCTTGTGGTAGTGTGTGTGTGTGTGTGTGATGGAACAGGGGGCTTGTGGTAGTGTGTGTGTGTGATGGCACAGGGGGCTTGTGGTAGTGTGTGTGTGATGGCACAGGGGGCTTGTGGTAGTGTGTGTGTGTGTGTGTGATGGAACAGGGGGCTTGTGGTAGTGTGTGTGTGTGATGGCACAGGTGGCTTGTGGTAGTGTGTGTGTGTGATGGCACAGGGGGCTTGTGGTAGTGTGTGTGATGGCACAGGGGGCTTGTGGTAGTGTGTGTAATGGCACAGGGGGCTTGTGGTAGTGTGTGTGATGGCACAGGGGGCTTGTGGTAGTGTGTGTGATGGCACAGGGGGCTTGTGGTAGTGTGTGTGTGTGTGATGGCACAGGGGGCTTGTGGTAGTGTGTGTGTGTGATGGCACAGGGGGCTTGTGGTAGTGTGTGTGTGTGATGGCACAGGGGGCTTGTGGTAGTGTGTGTGTGTGATGGCACAGGGGGCTTGTGGTAGTGTGTGTGTGTGATGGCACAGGGGGCTTGTGGTAGTGTGTGTGATGGCACAGGGGGCTTGTGGTAGTGTGTGTGTGTGATGGCACAGGGGGCTTGTGGTAGTGTGTGTGTGTGATGGCACAGGGGGCTTGTGGTAGTGTGTGTGTGTGATGGAACAGGGGGCTTGTGGTAGTGTGTGTGTGATGGCACAGGGGGCTTGTGGTAGTGTGTGTGTGTGATGGCACAGGGGGCTTGTGGTAGTGTGTGTGTGTGTGTGATGGCACAGGGGGCTTGTGGTAGTGTGTGTTTGTGATGGCACAGGTGGCTTGTGGTAGTGTGTGTGTGTGGTGGCACAGGGGGCTTGTGGTAGTGTGTGTGTGATGGCACAGGGGGCTTGTGGTAGTGTGTGTGTGATGGCACAGGGGGCTTGTGGTAGTGTGTGTGTGTGATGGCACAGGGGGCTTGTGGTAGTGTGTGGGTGTGATGGCACAGGGGGCTTGTGGTAGTGTGTGTGTGTGATGGCACAGGGGGCTTGTGGTAGTGTGTGTGTGTGATGGCACAGGGGGCTTGTGGTAGTGTGTGTGTGATGGCACAGGGGGCTTGTGGTAGTGTGTGTGTGTGTGATGGCACAGGGGGCTTGTGGTAGTGTGTGTTTGTGATGGCACAGGTGGCTTGTGGTAGTGTGTGTGTGTGATGGCACAGGGGGCTTGTGGTAGTGTGTGTGTGTGATGGCACAGGGGGCTTGTGGTAGTGTGTGTGTGTGATGGCACAGGGGGCTTGTGGTAGTGTGTGTGTGTGTGATGGCACAGGGGGCTTGTGGTAGTGTGTGTTTGTGATGGCACAGGTGGCTTGTGGTAGTGTGTGTGTGTGATGGCACAGGGGGCTTGTAGTAGTGTGTGTGTGATGGCACAGGGGGCTTGTGGTAGTGTGTGTGTGATGGCACAGGGGGCTTGTGGTAGTGTGTGTGTGTGTGTGTGATGGCACAGGGGGCTTGTGGTAGTGTGTGGGTGTGATGGCACAGGGGGCTTGTGGTAGTGTGTGTGTGTGATGGCACAGGGGGCTTGTGGTAGTGTGTGTGTGTGATGGCACAGGGGGCTTGTGGTAGTGTGTGTGTGATGGCACAGGGGGCTTGTGGTAGTGTGGGTGTGATGGCACAGGGGGCTTGTGGTAGTGTGTGTGATGGCACAGGGGGCTTGTGGTAGTGTGTGGGTGTGATGGCACAGGGGGCTTGTGGTAGTGTGTGTGTGTGATGGCACAGGGGGCTTGTGGTAGTGTGTGTGTGATGGCACAGGGGGCTTGTGGTAGTGTGTGTGTGTGATGGCACAGGGGGCTTGTGGTAGTGTGTGTGTGTGATGGCACAGGGGGCTTGTGGTAATGTGTGTGTGATGGCACAGGGGGCTTGTGGTAGTGTGTGTGTGATGGCACAGGGGGCTTGTGGTAGTGTGTGTGTGTGATGGCACAGGGGGCTTGTGGTAGTGTGTGTGTGTGTGATGGCACAGGGGGCTTGTGGTAGTGTGTGTGATGGCACAGGGGGCTTGTGGTAGTGTGTGTGATGGCACAGGGGGCTTGTGGTAGTGTGTGTGATGGCACAGGGGGCTTATGGTAGTGTGTGTGTGTGATGGCACAGGGGGCTTGTGGTAGTGTGTGTGATGGCACAGGGGGCTTGTGGTAGTGTGTGTGTGTGTGATGGCACAGGGGGCTTGTGGTAGTGTGTGTGATGGCACAGGGGGCTTGTGGTAGTGTGTGTGTGTGTGATGGCACAGGGGGCTTGTGGTAGTGTGTGTGTGTGATGGCACAGGGGGCTTGTGGTAGTGTGTGTGTGTGATGGCACAGGGGGCTTGTGGTAGTGTGTGTGTGTGATGGCACAGGTGGCTTGTGGTAGTGTGTGTGTGTGTGATGGCACAGGGGGCTTGTGGTAGTGTGTGTGTGATGGCACAGGGGGCTTGTGGTAGTGTGTGTGTGATGGCACAGGGGGCTTGTGGTAGTGTGTGTGTGTGTGTGATGGCACAGGGGGCTTGTGGTAGTGTGTGGGTGTGATGGCACAGGGGGCTTGTGGTAGTGTGTGTGTGTGTGATGGCACAGGGGGCTTGTGGTAGTGTGTGTGTGTGATGGCACAGGGGGCTTGTGGTAGTGTGTGTGTGTGTGATGGCACAGGGGGCTTGTGGTAGTGTGTGTGTGATGGCACAGGGGGCTTGTGGTAGTGTGGGTGTGATGGCACAGGGGGCTTGTGGTAGTGTGTGTGTGTGTGTGATGGCACAGGGGGCTTGTGGTAGTGTGTGGGTGTGATGGCACAGGGGGCTTGTGGTAGTGTGTGTGTGTGATGGCACAGGGGGCTTGTGGTAGTGTGTGTGTGTGTGATGGCACAGGGGGCTTGTGGTAGTGTGTGTGATGGCACAGGGGGCTTGTGGTAGTGTGTGTGTGTGATGGCACAGGGGGCTTGTGGTAGTGTGTGTGTGTGATGGCACAGGGGGCTTGTGGTAGTGTGTGTGTGTGTGTGATGGCACAGGGGGCTTGTGGTAGTGTGTGTTTGTGATGGCACAGGTGGCTTGTGGTAGTGTGTGTGTGTGATGGCACAGGGGGCTTGTAGTAGTGTGTGTGTGATGGCACAGGGGGCTTGTGGTAGTGTGTGTGTGATGGCACAGGGGGCTTGTGGTAGTGTGTGTGTGTGTGTGATGGCACAGGGGGCTTGTGGTAGTGTGTGGGTGTGATGGCACAGGGGGCTTGTGGTAGTGTGTGTGTGTGATGGCACAGGGGGCTTGTGGTAGTGTGTGTGTGATGGCACAGGGGGCTTGTGGTAGTGTGTGTGTGTGTGTGATGGCACAGGGGGCTTGTGGTAGTGTGTGGGTGTGATGGCACAGGGGGCTTGTGGTAGTGTGTGTGTGTGATGGCACAGGGGGCTTGTGGTAGTGTGTGTGTGATGGCACAGGGGGCTTGTGGTAGTGTGTGTGTGTGATGGCACAGGGGGCTTGTGGTAGTGTGTGTGTGTGATGGCACAGGGGGCTTGTGGTAGTGTGTGTGTGATGGCACAGGGGGCTTGTGGTAGTGTGTGTGTGATGGCACAGGGGGCTTGTGGTAGTGTGTGTGTGTGATGGCACAGGGGGCTTGTGGTAGTGTGTGTGTGTGTGATGGCACAGGGGGCTTGTGGTAGTGTGTGTGATGGCACAGGGGGCTTGTGGTAGTGTGTGTGATGGCACAGGGGGCTTGTGGTAGTGTGTGTGTGTGATGGCACAGGGGGCTTGTGGTAGTGTGTGTGATGGCACAGGGGGCTTGTGGTAGTGTGTGTGTGTGTGTGTGATGGCACAGGGGGCTTGTGGTAGTGTGTGTGATGGCACAGGGGGCTTGTGGTAGTGTGTGTGTGTGTGATGGCACAGGGGGCTTGTGGTAGTGTGTGTGTGTGAAGGCACAGGGGGCTTGTGGTAGTGTGTGTGTGTGATGGCACAGGGGGCTTGTGGTAGTGTGTGTGTGTGATGGCACAGGTGGCTTGTGGTAGTGTGTGTGTGTGTGATGGCACAGGGGGCTTGTGGTAGTGTGTGTGTGATGGCACAGGGGGCTTGTGGTAGTGTGTGTGTGATGGCACAGGGGGCTTGTGGTAGTGTGTGTGTGTGTGATGGCACAGGGGGCTTGTGGTAGTGTGTGGGTGTGATGGCACAGGGGGCTTGTGGTAGTGTGTGTGTGTGTGATGGCACAGGGGGCTTGTGGTAGTGTGTGTGTGTGATGGCACAGGGGGCTTGTGGTAGTGTGTGTGTGTGATGGCACAGGGGGCTTGTGGTAGTGTGTGTGTGATGGCACAGGGGGCTTGTGGTAGTGTGGGTGTGATGGCACAGGGGGCTTGTGGTAGTGTGTGTGTGTGTGTGTGATGGCACAGGGGGCTTGTGGTAGTGTGTGGGTGTGATGGCACAGGGGGCTTGTGGTAGTGTGTGTGTGTGATGGCACAGGGGGCTTGTGGTAGTGTGTGTGTGATGGCACAGGGGGCTTGTGGTAGTGTGTGTGTGTGATGGCACAGGGGGCTTGTGGTAGTGTGTGTGTGTGTGATGGCACAGGGGGCTTGTGGTAGTGTGTGTGTGATGGCACAGGGGGCTTGTGGTAGTGTGTGTGATGGCACAGGGGGCTTGTGGTAGTGTGTGTGTGTGATGGCATAGGGGGCTTGTGGTAGTGTGTGTGTGTGTGATGGCACAGGGGGCTTGTGGTAGTGTGTGTGATGGCACAGGGGGCTTGTGGTAGTGTGTGTGATGGCACAGGGGGCTTGTGGTAGTGTGTGTGTGTGATGGCACAGGGGGCTTGTGGTAGTGTGTGTGATGGCACAGGGGGCTTGTGGTAGTGTGTGTGTGTGTGATGGCACAGGGGGCTTGTGGTAGTGTGTGTGTGTGATGGCACAGGGGGCTTGTGGTAGTGTGTGTGTGTGATGGCACAGGGGGCTTGTGGTAGTGTGTGTGTGTGATGGCACAGGGGGCTTGTGGTAGTGTGTGTGTGTGATGGCACAGGGGGCTTGTGGTAGTGTGTGTGTGTGATGGCACAGGGGGCTTGTGGCAATGTAGTGTGTGTGAGGTAGATGGTGGCTAATTAATGGGTGCTATTTTGTTTGTGGGGTGATGGTGGGGCAATTTAATAGTGGGGACTATTAATTTAAGATGGGGCGGTTTAGGGGCTATTGAAGATGGGGAGAATAAGGTCTCTTTATTAAATGCGACTATGAATTATTTAATGGCAGTGATGGTTGCGGGAAATAGGTATATTTATGATCTTAAATACTATTAAGTTATTGCTGGGGCAGTTTACAGGGAGGGAAATAGGTTTATTTATAAAATGGGAACACTATTACGTTAATGTTGGGGGTGGAGGAAGGCCTAATTATTAACGCCGGGGCTGCAAGGGCAAACGCAGGATTTGTAGAGGGGGGTTTCCACACCATGCCACTAGTGGGTGTGACCAGCATGCATGGGGGCGTGGCTATAATATTAGACAGTGCTTGGCTGCTCTCCAACTCTTCCTATCCCTATAATATACATGGGCAATGCTGCCTGCACTACTGTTAGGTGCACGCAGCTCTTCCTTTTCAAGCAGAGCTGTGTGAAGCGGGGACAGGGTCCGGCCACCTCAATTATACAGTGCCCTAGGCTTGGAGGGGGGTTTCCAGGCACTAGGAACCCCCCCCCCCCCTTCCTCGGTTTGCCTATGGGCTGATTGCAATTTTCTAAATGTAGCCATTTTTTCCCAAATAGGGCCCCCAACATTCCAGTATCCAGAGAAGCTGCAACTAAAGAAAGCAGCAGTCACAGGTGGTGAAAGTGAGAAGAGGTAGGAGAGAGCAGCAGAGTTTGAAATTTTGTGATTCTAGTGGGACAATCCCAATTTTTGGTGATTGTTCAATGGTATACACAATAATGCAGGTTTTTCTTCTGTAGGAGGGTGTCCTGGTACTTCTCACCTGGAAGTCACACCCAATCATGCATAGCCACACCCCCAATTGTATGAACACACCCACTAGCACCTAGCAGTATCTTTGTGCCGCGGCTCAAAGTATTTTTACATTCTCAACTATAAGGGGGGCCCCATAAAGTTGTTGAACCGGGGCCCTGAATTCCTCTTGGCAGCCCTGGCTGGAACACAACATCCTCCACCCTTATTCAGCGCCATCATGTCAGGCTAACAAGTGTGTGCAGCCGCTGCAACATGTATCAACAGATCGGTGTGTTGTGCCGCACAGAGAAACGCCATTTCTGCCGCACATCTTCATCTGCACATCCGCGTGATCCATCGTCTCGGCTCCCCCAGCACAAATGCCGTTTCACAAACGGTGTTAATAGTCTAAAATAAACAATTTCCCTCCAGATGTTGCACATTTTAAACAGATATTTTACTATGAAATACAAAATGTAGCAAATAATTACAGAGAGGAATATATAGAAATCTGCACAAATATATAACACTTCCAACTGTAAACTATAATCCAGTAACCCGGACAGGAATTAGTGAATTATTCATACAATAATAATAACGCAGAGCGCGGCGCCTGCCAATGGCGACAGGTCACATTCTGCTCTTGGCACTGAAGAGGTTAATATCGGGATTACTGCAGCAATAGTTCCTGGCACCTTAATGAGCGAGAGGAAAATCTTCGCCCCGTCCAGGTAGATTAACAGATAAAGTTTGTGGTCAGTGCTGTAATAAGTTCCACACTTTGGGGCCCTCAGGCTGATGGGGCCCGCAGCAGGCACAGTAGGAGGGAGGGATAAAGCTGATGTAATGGTGCTGTGTTATATTCAGGGCCGGGTGTGATGTTCTGTAATACTGAGCTCTCCATTAGGATGAATATACACGAGGTAGTGCTGCCCTCCAGGTATAATCAGACCAGAATCCTCAGCAGGAAGGACAGACCTGCTCCAAGCGCCAGCCCCAGCGACAGGAAGAACGCCATGATAGCGCCGCCGGTCTCAGCCTCATGTACATTCACCTTTCTGTGGGGACACGAGAGATGTCAGAGGAGAGAGTACAGGACCCCTCTAATAAACAGCAGGTTGTAATATACAGTAAATGCTGATATAGGGAGAGAAGGAAAGAGGGATATAGAGGGTCAGCACAATCATGATGGAAGACAGAAGGAATTGATAAATTACTACCTTAATAAATGTCCTTTACATACCCAATATGATACACATTGTGTACACAGTATAATATGTCCTTTAGGGTAAAACACATCTAGATACAGAGGGTGTTATATAATGCACCTGCTTCTATTTTCTTCTACTTATATCCCCTTTGATTAATGCTGACTGATAAAATAAACATATAAACATATACATGCATGAAGGAGACTGATAAAGAGATCTAACACTAGGGGGCAGCACTGGTGACAGAACAACATGAAGGAGACTGATAAAGAGATCTAACACTAGGGGGCAGCACTAGTGACAGAACAGCATGAAGGAGACTGATAAAGAGATCTAACACTAGGGGGCAGCACTAGTGACAGGACAGCATGAAGGAGACTGATAAAGAGATCTAACACTAGGGGGCAGCACTAGTGACAGAACAGCATGAAGGAGACTGATAAAGAGATCTAACACTAGGGGGCAGGACTATTGACAGCACAGCATGAAAGAGATTGACAGAGAGATCTAACACTAGGGGGCAGCACTAGTGACAGATTAGCATGAAAGAGAGTGATACATAGATCTAACACTAGGGGGCATCACTAGTGATAGAACAGCATGAAGGAGACTGATACAGAGATCTAACTCTAGGGGGCAGCATTAATGACAGGACAGCATGAAGGAGATTGATACAGAGATCTAACACTAGGGGGCAGCACTAGTGACAGATTAGCATGAAAGAGAGTGATACACAGATCTAACACTAGGGGGCAGCACTAGAGACAGAACAGCATGAAGGAGACTGATATATCATCATCATCATCATCATCATCACCATTTATTTATATGGCTCCACTAATTCCACTTGTACATATCACATCAGTCCCTGCCCCATTGGGCTTACAGTCTAAATTCCCTAACATACATACACACACAAACAGAGAGACAGAAAGACAGACACAGACTAGGGTCAATCTGTTAGCAGCCAATTAACCTACCACTATGTTTTTGGAGTGTGGGAAGAAAACAAAACACCCGGAGGAAACCCACGCAAACACGGGGAGAACATACAAACTTCTCACAGATAAGGCCATGGTCAGGAATTGAACTCATGACCCCAGTGCTGCAAGGCAGAAGTGCTAACCACTACGCCACTATGAGAACTAACGCAGCAGGGCAGCACTACTGACAGCACAGCATGAAAGAGAGTGATATAGAGATCTAACACTAGGGGCAGCACTACTGACAGCACAGCATGAAGGAGACTGATACAGAGATCTAACACTAGGGGCAGCACTACTGACAGGACAGCATGAAGGAGACTGATACAGAGATCTAACACTAGGGGCAGCACTAGTGACAGAACAGCATATAGGAGACTAATACAGAGATCTAACACTAGAGGGCAGCACTACTGACAGGACAGCATGAAGGAGACTGATAAAGAGATCTAACACTAGGGGGCAGCACTAATGACAGAACAGCATGAAAGAGATTGACAGAGAGATCTAACACTAGGGGGCAGCACTAGTGACAGAACAGCATGAAGGAGACTAATAAAGAGATCTAACACTAGGGGGCAGCACTGGTGACAGAACAACATGAAGGAGACTGATAAAGAGATCTAACACTAGGGGGCAGCACTACTGACAGAACAGCATCAAGGAGACTGATACAGAGATCTAACACTAGGGGGCAGCACTAGTGACAGGACAGCATGAAGGACACTGATACAGAGATCTAACACTAGGGGGCAGCACTAGTGACAGAACAGCATGAAGGAGACTGATAAAGAGATCTAACACTAGGGGGCAGCACTAGTGACAGAACAGCATGAAGGAGACTGATAAAGAGATCTAACACTAGGGGGCAGCACTAGTGACAGAACAGCATGAAGGAGACTGATACAGAGATCTAACACTAGAGGGCAGCACTACTGACAGAACAGCATGAAGGAGACTGATACAGAGATCTAACACAAGGGGGCAGCACTAGTGACAGGACAGCGTGAAGGAGACTGATAAAGAGATCTAACACTAGGGGGCAGCACTGCTGACAGCACAGCATGAAAGAGACTGAGATCTAACACTAGGGGGCAGCACTATTGACAGGACAGTATGAACATGAGTGATACAGAGATCTAACACAAGGGGCAGCACTACTGACAGGACAGCATGAAGGAGACTGATACAGAGATCTAACACTAGGTGGCAGCACTACTGACAGCACAGCATAAAGGAGACTGATACAGAGTTCTAACACTAGGGGCCAGCACTACTGACAGAACAGCATGAAGGAGACTGATACAGAGATCTAACACTAGGGGGCAGCACTAATGACAGAACAGCATGAAAGAGACTGATACAGAGATCTAACACTAGGGGGCAGCACTAGTGACAGAACAGCATGAAAGAGACTGATACAGAGATCTAACACTAGGGGGCAGCACTAGTGACAGAACAGCATGAAAGAGATTGACAGAGAGATCTAACACTAGGGGGCAGCACTAGTGACAGAACAGCATGAAAGAGACTGATAGAGAGATCTAACACTAGGGGGCAGCACTAGTGACAGAACAGCATGAAAGAGACTGATACAGAGATCTAACACTAGGGGGCAGCACTACTGACAGCACAGCATGTAGGAGACTGATAGAGAGATTTAACACTAGGGGGCAGCATTAGTGACAGAACAGCATGAAGGAGACTGATACAGAGATCTAACACTAGGGGGCAGCACTACTGACAGCACAGCATGAAGGAGACTGATACAGAGATCTAACACTAGGGGGCAGCACTGCTGACAGCACAGCATGAAAGAGACTGAGATCTAACACTAGGGGGCAGCACTAGTGACAAGACAGCATGAAAGAGACTGATACAGAGATCTAACACTATGGGGCAGCACTACGGACAGCACAGCATCAAGCCGACTGATACAGAGATCTAACACAAGGGGGCAGCACTAGTGACAGGACAGCATCAAGCCGACTGATACAGAGATCTAACACTAGGGGGCAGCACTAGTGACAGGACAGCATGAAGGACACTGATACAGAGATCTAACACTTGGGGGCAGCACTAGTGACAGACCAGCATGAAGGAGACTGATACAGAGATCTAACACTAGGGGGCAGCACTAGTGACAGAACAGCATGAAAGAGACTGATACAGAGATCTAACACTAGGGGGCAGCACTAGTGACAGAACAGCATGAAAGAGACTGATACAGAGATCTAACACTAGGGGGCAGCACTAGTTACAGGAGAGCATGAAAGAGAGTGATACAGAGATCTAACACTAGGGGGCAGCACTAGTGACAGTACAGCATGAAAGAGGATGATACGGATATCTAACACAAGGGGGCAGCACTACTGACAGCACAGCATCATGCAGACTGATACAGAGATCTAACACTAGGGGGCAGCACTAGTGACAGAACAGCATGAAAGAGACTGATACAGAGATCTAACACTAGGGGGCAGCACTAGTGACAGAACAGCATGAAAGAGACTGATACAGAGATCTAACACTAGGGGGCAGCACTACTGACAGGACAGCATGAAGGAAACTGATACAGAGATCTAACACTAGGGGGCAGCACTAGTGACAGAACAGCATGAAGGAGACTGATACATAGATCTAACACTAGGGGGCAGCACTAGTGACAGCACAGCATAAAGGAGACTGATACAGTTATCTAACACTAGGGGGCAGCACTACTGACAGAACAGCATGAAAGAGAGTGATACAGAGATCTAACACTAGGGAGCAGCACTACTGACAGGACAGCATGAAGGAGACTGATACAGATATCTAACACTAGGGGGCAGCACTACTGACAGAACAGCATGAAAGAGAGTGATACAGAGATCTAACACTAGGGGGCAGCACTACTGACAGCACAGAATAAAGAAGACTGATACAGATATCTAACACTAGGGGGCAGCACTAGTGACAGCACAACATGAAGGAGACTAATACAGAGATCTAACACTAGGGGGCAGCACTACTGACAGGACAGCATGAAGGAAACTGATACAGAGATCTAACAATAGGGGGCAGCACTAGTGACAGAACAGCATAAAGGAGACTGATACAGATATCTAACACTAGGGGGCAGCACTACTGACAGAACAGCATGAAAGAGAGTGATACAGAGATCTAACACTAGGGGGCAGCACTACTGACAGCACAGCATAAAGAAGACTGATACAGATATCTAACACTAGGGGGCAGCACTAGTGACAGGACAGCATGAAGGAGACTGATAAAGAGATCTAACACTAGGGGGCAGCACTAGTGACAGGACAGCATGAAGGACACTGATACAGAGATCTAACACTAGGGGGCAGCACTAGTGACAGAACAGCATGAAGGAGACTGATACAGAGATCTAACACTAGGGGGCAGCACTAGTGACAGGACAGCATGAAAGAGAGTGATACAGAGATCTAACACTAGGGGGCAGCACTAGTGACAGTACAGCATGAAAGAGGATGATACGGATATCTAACACAAGGGGGCAGCACTACTGACAGCACAGCATCATGCAGACTGATACAGAGATCTAACACTAGGGGGCAGCACTAGTGACAGAACAGCATGAAAGAGACTGATACAGAGATCTAACACTAGGGGGCAGCACTAGTGACAGAACAGCATGAAAGAGACTGAGACAGAGATCTAACACTAGGGGGCAGCACTACTGACAGCACAGCATCATGCAGACTGATACAGAGATCTAACACTAGGGGGCAGCACTAGTGACAGAACAGCATGAAAGAGACTGATACAGAGATCTAACACTAGGGGGCAGCACTAGTGACAGAACAGCATGAAAGAGACTGATACAGAGATCTAACACTAGGGGGCAGCACTACTGACAGGACAGCATGAAGGAAACTGATACAGAGATCTAACACTAGGGGGCAGCACTAGTGACAGAACAGCATGAAGGAGACTGATACATAGATCTAACACTAGGGGGCAGCACTAGTGACAGCACAGCATAAAGGAGACTGATACAGTTATCTAACACTAGGGGGCAGCACTACTGACAGAACAGCATGAAAGAGAGTGATACAGAGATCTAACACTAGGGAGCAGCACTACTGACAGGACAGCATGAAGGAGACTGATACAGATATCTAACACTAGGGGGCAGCACTACTGACAGAACAGCATGAAAGAGAGTGATACAGAGATCTAACACTAGGGGGCAGCACTACTGACAGCACAGCATGAAAGAGAGTGATACAGATATCTAACACTAGGGGGCAGCACTAGTGACAGAACAACATGAAGGAAACTGATACAGAGATCTAACACTAGGGGGCAGCACTAGTGACAGAACAGCATGAAGGAGACTGATACATAGATCTAACACTAGGGGGCAGCACTAGTGACAGCACAGCATAAAGGAGACTGATACAGTTATCTAACACTAGGGGGCAGCACTACTGACAGAACAGCATGAAAGAGAGTGATACAGAGATCTAACACTAGGGAGCAGCACTACTGACAGGACAGCATGAAGGAGACTGATACAGATATCTAACACTTGGGGGCAGCACTACTGACAGAACAGCATGAAAGAGAGTGATACAGAGATCTAACACTAGGGGGCAGCACTACTGACAGCACAGAATAAAGAAGACTGATACAGAGATCTAACACTAGGGGGCAGCACTAGTGACAGAACAACATGAAGGAGACTAATACAGAGATCTAACACTAGGGGGCAGCACTACTGACAGGACAGCATGAAGGAAACTGATACAGAGATCTAACAATAGGGGGCAGCACTAGTGACAGAACAGCATAAAGGAGACTGATACAGATATCTAACACTAGGGGGCAGCACTACTGACAGAACAGCATGAAAGAGAGTGATACAGAGATCTAACACTAGGGGGCAGCACTACTGACAGCACAGCATAAAGAAGACTGATACAGATATCTAACACTAGGGGGCAGCACTAGTGACAGGACAGCATGAAGGAGACTGATAAAGAGATCTAACACTAGGGGGCAGCACTAGTGACAGGACAGCATGAAGGAGACTGATACAGAGATCTAACACTAGGGGGCAGCACTAGTGACAGAACAGCATGAAGGAGACTGATACAGAGATCTAACACTAGGGGGCAGCACTAGTGACAGGACAGCATGAAGGACACTGATACAGAGATCTAACACTAGGGGGCAGCACTAGTGACAGGACAGCATGAAAGAGAGTGATACAGAGATCTAACACTAGGGGGCAGCACTAGTGACAGTACAGCATGAAAGAGGATGATACGGATATCTAACACAAGGGGGCAGCACTACTGACAGCACAGCATCATGCAGACTGATACAGAGATCTAACACTAGGGGGCAGCACTAGTGACAGAACAGCATGAAAGAGACTGATACAGAGATCTAACACTAGGGGGCAGCACTAGTGACAGAACAGCATGAAAGAGACTGATACAGAGATCTAACACTAGGGGGCAGCACTACTGACAGCACAGCATCATGCAGACTGATACAGAGATCTAACACTAGGGGGCAGCACTAGTGACAGAACAGCATGAAAGAGACTGATACAGAGATCTAACACTAGGGGGCAGCACTAGTGACAGAACAGCATGAAAGAGACTGATACAGAGATCTAACACTAGGGGGCAGCACTACTGACAGGACAGCATGAAGGAAACTGATACAGAGATCTAACACTAGGGGGCAGCACTAGTGACAGAACAGCATGAAGGAGACTGATACATAGATCTAACACTAGGGGGCAGCACTAGTGACAGCACAGCATAAAGGAGACTGATACAGTTATCTAACACTAGGGGGCAGCACTACTGACAGAACAGCATGAAAGAGAGTGATACAGAGATCTAACACTAGGGAGCAGCACTACTGACAGGACAGCATGAAGGAGACTGATACAGATATCTAACACTAGGGACCAGCACTACTGACAGAACAGCATGAAAGAGAGTGATACAGAGATCTAACACTAGGGGGCAGCACTACTGACAGCACAGAATAAAGAAGACTGATACAGATATCTAACACTAGGGGGCAGCACTAGTGACAGAACAACATGAAGGAAACTGATACAGAGATCTAACACTAGGGGGCAGCACTAGTGACAGAACAGCATGAAGGAGACTGATACATAGATCTAACACTAGGGGGCAGCACTAGTGACAGCATAGCATAAAGGAGACTGATACCAGTGCCGTAACTAGACATTTTAGTGCCCTGGGCGAGACAGGGCACCGGCGCCCCCATCTAAGTGGGAGTGGCATTTGACAAGTGGGTGTGGCCAACCTAATGTGGGGGTGTGGCTAGTACTTTACTGAAAGAATTCTGTTACACATATTTGCAAATGCATGAATATATATATATATATACATACACACACACACACAGTGGTGTGATTCAAATAAATTAATTGTATTGATGACTGTATGGATGGGCAAACTGACCTTCATCAACAATCATTTTGTACCTTGTAAGAATGCTTGAAGAGAGAGAGAGAATAACTATGTTTAGTGATCATGTAGTGATGGTGGCTGTAGTACACTGAGCCAATATCACCCCTCTACCCACACTACACCAATATCACCCCCCTACCCACACTACACCAATATCACCCCCCTACCTTCACTACAGAAATGTCGCCCCCATACCCATACTACACTATTGTCACCCCCTCTACCAACAATACACAAATAACAGCCCTTTCCCCACACTGCACCAATGCCAGCCATACTGCAACATGCAGGGGGGAGAGGAGGGGAGACAATGGCTTTCACTTGCATAGGGGTGAAGAAGGGAGGGAGGACAGAAACTTTCATGCACAAAGGGGAGGGACAGAGGCTGACTGACACACAGAGAGAAAGGGGAAAGACGCTCTCACAAGCAGAGAAGGAAATGGGAGGATACAGAAGCTGTCACACTCAGGGATTTGTTGAAAATACAGAAAATGTATGTTTGGTCGTAGCTCCGCCCACTTTTGAAAAGCTCCGCCCCTCCGAACGCCGTGAATGACAGGTATGCCGAAGCTGTCACACACAGGGGAGAGAGACTGTCCCTGGTAGAGGATAGCAGAGAGAGAGGCTGACATGCTTAGTGCCGATGCGTGGAGTATCCAAAGTCCAGCCTTTATAGAGACCGTGGGTTTCTCGGCAGCCTGCTGTCACAGAGCCAGGCATAGAGGCAAGTAGCGGGCGGCTACTGCGCCCCCTTTGGGTGTGCGCCCTGGGCGACGGCACCACTCGCACCTGCCTAGTTACGGCTCTGACTGATACAGTTATCTAACACTAGGGGGCAGCACTACTGACAGAACAGCATGAAAGAGAGTGATACAGAGATCTAACACTAGGGAGCAGCACTACTGACAGGACAGCATGAAGGAGACTGATACAGATATCTAACACTAGGGGGCAGCACTACTGACAGAACAGCATGAAAGAGAGTGATACAGAGATCTAACACTAGGGGGCAGCACTACTGACAGCACAGAATAAAGAAGACTGATACAGAGATCTAACACTAGGGGGCAGCACTAGTGACAGAACAACATGAAGGAGACTAATACAGAGATCTAACACTAGGGGGCAGCACTACTGACAGGACAGCATGAAGGAAACTGATACAGAGATCTAACAATAGGGGGCAGCACTAGTGACAGAACAGCATAAAGGAGACTGATACAGATATCTAACACTAGGGGGCAGCACTACTGACAGAACAGCATGAAAGAGAGTGATACAGAGATCTAACACTAGGGGGCAGCACTACTGACAGCACAGCATAAAGAAGACTGATACAGATATCTAACACTAGGTGGCAGCACTAGTGACAGGACAGCATGAAGGAGACTGATAAAGAGATCTAACACTAGGGGGCAGCACTAGTGACAGAACAGCATGAAGGAGACTGATACAGAGATCTAACACTAAGGGGCAGCACTAGTGACAGGACAGCATGAAGGACACTGATACAGAGATCTAACACTAGGGGGCAGCACTAGTGACAGGACAGCATGAAGGAGACTGATACAGAGATCTAACACTAAGGGGCAGCACTAGTGACAGGACAGCATGAAGGACACTGATACAGAGATCTAACACTAGGGGGCAGCACTAGTGACAGGACAGCATGAAGGAGACTGATACAGAGATCTAACACTAGGGGGCAGCACTAGTGACAGAACAGCATGAAAGAGACTGATACAGAGATCTAACACTAGGGGGCAGCACTAGTGACAGAACAGCATGAAAGAGACTGATACAGAGATCTAACACTAGGGGGCAGCAATAGTTACAGGAGAGCTTGAAAGAGAGTGATACAGAGATCTAACACTAGGGGGCAGCACTAGTGACAGAACAACATGAAGGAGACTGATACAGAGATCTAACACTAGGGGGCAGCACTAGTGACAGCACAGCATAAAGGAGACTGATACAGATATCTTACACTAGGGGGCAGCACTACTGACAGGACATCATGAAGGAAACTGATACAGAGATCTAACAATAGGGGGCAGCACTAGTGACAGAACAGCATAAAGGAGACTGATACAGATATCTAACACTAGGGGGCAGCACTACTGACAGAACAGCATGAAAGAGAGTGATACAGAGATCTAACACTAGGGGGCAGCACTACTGACAGCACAGCATAAAGAAGACTGATACAGATATCTAACACTAGGGGGCAGCACTAGTGACAGGACAGCATGAAGGAGACTGATAAAGAGATCTAACACTAGGGGGCAGCACTAGTGACAGGACAGCATGAAGGACACTGATACAGAGATCTAACACTAGGGGGCAGCACTAGTGACAGAACAGCATGAAGGAGACTGATACAGAGATCTAACACTAGGGGGCAGCACTAGTGACAGGACAGCATGAAGGACACTGATACAGAGATCTAACACTAGGGGGCAGCACTAGTGACAGGACAGCATGAAGGAGACTGATACAGAGATCTAACACTAGGGGGCAGCACTAGTGACAGAACAGCATGAAAGAGACTGATACAGAGATCTAACACTAGGGGGCAGCACTAGTGACAGAACAGCATGAAAGAGACTGATACAGAGATCTAACACTAGGGGGCAGCAATAGTTACAGGAGAGCTTGAAAGAGAGTGATACAGAGATCTAACACTAGGGGGCAGCACTAGTGACAGAACAACATGAAGGAGACTGATACAGAGATCTAACACTAGGGGGCAGCACTAGTGACAGCACAGCATAAAGGAGACTGATACAGATATCTTACACTAGGGGGCAGCACTACTGACAGAACAGCATGAAAGAGAGTGATACAGAGATCTAACACTAAGGGAGCAGCACTACTGACAGGACAGCATGAAGGAGACTGATACAGAGATCTAACACTAGGGGGCAGCACTACTGACAACACAGCATAAAGAAGACTGATACAGATATCTAACACTAGGGGGCAGCACTAGTGACAGAACAACATGAAGGAGACTAATACAGAGATCTAACACTAGGGGGCAGCACTACTGACAGGACAGCATGAAGGAAACTGATACAGAGATCTAACACTAGGGGGCAGCACTACTGACAGCACAGCATGAAAGAGAGTGATACAGAGATCTAACACTAGGGGGCAGCACTAGTGACAGGACAGCATGAAGGAGACTGATACAGAGATCTAACACTAAGGGGCAGCACTAGTGACAGGACAGCATGAAGGACACTGATACAGAGATCTAACACTAGGGGGCAGCACTAGTGACAGGACAGCATGAAGGAGACTGATACAGAGATCTAACACTAGGGGGCAGCACTAGTGACAGAACAGCATGAAAGAGACTGATACAGAGATCTAACACTAGGGGGCAGCACTAGTGACAGAACAGCATGAAAGAGACTGATACAGAGATCTAACACTAGGGGGCAGCAATAGTTACAGGAGAGCTTGAAAGAGAGTGATACAGAGATCTAACACTAGGGGGCAGCACTAGTGACAGAACAACATGAAGGAGACTGATACAGAGATCTAACACTAGGGGGCAGCACTAGTGACAGCACAGCATAAAGGAGACTGATACAGATATCTTACACTAGGGGGCAGCACTACTGACAGGACATCATGAAGGAAACTGATACAGAGATCTAACAATAGGGGGCAGCACTAGTGACAGAACAGCATAAAGGAGACTGATACAGATATCTAACACTAGGGGGCAGCACTACTGACAGAACAGCATGAAAGAGAGTGATACAGAGATCTAACACTAGGGGGCAGCACTACTGACAGCACAGCATAAAGAAGACTGATACAGATATCTAACACTAGGGGGCAGCACTAGTGACAGGACAGCATGAAGGAGACTGATAAAGAGATCTAACACTAGGGGGCAGCACTAGTGACAGGACAGCATGAAGGACACTGATACAGAGATCTAACACTAGGGGGCAGCACTAGTGACAGAACAGCATGAAGGAGACTGATACAGAGATCTAACACTAGGGGGCAGCACTAGTGACAGGACAGCATGAAGGACACTGATACAGAGATCTAACACTAGGGGGCAGCACTAGTGACAGGACAGTATGAAGGAGACTGATACAGAGATCTAACACTAGGGGGCAGCACTAGTGACAGAACAGCATGAAAGAGACTGATACAGAGATCTAACACTAGGGGGCAGCACTAGTGACAGAACAGCATGAAAGAGACTGATACAGAGATCTAACACTAGGGGGCAGCAATAGTTACAGGAGAGCTTGAAAGAGAGTGATACAGAGATCTAACACTAGGGGGCAGCACTAGTGACAGAACAACATGAAGGAGACTGATACAGAGATCTAACACTAGGGGGCAGCACTAGTGACAGCACAGCATAAAGGAGACTGATACAGATATCTTACACTAGGGGGCAGCACTACTGACAGAACAGCATGAAAGAGAGTGATACAGAGATCTAACACTAAGGGAGCAGCACTACTGACAGGACAGCATGAAGGAGACTGATACAGAGATCTAACACTAGGGGGCAGCACTACTGACAACACAGCATAAAGAAGACTGATACAGATATCTAACACTAGGGGGCAGCACTAGTGACAGAACAACATGAAGGAGACTAATACAGAGATCTAACACTAGGGGGCAGCACTACTGACAGGACAGCATGAAGGAAACTGATACAGAGATCTAACACTAGGGGGCAGCACTACTGACAGCACAGCATGAAAGAGAGTGATACAGAGATCTAACACTAGGGGGCAGCACTAGTGACAGAACAGCATGAAGGAGACTGATACATAGATCTAACACTAGGGGGCAGCACTAGTGACAGCACAGCATAAAGGAGACTGATACAGAGATCTAACACTAGGGGGCAGCACTAGTGACAGCACAGCATAAAGGAGACTGATACATAGATCTAACACTAGGGGGCAGCACTACTGACAGCACAGCATAAAGAAGACTGATACAGAGATCCAACACTAGGGGGCAGCACTAGTGACAGAACAGCATGAAGGAGACTGATACATAGATCTAACACTAGGGGGCAGCACTAGTGACAGCACAGCATAAAGGAGACTGATACAGAGATCTAACACTAGGGGGCAGCACTAGTGACAGAACAGCATGAAGGAGACTGATACAGAGATCTAACACTAGGGGGCAGCACTAGTGACAGAACAGCATGAAAGAGACTGATACAGATATCTAACACTAGGGGGCAGCACTACTGACAGAACAGCATGAAAGAGAGTGATACAGAGATCTAACACTAGGGAGCAGCACTACTGACAGCACAGCATAAAGAAGACTGATACAGAGATCCAACACTAGGGGGCAGCACTACTGACAGGACAGCATGAAGGAGACTGATACAGAGATCTAACACTAGGGGGCAGCACTAGTGACAGCACAGCATAAAGGAGACTGATACAGATATCTAACACTAGGGGGCAGCACTACTGACAGCACAGCATAAAGAAGACTGATACAGATATCTAACACTAGGGGGCAGCACTAGTGACAGCACAGCATGAAGGAGACTGATAAAGAGATCTAACACTAGGGGCAGCACTGCTGACAGCACAGCATGAAAGAGACTGAGATCTAACACTAGGGGCCAGCACTAGTGACAGAACAGCATGAAAGAGAATGATACAGAGATCTGACACTATGGGGCAGCACTACTGACAGCACAGCATCAAGCCGACTGATACAGAGATCTAACACAAGGGGGCAGCACTAGTGACAGGACAGCATGAAAGAGAGTGATACAGAGATCTAACACTAGGGGGCAGCACTAGTGATAGGACAGCATGAAAGAGAGTGATACAGAGATCTAACACTAGGGGGCAGCACTAGTGACAGGACAGCATGAAAGAGAGTGATACAGAGATCTAACACTAGGGGGCAACACTAGTGACAGGACAGCATGAAAGAGAGTGATACAGAGATCTAACACTAGGGGGCAGCACTACTGACAGGACAGCATGAAAGAGAGTGATACAGAGATCTAACACTAGGGGGCAGCACTAGAGACAGGACAGCATGAAGGAGACTGATACAGATATCTAACACTAGGGGGCAGCACTAGTGACAGCACAGCATGAAAGAGACTGAGATCTAACACTAGGGGGCAGCACTACTGACAGCACAGCATCATACAGACTGATAAAGAGATCTAACACAAGGGGGCAGCACTACTGACAGCACAGCATGAAGGAGACTGATACAGAGATCTAACACTAGGGGGAGCATTAGTGACAGAACAGCATGAAGGAGACTGATAAAGAGATCTAACACTAGGGGGCAGCACTGCTGACAGCACAGCATGAAAGAGACTGAGATCTAACACAAGGGGCAGCACTACTGATAGCACAGCATGAAGGAGACTGATACATAGATCTAACACTAGGGGGCAGCACTAGTGACAGAACAGCATGAAAGAGTGATACAGAGATCTAACACTAGGGGCATCACTACTGACAGCACAGCATGAAAGAGTGATACAGAGATCTAACACTAGGGGGCAGCACTAGTGACAGGACAGCATGAAAGAGTGATACAGAGATCTAACACTAGGGGGCAGCACTAGTGTCAGGACAGCATGAAGGAGACTGATACAGAGATCTAACACTAGGGGGCAGCACTAGTGTCAGGACAGCATGAAAGAGAGTGATACAGAGATCTAACACTAGGGGGCAGCACTACTGACAGGACAGCATGAAGGAGACTGATACAGAGATCTAACACTAGGGGGCAGCACTAGTGACAGAACCGCATGAAGGAGAGTGATTCACAGATCTAACACTGGGGGGCAGCACTAGTGACAGGACAGCATGAAGGAGACTGATACAGAGATCTAACACTAGGGGGCAGCACTAGTGACAGGACAGCATGAAGAAGACTGATAAAGAGATCTAACACTAGGGGGCAGCACTAGTGACAGAACAGCATGAAGGAGACTGATACAGAGATCTAACACTAGGGGGCAGCACTAGTGACAGAACAGCATGAAGGAGACTGATACAGAGATCTAACACTAGGGGGCAGCACTAGTGACAGGACAGCATGAAGGAGACTGATACAGAGATCTAACACTAGGGGGCAGCACTAGTGACAGGACAGCATGAAGAAGACTGATAAAGAGATCTAACACTAGGGGGCAGCACTAGTGACAGAACAGCATGAAGGAGACTGATACAGAGATCTAACACTAGGGGGCAGCACTAGTGACAGAACAGCATGAAGGAGGATGATACAGAGATCTAACACTAGGGGGCAGCACTACTGACAGCACAGCATCATGCAGACTGATAAAAAGATCTAACACTAGGGGGCAGCACTACTGACAGGACAGCATGAAATTGAGTGATACAGAGATCTAACACTAGGGGCAGCACTACTGATAGCACAGCATGAAGGAGACTGATACAGAGATCTAACACTAGGGGGCAGCACTACTGACAGGACAGCATGAAGGAGACTGATACAGATATCTAACACTAGGGGGCAGCACTAGTGTCAGGACAGCATGAAAGAGAGTGATACAGAGATCTAACACTAGGGGGCAGCACTAGTGTCAGGACAGCATGAAAGAGAGTGATACAGAGATCTAACACTAGGGGGCAGCACTAGTGACAGGACAGCATGAAAGAGAGTGATACATAGATCTAACACTAGGGGGCAGCACTAATGACAGAACAGCATGAAAGAGAGTGATACAGAAATCTAACACTAGGGGGCAGCACTAGTGACAGAACAGCATAAAGGAGACTGATACAGAGATCTAACACAACGGGGCAGCACTACTGACAGCACAGCATGAAGAAGACTGATACAGAGATCTAACACTAGGGGGCAGCACTAGTGTCAGGACAGCATGAAAGAGAGTGATACAGAGATCTTACACTAGGGGGCAGCACTAATGACAGAACAGCATGAAAGAGAGTGATACAGAAATCTAACACTAGGGGGCAGCACTAGTGACAGAACAGCATGAAGGAGACTGATAAAGAGATCTAACACTAGGGGGCAGCACTAGTGACAGCACAGCATGAAAGAGACTGAGATCTAACACTAGGGGGCAGCACTAGTGACAGGACAGCATCATGCAGACTGATAAAGAGATCTAACACTAGGGGGCAGCACTAGTGACAGGACAGCATGAAGGAGACTGATAAAGAGATCTAACACTAGGGGGCAGCACTAGTGACAGAACAGCATGAAAGAGACTGATACAGAGATCTAACACTAGGGGGCAGCACTAGTGACAGAACAGCATGAAGGAGGATGATACAGAGATCTAACACTAGGGGGCAGCACTACTGACAGCACAGCATCATGCAGACTGATAAAGAGATCTAACACTAGGGGGCAGCACTAGTGACATCACAGCATGAAGGAGACTGATACAGAGATCTAACACTAGGGGGCAGCACTAGTGACAGAACAGTATGAAAGAGAGTGATACAGAGGTCTAACACTAGAGGGCAGCACTACTCACAGAACAGCATGAAGGAGATTGATACATAGATCTAACACAAGGGGGCAGCACTAGTGACAGGACAGCGTGAAGGAGACTGATAAAGAGATCTAACACTAGGGGGCAGCACTGCTGACAGCACAGCATGAAAGAGACTGAGATCTAACACTAGGGGGCAGCACTACTGACAGGACAGCATGAACATGAGTGATACAGAGATCTAACACAAGGGGCAGCACTACTGACAGGACAGCATGAACATGAGTGATACAGAGATCTAACACTAGGGGGCAGCACTAGTGACAGAACAGCATGAAGGAGACTGATACAGAGATCTAACACAAGGGGGCAGCACTAGTGACAGAACAGCATGAAAGAGAGTGATATAGAGATCTAACACAAGGGGGCAGCACTAGTGACAGAACAGCATGAAAGAGAGTGATATAGAGATCTAACACTAGGGGGCAGCACTAGTGACAGAACAGCATGCAAGAGATTGACAGAGAGATCTAACACTAGGGGGCAGCACTAGTGACAGAACAGCATGAAGGAGGATGATACAGAGATCTAACACTAGGGGGCAGCACTACTGACAGCACAGCATCATGCAGACTGATAAAGAGATCTAACGCAACGGGGCAGCACTACTGACAGCACAGCATGAAGGAGCCTGATACAGAGATCTAACACTAGGGGGCAGCACTAGTGACAGAACAGCATGAAAGAGATTGACAGAGAGATCTAACACTAGGGGGCAGCACTAGTGACAGAACAGCATGAAGGAGGATGATACAGAGATCTAACACTAGGGGGCAGCACTAGTGACAGGACAGCATGAAGGAGGATGATACAGAGATCTAACACTAGGGGGCAGCACTAGTGACAGAACAGCATGAAGAAGACTGATACAGAGATCTAACACTAGGGGGCAGCACTAGTGACAGAACAGCATGAAAGAGACTGATACAGAGATCTAACACAAGGGGGCAGCACTACTGACAGCACAGCATGAAGGAGACTGATACAGAGATCTAACACTAGGGGGCAGCATTAGTGACATTACAGCATGAAGGAGACTGATACAGAAATCTAACACTAGGGGGCAGCATTAGTGACAGAACAGCATGAAGGAGACTGATACACTGATCTAACACTAGGGGGCAGCACTACTGACAGCACAGCATGAAGGAGACTGATACAGAGATCTAACACTAGGGGGCAGCACTACTGACAGAACAGCATGAAGGAGACTGATACAGAGATCTAACACTAGGGGGCAGCACAGCTGACAGCACAGCATTAAAGAGACTGAGATCTAACACTAGGGGGCAGCACTACTGACAGGACAGAATGAAATTGAGTGAAACAGAGATCTAACACAAGAGTCAGCACTACTGACAGGACAGCATGAAGGAGACTGATACAGAGATCTAACACTAGGGGGCAGCACTACTGACAGAACAGCATGAAGGAGACTGATACAGAGATCTAACACTAGGGGGCAGCACTAGTGACAGAACAGCATGAAAGAGAGTGATACAGAGATCTAACACTAGGGGGCAGCACTAGTGACAGAACAGCATGAAAGAGAGTAATACAGAGATCTAACACTAGGGGGCAGCACTAGTGACAGAACTGCATGAAAGAGAGTGATACAGAGATCTAACACTAGGGGGCAGCACTGGTGACAGCACAGCATGAAAGAGACTGAGATCTAACACTAGGGGGCAGCACTACTGACAGGACAGCATGAAGGAGACTGATACAGAGATCTAACACTAGGGGCAGCACTAGTGACAGAACAGCATGAAGGAGACTGATACATAGATCTAACACTAGGGGGCAGCACTACTGACAGCACAGCATGAAGAAGACTGATACAGAGATCTAACACAAGGGGGCAGCACTAGTGACAGAACAGTATGAAAGAGAGTGATACAGAGGTCTAACACTAGAGGGCAGCATTAGTGACAGAACAGCATGAAGGAGACTGATACAGAGATCTAACACTAGGGGGCAGCACTACTGACAGAACAGCATTAAGGAGACTGATACAGAGATCTAACACTAGGGGGCGGTAGTGGTACCACAGGCTGGTAGGGTACTTACTTGGGGCCAAAGCACATGCAGAGACTGGCCAGGTAGCCGTTGGATAGCGCGAACACAATCATGATGCAAATATACCAGGCATCGTGTGCCAGTAGAACAGGGAGGTATTGTCGGGGCATCACGTTACAGAGCATGAAGAGGGGCAGGAAGACCACTCGAGCCACCACCATGATCGGCAACAGCTTACTGTCCTTCCCAGGCTGTAGGAGACACCAGTACAACAGTCATTATATGGAGACATATAAACTACACGCATGTCAGGTACATAGACATACACTACACGCATGTCAGGTACATAGACATACACTACACGCATGTCAGGTACATAGACATACACTACACGCATGTCAGGTACATAGACATACACTACACGCATGTCAGGTACATAGACATACACTACACGCATGTCAGGTACATAGACATACACTACACGCATGTCAGGTACATAGACATACACTACACGCATGTCATGTACATAGACATACACTACACGCATGTCAGGTACATAGACATACACTACACGCATGTCAGGTACATAGACATACACTACACGCATGTCAGGTACATAGACATACACTACACGCATGTCAGGTACATAGACATACACTACACGCATGTCAGGTACATAGACATACACTACACGCATGTCAGGTACATAGACATACACTACACGCATGTCAGGTACATAGACATACACTACACGCATGTCAGGTACATAGACAGAGGGAAAGACATAGGAATTGTAATTAAATCCACAAATGTAAAGGAATATATTCCCCTGTCAAACTGCTGACAATCTGTTCTGTGCTGTGAGCTCATTTTAATGGCTAAAACAGCCATATAGGAGATCTGCAGAACATTGCTCTGTCCCATCTACCCCCTGACAGATACATAGTGATATATTCTGCAGATTATTACATTACTGACCTCTCTAGAGATCTGCAGAACATCGCTCTGTCCCATCTACCCCCTGACAGATACATAGTGATATATTCTGCAGAGTATTACATTACTGACCTCTCTAGAGATCTGCAGAACATCGCTCTGTTCCATCTACCCCCTGACAGATACATAGTGATATATTCTGCAGATTATTACATTACTGACCTCTCTAGAGATCTGCAGAACATCGCTCTGTTCCATCTACACCCTGACAGATACATAGTGATATATTCTGCAGATTATTACATTACTGACCTCTCTAGAGATCTGCAGAACATCGCTCTGTGTCATCTACCCCCTGACAGATACATAGTGATATATTCTGCAGATTATTACATTACTGACCTCTCTAGAGATCTGCAGAACATCGCTCTGTTCCATCTACACCCTGACAGATACATAGTGATATATTCTGCAGATTATTACATTACTGACCTCTCTAGAGATCTGCAGAACATCGCTCTGTCCCATCTACCCCCTGACAGATACATAGTAATATATTCTGCATATTATTACATTACTGACCTCTCTAGAGATCTGCAGAACATTGCTCTGTCCCATCTACCCCCTGACAGATACATAGTGATATATTCTGCAGATTATTACATTACTGACCTCTCTAGAGATCTGCAGAACATCGCTCTGTCCCATCTACCCCCTGACAGATACATAGTGATATATTCTGCAGATTATTACATTACTGGTCTCTAGAGATCTGCAGAACATTGCTCTGTCCCATCTACCCCCTGACAGATACATAGTGATATATTCTGCAGATTATTACATTACTGACCTCTCTAGAGATCTGCAGAACATCGCTCTGTCCCATCTACCCCCTAACAGATACATAGTGATATATTCTGCAGAGTATCTCGTACTTAGAAACCACAATTAACTCAATCTGAATTTAATCTCATATTTTACCATTTGAGCAACAGCAGATTATAGGGGAACCTGGGTCCTGTATAAAAATGATTTCAGGAACTGTTACCACAATTGTTTCTGCTGCTGGATCTCACACTCACCCACATGAAGCGAGCGGTCACGCTCCGTCCGACCCAGTCAAACAGGTTGAAAAGCAGAAAACACGACACTGGAATGAAATATTTTCCTGCACAGAAAGAAATTAAATAGTGATTACGAGTGTGATGCCCACAGGGGGGGGGGGGGGGGGGGCTCTGAGTGTGATGCCCACAGGGGGGGGCTCTGAGTGTGATGCCCACAGGGGGGGGGGCTCTGAGTGTGATGCCCACAGGGGGGTGGGGGCTCTGAGTGTGATGCCCACAGGGGGGTCTGAGTGTGATGCCCACAGGAAGGGGGCTCTGAGTGTGATGCCCACAGGGAGGTCTGAGTGTGATGCCCACAGGGGGCTCTGAGTGTGATGCCGACAGGGGGCTCTGAGTGTGATGCCGACAGGGGGCTCTGAGTGTGATGCCCACAGGGAGGTCTGAGTGTGATGCCCACAGGGAGGTCTGAGTGTGATGCCCACAGGGAGGTCTGAGTGTGATGCCCACAGGGGGCTCTGAGTGTGATGCCGACAGGGGGCTCTGAGTGTGATGCCCACAGGGAGGTCTGAGTGTGATGCCCACAGGGGGCTCTGAGTGTGATGCCGACAGGGGGCTCTGAGTGTGATGCCCACAGGGGCCTCTGAGTGTGATGGGTCATTTGCACTCCATAAAAGGTTTACGTTTTGCACCAGGTCAAAGCTGCTGGAGATCCCACACTCTGCGCACTGTAAAAAACTAATTACCTAAGTAATATAATAACAGGCCGTTCCCCTACCCACCTCGCGCCCCGAAACCTCAACCACCACCAGTGCTGGACATCCCCGAGAGCACACGTTATACAGATCCCTCTTCCCAGCTCTATCCAAATTACCAACCCTGTGGGGCCACGGGACTCATGAACTGACAAACCTAGTGGTCCCTGTATAATGGATAAGAGTCCCTAGAACAGAACATTGGGGACACCGGGACTGTCTGTATTACATGTGTCCTGAGAGTGAGGGGACACCGGGACTGTCTGTATTACATGTGTCCTGAGAGTGAGGGGACACCAGGACTGTCTGTATTACATGTGTCCTGAGAGTGAGGACATCGGGACTGTCTGTATTACATGTGTCCTGAGAGTGAGGAGGCACCAGGACTGTCTGTATTACATGTGTCCTGAGAGTGAGGAGACACCGGGACTGTCTGTATTACATGTATCCTGAGAGTGAGGACATCGGGACTGTCTGTATTACATGTGTCCTGAGAGTGAGGGGACATCGGGACTGTCTGTATTACAGGTGTCCTGAGAGTGAGGGGACAGCGGGACTGTCTCTATTACAGGTGTCCTGAGAGTGAGGGGACATCGGGACTGTCTGTATTACATGTGTCCTGAGAGTGAGGGGACATCAGGACTGTCTGTATTACATGTGTCCTGAGAATAAGGACATCGGGACTGTCTGTATTACATGTGTCCTGAGAGTGAGGGGACATCGGGACTGTCTGTATTACATGTGTCCTGAGAGTGAGGGGACATCGGGACTGTCTGTATTACAGGTGTCCTGAGAGTGAGGGGACAGTGGAACTGTCTCTATTACAGGTGTCCTGAGAGTGAGGGGACATCGGGACTGTCTGTATTAAAGGTGTCCTGAGAGTGAGGAGACACCGGGACTGTCTGTATTACATGTATCCTGAGAGTGAGGACATCGGGACTGTCTGTATTACATGTGTCCTGAGAGTGAGGGGACATCGGGACTGTCTGTATTACAGGTGTCCTGAGAGTGAGGGGACAGCGGGACTGTCTCTATTACAGGTGTCCTGAGAGTGAGGGGACATCGGGACTGTCTGTATTACAGGTTTCCTGAGAGTAAGGGGACACCGGGACTGTCTGTATTACATGTGTCCTGAGAGTGAGGGGACACCAGGACTGTCTGTATTACATGTGTCCTGAGAGTGAGGGGACACCAGGACTGTCTGTATTACATGTGTCCTGAGAGTGAGGGGACACGGGACTGTCTGTATTACATGTGTCCTGAGAGTGAGGGGACACTGGGACTGTCTGTATTACATGTGTCCTGAGATGAGGGGACACCTGGACTGTCTGTATTACATGTGTCCTGACAGTGAGGAGACACCGGGACTGTCTGTATTACATGTGTCCTGAGAGTGAGGACATCGGGACTGTCTGTATTACATGTGTCCTGAGAGTGAGGACATCAGGACTGTCTGTATTACATGTGTCCTGAGAATAAGGACATCGGGACTGTCTGTATTACATGTGTCCTGAGAGTGAGGGGACATCGGGACTGTCTGTATTACAGGTGTCCTGAGAGTGAGGGGACAGTGGAACTGTCTCTATTACAGGTGTCCTGAGAGTGAGGAGACACCAGGACTGTCTGTATTACATGTGTCCTGAGAGTGAGGAGACACCGGGACTGTCTGTATTACATGTATCCTGAGAGTGAGGACATCGGGACTGTCTGTATTACATGTGTCCTGAGAGTGAGGGGACATCGGGACTGTCTGTATTACAGGTGTCCTGAGAGTGAGGGGACAGCGGGACTGTCTCTATTACAGGTGTCCTGAGAGTGAGGGGACATCGGGACTGTCTGTATTACAGGTGTCCTGAGAGTGAGGGGACACCGGGACTGTCTGTATTACATGTGTCCTGAGAGTGAGGGGACACCAGGACTGTCTGTATTACATGTGTCCTGAGAGTGAGGGGACACCAGGACTGTCAGTATTACATGTGTCCTGAGAGTGAGGGGACACTGGGACTGTCTGTATTACATGTGTGATGAGAGTGAGGGGACACTGGGACTGTCTGTATTACATGTGTCCTGAGAGTGAGGACATCGGGACTGTCTGTATTACATGTGTCCTGAGAGTGAGGAGACACCGGGACTGTCTGTATTACATGTGTCCTGAGAGTGAGGACATCGGGACTGTCTGTATAACATGTGTCCTGAGAGTGAGGAGACTCCAGGACTGTCTGTATTACATGTGTCCTGAGAGTGAGGAGACACCGGGACTGTCTGTATTACATGTGTCCTGAGAGTGAGGAGACACCGGGACTGTCTGTATTACATGTGTCCTGAGAGTGAGGACATCGGGACTGTCTGTATTACATGTGTCCTGAGAGTGAGGAGACACCGGGACTGTCTGTATTACATGTGTCCTGAGAGTGAGGGGACACTGGGACTGTCTGTATTACATGTGTCCTGAGAGTGAGGGGACATCAGGACTGTCTGTATTACATGTGTCCTGAGAGTGAGGGGACACCGGGACTGTCTGTATTACATGTGTGATGAGAGTGAGGGGACACCGGGACTGTCTGTATTACATGTGTGATGAGAGTAAAGGAAAACCAGGACTGTCAGTATTACATGTGTCCTGAGAGTGAGGGGACACCGGGACTGTCTGTATTACATGTGTCCTGAGAGTGAGGGAACACCGGGACTGTCTGTATTTCATGTGTCCTGAGAGTGAGGGGACATCGGGACTGTCTGTATTACATGTGTCCTGAGAGTGAGAGGACACTGGGACTGTCTGTATTACATGTATCCTGAGATGAGGGGACACTGGGACTGTCTGTATTACATGTATCCTGAGATGAGGGGACACCTGGACTGTCTGTATTACATGTGTCCTGAGAGTGAGGGGACATCGGGACTGTCTGTATTACAGGTGTCCTGAGAGTGAGGGGACAGCGGGACTGTCTCTATTACAGGTGTCCTGAGAGTGAGGGGACATCGGGACTGTCTGTATTACAGGTGTCCTGAGAGTGAGGGGACACCGGGACTGTCTGTATTACATGTGTCCTGAGAGTGAGGGGACATCGGGACTGTTTGTATTACAGGTGTCCTTAGAGTGAGGGGACACCGGGACTGTCTGTATTACATGTGTCCTGAGAGTGAGGGGACATCGGGACTGTTTGTATTACAGGTGTCCTGAGAGTGAGGGGACACCGGGACTGTCTGTATTACATGTGTCCTGAGAGTGAGGGGACACCGGGACTGTCTGTATTACATGTGTGATGAGAGTGAGGGGACATCGGGACTGTCTGTATTACAGGTGTCCTGAGAGTGAGGAGACACCGGGACTGTCTGTATTACATGTATCCTGAGAGTGAGGACATCGGGACTGTCTGTATTACATGTGTCCTGAGAGTGAGGGGACATCGGGACTGTCTGTATTACAGGTGTCCTGAGAGTGAGGGGACAGCGGGACTGTCTCTATTACAGGTGTCCTGAGAGTGAGGGGACACCGGTACTGTCTGTATTACATGTGTCCTGAGAGTGAGGGGACACCAGGACTGTCAGTATTACATGTGTCCTGAGAGTGAGGGGACACTGGGACTGTCTGTATTACATGTGTCCTGACAGTGAGGACATCGGGACTGTCTGTATTACATGTGTCCTGAGAGTGAGGAGACACCGGGACTGTCTGTATTACATGTGTCCTGAGAGTGAGGACATCGGGACTGTCTGTATTACATGTGTCCTGAGAGTGAGGAGACACCGGGACTGTCTGTATTACATGTGTCCTGAGAGTGAGGACATCGGGACTGTCTGTATTACATGTGTCCTGAGAGTGAGGAGACACCAGGACTGTCTGTATTACATGTGTCCTGAGAGTGAGGACATCGGGACTGTATGTATTACATGTGTCCTGAGAGTGAGGAGACACCGGGACTGTCTGTATTACATGTGTCCTGACAGTGAGGACATCGGGACTGTCTGTATTACATGTGTCCTGAGAGTGAGGACATCGGGACTGTATGTATTACATGTGTCCTGAGAGTGAGGAGACACCGGGACTGTCTGTATTACATGTGTCCTGAGAGTGAGGACATCGGGACTGTCTGTATTACATGTGTCCTGAGAGTGAGGAGACACCGGGACTGTCTGTATTACATGTGTCCTGAGAGTGAGGACATCGGGACTGTCTGTATTACATGTGTCCTGAGAGTGAGGAGGCACCAGGACTGTCTGTATTACATGTGTCCTGAGAGTGAGGAGACACCGGGACTGTCTGTATTACATGTATCCTGAGAGTGAGGACATCGGGACTGTCTGTATTACATGTGTCCTGAGAGTGAGGGGACATCGGGACTGTCTGTATTACAGGTGTCCTGAGAGTGAGGGGACAGCGGGACTGTCTTTATTACAGGTGTCCTGAGAGTGAGGGGACACCGGGACTGTCTGTATTACATGTGTCCTGAGAGTGAGGGGACACCAGGACTGTCTGTATTACATGTGTCCTGAGAGTGAGGGGACACCGGCACTGTCTGTATTACAGGTGTCCTGAGAGTGAGGGGACATCGGGACTGTCTGTATTACATGTGTCCTGAGAGTGAGGGGACACCGGGACTGTCTGTATTACAGATGTCCTGAGAGTGAGGGGACACCGGGACTGTCTGTATTACATGTGTCCTGAGAGTGAGGGGACACCGGGACTGTCTGTATTACAGGTGTCCTGAGAGTGAGGGGACACCGGGACTGTCTGTTTTACAGGTGTACTGAGAGTGAGGGGACACCGGGACTGTCTGTATTACAGGTGTCCTGAGAGTGAGGGGACACCGGGACTGTCTGTATTATATGTGTCCTGAGAGTGAGGGGACATCGGGACTGTCTGTATTACAGGTGTCCTGAGAGTGAGGGGACACCGGGACTGTCTGTATTACAGGTGTCCTGAGAGTGAGGGGACATCGGGACTGTCTGTATTACAGGTGTCCTGAGAGTGAGGGGACACCGGGACTGTCTGTATTACATGTGTCCTGAGAGTGAGGGGTCACCGGGACTGTCTGTATTACATGTGTCCTGAGAGTGAGGGGACACCGGGACTGTCTGTATTACATGTGTCCTGAGAGTGAGGGGACACCGGGACTGTCTGTATTACAGGTGTCCTGAGAGTGAGGGGACATCGGGACTGTCTGTATTACAGGTGTCCTGAGAGTGAGGGGACATCGGGACTGTCTGTATTATAGGTGTCCTGAGAGTGAGGGGACACCGGGACTGTCTGTATTACAGGTGTCCTGAGAGTGAGGGGACACCGGGACTGTCTGTATTACATGTGTCCTGAGAGTGAGGGGTCACCGGGACTGTCTGTATTACAGGTGTCCTGAGAGTGAGGGGACACCGGGACTGTCTGTATTACATGTGTCCTGAGAGTGAGGGGACACCGGGACTGTCTGTATTACATGTGTCCTGAGAGTGAGGGGACACCGGGACTGTCTGTATTACATGTGTCCTGAGAGTGAGGGGACACCGGGACTGTCTGTATTACATGTGTCCTGAGAGTCAGGGAACACTGGGATTGGAATGTGCAAAATGTGTTCTGTGTACAGTACTGGACGAGACCTGAAGGCACGTGGGCACACACGTCACAGTGGTCAACCCTATCAGTGCCCTCTTCAGCTTACTACCTCATTAGTATAATCTCGGTCTGAGAAGTGAGGTCTTGTGTCTGCACCCAAGATGAAGCCCATCGGGTTTTGTCTTTAATAAAATTGGCGTTTTAAAAAATGATGGTAAAGCTGCAAGAATCGGTAAATATATCTCAGGGTTTCCAGAATTTGGAGATCCATGCTGAAAATATACAAAATTACATTGGAAAAATAACCTGATCTGCCCCACTGCCTCTGGTAATCTCCCTCTTTATTAAACTATTTAGCAGTGCTCCTCACAGTGACAGTCAGTGATCCTGTCTGTATTACTGAAGCTGCTATGTGTGTTGTGATAGACGCTTCTATCTACACGCTAAGACATGGTCATACATCCTCTCCCTGTGTACCCCGACATACTCACCCCACTGAGACGTTCCGGCAATGGTGGATTTCACATCCGCGGTAACAGAGGGGAATATTCCAATGGTGACTGTGAATACCAGGCAGACGGACAGCGCCAAGACCCAAATCTAGGGACAGACACAGAGTCACAGGACGTACAGAAGACAGACACATTGTGTACATATTGGGGGGACATGAGATGTATGAGGAGTATTGATGAGTGAGTGCACTGGGGGACCTGTGAGTATGTGTTAGGTGTATATGAGGGGCGTCACACATCGGGGTCCTAGCCGCACTTACCATGTCCGCCTCAGTCATCTCACAGATACCCGGGTCCTCCTGGTCATTCCTGACCACCACTTGTTCATTTGCAAACAGACACATACTGTTTGTTCTGCTGCATGGGTGCGACCATCTTGGATTTAGTCAAGTGATCTTTCCAGACCAACCAGATTCAGCATCTGTGATCACATGATCTGTGCAACCAATAGCTATCAGGAACATCTTATTTAAACCTGCTGAGCTCTGCTCATGGCCAGAACGACACTGTCCTGAGGACTGGCTCAGGCGATTCCAGCACTGGCCCTGTAGGGTCATCATCCTGCACTTCCCAAAGTGCTCAGATTTCTGCAGTCCTGCAGAAATATGTATGAGGCCTGCTCATACCTCAGCAAGAACTTTACATCATCCAGTGCTAGGTCTGCAGTACTCGGGGTTAGCACCAGTCCTGGGGCTGGTTCCTGTGTGTGGGTCCCAGGTCTGTGGCCGTCTCACAGTCCTGGGTCCTCCATTCCTGGTCACAGGTCTGAGTTCTGACTCCAGTTCGTTCTGTTGTGAGCCTCCGTGTGCTGCACATTCTGAGATCTTAGTCACGGGCTCCAGTTCCGTGTGCCGGGTTACAGGTGCCGGGGTGGAGTTCCCAGGAACAGTTCTAGAATGTTGTAGCGACAGATTCCAGTTCCGTACTCCAGCGCTGGCTCTGATCCTAGACTCCTTCCTGCTACTGCGCCCGGTGCACACCAGATGAGCAGAGGGTGTATCAAGGCATCAGGTCCTGTCACACTCCTGCTCCAGTAACACCGAAGGGTCCCGAATCGGATCAAGAAAATCAGGCGACCGTGACAAGGAGTAATAATGTGTGAGTATACTGCAGGACCTGTGAGTATGTGTAGTGTGTATGAGGGGTATGGGGGAGTATTAATGTGTGAGTATACTGCAGGACCTGTGAGTATGTGTAGTGTGTATGAGGGGTATGGGGGAGTATTAATGTGTGAGTATACTGCGGGACCTGTGACGTATGAGTTGGGTATATATGAGGGGTATCAATGTGTTTGCATACTGGGGGGGGGCGTACACGTTATATATAACGTTAGTGGGGGACGTACACATTGTATATAACGTTAGTGGGGGACGTACACGTTGTATATAACGTTAGTGGGGGGTGTACACATTGTATATAACGTTAGTGGGGGCGTACACATTATATATATAACGTTAGTGGGGGCGTACACATTATATATATAACGTTAGTGGGGGCGTACACATTATATATATATAACGTTAGTGGGGGCGTACACATTATATATATATAACGTTAGTGGGGGCGTACACATTATATATATATAACGTTAGTGGGGAGTGTACACATTATATAAATATAACGTTAGTGGGGGCGTACACATTATATATATAACGTTAGTGGGGGCGTACACATTATATATATATAACGTTAGTGGGGAGTGTACACATTATATATATAACGTTAGTGGGGGCGTACACATTATATATATAACGTTACTGGGGACACAATCGCAGCTACAATAAGGGAATAACAAACCTTTTTCAGGATGTGGAGAATAGATTGTTTCTCGGTATCTTTGGCGCTTTCACCTGAAAATACAAATACGTAGAACATGGATTACACACAGAATACCCCATCTATCCCCCTCACATACACAGAGACCTCATTATATTCTACATAATACATAGATATTACTATGTGTTCTGTATCTGTGAGACACAGATCAGTGTACATATTATCAGTGAGAGAGTGTAGCACATATGTGGTCTGTTGTAATGAGCAGGACCACAGTGTGTGTGTGTGTGTGTGTATGTGTGTATGTATATATAATGTGTGTGTATATATAATGTGTGTGTGTGTGTATGTGTGTATGTGTATATATATATATATATATATATATATATATATATGTGTGTGTGTGTATATATAATGTGTGTGTATATATAATGTGTGTGTATATATAATGTGTGTGTATATATTGTGTGTGGATAGATAGAGATAGAGATATTATACATTTACACAAATGTAGAGACACAATATCACAAAGCAGACTTGCATTTCAGGATTGCACTCTTGCATTGCCATAAATTACCCCTGGGGGGCGGTGTGGAGGGGCGGTGTTACCCCTGGGGGCCGGTGTTACCCCTGGGGGTGTCTATATTGGGTCTCAGTCATAACCCACCTTTTTCTAGTAAGTCTTTCTTCATCTCCACCTCGTTCTGGCCGCTGTTCTTCAGGTTAATCACCGTGTAATAGTGGTAGAAATCCTGCAATACACGTCACATGTTACTGACGGTGATGTACACAATCTCCTCGCACACGCCAGTCACATACTCTCTGTGCCTTATATTATTATTACATACTACTCCTACTCATTCTGCTCACATGATCCCGTCTGACCGTTATTACCTGCTGTATCCTGTGACCTACAGCTGACTCTCACATCCACACCCGGTGAGACAACTCTCTGCCTGCAAATCACAGTCCTGATCCACAGTAAGCAGTCAGGGGAACCGGCCACAGTCACCAGCAATGAGGCGCTGCAGCAGCTCTACCAGCTGAGGTGCCGGTGAAGGAGTCAGGTATCTATAGTCTCCTATAACTGTTGTGCAGCTGCAGTCGGCGGTGTCTGGTGGCCGAGTAACCCCGGTAGCAGCGGACTGTCTGTACAGAGAGGAGGACAGGGTGGCAGGATCTGCCCATCCATAGCCACATACACCTGGCACATGGGTATATTGGCACCAACAACTCTCCCTCAAATGTCACTCCTACTAATTCTACGTCATCAGATGCGCAGCCGCCTAATGAGCCCAGCGCTACTGAGCGGTATAAAGAGAAGGGAATAAGATGCTACAACACTGCAAATCACAAGATTTCCAGGCTCTGGAACAGGAGACCGTGAATTCAGAAGTCTCTAATATCCGAAAAGATATCTCCCACTTGGACACCAGACTTAACGCCCTAGAGAAACTTTATGAGGCCTCTGGTGACGTCTGAACAAACCTCTGAGAGACTGAACATCAGTGTGTGCTAGAGACACAACAACCTACACAGCAAGAGTGGTCACTACAACATTCCAGAGGACCCCTCTCGGGAGACCCTACACAACTAGAGGTGCAAATAGGTGTGAGCAAAATGCAGCTGCCTCCACTGTGTTACCAACACTTTTATTCCATAAACTTTTCCATCATTATCCTGAAATACTGCTCGGTTTTACCTTGTTTAAGTTTTGTTTTGTTTCTTTAACAATTTGACGTGAGGAGAAGAACTGCGTCCTCCGCCGAAAAAAAGGTGCAATCTGAGTCTCATTAAAAATACAGAATAAAAACCGAAGGCCGACAGCTCTGAGCTGGTCCAAAGTTCAAGACCTTCTGTATAGTGTAAATGGCCGGGTGCCCCTAACACTACACCCCTTCAGTTCATTTCCAGAATCTTGCAAATTGAAAATCTGCACTTCTAGGAGAACAAGGAGCCCCCGTCCTCCATCGCCCACACTCCACGCACCTTCTTTCATCACCCTGTGCCAACTCCTGCACCATACACCAAGGCGATATGCCGTAAATGTAAGAGCACTTGGGAGAGTCACAGCGGAACACAGGTTGATTCTACTCTTTGGCCGCAATGTACTTCATAAATAACTTTACTTTTTTTTTTCTTTTTAGTAAATACTGTTTATTGGGACATCGCAAAAGAAACAATAATACGGACACACCATGAATAATAATAAACAAAGAAAGGACAAGTTGTCTTGTGTAGAACAGTATACAAAGGCCACAATAGTTAGTTTAGTTTTGACCTATGAAAAAAAACGACTTTCTAGATACAGTCCTCAGTGAGGGACATTTTAACATTTATCGGTGAAATAAGTGAGTAGAGGGGAGAAAAGGGAGCGGTCAGGAGGGACAGGGAGGAGATTAAAGAGAGCGGAAGTTCACACCAAGACAAAGAGCAGTAAGAGGGTAATACCCCCCTAAACAGAGCCTCATCCTATGGTAGATAGTGGCTGATTATGGTAAGGAGCCCGGGGAACTTTCTGGAAGGAAATGGAGGAGCCCCTGAGCATGCTGGTAATATGTTCCATTTGGTAAATGTGCCACACGCAGACTGATAGGCGTGCTGGAGGTGGTGGTAGTCAGTACTGTTGAAAGGTACTACACCTGCCGGTGGAGAGAACTTAATGTATTGTCTACACCAAAAGTAATTTACTTTATAGACCATCATACAAATCTCTATCTGGCTATTGTAACGTCAGTCCACCATCATACAAATCTCTATCTGGCTATTGTAACGTCAGTCCACCATCATACAAATCTCTATCTGGCTATTGTAACGTCAGTCCACCATCATACAAATCTCTATCTGGCTATTGTAACGTCAGTCCACCATCATACAAATCTCTATCTGGCTATTGTAACGTCAGTCCACCATCATACAAATCTCTATCTGGCTATTGTAACGTCAGTCCACCATCATACAAATCTCTATCTGGCTATTGTAACGTCAGTCCACCATCATACAATGATACCACCATCATACCACCTCTCCCATGGTAACCGCTGGGTGATGCACGGAGGTAGCATCGCACTCACCAGTTTGCCAAGTGCCAGGTACGACAGAAGAGCCAGTAAAACGACCGCACAGGCTGTGATAAAATAGCCAAACGCGCTGTCTTCCAGCGAGGAGCCACCTAGGAAGATACAAACTGGAGTTACTGGGAGAAAAGGGCAGATACTGGTTTACTGCGGCGCTGATGAGTTACCGATGACACTATAGATCAGACACTTGTGAATATTTGGGGATTATGCCCTCGGTGATAACCAGACTTGAACACATTGAAGAATTCATGTAACTGTGATAGACGTGGATCAGCCACGAGACGGGGTTGGCAGAAACAAAGGTCATGTAGAGAAATACTCACTGGCAATAGCACAGATCATAGCGAATGCAGCAAATGTCCCAGCTAGACCCTGACCACTCATGATCGGTGCCGTGTAGCTGGCCGGGAACAGTGCGGCCAATCCAAAGAGACTGCCCTGGAGGAGAGCACCGAATGCTGCAAGAGAGAGAGGTGATAATGGTTAGACACACGCAGTGACATTACATATAGATTACACACTAGTCCATGCTGCATAGTTCTAGTACATTATAACCCATCGGTCCGGTATTACAGAGACGGCTCAGAGAATATATTATATAATAAGGACAGGAAGAAGCATTTCCCAGTGACTGAAATCTCAACAAAGATCCAGTGAACTCTCAGATGTTTCATCCTCACATTATCCGGATTCTCTGTGGAGTTACACGGATCAGCGCACCTCTGTAGTACAAGTCTCCATCATGATAAATACATTACTCCATGACATTCCCTGTGGTTACAGTATAATAACAATCTGTCATTGGATTGCCAGACATGGACTCATAATCCTGCCCCTCTCAGGTACTTTTTATTGGCGTACGTTCATTCAGTTACATTTCCAGTCCTGAAACAAATTCCTCACATTCATAGCGGTGGTCACAGGGGTCACACTGCAGACTGGGACACGGGGGGTTGCACATAAAGATCAATCTTTTCATTATTATTATCATTTGATGTGAGTTTCTGATTTGCAGATGAAAATAACTGAATATTACACGTTAGATCTGCAGTTGACAGAGAGCTCTGCCGATGGCCGCGGGTGATGTTGGTGCAGTATGATGGTCAGGGCTCATTGGTGAGGAGTCAGCTGGTTGTTGTTATTTCATTGGTACGATGTGTGAGCACAGACCCTCATAGTGACTGACAGACAGACATAGACATCAGCCAAGAGAGGCCGCTCAATCCAAGCACTAAATCACAGAATCCAGGATATTTTGGTGTCTCTGAGGCCTGTGTGAGTGGTGGGAAGATGACTCCTCACAGGGGCTGATAGTGATCTTCTGCTGATGGCAGTTACCACCACATCTGGTAATGGTCTGATAGATCTTAATAGGATGATTATCTGACAGGCACCATGACGGACAGACACACACGCTCCTGGCCAAGGCGACGGATAGATAGACAGACACACACGCTCCTTGCCAAGGCGACAGACAGACACACACACTCCTGGCCAAGGCGACGGATAGATAGACAGACAGACACACACACTCCTGGCCAAGGCGACGGATAGATAGACAGACAGACACACACGCTCCTGGCCAAGGCGACGGATAGATAGACAGACAGACACACACGCTCCTTGCCAAGGCGACGGATAGATAGACAGACAGACACACACGCTCCTTGCCAAGGCGACGGATAGATAGACAGACAGACACACACGCTCCTTGCCAAGGCGACGGATAGATAGACAGACAGACACACACGCTCCTTGCCAAGGCGACGGATAGATAGACAGACAGACACACACGCTCCTTGCCAAGGCGACGGATAGATAGACAGACAGACACACACGCTCCTTGCCAAGGCGACAGACAGACACACACAGCCACAGCGATGGGTGGACAAACAGATACGCACAGTGACGGACAGACAGACACATTTTAGCGTTGGGTTGATCTCCCACCACTCACAGTTGATGAAGATGATTTTGATCATGGTTAAGGTGAAAAATGTGACTGGTGAGAAAGAAATCTTCACAAATATGGCGGTCAGCAGGAAGACCAGGAAAATAGCTGCCAGGCTGCCGGCAATTCGGATATTCTGAGGGATCCTAGACAGGGAGATAGAAGTTCACAGTCAGAGTCTATCGGAGCGGTTCCTTCCTGTAATATAACACACCACAAGCACACAATATATACATGTAATCCAGAAGGATCTGTTGTGTTAGTATTTATCTGGAACACTTGTACGCTACAAGAGAAACACAACCTATATATATTAGAAGTACATTAGAAGTTGCTTTGGCATTCCATGCCCTGTATAATATAATTCTGCCCACATGGTTCATGAGGTGACGTCTGATATACGATATATGACAGTTCCCAGGTCGCAGTGCCGTGGTGCTGACGGTGACTTACCTGCGGTGCAGGATAGAGTTGAGGCAGGTGAAGATCAGCAGGGGCAGCATGGCGCATAGTGTCATGACATTGTTGAACTTGCTCTGTAGCTGGGTCCGCGGTGGCTCTAGAGTCCTGGCCTGAGTGTCATTGGTGTCGTATATTTGAGATAAGTCACTGACGGGTGGAGATGAGACGGTGAGACTCTCGTTACCAGCACTGCGATCTAGAGCCATCATCTCGTCCACAGGCTCAGCGAGACGGCTGGTAAAATACTTAGACAGGAGAAGGAGATGATCAGAGAGAAGAACATACCTAGACCTTTGGAGAGAGCACCCACCCTAGATAGGCAGTGAGAAGAAGTCCCATCAGGTAGAGCACATACAATACGTTAGTGTCCTACCTCCCTTGGTGACATCCCCTAAGGCTTTCTGAGGTCTCTGCATGAACTTATCAGAGTGATGATATTGTTACTGACCTCAGCTTGGTCCTGACCTATCCCTGTTCCTGGCTTCTCCTGATTCAGTATCTGCTGGATCTCACTATCACCTCTACGCAGATGGCGCCAATATCCATCCTCTCCGGATCTCTCACCATCTGTGTCGGCCGTGTTACTGTCTATCTGTCCTCTCATCAGCTCAAACTCAATCTTCCATATGCTGAGCTAATAATACTCCCTCCAGCCAACAGAGCACCTCAATATCTGCTATATATATATATCTATATAATAAACTCCTCACATTCGCTGTCCTGTGTTCCCACATCCAATCTGTATCTAAATCATGTCACACATCTAAGAAACATTTCCAGAATCCTCACATATCTCACACAAAACGCTGCTAAATCTTTAATTTCATCTTGTATTAACTGTTCCAATTCCCTCCTTTCTGGTGTTTCCCGAATCAGACTCTCACCCTAAAGTCTATTGTTGATGCAGCGGCCAGATTGATTTTCCCTGTAGAACATTCTTTTCATGCTGCTCCGCTCTCTCGGTGCCGACATTGATCACTGTATATTATAGAATCTAAAAACATACATTTATTCTCCTGCACTCAACCCTCTGACCCCGAACCTACAAAGCTATGTGCCCGAAGCGCACAGCTCCAATAAGTGCTTTCTTCAAACGCTATCTGGCTGGACCAATATGTGACACTTAACATGTATCAAACTTCTTCGCCCTTATTGGGTGTAAGCTTACATGCAGCGCCCTCTGACCACTTTGTCTGTCTGTTAATTTACAGTCTTGTTTAATTACTGTTTGTTCCCAGTTGTGAAGCTGCAGAATGTTCTGGCGCGATATAAATACATGTTAATAATAACATACACTGGTCTGACCCTGAATACCCAGACTTCCTTATCTCTCCATGTTGCAGCAGATGTCCTGGCAGCTGATTTTAGTTGTAATACAGAGTCACCGGCTTACCATGGTGGCAGTCATGAAAAAGTTCCATGGCAGCAGGGTGCCGAGTCCAAGCATGAAGAATATTAACCAGACAGCATTGTACCTGTGTGAGAGAGGAAAGTGAGATCACCGGACCCCACCTGTCACTCCTGCCCCCCACCTGTCACTCCTGCCCCCCACCTGTCACTCCTACCCCCCCACCTGTCACTCCTGCCCCCCCACCTGTCACTCCTGCCCCCCACCTGTCACTCCTACCCCCCCACCTGTCTCTTCCCACCCCCACCTGTCACTCCTGCCCCCCCACCTGTCACTCCTGCCCCCCCACCTGTCTCTTCCCACCCCCACCTGTCACTCCTGCCCCCCCACCTGTCACTCCTGCCCCCCCCACCTGTCACTCCTGCCCCCCCACCTGTCACTCCTGCCCCCCCCCACCTGTCACTCCTGCCCCCCCCACCTGTCACTCCTGCCCCCCCACCTGTCACTCCTGCCCCCCACCTGTCACTCCTGCCCCCCCACCTGTCTCTTCCCACCCCCACCTGTCACTCCTGCCCCCCACACCTGTCACTCCTGCCCCCCACCTGTCACTCCTGCCCCCCACCTGTCACTCCTACCCCCCCACCTGTCTCTTCCCACCCCCACCTGTCACTCCTGCCCCCCCACCTGTCACTCCTGCCCCCCCACCTGTCACTCCTGCCCCCCCACCTGTCTCTTCCCACCCCCACCTGTCACTCCTGCCCCCCACACCTGTCACTCCTGCCCCCCACCTGTCACTCCTGCCCCCCACCTGTCACTCCTACCCCCCCACCTGTCTCTTCCCACCCCCACCTGTCACTCCTGCCCCCCCACCTGTCACTCCTGCCCCCCCACCTGTCACTCCTGCCCCCCCACCTGTCTCTTCCCACCCCCACCTGTCACTCCTGCCCCCCCCACCTGTCACTCCTGCCCCCCACACCTGTCACTCCTGCCCCCCCCACCTGTCACTGCTGCCCCCCCCACCTGTTACTCCTGCCCCCCCCACTTGTCTCTTCCCACCCCCACCTGTGGTTTCCTGCCCCCCCACCTGTCACTCCTGCCCCCCACCTGTCACTCCTGCCCCCCCCACCTGTCACTCCTGCCCCCCCCACCTGTCTCTTCCCACCCCCACCTGTCACTCCTGCCCCCCCCACCTGTTACTCCTGCCCCCCCCACTTGTCTCTTCCCACCCCCACCTGTGGTTTCCTGCCCCCCCACCTGTCACTCCTGCCCCCCCCACCTGTCACTCCTGCCCCCACCTGTGGTTTCCTGCCCCACTCTGTGACTCCCTGCCCAAAACATATAAAAACATGGATCTTTCTTATATGGAGTTATTCCTATACACAACTACATTCATGGAAGGTGCTGTGAAACTCCACTAAAGCGGGATATTCCTTTAAGATATTCTGGGATAGGTGGTGGCCATGTTTCTGGCATTTGGAGTGAAAAACTACAGTTCCCATCATCCTTCAGGACTTTGGAGGGAAAGAGCTGAACTGCAGGAAGGGGGAGATAGGGAGAAACAGCAGAGACTGTGAATGTCCAAGCTGTATGTAAATGACCCTTAGTGTAAAGACACCTGAGTGAGTAATCCATACTTGCCAACTTTGGCAGAATGATATCCGGGAGGGGGCTCCGTCATGGCCGCATGAATTGCCCCATTAGGCCCCAACCCTGTCAAATGTTACCAATATTGGCCTTGGTGACGCAATTATCCCCCACCCCCTTCACCAACGTACAGGGCAGGCTGCGGGAGGCTGCCCTGCTCTCCTGGGAGTCCAGGAGAACTTCCAAGAATTCGGGAGTCTCCCGGACATTCTGGGAGTGTAGGACAGATATGGAGTTGTCATGTGCACTCACCCACACTGCACACTCCATGCATTAAAGTAAATTAAAGTATTAACCCTCGATTAACCAGCTCAGGGCTAGGTAACCTTGTCCATCTGATTGACTGCACATTAATCTTACTGGACCAATAAGCAACTGTGACAGAAAGAGACAGATGGCCCTTTATTAGTGCATCGTTCTCCAGAAGGGGCCCCCAATGTTTAAATGCTGAATAGAACTATTAGATTGCTTAGTAAAGTAAGGCCTTCACCGATAGAGTTTAATATATATATATATACATATATATATACATATACACATCTATTCCGCTGCTAGGGTGGATGCCTACTGTACCTGCTGGGCTCTGTCTATAACTGCATGTGGTTTAGTACTGTGTATTGTACATCTGAATGCCATTCAAGCCAAGGGCTACGTTTATTGCCAATCCTATAGCCGGGACAAGACTTGGAGTCCACATGCTTTTAAATAAAACTGTATTCATTAAGCCTTATAGTGACGCTCAGTTGCTCCTCTACGTGGTCTGGATCCTACTGAGACAACTCGGATGACAAGCATCGGAGAAAGAAGAGTCTGTAGGTCCACGTACGTTATATTATCCTAAAGACTTTGTACCCATACCATCACCCCGGGGCCATCACAGAGCCAGGAACACTAAGTGGTCACAGACACTTACCTGTCCTTTGGTGGGTTAGTCATGGCCAATCAGAATATCGCTCTTAATTTCAGCCAGGTATTAAAATTCTGTAGAGGAAGAACAGAGCACTTGATAATTAATGTTCCTTATGTCCTAAAGCCCCATAAATAAATTATTGGACAACTGTGACATGTTTAATTATACGCCCATCGTTTTACTCTCCAATACCCCAACATGGGACACACATCTGGCAATATTATGGATATATGGTGACGGGTGAATGAGGTAAGTGCCCCAAGGTGAGTGCTCAGCTTTAATGAGAGATGCAGGAAATAATAGATAATACAGAGTCCTGGTGTCTCCTCACTCTCAGGACACATGTAATACAGACAGTCCCGGTGTCCCCTCACTCTCAGGACACATGTAATACAGACAGTCCCGGTGTCCCCTCACTCTCAGGACACATGTAATACAGACAGTCCCGGTGTCCCCTCACTCTCAGGACACATGTAATACAGACAGTCCCGGTGTCCCCTCACTCTCAGGACACATGTAATACAGACAGTCCCGGAGTCCCCTCACTCTCAGGACACATGTAATACAGACAGTCCCGGTGTCCCCTCACTCTCAGGACACATGTAATACAGACAGTCCCGGTGTCCTCACTCTCAGGACACATGTAATACAGACAGTGCCGGTGTCCCCTCACTCTCAGGACACATGTAATACAGACAGTCCCGGTGTCCCCTCACTCTCAGGACACATGTAATACAGACAGTCCCGGTGTCCCCTCACTCTCAGGACACCTGTAATACAGACAGTCCTGGTGTCCCCTCACTCTCAGGACACATGTAATACAGACAGTCCCGGTGTCCCCTCACTCTCAGGACACCTGTAATACAGACAGTCCCGATGTCCCCTCACTCTCAGGACACATGTAATACAGACAGTCCCGGTGTCCCCTCGCTCTCAGGACACATGTAATACAGACAGTCCTGGTGTCTCCTCACTCTCAGGACACATGTAATACAGACAGTCCTAGTGTCCCCTCACTCTCAGGACACATGTAATACAGACAGTCCCGATGTCCCCTCACTCTCAGGACACATGTAATACAGACAGTCCCGGTGTCTCCTCACTCTCAGGACACATGTAATACAGACAGTCCTGGTGTCCCCTCACTCTCAGGACACATGTAATACAGACAGTACCGGTAAGAGGAGACATAATACAGATAGTAAGAAATAGGGTTCTAAAGTGTTATTATGTCAGAGTTTTGTGTCACTTTCTATATAGATCTAAGTGCAGACTGATGTTATTTGGTGTTTCCAGTAACCATTTCTTCCTTATCCGTCCCTTCCACATAAGGGTTTATGAGAGATTCACATGCTCTGCGTATCCCTTGTCTCTCGGGTCTCAGTTACCCTGATTGGGCATTAGGGGCATCAAGGAGCTGTGGGTACTTTGAGTTGAGCTCCAGTTACTTAGTGTTAGGTTAGGTCCGTCCCATGGATGGCACGGGGCCACCTGTGGAGAGCTGGTGGTACCATCGTGCACACAGTGAGGGGATCGGGGTGTGTAGAGGACACGGGTGGATGCATCAATTTGGCAGCTGTGGTGGAGAAATTTCGGTGGACCCCACCTTAAGTTGGGGTAAGTTGAAATCCAGACCGTCTATAGCTTTCTATCCACTCCCCATAGAGTTTGTTCATCTGTTATAGGTCTATTATTGTGTAAAAATCTCCAGTAACTGTGAAGTGCACTGACCTTCGGAGGCAGGTAGATGGCGCTCCTGCTCACATAAAGAAACATTGCGGCTCCTCAGATTTGGCGGTTTTATTGGTGGTAAAAGACAAGTAATACCACTTTAACCCGGGATATTGCCGGGGAACAGGGCAGTAAAGATAAGAAGATTCCCGGGTCGGGCGGGTTCATACTGCACCTGCCCGACCCGGGTTTTAGAAAAAAAAAAGTGAAAAAAAAGATTTTAATTAAAAAAAATACATAAGAAATGTTTACTTAACTTATTTTCAGCCAGCGGTGTCTCCGGTGCGTTGCCGGCTGTCAGGGGGACCTCTGGGTACTAAAATTACGTAATTTCTAGTCCATTAGAAATTTTTTACAGAATGAATGGTGAGACCCGGGAATTACACGGGTTGCACCATTCATACTGCAGGCTAGTGGGGTCCAACACGGGAATTACCCCTCGCAAAATCCTGGGTCTAAGTCCCGGGATTTTAGACCCGGGATTTTGTGGTTGGACTATTCATACTGCACCAAGACCCGGGTCGTTTCAGCTCGACCCAGGAAAAACCTGGGATTTTGGTGCAGTATGAAAGGGGTATAACAATATATCAGACACTTGCAGGAATCAGATTACAGCTTCTGGTTGGTTGTTACAGGTTTTTGGTGAGGTTTTAAGTTATTGCAGGGGGCAGTATTTGAACATCTGTAGGGGGCAGTATTCTGGGGTCTGTAGGGTGCAGTTTTCGGGGGTCTGTAGGGAGCAGTTTTCGGGGGTCTGTAGGGAGCAGTTTTCGGGGGTCTGTAGGGAGCGGTATTCTGGGGTCTGTAGGGGGTAGTATTCTGGGGTCTGTAGGGGGCAGTATTCGGGGGTCTGTAGGGGGCAGTATTCTGGGGTATGCAGGGGGCAGTATTTGGCTGTATGTAGAGGACAGTATTACGGGCGTCTGTAGGGGGTAGTATTCGGGAGTATGTAGGGGGCAGTATTCGGGGGTATGTAGGGGCAGTATTCGGGGGTCTGTAGGGGGCAGTATTCGGGGGTATGTAGGGGGCAGTATATGGGGGTATGTAGAGGACAGTATTACGGAGGTCTGTAGGGGGCAGTATTCGGGGGTATGTAGGGGGTAGTATTCGGGGGTCTGTATTGGGCAGTATTATGGGGGTCTGTAGGGGGTGGTATTCGTGGGTCTGTATGGAGCAGTATTCTGGGGTCTGTATGGGGCAGTATTTGGGGGTATGTAGAGGACAGTATTACGGGGGACTGTAGGGGGCAGTATTCGGGTGTATGTAGGGAGCAGTGTTCGGGGGTATGTATGGGGCAGTATTCTGGGGTCTGTAGGGGGCAGTATTTGGGGGTATGTAGAGGACAGTATTACGGGGGACTGTAGGGGGCAGTATTCGGGTGTATGTAAGCTCTTAGTCAATCTTCCCCTCCCTACATCTCCAATCTCATCTCTACCTACACTCCTAGCCGCCCCCTCCCCTCTGCCTGTGACCGCCGCCTCACTGATCACCTCCTCTCACTCCCGTCTTCAGGACTTTGCCCGGGCTGCTCCCCAGCTGTGGAACGATCTTCCACGTTCAATCAGGTTAGCATCTACTCTCAAAGGCTTCAAGCGTGCCCTTAAGACTCATTTCTTTATTCAAGTCTATCAGTCCTCCTAACTCTCTTGTCCTGGCTCTCTCTCCCCTAGTTAGTACCACCCTTTATGTGTCTCCCCCTTTCCTTTAGGTTGTCAGCTCTCATGAGCAGGGCCCTCTTTCCTTGTGTGCTCCTTCTACTGTTCCTTCACCCTCTGTACCTCTTGGCTGCTTCCCTAGCCCTGTTTTCCCTGTTTTATTAATCTTCGGCCTTCTTCTTGAATATAATCTGATCTGCTTTACCCTGTCACCTGTGTTTGTATATATTTGTGTATCATGTTGTGTCTTGGTTCTGTTTTCTGTATATGTATATGTAATGTACGGCACTGCGGACCCTTTGTGGCGCCTTATAAGTCAAAGATAATAATAATAATAATAATGTAGGGAGCAGTGTTCGGGGGTATGTAGGGGGCAGTATTTGGGGGTATGTAGAGGACAGTATTACGGAGGTCTATAGGGGGCAGTATTCGGGGGTATGTAGGGGGTAGTATTCGGGGGTCTGTAGGGGGCAGTATTTGGGGGTATGTAGAGGACAGTATTACGGGGGACTGTAGGGGGCAGTATTCGGGGGTATGTAGGGGGTAGTATTCGGGGGTCTGTAGGGGGCAGTATTTGGGGGTATGTAGAGGACAGTATTACGGAGGTCTGTAGGGGGCAGTATTCGGGGGTATGTAGGGGGTAGTATTCGGGGGTCTGTAGGGGGCAGTATTTGGGGGTATGTAGAGGACAATATTACGGGGGACTGTAGGGGGCAGTATTCGTGGGTCTGTAGGGGGCAGTATTCGGGTGTCTGTAAGGGGGCCTGCACAGACATCTGGACACAGTTACAATGATCACCCGGCCCATACACTATAACTACACAACGCATGTTTCTGCCTGTGTCATGTAATCTGTACACAGACCTCACATCTGTCTCCTGGATCACCTCTCGCCCCTCGCTCATGATGTTATGTAACAGGGAGGTGATTATCTGACAAAACTGTCCCAGCTGAGTAAAGTCCTCCAAATTCCCCTAAAAAATGATAAAGCGGCTCTGGGAGTCAGGGATTGTGCTGTGGACGGACGCCAGAGGAATCTGGGTGGAGGAAAAGATGCAGAAAATGGAAAGTCCAGTGAAAAATAAAACTCAGAGTTATTGTCCGATGGCTCCGGTCCAGTAATACAGAACCAGGCTCTGGGCAAAGATCCATCACTGGGCCCCAGAGATCACAAGTTCCCCCCAGGTAATAATACAGCAAAATGTACAACAACCATCAGAATCTACTGACCTGAGCCGACAGCTCGTGTGATAATGTATTTATGTCTGATTTTCACACTGCAGGTAACACACACCTAGATATACACACACCTAGATATACACACACACCTAGATATACACACCTAGATATACACACCTAGATATACACACACCTAGATATACACACCTAGATATACACACACCTAGATATACACACCTAGATATACACACCTAGATATACACACACCTAGATATACACACCTAGATATACACACACCTAGATATACACACACACCTAGATATACACACCTAGATATACACACCTAGATATACACACCTAGATATACACACACCTAGATATACACACCCCTAGATATACACACACACCTAGATATACACACCTAGATATACACACACCTAGATATACACACCTAGATATACACACACCTAGATATACACACAAAGCACACACCTAGATATACACACCTAGATATACACACACCTAGATATACACACACCTAGATATACACACCTAGATATACACACACCTAGATATACACACACCTAGATATACACACCTAGATATACACACCTAGATATACACACACCTAGATATAAACACACCTAGATATACACACACCTAGATATACACACAAAGCACACACCTAGATATACACATGATACAAACACCTAGATATACACACCTAGATATACACACACCTAGATATACACATGATACAAACACCTAGATATACACACCTAGATATACACACACCTAGATATACACACCTAGATATACACACAAAGCACACACCTAGATATACACATGATACAAACACCTAGATATACACACACACCTACATATACACATGATACAAACACCTAGATATACACACACCTAGATATACACACCTAGATATACACACACCTAGATATACACACACCTAGATATACACACCTAGATATACACACCTAGATATACACATGATACAAACACCTAGATATACACACACCTACATATACACATGATACAAACACCTAGATATACACACCTAGATATACACACACCTAGATATACACACCTAGATATACACACACCTAGATATACACACCTAGATATACACACACCTAGATATACACACCTAGATACACACACCTAGATATACACACACCTAGATATACACACCTAGATATACACACACCTAGATATACACATGATACAAACACCTAGATATACACACACCTACATATACACATGATACAAACACCTAGATATACACACCTAGATATACACACACCTAGATATACACACCTAGATATACACACACCTAGATATACACACACCTACATATACACATGATACAAACACCTAGATATACACACCTAGATATACACACACCTAGATATACACACCTAGATATACACACACCTAGATACAAACACCTAGATATACACACCTAGATATACACACACCTAGATACAAACACCTAGATATACACACCTAGATATACACACCTAGATATACACACACCTAGATACAAACACCTAGATATACACACCTAGATATACACACACCTAGATATACACACCTAGATATACACACACCTAGATACAAACACCTAGATATACACACACCTAGATATACACATGATGCTCACACCTAGTAAGGAGGAAGGATGGCTCTACAGGATCTATGTCTATGCAGATGTTGAGATGAGTATGATATTCTTATTAAGATGACAGACTGGAGCATATTCATATGTATTCTTAGTATATATTAATCATATAGCTGCCCTACAGGCAGGGAGACAGGCAAGAGGGGCCCCTTGTTACAGGAAGGGAGACAGGCAAGAGGGGCCCCTTGTTACAGGCAGGGAGACAGGCAAGAGGGGCCCCTTGTTATAGGCAGGGAGACAGGCAAGAGGGGCCCCTTGTTACAGGCAGGGAGACAGGCAAGAGGGGCCCCTTGTTACAGGCAGGGAGACAGGCAAGAGGGGCCCCTAGTTACAGGCAGGGAGACAGGCAAGAGGGGCCCCTTGTTACAGGAAGGGAGACAGGCAAGAGGGGCCCCTTGTTACAGGCAGGGAGACAGGCAAGAGGGGCCCCTTCTTACAGGCAGGGAGACAGGCAGGCAAGAGGGGCCCCTTGCTACAGAGAGAGATCTTGCCCTGTGACAGTTACCTCAGCAGACAGGGTAATTCCTGGCTGTGTCACACTGATGTATAAATAGATATTACACTGTCCTAATCCTGTCTACGTGAACATGTGACCGCGGCGTATTGAGCGACAGCATCAATTACAGCACAGAGTACTATAAATAGCTCTGTACCCGGCAGGGGGTAGGAGGGCAATAAGGTATGACAGGGCCACAATCTGATTTATAAATATTTTATAATTTCCAGGAAGCGGCATTTTTAGCACAGCCCCCCGAGGGCTTATTATTATTATTTATAAGGCACCACAGATTCTGTAGCGCCAGAAGCAGAAGCAAGTAACAAATAGATGGAGTAATACACAAGTTTGGAGAGGAGCAAGAGGGCGGAGCGGAGTGGCCGGGTAGGTATGTACCTCGAGATAAAGTCAGAAATGTAAGGAGGAGAAGTGTTGGTAATGACTTTGTAAGTGAGGGTGAGGAGCTGGAACTGAATTCTGAAACAGATTGGGAGCCTATGAAGGGATTTACGCGGAAGAGGTGCGGTGGGAGAGGGAGATGAGCAGCAGCATTCTATATGGATTGAAGGTCAAAAATATGAGAGTCAGAAAGGCCAGTGAGAAGGAGGCTGTAATAGTGGAGACAACAAAGGATGAGTAAATAGACCAGGATTTTGGTTGCTTCCTGAGAGAGGAAGAGATGGATGAAGGAAGTTGAAGAATGAGGGACCGAATGTGAGGTGTATAGCTGAGGGCAGAGTCAAGGGTGGCTTCAGGACAGCGGGCTTGGGTGACAGAAGAGAGAATTATGTTGTCAACCAAGAAGGAGATATTGGGAGGGTTAGGAACATTGACAGGAGGAAAGATGATGAGCTCGGATTTGGAGATGTTGAGTTTCAGGAAGCGCTGTGACATCCAGGTAGTTACAGCAGAGAGACAGCTGGATACCTTGGTTAGGAAGGTGGGAGAGAGATCAGAGGGAGGAGGAAAATTAGATTTGCGTGTCATCAGCGGAGAGATGGTATTGGAGGCCAAATGAATGAATAAGTTCCCCAAGAGAGGTGGTGTAGACAGAGAAGAGCAGAGGACCAAGGACGGAGCCTTGTGGGACTCCAATAGGAAGAGGGAAGAGGGGAAGAGTTGGAAGCAGAGATGCTAAAGGAGCAACCAGAGAGGTAGGAGGCAATACCAGGAGAGAGCTGTTTTACAATGACCTAGGGAGTGAAGGGAGGTGAGAAGAGAATGATTGATGGTGCCAAAAGCAGCAGAGAGGTCGAGGAGTACAGAAGGGAGAAGCGACCTTTGGACTTATCTAGTGTAAGTTATTTGTTACTTTAGTGAAAGCAGTTTGAGTTGAGTGAAGGGGACAGAAGGCAGACTGGAGAGGGTCAAGTAGAGAGAGTGGGAAGAGACAAAATTGGTCAGATGATTGAAGACAAGTCATTTGAGAATTTTAGAAACAAAAGGGAAGCAGTGATAAAGGGCGAAAGTTGGAGAAAGGAGATGGGTCAATAGAGGGTTTCTTGAAAATAGGGGAGATGAGAGCATGCTTGAAGCCTGAAGGGAAGATACCAGTGGAGAGAGATGTTAAGGAGGTGAGCAAGGTGACAACAAGCATTGGGAGAGAGGGAGCAGAGGAACTTGGAGGGAACAGGGTTAAGAGGACAGGTTGTAGAAGAGGAGGAGAGAGTAGTGAGGATCTCAGACACAGTAGGGTAGGAGCCAAGGGTGGCAGAGGGAGTGATAGAGAGGTAACAGATATCATTGTGGATAGAGTCAATTTTGTCTTTGAAGTAGGTGACAAAGTTGAGAGCGGTGACGTACAATGGGGGAGGAGGTGGGGGAGGAAACAGTAGAGAATTAATGATAATGAAGAGGTGTCATGACTTGTTGGGCAGGGAGATGAGGGATGTGAAATAGGCTTGTTTGGCAAGGGAGAGGGCAGAATAGTAGGAGGAAAGGATGAATTTTTTTGTGGATGAAGTCGATGATAGCATGGGAGCTCTTCCATTGGCGTTCAGAGGACCGGGAGTACTTTTGAAGAAGATGAGTAAGAGGGGAAGGCCAGGGTTGGGGTTTAGATTGACGGAGACAAAGTGGGGTGGCTGGAACTCCAGTATCAAGGGCAACAGATGGTGAAGATTTATAAAGAGAGACAGTGGCATTGGAGCATGATATTGTAGAAATGGGAGCAAGGAGGGGTTCGAGGGAGGATGCAAAGAGGATGGGGTAAATGCTGTTGACAAGAGGCAGCATGCGAGTGACTTTGGGTGGGAGGGGGGGTAAAGAGTAAAGAGAGGGCAAAGGAAATAAGATTGTGGTCAGAGAGGGAGAAGACAGAATTGGAGATGTAACAGAAATGGGAGAACACTAAGTTCAGGGAGTGACCATCATGATGGGTGGCGGAAGTTGGCCATTGGAAGAGGCCAAAGAAGGAAGTGAGAGTTAGGAGTCTAGGGGCAACGGTAGTAATAGGAGTGTAAGTAGGGATGTTAAAATCCCCAATAATAATAGTGGGAAGATCAGAAGAGAGGAAACTGGAAAGCCAGGCGGCAAAGTTATCAAGATATTGGGAAGAAGGGCCAAGGGGACGATAGATGACAGCAACAAGATGGTGAAGAGTGGAGAAGAAACCTATGGAGTAAGCTTGAAAGGAGGAGAAGGAGAGGGAGGGTTCAGGGGGGATAACACTAAAGTTGCAGCTAGGAGACAGTAGGGCACCAACACCACCTCCTTGGCAGTCCCCAGGACGGGAAGTGTGGGAGAATGGAAGACCCCAGTGGGGGAGTGCAGCAAGGGAAGCAGTATCAGAGGGGGAGATCCATGTTTCTGTAATGGTCAGCAGACCAAAGGAATGGGAGAGGAAGAGGTCATGAATAATGGGAGAGAGTTTGTTACAGACAGATCTTCCATTCTAGGTCAGGGGAAGATGTGTAAGAGGAAGGATGGGAATAAGGTTAGCGGGACTGGATGTCCGGGAGGGACAAGGTGATATGTGGTGGAGGAGGGAGTGACAGCGGATAGAGGGTATAGGCTTCGGTCTGTAGTATGGAGTAATGATGTTGGGAGCCATGTGGGGGAATGAGTGGAAATGTTGACTGGAGAGTAATAAGGTAAAGGAGATAGTAATTGAGACCTTGAAGAGTCATGAAATAGAAGAGTGAGCCAAAGTCCAGTTCAAATCCAGGTTAAACTCAGTTTCAACTCTTCATACTTGTGATGGCAGCAAAACCTTGAGCAGGCTTGAAAATACAATGATTAGACAGAGGACTTTGGATCAGCTGTTGCAGGGAAGGGGGTGGCTGAGCAATTAGTACAGGCCGAATAACAGAGGGGATGTTACAGGGAAATAAACTGACAGATAAAACAAAATTTCTTCAGGTGAGTAGGAGATAAGATCAGAGTCTTATTCACATAGAACCATAATAAATCATAACAATATGCATAATACTGTCCAACAGGAGTGTGATCCTGATATCTACCCATCTGTCTTTATATCACTAAATGATTAGACTGTAAGCTCATTAGTGGAGAGAACTCCCAAGCCGGATATCAGACTGCAGTATGCTCACTCCAGGGCCGGCTATCAGACTGCACTATGCTCACTCCAGGGCCGGCTATCAGACTGCACTATGCTCACTCCAGGGCCGGCTATCAGACTGCACTATGCTCACTCCAGGGCCGGCTATCAGACTGCACTATGCTCACTCCAGGGCCGGCTATCAGACTGCAGTATGCTCACTCCAGGGCCGGCTATCAGACTGCACTATGCTCACTCCAGGGCCGGCTATCAGACTGCACTATGCTCATTCCAGGGCCGGCTATCAGACTGCACTATGCTCACTCCAGGGCCGGCTATCAGACTGTGCTATGCTCACTCCAGGGCCGGCTATCAGACTGCAGTATGCTCACTCCAGGACCGGCTATCAGACTGCACTATGCTCACTCCAGAGCCGGCTATCAGACTGCGCTATGCTCATTCCAGGGCCGGCTATCAGATTGCACTATGCTCACTCCAGGGCTGGCTATCAGACTGCGCTATGCTCACTCCAGGGCCGGCTATCAGACTGCACTATGCTCACTCCAGGGCCGGCTATCAGACTGCACTATGCTCACTCCTGGTCCGGCTATCAGACTGCACTATGCTCACTCCAGGGCCGGCTATCAGACTGCAGTATGCTCACTTCTAGGTCGGCTATCAGACTGCGCTATGCTCACTCCAGGGCCGGCTATCAGACTGCACTATGCTCACTCCAGGGCCGGCTATCAGACTGCACTATGCTCACTCCAGGGCCGGCTATCAGACTGCACTATGCTCACTCCAGGGCCGGCTATCAGACTGCGCTATGCTCACTCCAGGGCCGGCTATCAGACTGCGCTATGCTCATTCCAGGGCCGGCTATCAGATTGCACTATGCTCACTCCAGGGCCGGCTATCAGACTGCACTATGCTCCCTCCAGGGCCGGCTATCAGACTGCACTATGCTCCCTCCAGGGCCGGCTATCAGACTGCACTATGCTCACTCCAGGGCCGGCTATTAGACTGCACTATGCTCACTCCTGGTGAATCAGGATCACAGATAGAGAACAAGCTATAGTTAAACAATACAATCACATTAGAGGACCTAGTGACAGTTCTGTTTTTAGCAAATACATTTTATGCAAACAACACGCCTTCTCTTTTCTACACAACTGTTTGTAATAATAACCATCTGTACATAGATACACACCTACATAACACACAGACACAGAAGTTTTGACTTTCATTATTTTGAATTGTGCATCTTTTTGTGAGAACCGTAATTCCTCCCCCCTGGACATCGCTGAGTGTCTGGAGAAGGAGAATTCTGCTTTATATTCAGTGAGTGCTCTGTGCAGTGTGTGCGAGTGAACTGATTATATTCCTGTATTTAATCTCCATTTATCTGACCGAGCTCGGTTCACATTGTGACCCTGTAGGACCTCGGATGCTCACATTCCCACAGACCCGCAGCTTCCCCAGATCAACATATCCTGTGCATATTTCTAAGCCCTTAGGGGAGTTTCAAGCCCTCAATGATTGGTCCGTTTGCCAAAATTACAGAAAAACAATGTGGTGGTCAGTGCACCAGTCTCATGGAACAGTAATAACACATTACAAATTCTCTGCGTATTCCAGACAGAGGTCAGCACGACACAGCGGGGCCCCAGTAATGTACAGCGCAGTGTGACACAGCGGGGCCCCAGTAATGTACAGCGCAGTGTGACACAGCGGGGCCCCAGTAATGTACAGCGCAGTGTGACACAGCGGGGCCCCAGTAATGTACAGCACAGTGTGACACAGCGGGGCCCCAGTAATGTACAGCGCAGTGTGACACAGTGGGGCCCCCAGTAATGTACAGCACAGTGTGACACAGCGGGGCCCCAGTAATGTACAGCGCAGTGTGACACAGCGGGGCCCCAGTAATGTACAGCACAGTGTGACACAGCGGGGCCCCAGTAATGTACAGCGCAGTGTGACACAGTGGGGCCCCCAGTAATGTACAGCACAGTGTGACACAGCGGGGCCCCAGTAATGTACAGCGCAGTGTGACACAGCGGGGCCCCAGTAATGTACAGCGCAGTGTGACACAGCGGGGCCCCAGTAATGTACAGCACAGTGTGACACAGCGGGGCCCCAGTAATGTACAGCGCAGTGTGACACAGTGGGGCCCCCAGTAATGTACAGCGCAGTGTGACACAGTGGGGCCCCAGTAATGTACAGTGCCGTGTGACACAGCGGGGCCCCAGTAATGTACAGTGCAGTGTGACACAGCGGGGCCCCAGTAATGTACAGTGCAGTCTGACACAGTGGGGCCCCAGTAACGTACAGTGCAGTGTGACACAGCGGGACCCCAGTATCCTACAGTGCAGTCTAACACAGCGGGGCCCCAGTAACGTACAGCGGTGTGACACAGCGGGGCCCCAGTAACGTACAGTGCAGTCTGACAGCGGGGCCCCAGTATTGTACAGTGTAGAGTGACACAGCGGGGCCCCAGTAATGAAGGGGTTAATGTGACAGAGGGGTGGGGGCTCGTGTTAATCGCCCAGTGAGGGAATAACATGGAGAGGAGGTGGAGGCGGTGGGGGAACAGCAGGGATAGAGTCTGGACTGGCTCAGAGACAGAACTGTGGGAGTCGCGGTGTGTAGTACAGGAGTAATAAATCTCTGTACGCCTCCCCCATAGTCTGAGCCTGGCACATACTGCACCTTCCTCCTTGTGCCTCCACCTCCAGGTTCCCAGGGGCTCATTACGTAGCTGCACCTGATTCTCATTTCTCCTGCGCTCCCAAGTGCTGGCTCCCTGTATATATATATATATATATATATATATATATATATACACACCAATTAGCCACAACATTATAACCACTGACAAGTGACGTGAATAACACTGATTATCTGGGTACAATGACACCTGACAAGAGGTGGGATATATTAGGCAGTAAGTGAACAGTCAGTTCTTGAAGTTGTTGTGTTGGAAGCGGAAGTATGGGAGACCGTAACGATCTTTGCGACTTTGACAAGGGTCAAATTGTGGTGACTAGAAGACTGGGTCAGAGCATCTCCAAATCGGCAGTGGTTAGTACCTACCAAAAAAGGTCCAAGGAAGGACAAACGGTGAACTGGCGACAGGGTTATCGGTGCCCAAGGCTCAATGATGTGCTCGGGGAGCGTAGACTAGCCCGTCTGGTACAATCTCACCGAAGAGCTACTGTAGCACAAATTGCTGAAAGAGTTAATGCTGGTTATGATAGAAAGATGTCAGATCACACAGAGCATCGCAGCTTGCTGTGTATGGGGCTGTGCAGCCACAGACCGGTCAGAGAGTCCATGCTGACCACTGTCCCTGCCGAAAGTGCCTACAATAATAACAAGAGTGCCACGGCAGGACCATGGAGCAATGGAAGAAGGTGGCCTGGTCTGATGATTCACGTTTCCTTTCACACCATGTAGACAGCCGGGTGAGTGTGCGTCGCGCACCTGAAGAAGTGATGGCACCAGGATGTACTATGGGAAGAAGGCGATATTGACCAATCCACACGCTGTACTGTACTGACTAATCCACATGTTGTACTGTACTGACCAATCCAGTCGCTGCCTGTACTGACCAATCCACACGCTGTACTGACCAATCCACATACTGTACTGTACTGACCAATCAACACACTTGTGACTGGATCACTTAGAAATAACTTATATGAATTTATTTGACTTAGTGGCGCAGTGCGCCAATGTACTGAGTTTTGTATAGGAATGTATAGGATGCCATGTTGGAGGAAGTTTGTTGGTGAATTGTCTGAAGAATTCACATTCTCTCTCTTGCTAAATCCTGCCGCTTCCAGCTGCGTAACATTGCTCGCATCCGGCCCTTCCTCTCCCAAGATGCCACCAAATGTCTTATTCACTCTCTGATTATCTCCTGCTTGGACTACTGCAACCTTCTCCTTATTGGCCTCCCCCACTCTCATCTCGCTCCCCTTCGATCTGTACTTAACGCAGCCGCTAGACTTGTCTTCCTTTCTCGCCGCTCCTCTTCTGTCTCCCCCCTCTACCAAGCCCTTCACTGGCTCCCATTCCCCTACAGAATCCTGTTCAAGCTCCTCACACTCACATACAAGGCCCTCGCCAACTCCACTGCTCCCTACATCTCCAACCTCATCTCTATTCATGCTCCATCCCGCCCTCTCCGATCTGCCAATGACCGTCGCCTCTCCTCCCCTCTGATCACCTCCTCCCATGCGCGTGTCCAAGACTTCTCCCGCGCTGCCCCCCTCCACTGGAACAAACTCCCTCCCTCCATCAGAACATCCCCCAACCTGTCCAGTTTCAAACGGGCTCTAAAAACCCACCTCTTTCTCAAAGCCTTCCAGTCTCCCTCTTAACTTCCTACCTTATCTTCTGCCTCTTCTTCCCCTGAATCTGCCTCCGTTCCCCCTTCTCTCCCTCTCACCCCTGTGTTTCTCTGTCTACCCCTCCCCTTAGATTGTACGCTCCCTTGAGCAGGTTTATCTCTCCTCCTGTTTCCTTCACTTATAACTCTGCTCTCCAGCTACCTTTCCCCCACCCCTCTGGGGGTCTCCCCGTCATCCGCGCCCTTCCTCTTGGGCTCCGGCGCTTGCTTCCCTCCCCCCTCTCTCTAGCTGTGCTTTGAGCTTACTGAGTTACTGTGCTTATTGTTTACTGTACCGTGCGGTCACACCTCATATTGTAATTGTTTGTCCCTGTACGGCGCTACGGACACCTAGTGGCGCCTTATAAATAAAAATTAATAATAATAATAATAATAAAGAAAGGAATCCCATGATAATTAAACCTTTTCATCTGTCAGTGTCACCACTTTTTTAGCCTGAGTACACAGTAGAGGGCAGTTACCTTTTATCCTGACTTGTTAAAAAGATAGATGAACTACATGAAATATGCAACCAGCAAGTAATTCAGGTATTCACAAATTGATGTGAATTTTGTTAAATCCCAGATTAGAGAACATATTAGATCCTGATGCTAAATATCTGATGTAATATTTCAGACGTTGTGGTACCAGCTAGGACAGGGGCTGGGTTATCCCCTGCCACCATGTGTGTCACGATTCACGGCAGGGAATATGGTTCCTGGGTTTGTCATGCAGAAATAGAGGTACAGGTAGGGGGACTCAGTGAGCAGAGATCTTGTAAATAGTCACACTGAACAGCAGGCTGAGATACTGGAAAGGATGGTAGGCTCTGTGAGCTGGTATCCAGGAATGAGCAGAGCTCAGTCAGTCATGCAGAGATACAGGAACCGGTAAGCTGGAGCCAGGGAGCCAAGTCTTCACACAGTCAGGGCTGACAAAGAACAGGCAACTGAGTATTGGCCCAGGTGCCTTAAATAGTGAGGTGATGACAGGCTGGACGAATGGGAGCAGAGAGGAGGAGTTCTATCTGACAGGATGGATCTGTGCATGCGCAGACCCGGAATCAAGATAGCCGCCGCCATCGGACGGACGCATTGCCCGGCGCTGGCGGGGATCCCTACATTTGGCAGGTGAGAGTATCGTACCCCTTGTGTTGGGGTGATATGTGATAGTGAGTCAGAAACAGTATATAAGAGCTGTATTTTGTATTTTAACTGTATTATATCACCTGTAAGTCTGGATGATCACTAGTACCTCCAACTAGTGTGTAATGGTCCTTGTAAGGACCCCTTGAGCAAATAAACATCACTGATTGAAGATTCTGCCTGATGCCTATTGTCTGCTCTTGACAGATAAGAACTTACACTCTAATCCTTTCCCTGGTTGTTCTGTGTTGTGCCCAGCATCTGTGTGTCAACGCTCTGCCCGTTACCCAGCAGTCCTGATCTATAGTAAGCGGTCAGGGGGTACCAGTCAGCCCACAGCAAAGAGGCGCTGCAGCAGCAATACCAGCCACCCAGAAGTAAGCGGTTCTAGGTGCCGTGAAGATGCCTGGTAGAGGCAACCAAATTCTCCTACAACTATTGCGCAGTCGGCGGGTGTTCGGTGGCCGGTGACAGCGGTAAGAGAGGTCAGTAACAGTCGGTTACTGACGGTGAGAAACAAACCAGATAAACTTCATCCTTCTTCCCCCAAAAGACCAGGTGGTAAAGTAAGTCCATGAGTCACAATGCTGTGTGGTACTGACCAATCCACCCGCACCTATAGACAGTATATTGAATTGCACGCATTTTAAGACACCTACGCTTAGGACATAGTTTTGGCACACGTCTCAGACATGTCCCATCTTTTTATCCTATTAGTTTGTATGCAAGAAACACATTCGCTATTTGACATTAAAACAACTTAATAAACCTCTAATACAGCAGAAACGACTCCCGTCCCATGTACCAAATAAAAGTTGTGCTGAACACGCACAAAAGTGTAATATATTTCAGAGTGGTGAAGTAAGCACCAATCACTGCTTGCCCTGATCAACCTCCAGTGATGCGGTGTATATGCGTCTATTCACAAGTGTGCACACACCCATACTATACTTAGATAGCCCTCGTCCCACCTATCCTGACGCACGTGAACATAGTCACATGGGCACATGTGTGCACCCACTCTACATGCGCATTCACGCAGGATACACTACGCAAACTGGCATAGTCCAGCCCCTATGAGCAAACAATGACAGCAATGCTCTGCAGGACGTTATGAGGGAAGATCTGAGGCAATGCTCTGCAGGACGTTATGAGGGAAGATCTGGGGCAATGCTCTGCAGGACCTGCAATGCCACCAGTCAGTAATAAGGTGTAAATAGCAATGTGCGGATCATATGATAAGAAATTCTGTTATCGGTCCCTCACAGAGGTTTCTGCTTCATGTCATGTATCTGCTAAATCATCACTTCACACATTCTGTTCCTTATTCTGTGACCTCGGCCCTAATTCCTCCTCCGTATTCCAGGAAATAAATGTCAGCCCTGTGTGTCTGTGGTCTCGGACACCTGCACAGATGGGTAGTAATCATGATGTCCATAATCTAGTGTCTCCTTACACTGTTATGTACACGTGTCATTATATTACACGATCAGCCACAACAGTAAAACCACTGACAAGTGAAGGGAATAACCCTGATTATCTGGGTACAATGACACCTGACAAGAGGTGGGATATATTAGTCATTAAGTGATCAGTCAGTTCTTGAAGTTGATGTGTTGGAAGCAGGAAAATTGGCAAATGTAAGGATCTGAGCGACTTTAAAAAGGGTCAAATTGTGATGGCTAGATAAATGGGTCAGGGCATGTCCAAAACTGCCGGCCTTGTGGGATGTTCCCAGTATTCAGTGGTTAGTATCTACCTTAAGTGATCCAAGGAAGCATAACTGGTGTTCCAACGACAGGGTCATGGGTGCCAAAGGCTCATTGAAGCGCGTGGGGAGCTAAGGCTAGCCCGTCTGGTCCAATCCCACAGAACAGCTACTGTAGCACAAATTGCTGTGCATGGGGCTGTGTAGTCACAGACCGGTCAGAGTGCCCATACTGACCCCTGTCCACCACCACAAGCGCCTACAAGGGGCACGTGAGCACCAGAACTGGACCATGAAGCAATGGATGAAGGTGGCCTGGTATGATGAATCACATTTCCTTTTACATCATGTGGACGGCCGGGTGCGTGGTTTTCCTGGGGAAGAGATGGCACCAGGATGCACTATGGGAAGAAGGCAGCCGGTGGAGGCAGTGTGATGCTCTGGGCAATGTTCTGATGGGAAACCTTGGGTCCTGGCATTCATGTGGATGTTACTATGACACGTACCACCTACCTAGCATTGCTGCAGACTAAGTACACCCCTTCATGGCAGCAGTATTCCCTGATGGCAGTGGCCTCTTTCAGCAGGATAATGCGTCCTGCCACACTGCAAAAACTGTTCAGGAATGGTTTGAGGAACATAACAAAGAGTTCAAGGTGTTGCCTCCAAATTTCCCAGATCTCAATCCTATTGAGCATCTATGGGATGTGCTGGATAAACAAGTCCGAGCCATGGAGGCCCCACCTCACAACTTACAGGACTAAAAGGATCTGCTGCTAACTTCTTGGTGCCAGATACCACAGGACACATTCAGAGGTGGAGTCCATGCCTCAATGGATCAAAACTGTTTTGGCGACACAAGGGGGACGTACATAATATTAGGCCATTGGTTTTAATGTTGTGACTGATCGGTGTGTACATAAAGGGCCTGATTTAAGTCTAATTGCAACTTGTGGTAAGAAAAAGAGCACAGAACTTGAAAGTATTTTTGCCCATATTCAAATCCAAGTGAATCTCAAGATGCGTTTCCATTTCATTCTGGGTGTAAGTACTCCTTGATTAAACATTACTGTCCGTGTGCAGACAGACAGAACAGACTGCAGTATACGTACATACATATGTCTGTAATACCCTGCAAGTCACAGGTATATTACTGTATGCACTCATTCAGAAATCTATAGTTCCCCAAAGTGCCTCTGGGAAGTTAAATGAAAATTGTGTTGCCCATTTTTGGGTGGATAGACTGCAAACTACAGCTCAGGCTGCTCTCTAGAGCCCAAAAATGTACTAGAAGGCTTCAGAAAGATTCTTGGGGGAAAGGGGAGGAGCCAAAAACAGACTGGCTAGAGAGAGAAGTGATGTGTGACTGCTGGCTGAACTAATGTAGGATCTTCCCATAAAGAGCCACTGAATCTATGACTGAATTGTCCTGAGGGATGTTTGCAGCCAGTCCAGAAAGAAGCACCTTTGCAGTATAGAAAAAGACCTAACTTGCCACTGTCCAGGAGATGTCAGCAGGACTCATATGAAGACAGATAAGTTTCTTTTGCTTTGCTATGTTCAAGTTATTTAACTGAGACATCAAACTGTGTTATTAAAACCTCTGAACGGGACTGTAATATTGAGAGGTATTCTAGCACTGGCTAAAGGAAGAGTTTATTCCAGCCAAATCTGCTGTATTTAAAGTTATCTATAAGGTGACTGAAACTGCCTGAAATGGTGCTGATGAGAGAATTGCAAGTTATTTAACCCTACAGCTGCTGGGAGAGAGCTGCCTATTCCATTAGACGGATTGATAAATTGACTACTGATGTCACCTTGTACAAGTAAATAAGCTTCATGTGTCAGCTGAAACTTCGCTTAAACCTGTGGATTATAATTTACCCCATTGGGTTCTGTATATCAGAGAGTGAACTAGAAAGCATCTAACTGAACAAGCTGGATTACTCCTTGTTGCATCTCTGTTGATTTTTGTCTGATAAGTATAATCGGGATAATTGCACTAAAAGTTTTGTGATTTATGTTTCCATATTATTGAAGATTCCTAAAATGTGATTTATTTTGTGACATATTGAATAACATTGTATATTGATGGTATTGAGCTATTACTTCTCTACACTACCTCTACTGATCTGCTGCTGTGGTAAAGCCTTAGGCCACAACCACAGAGAATAAACCCACCAGTTTATACAGTTTTAAACCTGTGTTCCTTGTTTTATCCCAACACTACCGGGGGGACCTTCGCCCCTCTACCATACCACCGGGCCTGTAGAATCCTTCCTTATACTACTTTTGGGTGCCAACCATCTGCCCCATTACATGTGTAATGTAGGTCACATCAGAACGCATGCAAAAAAGTCTATGTTATAAAATAATTTAACAGCTCTAAACAATAAAATCATTAATGAAAATATGGTTTGTAAAAACAAAATAGTTATAATTTTCCCTCATTGAGTACATAAATCAAGATGTTGTTAATGCACTCTGTACAATCAATGTGTATTCATGGTCTATTTGCATGTTCTGCGCAATCTAGCGGCACGCATGCGTGTCGGTCATGACTACAGTCAGCACCTGCCCAGTCGCTGGTGCACATGATGCGGCTGAAACAAGTACCCAGGGATTTAATCGGCTGCATCTACATGGGCCGGCCCTTACTGTACATGGCTACGTCCATCCGCCCCTTCTGTCCCCCGTTTCACACTACACGTCAGAAGTGTCATTTGCCTACAGAGATGAACTCATGCCGTGCATTGGTGTAAGCTCATTTCACGCATGCTACGGCTCCAACGGGACTTACGTCCAAACATGACTCAAGCTCGCTATATTTACAGATGCCCAACTTTCCTGATCATCTCAAGGTCGTTACAGGAGATGGTTTTTAATGACAATGTGACACAATTACTTCCCATTTTGTAGTATAACCCAGTGGATTCCAAACTTTTCAGTTGAAGGCCCCTAAGCCAAAATAATTACCAAGTAGTCCCCCGCTTGCTTACCACTGGCCCTGGCTGAGGCACCTCTGTGAGATCTCCAAGGCACCCCAGGAAGCCTAGGTGCACAGTTTGGGAACCACTGGTATAACCCCTAAAATCTCAGCTGCAGCATTAACCCTTCCGCTCCTGACCTGCCCCTGTGACCTCACGTATATTGATATTATAACATATAACTGATGGGTCCATAGATTATAAGTTTACGAGCACGGACTTCTCACCTCTCTGTCTGTTTTACCCAGCTTGCTTCTTACTGTATTTGTCCCCAATTGTAAAGCGCTACGGAATATGTTGGCGCTATATAAATAAATGATGATGATGGTAATGTATAAGCTCTGTGAGTTATTGCTGATATTAGAAGCACCTGTGATATTGCAGTCACACAACGTTTCATATAACTCCTCATTAAATCCACTGGTGACATTATATTACACTCAGCATTGCAGGACGTGAAACCATCAGCCCACAGCACTGATAACATGGTTATATCCACTGAGAAAGCAATATAATATAATATAATATAATGAGACAATATAGTAACAAACAAGCAGACACAGTATCTGTTACCATAAATCAGGAGAGAAGTACAGGGACAGACCTGCAGAGGCCAAAATACATCCCCCAGTTTCCTTTATTTCATAAATCAACAATTCGTAGACTTTCATCCACTACTCTTTGAATGTGTGTCCAGTGTGTATCCAGTGATAATACAGTGTATGTTCAGTGTTTATACAGTGTGTGTCCAGTGTTTATACAGTGTATGTCCAGTGTTTATACAGTGTGTGTCCAGTGTGTGCCCAGTGTGTATCCAGTGGTAATACAGTGTATGCCCAGTGCTTATACAGTGTGTGCCCAGTATGTTTCCAGTGATAATACAGTGTATGTCCAGTGATAATACAGTGTATGCCCAGTGATAATACAGTGTATGTCCAGTGTTTATACAGTGTGTATCCAGTGTGTGCCCAGTGTGTATCCAGTGATAATAAAGTGTATGTCCAGTGTTTATACAGTGTGTGTCCAGTGTTTATACAGTGTGTGTCCAGTGTTTATACATTGTGTGCCCAATGTGTTCCAGTGTTAATACAGTGTATGTTCAGTGTTGATACAGTGTGTGTTCAGTGTTTATACAGTGTTTATACAGTGTGTGTTTAGTGTTAATACAGTGTTTATACAGTGTGTGTCCAGTGTTTATACAGTGTTTATACAGTGTGTGTTTAGTGTTAATACAGTGTGTGTCTAGTGTGTATCCAGTGTGTGTCCACTGTTTATACAGTGTTAATACAGTGTATGCCCAGTGCTTATACAGTGTGTGCCCAGTGTGTTTCCAGTGATAATACAGTGTATGTCCAGTGATAATACAGTGTATGTCCAGTGATAATACAGTGTATGTCCAGTGATAATACAGTGTATGTCCAGTGTTTATACAGTGTGTATCCAGTGTGTGCCCAGTGTGTATCCAGTGATAATAAAGTGTATGTCCAGTGTTTATACAGTGTGTGTCCATTGTTTATACAGTGTGTGTCCAGTGTTTATACAGTGTGTGTCCAGTGTTTATACATTGTGTGCCCAATGTGTTCCAGTGTTAATACAGTGTATGTTCAGTGTTGATACAGTGTGTGATCAGTGTTTATACAGTGTGTGTTTAGTGTTAATACAGTGTTTATACAGTGTGTGTCCAGTGTTTATACAGTGTTTATACAGTGTGTGTTTAGTGTTAATACAGTGTGTGTCTAGTGTGTATCCAGTGTGTGTCCAGTGTTAATACAGTGTGTGTCTAGTGTGTATCCAGTGTGTGTCCAGTGTTTATACAGAGTGTGATTCCAGTGTTTATCCAAAGTGTGTTTAGTATTTATACAGTGTATGTCCAGTGTTTATACAGTGTGTGTCCAGTGTGTATCCAGTGTGTTTTCAGTATTTATACAGTGTGTGTCCAGTAGAGATGGGCGGACTCGGTTCCCCGAGAACCGAACCCACCCGAACTTTGTCTATCCGAGTTCCGAGCCGAACAGGCTTGGTACTCTCCCGCCCATTCGGATTCGAAATCGAGGCAAAACGTCATCGTGACGTATTCGTATTTCTGAGCTCGGTTCTCGCCAGATTTGAAAAGCATAAATCCCAGTCTCCACAGCAATCCATCGCCATTTGACAGAGGGAGAGAGCAGGGTTAGGTCAGAGGCTGTATTAGAGCAGGCACAGAGCAATAATTGTACACCTTATTATTTAAATTCTAATCTATTCAATTCTATTATTATTACCAATTCTATTAGCAATTGTTAGAGCAGTAAGAGAGGAGGATAGAGGAGGCTTATTTTTCAATATTTTGCACTACAAGTGCTCTGGGGTGTCCCATATTCCCCGGTGTGAAACACTAATTATTATGGCTGTCAAAAGTGATATTTATCAGCAGTATCTATACAATTTTTTGCACTACAAGTGCTTTGGGGTGTCCTATATTCCCCGGTGTGAAACACGAATTTTTCTGGCTGTCAAAGGTGATATTTAGCAGCAGTATTTATACAATATTTTGAACTACAAGTGCTTTGGGCTCATTAAAATGGATTCAAAGCAGTCCACATATGAGCAGAATCAGCAAGCAGGTGCTGGCACCAGTCCTGATGGTAGTGTTCCCAGTATGTCATCTGGTAAAGCCTATGTAAAAGTACATAGTCTTTTTAAATCAGGGAAAAAAACATACACCCCAAAAAAATTTACTGTGTTGAAGCGAAAAAGAAGTGTAACTGAGGAAAAGTTAAGTGCCGATAAAAAAAAAATTGCCAACATGCCATTCTACACACGCAGTGGCAAAGAAAGAATGAGGCCTTCGCCTTTCTCTATTAGTGGCAGATCCAAAATGTTACTGAGCCTTCTTCTTGTACGGTCACTCGTGACCAAGCAAGACCAAGTAATTTGGAGTCTAAAAGTGGTGCACAACTACTGTTACGCGTCAAAGCCGAGCTGCAAGAAAACAGTAAGGCATTAGAGGATAATGTATGCTCAGAATCAGAAATGACACCAATCCCTGTGGAGAGTCCATCCAACAGTGGGATGTCTAATCGTGAGCATTCTGCTGATATGTACTGAACAGCCCGAGTGTAGCCGGTGATACACCAAGTGAGGATGCCACTTTGGAATTAGAAGAGGATGAGGGGGAGATTTGTGTAGGCGACGAGGGCGCTAATGAGGATGTTGATGAGGATGAGGTTGTTTGTGTAAGTCCTGCACCAGTGCCAGCAGTTCTGCCACGTGACAAGAAAAAGGCCATTGTCATGCCTGGGCATAAAACAAAAAAATCCACTTCTTATGTGTGGAATTATTTCTACCCAAATCCTGACAACAGTTGTATAGCCATTTGTAGTGTATGTAAAGCTACAGTCAGTCGAGGGAGGGACCTTAACCATCTTGGAACCTCGTCTATGTTACGCCAATTGACGAGAGTTCATGGCAAAGTGTAGGGAAAAGCTGAAAGTTCTTCCAAAAAAATTACAAGCACTCCATCATCAGCTAGGACCCTTCGGACACCTACATCCTGAAGGCCACAAAATACACCCACAACTATACCAAAAAGTGTGTACAAATGTAGAGATTGCACTGAAAAATGCCATTCTGCCCACTGTCCACTTATCCACAGATATGTGGACAAGTGGAAGTGGGCAAACCAAAGACTATATGACTGTGACAGCCCACTGGGTTGGTCATTCACCTTCACCAGCAGGAACAGCAGCAGCATGTACACCACTATGTAACATTTGTCACAGGCAGGCCACTCTTTGTATCACCAGCTTCACTAACAGGCATACAGCTGACAATTTGTTACGCAAACTGAGAGATGTGATTGATGCATGGCTTATACCACTCGGACTCTCCCCAGCGTATGTCATTTCTGATAACGCCAACAATATAGTGCGAGCATTACAGCTGGGTGATTTCCAACACATTCCCTGTTTTGCTCACATCATCAACTTGGTGGTGCAGAGCTTCCTACGAAGTAACCGTGAGGTGAAGGAGATGCTTTCGGTGGCCCGTAAAATTTCAGGCCATTTCAGGCATTCTGCCACTGCATGTAGGAGATTACAGCAGCTCCAAGAGCAGTTTAACTTGCCCTGCCACCAACTTAAGCAAGAGGTGGTAACTAGGTGGAATTCCACCCTGTACATGCTTCAGAGGATGGAGGAACAGCGCAAAGCCATCCAAGCATATTGCACAAGCCATGACATTGGGAGAGGAGGGGGGATGTATTTCAGTCTTACACAGTGGGGAATCCTTTCAGTGCTGTGCAAGGTGCTGAAACCATTTGAAGTTGTGACGTGTGAAGTAAGTGCAGACTCTGCTCACTTGAGCCAAGTTATTCCTTTAATTAGACTATTGGAAAAGCAGCTTGAGAAACTGAAGGAGGAGATGAAAGCAAGCAATTCAGCTAAGTATGTTGGCCTTGTCGATCAAGTACTTAATTTGCTTCACAATGATCCCCGAGTTATTAAAATCTTGAACTTGGATCAGTACGCTTTGGCCACTGTGCTTGATCCAAGGTTTAAGACCTACATTGAGTCTTTGCTTCAAAATGAACGAGATGTGAACTTTTGCAAGGAGCTATTGCTCAGCAAGTTGTCCGCTGAACTGGGCCTTGGCTTGACGACGTCTCCTACTTCAGTTTCTCAAGCAGCTGCTGCTTGTAAAAAATTAAATTTTCCAAAAAGAAGCAGGGAAGACGCAGGGGGCAGACCAGAACAGTTTAACATCTGGGCTGGTTTGAAGGATTTTTCAAAAAAATCTGTGACCTTGCCCATAACTCCATCCAATACGAGTATAAACATGCAAAGGATAGTGGAGGATTATTTTCAAGAGGGGACTGATATGGAAATGTCAGACAGTCTCTTTCCTTACTGGGAAAAAAAGCAGGCCATTTGGAAACCCATGTACAAACTTGCTTTGCAATACCTATGCTGCCCACCCTCCAGTGTGTACTCTGAACGAGTGTTCAGCACAGCAGGGAACTTAGTCAGTGATCGCTGTAGAAGGTTACTTCCCAAAAATGTGGAGAAAATGATGTTTATAAAAATGAACTACATCTTCCACGAGGAAGGCCTTCACCATCCAAGACATCCAAGCACTGACTGTTCTCTAATGGCGGATTCAAGCGGCGATGAATTGATAGTCTGTGATGATGACGTACACACTGATGAGGGTGAGGATGAAGCTGAAGATGATGACGATAACATCTTTTTAAAACTTTCTATTTAAGTGTAGGGTGCAATCTACCTCCAAATAGGAAAGGGACTTGTGGCATTTCCATATCACATACCGTTTTGAAAGGCTGCTGTTTGGGCACTTTCTCGATAAGGGTAGGGTGTCAGACAGAGTGACCCCAAACTGGCTTTGTCCATTTCTCTTAATATTGTGCAGTCTATAACGGCTGAATTTTTTACTATTTTCTACAAGTGGAGGGCGGCCTAGAGAGACAGAAACCAAACTGGCTTTGTCCATTTCTTTAGATATTTAACTATAAGTGTATGGTGTATTATACACCCAAAGACGATGGCTGCATTGCCAATATCCATAGATGGAGAGGAAGACAATCAGGTTTGTGTGTAGAATTCAGGACGGCCTACCAGGAATTAAACAGTTTTTTTTACAATTTATTAGCTTTACAATTACATTACTTATCCAAGAAACAGGTGGAGCACTAAATTCGGTTATTTTATGCCCAAAAACATTGATTTTTAAACAAAATTGCAAAACAAAACCAAAATACACAAGGGCGGTTTGGCAAAACCAAAACCAAAACACAACGGTAATCCAGATACAAAACCAAAACACGACGGTAATCCAGATCCAAAACCAAAACACAGGGGTCAGTGAGCATGTCTAGTGTCCAGTGTGTTTCCAGTGTTTGTCCAGATGTATGTGTCTGTATTACAGATGTATGTAGCATGCAGCCAGTGTTATGTATGTGTCTGAATGCCACAGGAGTTATAATTAGGAAATCATTCCTCCGTATGACCTGGGGGGGGGGGGGGGGGGGTACAGGGGCACTTTATACCAGACATCGGACAAGGAGACAACATTGACAATGACTGTACCAGGATCAGACATTGGTCAGTCCTCTATCCAGGGCCGGTGCTAGGGTCCACGGCGCCCTAGGCATTTTTAAAAAAGCGGCGCCCCCCCCCCCCCCCGCAAAAATTGCCGCTCTCCTCCCTCCTCCCCCCTCACCCCGTCTCTCCTTACCTTGTCTCACCACCGCCGCCTCTCTGCTCCGTCTCCTCCCCTCCACTCACTGACACTAGTAAGTGGAGGGGAGGAGACGGAGCAGAGAGGCGGCGGTGGTGAGCAATAGCCTCTTCCCCCCTCCCCGTCCATCTGATGCTGTGCGGCGGCCATGACAGGTATGGTCAGCGGTCGCCGCACAGTTTTAAAGTCATTTAGTATTCTGTGGCGCCCTCCAGAGCCCGGCGCCCTAGGCAAGTGCCTAACCCTGCCTCATGGGAGCGCCGGGCCTGCCTCTATCTGGCTGCTTGACATTGAGTCCTCTCTGTGGAGGGTTTTGGCTGCTCTGCAGATTAGCCGCCTCTGAACTAGTGAATAGATTACTCCTAGTGCAGTAATACAGAGCTGCCTCCGAGCTGATAATCAGACAGTGGTTTGTGTAATCTTTGTGCTGACACAGAGGAAGATAGAGAGGAATAAAGTCCTGATGATTATAAGGCACCCACATGGCCCTGGCACCCACCGTCATGTGGCACAGTCTGAGGGTCTGCCCCCCTTACCTGGCCTTAGTGCTACCAGGCAACGTTACCCCTCACTGTAAGTTCCACCAGTGTTCTGTTATTGTACCCGGCTCTGTTACATTGTATTCCTCAACACCGTGTCTGCTGGGGGTGCTCTATATATCTACTACTACTAATTACTATATACTATGACCTTAACCCTTCCATTCCCAGGAGCTTCACTGGGAGACAGGATCTGTCCGAATGGTGCAGAGTTACTGTAATCTGTCTGTACCCGGCTCTGTTACTCTGTACCCCCCATGTGTAGAGTTACTATAATCTGTACCCGGCTCTGTTACTCTGTACCCCCCATGTGCAGAGTTACTATAATCTGTACCCGGCTCTGTTACTCTGTACCCCCCATGTGCAGAGTTACTATAATCTGTACCCGGCTCTGTTACTCTGTATCCCCCATGTGCAGAGTTACTATAATCTGTACCCGGCTCTGTTACTCTGTATCCCCCATGTGCAGAGTTACTATATCTGTCTGTACCCGGCTCTGTTACTCTGTATCCCCCATGTGCAGAGTTACTATAATCTGTACCCGGCTCTGTTACTCTGTACCCCCCATGTGCAGAGTTACTATAATCTGTACCCGGCTCTGTTACTCTGTATCCCCCATGTGCAGAGTTTCTGGCAGTCTCTTACCTCGCTCAGTGTGGAGCTGCTGTCTCTCCCAGGACTTGCAGTTGTGTGTGTGAGTCTCTGAATGACTTTCTGTTTTGCTCTCTCCTCCCCTCTGTAGTGAGTGGCCAGGACCCCTCCTCCCCCATCTGACTGACAGCGAGGACAGGAGGACAGCGAGGACAGGAGGACAGCGAGGACAGCGTTTCCTCAGGCTTCTATTTCCAGAGAGAAGAACTGTGACCCAGCCTCAGACAGAAGCAGCCCCCGGGGTCCTCTCTGCACCATGCCACATCCCCAGCACCTCTTCTGAGACTCTCAAATCCAGATCCCATGACCAACAAGTGGGATCTGTGGAATCCAAGGGTCCGGGGATTAAACAGTAGTACTTGTTCCCCACACCTGTTAGATTGTAAGCTCATATGGACAGGGACATCTTTACCTTCTGTTCCCCATCATTGTATGTTACTTAATTGTATCATGATCCCCTCAATCTACAGCTCTATGTAATACATTACTACTTTCTATATAAAATATAATAATAATAATAATAATAATAATAATAATAAACATTTAGCCCCTGGAGTTGTATTTAAGTTAATATTATAGATAACAGAAACATTTCCCATAACAGCTTCTTGTGTCTATTTAGACATAACAGGATTCCAGATATAATCGATCAGTACAGGAGACGGGGGTATAACCGTCACCCACAATGTGTCACATTCTGTCCTATGTTTATACCGTTCATTCCTAATCTTATCCTCTTCTAATGTTTATAGAGAGAGAGAAGCATAGACAGCGCTACTAATACCCCTGAAGAGTATAAAGAATAGGAATAAATGTAAATAAAAAAGAAGAACAAAGTTATTCACAAAAATAAATACATCATATCTTATTAAGGTGTAATCACTAATAAACTCATATACCAAAATCTAAAATCCTGAGTAGTAAATACCCAGCAGTAATATCTATATCATGAGTCTGCAGGGTCACAGGGTTTGGGGCGCACCACAGGTAACGCGGGAGATCAGCAGCGAGATAGAGGGTTAAATACAGAATTACCGCTCACAGATCCGTGTTGTTAAATCCCTTATTTAGTAACAAGTTGTCCCAACAGTTTATAAAGATATAAGACAGATGCCGGAGATTATTTGTCTTCAGTCTACAGAGCAGATCTCAGTGGATATAATTATGAGAGAGGCCATTAGCCGAGGGAGTTTAATATCATGTGGTGTGAAGCTGATAATGTTACTTACCACTGGGTGGGGGCTTTAAGTCAGTGTTGGAATCAGCCAATAGGAAGGATGTGGGAGTGTCATGGAAAGAATACATCAAGCAGTGGGAGAAGGAGAGAGCTTCCTGTTTCCTGGATCCGGAGACCCACCCACCCGCCCTGGTTCCAGTTTATATGGTTATATTTCCTCGTCATGAGGAGTGAGGTTTTTGATTGGCAGGAGAGCATGGCAGCCATAAGTTTGTTAAACATACGGTACTTAATGTGTTGGCGATATAGCCTTGGTTCCCTCAATGTTATTAGACTCGTTGATACTCTAGTAAGGAGTATCAGGTTCTGCCTAGAAAGGGCTTGAGTTTGAGTCAAAGGGTATTGAGTTAATCTTTAGTGTATAGTACCGGCCAATAGATAAGGTGTTAACCTGGGTTGGTGGAAAGGAGGCGATCTTCCACCGTATTGGCTTGTGTTGGTTTTTAGCTGGCTGCCCTTGCTCTTCGCCACCTCTATAAAGAAAAAGGTCCAAATTGTTTATAGTTTTTGATAGTATTGATAGATAAAATAAAATAAAGATAAATAAAATAAAATAAAAATAATTTAAAAACAAATAATAATGTAATAAAAGGACCTTTTTTATTCCAAACTTAAGTCGGTGTCCGTGTCTTTTTTTTATGGTTGTATATGTGGGTTTGTTTAAACAAAAGGGGTATGCATTGAAGGGTAGTCAACACTATGCATTTTAAGACATTAATATGTCAGTCAGACCGATATCTTTGTTTGGGATTGTAGAATTCCCTGGATGTGAGCAGGAGGACCAATCAGAAGCCAGAATATCTGGGACTGAGGCTTGTGATTGGTTGTGCCGCATGTGGAGATTTGTGGTGTTCCATCTGGGGGTTGTGGGTGAAGGGTTTTTGGACAGATATTTTTACAAGTTAAACAGTTCCGGAACTATGATGTGAGCCCCATTCTACATCTCCGATCTTGTGTCACTCCCCACTCCTCATCTCCCCACTGATAACCACATCTCGGCCCACCCCCACCTACCTAACCTTCTCCGAGCCCACTCCCACATATGGTACCTTCTCCTGGGCCGCCCCCACCTATAGACCGCCCCCCCAGCCCACCCACACCTATAGACCCTTCTCCCAGGCCGCACCCACCTGCGAAACACACGTCCATGTCCAATCAGTTTTAAATGCTCCTTAAAAACTCATCTGTCAATCAAAGCCAAACTGAGCGCTCACTGGTCCAGCATCTCTACACCCACATTCTCACCCCTCGTGTCTCAGCCTCACCCCTCCCCTGTACACCCTAGGATCGTCTCTCCTGCATGTCCTGTGCAGTATAGCATTATGATTATTGTCTCACTATTCTTACTCTTATACTTCTGGAAACTCCTGAACTGTGGCTGCTGCTTGTTTGGTATTTTGCGCTGTGGTATTTGTGGTTCCATATTAATAAACAATTATAATGATTTCATCAAACTATGAAAGAGATATCATGATGTTCAGGCCTCAACTGCGCTAGAGATTATTATAACAGATGTGCCCTCTAAATGTGAAAGTATGACACAATACTGCCCCCTGCAGTCAGTGCAGCACAGCACAGCCTACTGTCCTAGCATAGACCATAGTCTTAGCTATGATTGTGTGTATACATATATATATATATATATATATATATTGTGACAAGCACGGTAAGCAGATGATGCTCACACAGGTTTTGCTGCACTTTATTCAGTGGTGTCAGGATGATACAGCCAGCAGGGTGTAGTTCCAGCATCAAACAAACAAAAGTATTTACAATTTTCCGCAACACTGCTTCTGGCTAGACAACCAGTTTCCTCACTAGACTCCGGCCACTGTCTGGCATTGGTTGCCCTTTCCACGAAACAATCCCAACTATTTATACTTCCTCCTCAGCACTAACTAACCAAACTAGAAATCAATTACACCCATGTGCTCCACCTGTGATCCTGTGTTCTGTGTGTAGAGAAGTGCAAGTGATTAACCCTGTCTACAGCAGGAGTCCTTAACTCTCTGTGGTAAACTGCCCTTTTTGCCAATATATATATATATATATATATATATATATATATATATATATATAAAGTGTTCCAGTTCGACCCTGGCTAGGTTTTACGGAGGTTAGGGTCCCGTTCGGACCTCCTGTTGGTGTACGCAGGGCAGAATTTTGACCCATAGAGCCTGTTCTTGTCACGGGCACTAGGAGTCTTTACCCAGGGATCACCAGATGGTAGGCTTACCAGAGCAATGTAGATGGTAATAGGGTACTCTGGTAGCTGGGTGATCACGGAACATGAAATGATGGATGATGAGATGCTCAGGAAAGTCTATGACTAGCAGCACTGGTAATATGGAGGTAATAATACACAAGGAACTGTATGGACAAGGGCACGTGAAGGTAGTCAGTGGTCTGCGATAGCAAGTTGTACCACTGCTATAGTGAGGAGGAATGTCCAACAGAAACAAGGAGGTGATGAGAGTCAGCGGTCTGCGGATAGCAAGTTGTACCGCTGTCTGAGTGAAGGAATGGAATCCAAGTGGAGGTATCCGGGGAGTCAGTGGTCTGCGGTAGCAAGTTGTACCACTGCTATGTGAGAGAATAATGGAACAGGTGATACCAGAAACAGGGATCAGTGGTCTGACATCAGCAAGTTGCACCACTGAATATATATGTGAGGAGGTGCACGGGGAGAGACTGCAACACAGGATATACACAGGCACCTTATACACGATCCACAGTAATATGCACAATATATATATATAAATGACTGAGCAGTCCTGCAAATCTAGAAAGTCTCTTGAAGTAGTCCAGCACAAGATAACACAGTCAATGATGGCAAAAGACTCAGCGGATAGCAGACTCCAGAGAGAACCAAACACAGTCCAGCAAGATATGCAATACACCAGCACAGTCAATGAGAAGTATGCATACCGTGGTTCAGAAGCAGGCAGTCAGATAGGAGTGCAGCGATACCTGAGCGGCAGGAGGCCGACTGGATGAGAAGTCCCTGGATGGATGAGGCAGCGGTCTAGTAGGTGCAGCGCACAGGTAAGTAGACCAACAGGGACACGAATCCACAGGAATCAGTAACACGTGGAACTGGACTCATAGAGGACCCAGGAGAATGGAGATGATCCAGCAGAGGAGTAGTTGTTGAGATACGAATCCAATGCTGACAGGAGGGTAGAGACCAGCGGGACACGTGAAGGCGTGGAGAGAGGATCAGCAGGAGATGGACGATAGCGCTGACAGCAGCAGCAGGACTCTGCGGCCCACGGAGGTAACCAGGGGCAACCAACAGGACCCACAGTGATGGAACACGGGATGGCAGAGTAGACCAGGAGCTGTAGATCCTGAAGTGTAGCGGATGGCAATGTGAGCAGTAGACTGGAAACACAGGAGAGCTGAGATGAGGCGGCAATGCACAGGGGCAGCGGATAGGAATCAGCTAACAGTCACGATGATGAACACAGGCGAGTTGCAAGCTGGAGACTGTAGTGCACGGAGGCAGCGGATAGGAATCAGCTAACAGTCACGATGATGAACACAGGCGAATTGCAAGCTGGAGACTGTAGTGCACGGAGGCAGCGGATAGGAATCAGCTCAGGAACTTGATGATGAACAGGTGAGTGGAAGTGAAGTAAAGGCTGGAGTGCACGGAGGCAGCGGATAGGAATCAGCAAACAGTCACAATGATATATGATAGCGTTGAAGTGGTTTAGAAGACTGTAGTGCACGGAGGCAGCGGATAGGAATCAGCAAACAGTCACAACGATGTATAATAGCGGTGAAGTGGTTTAGAAGACTGTAGTGCACGGAGGCAGCGGATAGGAATCAGCAAACAGTCACAACGATGTATAATAGCGGTGAAGTGGTTTAGAAGACTGTAGTGCACGGAGGCAGCGGATAGGAATCAGCAAACAGTCACAACGATGTATAATAGCGTTGAAGTGGTTTAGAAGACTGTAGTGCACGGAGGCAGCGGATAGGAATCAGCAAACAGTCACGATGATACAGTTGATGGTAGAAGTGGTATGGGAACCACAGTAGTAGAAGTGGTTCGGAAACCACAGAGATAGAAGTGGTTTGGAAACCACAGGAATCAGCAGCGCTGAATACACGAGGAATACAGGAACACCTTCAGAGACTCATGGGGAATGAGACTCCAAGATCAGGCAACGTGGTGTTGACCACAGGTGCTTAATATAGGGAGTGTTGCCTGATCTGCCAATTGAGTTAAAGGGACATACACTGAAGTATAGGAAAGGGCTGCGCATGCGCAGACCCTCAGGATGGAGGACGGCCACGGTTCCTAAATGTCCGGGAAGAGGCACTCACGGTCCGGTGAGTGACAGTACCCCTCCTTTTAAAGGTGGGCACAGAACGCCTGGAACCGGGCTTGTCCGGATTTTTGGCATAAAACTTCTTCAAAAGGGCAGGAGCATTAAGATCTTCAGCTTTGATCCAAGAGCGCTCCTCAGGACCAAAGCCCTTCCAATGAACGAGGAAATGGAGACCTCCTCGCGAAATTTTTGCGTCTAGTACCTCAGTAATCTCGAAATCCTCCTCCTGATGGACTTGAACTGGCTGCGGAGCTGAGGGAGGAGTTGAGAAACGGTTGATAATGAGAGGTTTGAGCAAGGATACATGGAAGGCATTAGAAATCCGAAGATTCTTAGGAAGAAGTTTCACACATACTGGATTGATTACTTGAATGATCCTATATGGACCAATAAAACGAGGGGCGAATTTCATGGATGGAACCTTCAAACGAATACTTTTGGTAGATAACCAGACACGATCTCCATTTTTTAGTGGTGGAATAGCCCGCCTCTTCTTATCTGCGAAAGATTTATATTTGATAGATGTCTTCTTTAAACAGGTTTTGACCTGAGACCAGATATTTTTAAAGGTCTGACAAACAGTTTCCACCGCAGGAACTTGGGTGGGCGGGAGGGCAGGAAATTCCGGAAAAGACGGATGGTGACCGTAGACCACAAAAAATGGAGTTTTGGATGATGACTCATGGTACATGTTGTTATGGGCGAATTCAGCCCAAGGAAGCAACTCTACCCAGTTGTCTTGATTGGCTGATGAAAACATTCTTATAAAAGTCTCAAGATCTTGATTGACACGTTCAGTTTGTCCGTTAGATTGCGGATGGTAAGAAGATGAGAGTGCTAATCGTATGCCCAAGGTTTTACAAAGGGCTCGCCAGAATCTGGAAACGAATTGTACTCCTCTATCAGACACAATCTCAGACGGACATCCATGGATACGGAAGATCTCTTTAATGAAATGTTCAGCCAGGATGGACGAGGAAGGCAAACCAGGCAGAGGGATGAAATGAGCCATCTTCGAAAATCTGTCCACCACTACCCAAATAGTGTTATGATTCTTACTAGGTGGTAAGTCAGTAACGAAATCCATACTAATATGGGTCCATGGTTTGGACGGAATGGGTAGTGGTCGCAGCAACCCTGCTGGAGTTCTGCGGGAGGATTTGAACTGGGAACATAGTTCACAGGAAGCAATGAACTCTTTGACGTCTCTCCTCATTGAAGGCCACCAGTAACTTCGAGAGAGGATCTCAAAGGTCTTGTGTTCACCGGCGTGTCCAGAAAAACGAGAGGCATGGAACCACGAAAGGATTTTCCTCCTTAGAGTAGGAGGCACGAGGGTCTTCCCAAATGGTAGCGTTTTGGTGGATGAAGCAGCCAGTGAGATACATTTGGGATCTAGAATGGTATGGTTGGAACCCTCTTCTATGTCAGAGGACGTCACAAAGGCTCTAGATAAAGCATCAGCTTTTTTGTTCTTGGCAGCTGGTTTGAAGGTAATTATTAATTCAAAACGGGAAAAGAAAAGAGACCATCTTGCTTGACGAGGGTTCAAGCATTGGGCAGACTGGAGATATGACAAGTTCTTATGATCCGTGAAGATCGTCACCGGATGGCGAGCTCCCTCCAATAAGTATCTCCATTCCTCTAATGCGGCTTTGATAGCCAGTAATTCCTTGTCCCCGATGGTATAATTCTTCTCTGCGGGCAGGAGACCCCGAGAATAGAAGGCACAAGGATGGAATTTTTGCTGTTCCGAGCGTTGGGAGAGAATAGCTCCTAAGCCCACATTAGAGGCATCTACTTCTAGAAAGAAGGGGAGTGTCACATCAGGCTGTCGAAGGATTGGAGCCGAAGAGAAGGACTCTTTTAGTGTTTGAAAGGCTTGAAGAGCCTCAGGTGACCATTGCTTAGGATTAGCCCCTTTTCGAGTCAGGGCCACAATAGGAGATGCAATGGAAGAAAAGTCTTGAATGAAGCGTCTATAGTAATTGGCAAAACCTAAAAAACGCTGGATAGCACGAAGAGTAGTTGGCTGGGGCCAATGTAGTACAGCACTCACTTTGTCTGGATCCATCTTCAGGCCAACTCCGGAAACTATATACCCCAAGAATGGAATCTGGGGTAATTCGAATGAACATTTTTCTAATTTACAGAACAATGAATTTTTCCGTAGTCTGGAGAGGACTTCTGCCACATGTTGATGGTGAGAAGGCAGGTCCTGTGAAAAAATCAATATGTCGTCCAGATAGACGACGACACATACATATAATAAGTCCCGAAAGATCTCATTGATGAAGCCTTGAAAAACAGCGGGGGCATTACACAGCCCGAAAGGCATTACCAGATATTCGTAATGCCCGTCTCTGGTGTTAAACGCTGTCTTCCATTCGTCACCGGAACGGATTCTGATTAAATTGTAGGCACCACGAAGATCCAACTTAGTAAAGATACGGGCTCCCTTGATGCGATCGAATAGCTCAGTGATCAGCGGAATGGGATACCGATTCTTGATAGTAATGGCATTGAGTCCACGAAAATCTATGCAAGGGCGTAAAGATCCATCCTTCTTTTTGACGAAGAAGAACCCAGCTCCAGCGGGCGAGGTGGAAGGTCGAATGAACCCACGCTGGAGGTTCTCCTGTATATACTCAGATGTAGCTTGAGTCTCAGGTAACGAGAGTGGATAGACCCGGCCCCTGGGAGGAGTCTTGCCAGGAAGAAGGTCGATCGGACAATCCCAAGAACGATGAGGAGGAAGACGTTCAGACTGAGCTTTATCAAAAACATCGGAAAATGAAGCATATTGAGGAGGGAGTCCCGATGAGGTAGATGAGATGGAAGATTGCTGTACTTTGAGAGGAATGACTTGGGAAAGGCAATGATGGTGACATTCAGACCCCCAAGACGTGACTTGAGGGGTGCGCCAGTCAATCTGGGGAGAGTGACACTGAAGCCATGGAAGGCCTAAGACAACCGGACTCGTCGTAACAGGAAGGATTAAAAACGATATTTCTTCATGATGCAGGGCACCAATCTGAAGGGTTACTGGAGACGTACTCTGGGTGATGAGACCGTTGATGAGACGTGATCCATCGATAGCCGTCACAGTAATGGGTGTTTTTAAGGTAATCACTGGTAGAGACCATTGATTTACTAATGATTTGGAAATAAAATTCCCTGCTGCTCCGGAATCAATCAATGCCTGTGACTCAAAGGTTTTAGTAGCAAAGGAAATTGTAACATCAAAAGCGCAGATTTTAGATTTCATAGAAGATGGAGAGGACTCCAGGGACCCTAACTTCACCTCTCCAGAACTAGTTAGGGCCTGGCATTTCCCGATCTCTTAGGGCAGGAGCTGAGAACATGAGTGGAATCAGCACAATAGATACAGAGTCTATTCTTGACTCTTCGTTTCCTCTCCTCAGAAGATAATTTGGAACGTCCTATCTCCATGGGAATCACAGAGGGTGACACTGGACGAAATTGAGGGTTAGAACGAAGAGGTGCTTTAGCAGAAGTCGTTTTCTCAGCCTCTCTTTCACGAAATCTCATATCAACACGATGGCATAGAGAGATCAAATCTTCAAGTGAAGAAGGAAGCTCCTGAGTAGTCAGTGCATCTTTAATTTTATCGGAGAGCCCCTGCCAGAAGGCGGCAACTAGGGCTTCAGTGTTCCACTGAAGTTCAGAGGCTAAGATCCTAAATTGAATGACGTACTGGCCTACTGTATGAGATCCTTGTCGCAGACGGAGGATGCTGGAAGCAGCGGGGGTCACACGACCTGGTTCATCGAACACACTTCGGAATGTAGAAATGAAGTTGGCACTATCTTGTAGTATTGGATCGTTTCTCTCCCACAGAGGGGAGGCCCAAGCCAGGGCTTGTCCTGAAAACAAAGAGATAAGATAGGCCACTCTGGAACGATGGGTAGAAAAATTTTGAGGTTGGAGCTCAAAATGGACTGAACATTGGTTGAGGAAACCCCTACAAGTTTTGGGGTCTCCATCGTACTTTGACGGAGTAGGCAGGTGAAGCGTGGAAGCTGTAGACACCTGGGATGGCAATGGGGAAACGGAGGAAAGCACAGGAGCCTCAGTAGTAGCTGTCACAGTCTGTCCAGATGTTCCTTGGGAGGTTAATGACTGATAACACTGAAGTAACAGCTGTTGGCGGGCATCCTGTTGCTCCACACGGCTAACCAGATGCTGCAGCATCTCTTTGGCGGTAGGTTCCGTATCTGGGTCTGTCATGGCCTGATCTTACTGTCACGGGCACTAGGAGTCTTTACCCAGGGATCACCAGATGGTAGGCTTACCAGAGCAATGTAGATGGTAATAGGGTACTCTGGTAGCTGGGTGATCACGGAACATGAAATGATGGATGATGAGATGCTCAGGAAAGTCTATGACTAGCAGCACTGGTAATATGGAGGTAATAATACACAAGGAACTGTATGGACAAGGGCACGTGAAGGTAGTCAGTGGTCTGCGATAGCAAGTTGTACCACTGCTATAGTGAGGAGGAATGTCCAACAGAAACAAGGAGGTGATGAGAGTCAGCGGTCTGCGGATAGCAAGTTGTACCGCTGTCTGAGTGAAGGAATGGAATCCAAGTGGAGGTATCCGGGGAGTCAGTGGTCTGCGGTAGCAAGTTGTACCACTGCTATGTGAGAGAATAATGGAACAGGTGATACCAGAAACAGGGATCAGTGGTCTGACATCAGCAAGTTGCACCACTGAATATATATGTGAGGAGGTGCACGGGGAGAGACTGCAACACAGGATATACACAGGCACCTTATACACGATCCACAGTAATATGCACAATATATATATATAAATGACTGAGCAGTCCTGCAAATCTAGAAAGTCTCTTGAAGTAGTCCAGCACAAGATAACACAGTCAATGATGGCAAAAGACTCAGCGGATAGCAGACTCCAGAGAGAACCAAACACAGTCCAGCAAGATATGCAATACACCAGCACAGTCAATGAGAAGTATGCATACCGTGGTTCAGAAGCAGGCAGTCAGATAGGAGTGCAGCGATACCTGAGCGGCAGGAGGCCGACTGGATGAGAAGTCCCTGGATGGATGAGGCAGCGGTCTAGTAGGTGCAGCGCACAGGTAAGTAGACCAACAGGGACACGAATCCACAGGAATCAGTAACACGTGGAACTGGACTCATAGAGGACCCAGGAGAATGGAGATGATCCAGCAGAGGAGTAGTTGTTGAGATACGAATCCAATGCTGACAGGAGGGTAGAGACCAGCGGGACACGTGAAGGCGTGGAGAGAGGATCAGCAGGAGATGGACGATAGCGCTGACAGCAGCAGCAAGACTCTGCGGCCCACGGAGGTAACCAGGGGCAACCAACAGGACCCACAGTGATGGAACACGGGATGGCAGAGTAGACCAGGAGCTGTAGATCCAGAAGTGTAGCGGATGGCAATGTGAGCAGTAGACTGGAAACACAGGAGAGCTGAGATGAGGCGGCAATGCACAGGGGCAGCGGATAGGAATCAGCTAACAGTCACGATGATGAACACAGGCGAGTTGCAAGCTGGAGACTGTAGTGCACGGAGGCAGCGGATAGGAATCAGCTAACAGTCACGATGATGAACACAGGCGAGTTGCAAGCTGGAGACTGTAGTGCACGGAGGCAGCGGATAGGAATCAGCTCAGGAACTTGATGATGAACAGGTGAGTGGAAGTGAAGTAAAGGCTGGAGTGCACGGAGGCAGCGGATAGGAATCAGCAAACAGTCACAATGATATATGATAGCGTTGAAGTGGTTTAGAAGACTGTAGTGCACGGAGGCAGCGGATAGGAATCAGCAAACAGTCACAACGATGTATAATAGCGGTGAAGTGGTTTAGAAGACTGTAGTGCACGGAGGCAGCGGATAGGAATCAGCAAACAGTCACAACGATGTATAATAGCGTTGAAGTGGTTTAGAAGACTGTAGTGCACGGAGGCAGCGGATAGGAATCAGCAAACAGTCACGATGATACAGTTGATGGTAGAAGTGGTATGGGAACCACAGTAGTAGAAGTGGTTCGGAAACCACAGAGATAGAAGTGGTTTGGAAACCACAGGAATCAGCAGCGCTGAATACACGAGGAATACAGGAACACCTTCAGAGACTCATGGGGAATGAGACTCCAAGATCAGGCAACGTGGTGTTGACCACAGGTGCTTAATATAGGGAGTGTTGCCTGATCTGCCAATTGAGTTAAAGGGACATACACTGAAGTATAGGAAAGGGCTGCGCATGCGCAGACCCTCAGGATGGAGGACGGCCACGGTTCCTAAATGTCCGGGAAGAGGCACTCACGGTCCGGTGAGTGACAGTTCTGAGCTTTCACTGGATGGATTTGGATGAAAACTTCACAGACTAGTAACATTGGATTCCAGAAGACATACTAGGGGTCGAGTTCCAGGTCGGACCTCCTGTTGCTGTACGCTGGACAGAACTTGGACCCAGGGAGCCTGTTCTGGGCCCTCCACTGGGTGGATTTGGATGACATTTAATATAAAAACAAAAACGACACTGTGCAGCCACCTCATGGGTGTGTTGGAAGCTGCTAATAACTTGTGAAATGTTGACAGTTACATCCAACTCATAGATAAATTAATAACTTGAAGATTTAAACCCGGGCAACGCCTGGTACTTCAGCTAGTGTGTATATATATATATATGTCCCCATAGATTGTAAGCTTGCGAGCAGGGCCCTTTTACCTATCTGAATGTCTGTATTACCCAGTATTGTCTTATTACTGTTAGTTCCCAATTGTAAAGCGCTACGGAATTTGCTGGCGCTATTTAAATAAATGTTGATGATGAAGATGATTTCTCATACTAAAAAGTATTTTGTGTGATAGTTCCAGGAAGCGGTTGTATAACTCCGCGGTGTCACGCGGCAGCTCTCAGTTGTAGCGTAGATGATTTACTTACTACAACTGAAAGACGATGGCCAGGGGAACGTGCTTTTCATTAGGGAATACCACTCATGTTCTCAGATATAAAGATAGAAGTAATCTACACTGGTCCATTTCCTGGGAGCTGCAGCATTCAGAGGTTATGCAGAAATCATGACCATACCTGGGCAGATTATTATTATTTATTTATAAGACACCACAGATTCCATAGCACCAGTAAGCAAATCACACATAGATGAGATAATACACATAAGTAGCAGATGAGTGTGAGTAATGCTATGCGGACTTCCAGAGTGCAGCAAAAGAGGTGACGGGATGTACGAGGAAGTCAGACAGACAATAGGTAGAAAGGACCCTGCCTCGAGAGCTTACATTCTAGAGGAGGGGTGGTGAGAGACAGTAGGACCAACTATGGAGATGGCAGATGAGGTAGAGGCAGGGCCAGATTAACCATAGGGCTAACTGGGCTACAGCTCAGGGGCCTATAGCATCCAGGGGGCCCTTGAAAGTGCTCAGCAGCATTATTGATCGGTCGGGGGCGCCCAGCCCGATCAGTGCTTTCACTCCGGTCCTTCCCCGGCGAGCTGTAGTCTCACTCTCACGAGATCTCCTCAGTAAAGAGCGTACAGTGCGCCGGGGAAGGAGGTAAGTGCCGGGCGGGGGGAAGGCGGGCACCTCGGATCACACGGGGGGGGGCACCTCTGATCACACGGTAGGGGGGGGGGCCCTCACGGGGGAATGGAGGCCCCCTTAGCCCAGGGGCCTCCATTCCCTTAATCCGGCACTGGGTAGAGGAGGTGGTGGATAGAATGGTTAGGAGGTGGTAGGATAGGTGAGCTTGAAAAGGTGAGTTTGCGTTTGAAGAACTGAAGGTTGAGGGAGGGTTAAGTGAGGGGTAGGGAGTTCCAAAGTTTGGGGGCAGCACGGCGGAAGTCTTGGAGGTGAGCATGGGAGGAGGTAATGAGGGGTGAATTGAGGCGGAGGTCAGAGGTGCAGCAGAGTGGCCGGGTAGGTAGGTACCTTGAGACAAGGTCAGAAATGTAAGGGGGAGAAGTGTTGGTAAGGGCTTTGTAAGTGATGGAAAAGAACTGGAACTGAATTCTGAAACGGATAGGGAGCAATGACGGCATATACACAGTAGAGGTGCGGTGGGAGAGGGAGATGAGCCGCAGCGTTCTGTATGGATTGAAGGTCAGAAGTGTGAGAGCGAGGAAGGCAGTGAGGAGGAGGCTGCAATAGTTGAGACGAGAAATGATGAGTTAATGGACCAGGATTTTGGCTGCTATCTGAGAGAGGAAGAGACGGATTTTCATGATGTTACGGACCAGCATTTTCTTTTCCTCTCAAACTAACCATAGCTGTGTACACGGGGCATAGGCAGCAGAATCCCACTGTGGATAGTTTGATGAGGGGGGGGGGTTTGCAGCTTGGGCAGAGTCAACGCACACACTAGTTGTTATTTGTGGGGGGTGGTACAACGTAACCACCTTGTAGACACAGGGCCTGAGGAGGGCGGACTGTGCACAACGTGCATTTATTTTAAAAACGCTCAGAAACTGGCTGTACAGATACGTGCGCTGATGAGTGTGGGTCTAGGTCTGATGTCTCTGCAGGATACGTCCAATACATATGTGGGTTATAAATCTATGAATGCACAGAAAGAAAAATAACCTATTCAATTATGACTAAACAGTTGAAAAATAAATATTTTTTTTATTTTATTTCCCATGAAGTACATTTATTAGGATGTTATTAATGTCTACTGTACATAAAATACATTGTTACAGTTGCTCGTGATTTCAGACACATGTCCTAGCTGTACACACATGTCCTAGCTGTACACACATGTCCTAGCTGTATACACATGTCCTAGCTGTACACACATGTCCTAGCTGTATACACATGTCCTAGCTGTACACACATGTCCTAGCTGTATACACATGTCCTAGCTGTACACACATGTCCTAGCTGTACACACATGTCCTAGCTGTATACACATGTCCTAGCTGTACACACATGTCCTAGCTGTACACACATGTCCTAGCTGTATACACATGTCCTAGCTGTACACACATGTCCTAGCTGTATACACATGTCCTAGCTGTACACACATGTCCTAGCTGTATACACATGTCCTAGCTGTACACACATGTCCTAGCTGTACACACATGTCCTAGCTGTATACACATGTCCTAGCTGTACACACATGTCCTAGCTGTATACACATGTCCTAGCTGTATACACAGCTGTCATCACTAGTAATCAGGACTTAGACCAGACCTGTAGCTGGAGGAAGAGATACGGCAGGAAATCACGTACATTTGAGATGCCCACAGCTGGATTCAGACATGGCTGCGTGCGCTCCAGTTTGACTCTCCCGTACAGTGACTACGGGCCCCTTCCCCGCCATTGCAGTGTCCTTTGAGTATGAAGATGGATTGAATCTTGGGGCAGCACGGTGGCTTAGTGGTTAGCACTTCTGCCTCACAGCGCTGGGGTCATGAGTTCAATTCCCGACCATGGCCTCATCTGTGTGAAGTTTGTATGTTCTCCCCATGTTTGCCTGGGTTTCCTCCGGGTGCTCCGGTTTCCTCCCACACTCCAAAAACATACTGGTAGGTTAATTGGCTGCTATTAAATTGACCCTAGTCTGTCTGTCTGTATGTTTAAATTAATTTATTGTATTTTCTCCTCCTCCCTCCCCATACATAATATAAGCTTTATTATTTAAAAGAAGGAAAAATTCACAGCACCTCGCTCTGCACTATAATCAGTGGGGGTGGGTGTGTGTGCGTGGGGGGAGCTATCCGCAAGCCAGTAGACAGTGGTGTGCTGAGCGATCGCCAAACCAGCCAATCCCTACACTGAGGCACAGGGCTTGCTCAGGAGGCTTTGGGGCAACATAACGCGAATCACGTGAATTGATATAAGTTGATAAGTTACATCACTGCCCCAAAACATAAAAGTATCGCTGTCACGAACTAGGTAATTGGAAGGCCTTACCTGCTGGTATTAGCGCTGCTACGCAAGGAGGCACGGAGTCTAACCACGCCCCAGGTCTTCACCAGGGAGCCCCGCAAGGAGTTTTGGACTTAGCTGCTGAGACTTGTCGGTCGCGGTTCTCCCAGGTAGCCACCAGCGAGGTAACGTGAACAAACGTAGTGAACAGTCCGAAGTCAAATCCGTGCAGGCAACGACGTACAGAAGGATGAGGCAGAAGAATCGTCAGGAAGACGAGGGTCAGAACCAGGAGATCCAAACAGGAACCAAGGAGAATCCAAAGAGAAGTCAAACAGGCAAAGGTCAAATCCGGGGAATGCAGGCAGGAGAGATATGTATAACAGGGGAGCGTAGAGACAAGGTATAAGACTAGATACTCTGGCACCCTAGTGATGCCAGAGTCTGCTTTAAATAGTACTGTGAGCCTTGCCATTCGTGGAGTGGAGATCGGCGGTCAGCTGATCTGACCGCCGACAGGAACAGCAGCTCAGCGTCTCCGTTGCCTAGCGACAAGGAAAATATTTATTAATCGATTCTTTGTGAAAAAGTGTTCACCTGCAAACGTGACCGCGCATGCGCCATATATGGCAGTTCTAGTACTCTGCAGACACACCCACAAACGTGACCGCGCATGCGCCATATATGGCAGTTCTAGTACTCTGCAGACACACCCACAAACGTGACCACGCATGCGCATGCGCCATATATGACAGTTCTAGTACTCTGCAGACACACCCACAAACGTGACCACGCATGCGCCATATATGGCAGTTCTAGTGCTCTGCAGACACACCCACAAACGTGACCACGCATGCGCCATATATGGCAATTCTAGTGCTCTGCAGACACACCCACAAACGTGACCGCGCATGCGCCATATATGGCAGTTCTAGTACTCTGCAGACACACCCACAAACGTGACCACGCATGCGCATGCGCCATATATGACAGTTCTAGTACTCTGCAGACACACCCACAAACGTGACCACGCATGCGCCATATATGGCAGTTCTAGTACTCTGCAGACACACCCACAAACGTGACCACGCATGCGCCATATATGGCAGTTCTAGTGCTCTGCAGACACACCCACAAACGTGACCGCGCATGCGCCATATATGACAGTTCTAGTACTCTGCAGACACACCCACAAACGTGACCACGCATGCGCCATATATGACAGTTCTAGTACTCTGCAGACACACCCACAAACGTGACCACGCATGCGCCATATATGACAGTTCTAGTGCTCTGCAGACACACCCACAAACGTGACCACGCATGCGCCATATATGACAGTTCTAGTACTCTGCAGACACACCCACAAACGTGACCACGCATGCGCCATATATGACAGTTCTAGTGCTCTGCAGACACACCCACAAACGTGACCACGCATGCGCCATATATGACAGTTCTAGTGCTCTGCAGACACACCCACAAACGTGACCACGCATGCGCCATATATGACAGTTCTAGTACTCTGCAGACACACCCACAAACGTGACCACGCATGCGCCATATATGGCAAATCTAGTACTCTGCAGACACACCCACAAACGTGACCACGCATGCGCCATATATGGCAAATCTAGTACTCTGCAGACACACCCACAAACGTGACCACGCATGCGCCATATATGACAGTTCTAGTACTCTGCAGACACACCCACAAACGTGACCACGCATGCGCATATATGGCAGTTCTAGTGCTCTGCAGACACACCCACAAACGTGACCGCGCATGCGCCATATATGGCAGTTCTAGTGCTCTGCAGACACACCCACAAACGTGACCACGCATGCGCCATATATGGCAGTTCTAGTGCTCTGCAGACACACCCACAAACGTGACCACGCATGCGCCATATATGGCAGTTCTAGTGCTCTGCAGACACACCCACAAACGTGACCACGCATGCGCCATATATGGCAATTCTAGTGCTCTGCAGACACACCCACAAACGTGACCGCGCATGCGCCATATATGGCAGTTCTAGTGCTCTGCAGACACACCCACAAACGTGACCACGCATGCGCATATATGGCAGTTCTAGTGCTCTGCAGACACACCCACAAACGTGACCGCGCATGCGCCATATATGGCAGTTCTAGTGCTCTGCAGACACATCCACAAACGTGACCACGCATGCGCCATATATGGCAATTCTAGTACTCTGCAGACACACCCACAAACGTGACCGCGCATGCGCCATATATGGCAGTTCTAGTACTCTGCAGACACACCCACAAACGTGACCACGCATGCGCATATATGGCAGTTCTAGTACTCTGCAGACACATCCACAAACGTGACCACGCATGCGCCATATATGGCAATTCTAGTACTCTGCAGACACACCCACAAACGTGACCGCGCATGCGCCATATATGGCAGTTCTAGTGCTCTGCAGACACACCCACAAACGTGACCACGCATGCGCCATATATGGCAATTCTAGTACTCTGCAGACACACCCACAAACGTGACCGCGCATGCGCCATATATGGCAGTTCTAGTGCTCTGCAGACACACCCACAAACGTGACCACGCATGCGCCATATATGGCAGTTCTAGTGCTCTGCAGACACACCCACAAACGTGACCACGCATGCGCCATATATGGCAGTTCTAGTGCTCTGCAGACACACCCACAAACGTGACCACGCATGCGCCATATATGGCAATTCTAGTGCTCTGCAGACACACCCACAAACGTGACCGCGCATGCGCCATATATGGCAATTCTAGTGCTCTGCAGACACACCCACAAACGTGACCGCGCATGCGCCATATATGGCAGTTCTAGTGCTCTGCAGACACACCCACAAACGTGACCACGCATGCGCCATATATGACAGTTCTAGTACTCTGCAGACCCACCCACAAACGTGACCACGCATGCGCATGCGCCATATATGGCAGTTCTAGTGCTCTGCAGACACACCCACAAACGTGACCACGCATGCGCCATATATGGCAAATCTAGTACTCTGCAGACACACCCACAAACGTGACCACGCATGCGCCATATATGACAGTTCTAGTACTCTGCAGACACACCCACAAACGTGACCACGCATGCGCCATATATGGCAGTTCTAGTGCTCTGCAGACACACCCACAAACGTGACCGCGCATGCGCCATATATGGCAATTCTAGTGCTCTGCAGACACACCCACAAACGTGACCGCGCATGCGCCATATATGGCAGTTCTAGTGCTCTGCAGACACACCCACAAACGTGACCACGCATGCGCCATATATGGCAATTCTAGTGCTCTGCAGACACACCCACAAACGTGACCACGCATGCGCATATATGGCAGTTCTAGTACTCTGCAGACACACCCACAAACGTGACCACGCATGCGCCATATATGACAGTTCTAGTACTCTGCAGACACACCCACAAACGTGACCACGCATGCGCCATATATGGCAGTTCTAGTGCTCTGCAGACACACCCACAAACGTGACCACGCATGCGCATATATGGCAGTTCTAGTACTCTGCAGACACACCCACAAACGTGACCACGCATGCGCCATATATGGCAATTCTAGTGCTCTGCAGACACACCCACAAACGTGACCACGCATGCGCATATATGGCAGTTCTAGTACTCTGCAGACACACCCACAAACGTGACCACGCATGCGCCATATATGGCAATTCTAGTGCTCTGCAGACACACCCACAAACGTGACCACGCATGCGCATATATGGCAGTTCTAGTACTCTGCAGACACACCCACAAACGTGACCACGCATGCGCCATATATGGCAGTTCTAGTACTCTGCAGACACACCCACAAACGTGACCACGCATGCGCCATATATGGCAGTTCTAGTACTCTGCAGACACACCCACAAACGTGACCACGCATGCGCCATATATGTTATGAGAGAGGCCATTAGCCGAGGGAGTTTAAAATCATGTGGTGTGAAACTGATAATGTTACTTACCACTGGGTGGGGGTCTAAGTCTGTAGTGTAATCAGCCAATAGGAAGGATGTGGGAGTGTAGTGGAAAGAATATATCAAGCAGTGGGAGAAGGAGAGAGCTGCCTGTTTCCTGGATCCGGAGACCCACCCACCCGCCCTGGTTCCAGTTTATATGGTTATATTTCCTCGTCATGAGGAGTGAGGTTTTGATTGGCAGGAGAGCATGGCAGCCATAAGTTTGTTAAACATACGGTACTTAATGTGTTGGCGATATAGCCTTGGTTCCCTCAACGTTATTAGACTCGTTGATACTCTAGTAAGGAGTATCAGGTTCTGCCTAGAAAGGGCTTGACCAGTTTGAGTTCAGAGGGTATTGAGTTAATCTATAGTGTATAGTACCGGCCAATAGATAAGGTGTTAACCTGGGTTGGTGGAAAGGAGGCGATCTTCCACCGTATTGGCTTGTGTTGGTTTTTAGCTGGCTGCCCTTGCTCTTCGCCACCTCTATAAAGAAAAAGGTCCAAATTGTTTATAGTTTTTGATAGTATTGATAGATAAAATAAAATAAAGATAAATAAAATAAAATAAAATAAAAATAATTTAAAAACAAATAATAATGTAATAAAAGGACCTTTTTTATTCCAAACTTAAGTCGGTGTCCGTGTCTTTATTTTATGGTTGTATATGTGGGTTTGTTTAAACAAAAGGGGTATGCATTGAAGGGTAGTCAACACTATGCATTTTAGCAGTTTTAGTGCTCTGCAGACACACCCACAAACGTGACCACGCATGCGCCATATATGGCAGTTCTAGTACTCTGCAGACACACCCACAAACGTGACCACGCATGCGCCATATATGACAGTTCTAGTACTCTGCAGACACACCCACAAACGTGACCACGCATGCGCATATATGGCAGTTCTAGTGCTCTGCAGACACATCCACAAACGTGAAGTATTTGTATTGTTATGTGATGGATAAGACAGACATCAGGTTCCTAATACTTTCCTACCTTACCCAGCAGGTGTCCCCCTCTAATTAAGGTGATAAGTTTAATTTTAATCATATGCATAAATTGTTCAACAAGTTGGAGCCCCTGTGTAGCTTCCATATGAGTTCCTCAGTTATACTCTGAGTCACTAAGGAGAGCAAAGTATAAAAATTGAGTAACTTTGCACCTGGGCAAAACCATGTTGCATTGGAGGGGGAGGTAAATATAAAATATGGGGACAGATGTATAGTTGAGGTACAGCATGTCCTAGATCAGCTTTAAATGTCAGTGTAACAATAAAACTATCAGGTATTTGTGTCCTACATGAAAACACAGAGAGCATTTATCTTATGTGCAAAATAATAAACTGAATTGCACCCCTTGTACTGTAACATGGTCTGTCCAGGAGAAAACTGTTCTCCTTTCTTGCTTTACTTTCCTTAATGACTCAGACCCTTATATTCTACATAGTGGACATAGCTCTGTCTGCTGAGAGAACGGATGTGGACGTCCCTCCTCCCCTCCCTCACACGCTGCTCCTCATCTATGTCAGGTTACATACTCTCCTGTCACAAAAGTCAAAAGTGTTATAGGAGTGATACCTTTATTGGGTAACCAAAAGAAATGTTTATATTTGCTACATTCAGAGCACAGAGGTCCCTTCATCAGGCAACTTTACAAATAAATGACTGAAAAAGGGGAACAACATTTAAGAGATGTTACATCGAGCTCCTCAGCTATCTGATGTCTGGTGGGTGTATTACGATGTTGGATCCCGGTGATTCTCACCACCCATGTCAATGCGTTGTTTCCTTATACATCACTGTTTGGTTGACTTTGCTCTCTGCTATGTTGTAAGCAGTTGCTTGAGTCTTAGCATCCTCTTCCCCCGGCCCCCACCCCCCTATATCTTACATTTCATCATCCTTTTAATTGTTTATTTTTGTCTCTGCAAAAAACTTCAATAAATTATAATCGTTATTTTATTTTATCTTTTGTTTACAGACCCCATTGCTGGGGCTAGTGCACATTTACAGACCCCATTGCTGGGGCTAGTGCACATTTACAGACCCCATTGCTGGGGCTAGTGCACATTTACAGAACGTGTCCTTATCACTGAGAGAACAGTCCTTCCTCTGGACTATAGTATTACCCAGCTGTTGACATCTGAGGGTCTCTGGGCCTCACTTCCTGCTCTTTGATACTCTCCCCCCTACTGTGAGGACTTTTCACACAGACCCCAAAATAAGGACAATACCCAGAATCCTCTGAGAGCTCAGAAGCCGCTGTGTGACGTTGTCCCGTGTCCTCCGCAGCACATCGCGCAGCCACGTCTCTGCGTCTACAACAGGAGAACAGATCCAGATATAACAGATTAGTGGTGACACAAAGATAAAACAATCTTAATGTTAAAACGCAGATGTGAGACACAGTTATAGAACGCAGCAGTTACGCTCCCCATAATGAGTGGATGATTTGCCCGGGGCCATTTCATTGTCCATGTTTACCCTACACTCTCAGTAGACCTCCCGCACAACACTCTAACTGTCACATTAAAGTGCACCCTCCGACCACTTTGTAACTACTCCGTTCATTACATAAACTCCTGTTACTGCTGCTGGGTTCAGTCCTGGCCAACCGGTGTCTTTCCAGGTGTTGTCTTTCCAGGTGTTGTGAAACTACAATCCCCAGCATGCTTTGCTAGTAGATAGCCAGCCAATAGCTGGCAGGGAATGCTGGGACTTGTAGTTTCACAAACACCTGAGGGCAAATTTACTAATCTGTGGGTTTGAAAAAGTGGAGATGTTGCCTATAACAACCAATCAGATTGTAGTTATCATTTATTTAGTACATTCTACAAAATGACAGCTAGAATCTGATTGGTTGCTATAGGCAACATCTCCACTTTTTTGGTTTAGTAAATATACCCCCTGGAGAGCCACAGGTTGGTCAGGCTGGATTAGATTAAACATGAGATTGAGCTGATGGGACGACTCTGTATTACATGTGGATTTGTGTGATTTTCCCTTTATTATATCGCTCGGAGTACAAGGAATGTTCTTCCCCTCAGAGGTGCAACATGGAGACGCAAAGCAGGTTCCACTGAATAAATAGGGCCCGACCCGATGGTAGCCAGCTCTATGAGGGGCCACAACTGAAGGGGCTGCGGACCCCTCCACATTGCGACGAATACCCTTAAAATGTACCCTCTCTACCCCTTTATAATAATCTCTACACCAAATGAAATCTCATTTTGCACTTTATGAATCCAACGGGAATCTTCTATCTTCTTTCCTGCTGTCATCCAAACAGTACTGACCAATAGGACGACAGCGCCTTCATATAAGACAACTGCAATGGTAATAAAGGGGTCAATACGCAAACAGCCAATCAGAAGCAGCTGGATAGCGCTCATCATCATCATCATTGCGTCTCGTTCCACGCGGTACCTGAAAGAGATCCGTGTCCTAATAAGACCGGCGTGGCGGCTGTGTGTTATCCAGAGTGGGAGAAGAGGAGAGAGCGCTATATACCTCTATATACCTCTATATACCCTCAGGCGTAGCCTCTACCCGGCATCAGGGTGAGTGCGGACAGGTCTGTGGGAGGTGACACAACGGGCACCGGGTCCTGTCCTTGGATAAAGTATATTTATTTACAGTCTCCTTCCTATAACACATTTCAGGCCGGGGGCCTTGAGTGGTTATTGCACAATATACAGGATATATAGACGTGAGAAGACCAAGGCAGCGGGAGCCATCCAGCTGCGCAGTCACATTGCGCCTGAATCTGTCACCTCACGCGTGAATGACCCCTGACCTCTGTAAGTGGCCCTGTTACTGCTCTATAGGGACATATATAGTGATAGTCCTCTCACATACAGACCCCCAGTAACACTGCCACGTGTTGGGTTACTTGGGTCATGTCTAGGGTGGTGATGACCGGGACGCCCGCTCTGAGGAGGAGACGCAGGAACCAGGAACGGTCTCACATTCACCAGAAGGGAACAGAGCGATGACCTGACAGGAGCTCCTGGGATACGTTACATTGTACACACATGGGAGAAAAATCATCCACCGAAGCAGTATCACAATTACCTAAATAACAGGACTACAGAGGAAGAAATACTGAGAATTACATCCAACATGTAGAACAAGGGAAGTGGCACTATGTAGGTGTTCATAGTCATACATATATAATAAGATCAGATACTGGGAATTACACCCAGTATACAGAGGTTTGTTATATAGGTTTCAGGCTGTGATCCCGTCTCTCTCAGCGGGTTCTTGTACCAGAGAGTTAATCTGGTGTCTCAGGAGTATTAGGAGATAGTGGAGGTGACGTTTCACCCGTTCCTGTGACGCACTGTCATTCTGTGCTCATTAGGTGATAATGTTTGTCTCACGTAGAGGTTATGTCTGTGGTTAGATAAGGCTTCCACTGTCTTACTGCTCTCTGGTATCAGTGACAATCTCCTCTCTGCTCCCCTGCACTCCCGCATGATCATTACACGTCTACTGCCTGAGACCTAGCAGTAATAATTTACAGACATTTTACTAACACAACAAATAATAATCAATGACAATATAATATAATGCACAGTTGTGTGGGGTAGCACGGTGGCTCAGTGGTTAACACTTCTGCCTCACAGCACTAGGGTCATGAGTTCGATTACCAACCATGGCCTTATCTGTGTGGAGTTTGTATGTTCTCCCCGTGTTTGCGTGGGTTTTCTCCAGGTGCTCCAGTTTCTTCCCACACTCCACAAACATACTAGTAGGTTAATTGGCTGCTATTAAATTGCCCTTAGTATCTCTCAGTTTGTGTGTTTGTAAATTAGGGGATTTAGACTGTAAGCTCCAATGGGGCAGGGACTGATGTGAGTTCTCTGTACAGCGCTGCGGAATGAGTGGCACTATATAAATAAATGGTGATGGTGATGATGTATAATTGGTTAGGTATACTTTACATTTTACCCTGCTGTGTGGGTCGCCCATATTGTCACACTTAGGCTGAGCACATAATACAGGTTTATCACCCGATTATCGCACCAATCACACGATAGACGACTATTAGGTTTGATATCGCATTAGCTCCCACAATCATGTTTTATCATATTATTTCATTTGATATTTAATCCGGACTAAAAATCTCGTTCAATGATGGAACGATGTTGTTCCACTTCTGCAGTGTGTCTGCGCTCAGGACCGGCAGTGTCCATAGATCTTCATAGAGGTTACAGAGTCCCCATCTTCTCAGCCGATGGTTATGACAGATGAAGATCACAGATCTGACGGTAAATCATGTACAGTGTGTACACAGGAATTGGCTGCTGATCGTGAGGTAGTGAATGAAGGAGTCACATACTGGGCTAATCACCTGTATAATTTGATGTACAATAAGTTTTATGGAGCGATATCACTTCCTGCGTCTGATGTTCCACCAACGTCAAAGGAAGTGACCGCTCGGTGGAAAGTGCAGGATTCACCTCCAACGATGATTCTCCAGCTGGTTTATCCTTAACTTGAGGAACAGCTGCCAGCTAATCTCAAACAACAAGTACCAGCATGCCCTCCTAGTCAATGGCCGCAGTGCATGCTGGGACATGTAGCTTCACAATAGCAAATAGACTTAAAATAAATGTTAACCCTTCACCTTCTGAGCCTATTTTGCAGCATTTGAGCTGGTCACATTCCATCATCAATATCAGTAATTTACACAGCACCCACACAAATTATACCGAGTGATCAGTAGTTAACATCGAATTGCTTATACCGCCCATCACTGTGTAACGCCCCCTGCGGGGAAAAGACAGGGACAGACGCACACAAAAGAATTTACCTTGTAAACGATGGTCACCTCCAGTCCGCTTCCGATTTCCCAGCTGCGATCCTATCCCAGCAGATCCGCAGCCGCAGTCACCTCCAATCACGTCCCTCTGAGATAGAGACAGAGATTACGGCCGTGCCTACCAGGTAAGGGCTGTCCGAGACTACGGCAAAGCACAAGGACACGGTCAGTCCAAGCTCCTTGCCGCCTCCTCACTTTGTTCTTGCCAAGACGCGGGGGACTACAGGCACTGAAGGCCAAGACTAATCCGAAGACTAATCCCGCCTCAAGTACCTCACACACCTGCCGGTGAGGGCCTAACCGAAAGGGGGAATCGAGCGTGATACTCACCGGGACACTCCCACTTCCGATCCGGTTCTCCTGCACCTTCCCGACTCCTGCGGATGACAAGAACACACAGCCTCCCTCTACTCTCTCCGTGAGACTAAGTTGGCACCCACAAAACTGGACTGACTACAACAGCGACCCGACCCTACCAACGTTCTAATGGTCGGCAACGCAACTAAGTCAAACACTATGACTAACTAAGTGTGGTGTACTAACGGAACTACTCACTTACACGCTACGGGGAACACCAGCCGGTGTTCACAGCCTAAACCGGAGGGCGGTTCCTAACCCCCTCACCCAGGTCGTACCAAGAAGCTGCCTTCTTGCTATGGAGTCACACACAGGCCCTAAGTACGGGTTCTTTAAGCCCGGCTGAGGCTCAGTAGAACAGCACACTAACCCGCGGGCCGACTGCCGCACGGAACAGCCGATCGAACTGAACCGCCCGACTGCCTGTACTCGGGTATCTCACACGTGTCCCTACGTCCGGAACCACAGGTCCACCTGCACGGAACCGGCCTTGAGGACCCTTGATCAGAACCACGGCCGCCCCTGGAACTGCCTCAAGGTGTGCTGCACTGCCACCAACTCACTCAGCCACCCCCCTTGGGTACCAGTGTGACCCCGGGGACCTAAGGGACAGGGAAACTACGTGTGTTCTCCCCTGACTATGTGTATGCTGGTAACTACACTTGTCCCCACAGCACGGGTTAGCACAGGAAAACCACAGGAACAAGAGCCTACCTTTAATGGGGGCCTGACGTCTTGCCCCTGGAACACAATTACATAGCACACCCAAAATACTGTAATGTAAACTACCCTCGCCACACAGACAGAATAAATATACAGTATACAGTACTTTGCCCGCTACTTACCCGAGCACACCGCTGCTAGCCAACCAGCAGGTTGCTACAGCACCACAGGAGCCTCCGCTCTACTGCACCTCCTAACCACGTGTGCTCACCTCACACAGGACCGCGCCTACACTCACAAGGCTCTCACGCCTCTATCACACACCACCAGGGCCTTATGCCCTACACACCATGGGTCTCTGCCCAGCTACACACAGAGCCTTCTGCTCTGACTAATGGGCCTCAGCCCCCTCTCTAACTCAGGGCTCTGAGCCCACTCACTAGGGCCTTGTGCCCTACTACCTAGGGGTCCTAGCCCCTGCCTGAGGCCTGTGGCCTTCCTAGCTAACTGAGGGCCTTGTGCCTTAATAGCAGATGGGCTACCAGCCCCTAACCAGGCCCTATGGCCTTCCTATGGCCTCTAGGCCACTAACTACCTAAGGGCCTTGTGCCCTTGTACCTGGGGCTCAGAGTCCCCCTCTCTAACTAACAGGGGCTTGTCCCCTTTTATATCAATATACTAATGGCCTACTGGCCCACTACTTCGTTGGGGCCTAGTGCCCAGGTCCCTGGGCCTTGTGCCCCTAATTTAGTGCCACGGGCCTTGTGCCCGACTGTGCCACGAGCCTAGTGCCCGAATTAAAGCTGAGTATACTTACCTGCTCTGCGCAGGATACTCAACTTGACACGCCGTCTTCTGTTTCTTTCTCCTCCGGGTCTTCCAGACCCTCCAGCCGGCGGCGCCTCTTCTCCGCTTCGGCGCTGGGTCTCCACTTGCAGCTGGGGCGGGGGCGCTCTCAGCCCTGACAAGGGCTCCCCGCCGACGATCTCCGCTCCGGCGGCTTGATTGAAGTCTTCTGGCGGCAGGGTAGCTCACGGCCCTTACAAGGGCCCCCTGCCGCCGCTGCCGCTGGTCTTCTGGCTCGACGTCGTGGAGAGACGTCCTCTCTCTTCTCCGCCGACGGACTTCTGCCAAAATGGCGCCACCCGGCGACTTATATAGTCGCCGGCGTGACGTCATTAGCCGGCGCGAGCGCTGATTGGCTCGCGTCGGCGCCAATCTTTTGAATGGCCGGGCGCGAGCCGTGATTGGCTCGCGCATCCGGCCGCTGATTGGCCAGCGGGGAAAGATGAGCCCTGATTGGCTCATCCTTCCCCCGCGCACAGGACCTGCAAGAAAGAAGTTATACTCACCGCCGCTGGATCGATGGACGGGTAAGTTCTTCTTCTCTTCTTTCTTCCTGCTGGGCACCATCGGGGACCTCTTCAGCCCCTCCAGGGGCACAGCGCTGCCGGATATCTTCGCCCTCTTCACGGGCACCGGCTCTGACATCTTCTGTCCCTCCAGGGACACATCGCTGGCGGGGGTCTCCACCAGAGACATCCCCACATTTGCGAGGAAATTCACCTAAAATTACAAAAAAATGTTCTTTTTAATTGAAAATGCTAGAAAGTGAATTAAAAGCACATGTGTACATCACCATCAAGAAATACTTTTTGGTTCTTGTTTTAGCACCAATTCTACACATAGGTTTTCATATTAAAATCTGCACTTGAAAGGGATAATGTCGTTATTTGTTTGTTTTTGCTAGTTTGCACAGTCTTGAATGAAGCACATAAAATGTGTAGGAATAATACGGGTGGGCCAACAAGCCATAGCATCACATGAGGGTACCCCTTAGTTTATTGAAGCCACAATGGGTGAGATGTGGGCATTATAACCCGAATCTCCAGACTACTTAACGCTTTCTGCAGGGTGTTACTGTCTGCTGATCACCAGATAATAACTAATAATTGGGCACTTGTCTTCACTTAACTCTAAAATCAAATAATCTCTTTCCATTCCTCAGAGTAATATAGCAATCTCTCTAAGCTAATAGGGGTCTCAGTCACTCTGGGGGCTCGTGATGTGAGGAAACGCTCAGTGCCGCCTGCACCCCCCAAGAGAATGCATATTAATCACATGAATACGCCGTGTGAACTGTGTTCGTACCTGTGATGTGACCCAAACACAGCGCCAGTAACTGTCCAACTGCACTGTAATACTTATCTAAACAATCCTATTATTACCATACAGGTATCATGGACGATACAGTGATAACAGCTGCAGGCCAAGCTGTGAAATCCAGCTGTCTGTTAGGAACCCCTCAAACCGGTACGGCAAAGCCCGGAGTCTGCTCTGAGAGTCTGGTATTCACTGTTGCCCCTAGTGGTGGGGACAGACTTGGCTGCAGAGTAACAGAGGGTCGTGAGATGCGCACCGGCTGGGGGGAACCCAGGAAGGCAGAGGGAAGTCCAGGCAAGGGTCAAGGGCAGGCAGCAGACAGAGTATCCAATAGGCAAGCTGAGGTCAGAGGTCACAGGCAGAACAGCAGCGTAAGAGTCCAGGCAGAAGGTCGAGGGGCACAGGCAATCAATCGTAGTCAGTTAACAAAGCAAAGGTCGGCAACAATAATCAGAATCAAAATTAAACAGAGAGCAAGCGACACAGCAGGCTAGTATGCAGCAAGCAGGAACTATAACCGGCAGGAAGGCTTTGCCCCTTCCTGCCTTAAATAGCAGCATGGCCCAATGGGAGAGAGGCAGTCCCAGGGAAGATAATTATCCAGCTGGCCCCTTTAGTTATATTGCGCACGCGCCCGGCAGTGCTAAATGCCGCAGCACGGCGCTGCACAATGAAAGCGTCCCGACCGTTGCCTTGGGAAGTGACGTCCCGGTCGTCATGACGACGGCCGGGACGCGAGGGCAGAGAGCCGCCGCGGCTCATGACACTGTCCCTGAATCTTGTTGCTGCCTAAACTGTAGGCTGTAATAATAATAATTCATTTCATGGGCCAGAGAATTGAAGAGAACTTTTCTCAGTCGCTCTATACTCTCTATGGGGAAATAACAGGCGCAAAAGGTCCCATTTTTGATCATAATATCATGAATAGGTGAAACAGATTGGGGTAATTACTGGTCACATTATCCGGTGTGACGAAGGGGATCAGATGATTGAGTTGGTCTCTCGCACTATTGACTAATCTGTGATTATAGAACATCTCCCCACCAGGACTGTCACCACAGACACCTCAGCCAATGAATGCTCAATCGTGGAGAAAATAGGGATAAAAATCAGGGAGTGCCGATCTCGTCAGAGATGTGTTCTGTATTATAAGTAAACCTTGGCTGAGATCGCTCCATATCAGCTGAGTATTATCATTATGGATTGTGAGGGAAGAAGATTGGGGAGTGCGAGAATATATCATTAATAATAATTATAATGTATAGTAATAAGTAATATTGTCTTTACCAAGAGCATCTTACCGATATGGAAGAGGATATATTGACCCAACGGTTATTTTCTATGTAGTAAATTCGGGTGGTTATAATATTATATTTATACCCGGGTATTTCAATGTATATTTCCATAGAAGGTGAGGCAGCACGGTGGCTCAGTGGTTAGCACTTCTGCCCTGCAGCACCAGAGTCATGAGTTCAATTCCCGACCATGGCCGTATCTGTGAGGAGTTTGTATGTTGCGTGGGTTTCCTCCGGGTGCTCCAGTTTCCTCCCACACTTCAAAAACATACTGGTAGGTAATTGGCTGCTAACAAACTACCCCTAGTCTCTCTCTCTGTCTGTGTGTGTGTGTGTGTGTGTGTCTGTGTGTGTGTTACAGAATTTAGACTGTAAGCCCCAATGGGGCAGCAACTGATGTGAGTGAGTTCTCTGTACAGCGCTGCGGAATCAGTGGCGCTATATAAATAAATGATGATGATGATGAAGGTGATGGGAAGCACAAACTGATTTCTCCCAATTGATTAATAAACCAGAATATTTCTCAGATCTGTTGACTCCTTCTTATGTTTAGACGAGATGTCTGGGGATCTGCCAAGTATATAACACAGATTTACACATACTCTGCTGCCATCTCACATTGGTAGACGCAGATGATTTACACTATGGGGTCTAGGATCTGTTAATAGGTTATTAGAATTGTCTGGGATAATGACAAAGGATATAGAAACTTTCAGCCTTAGTTAATGTCTTCAGAGACGCACAGAACAACTTCTGACCATCGGCGTCAGTGAGAGATTTATTTATTAAAATTACAATTGTTCTTTGTTAGCCCTGGTCTGTAGTTTGTGGATGAGGCCCTTTGTATGGCGCCTGCGTTCAGACTGCCGTGTGACGGTCATGAGCACTGATCATATCTGGCGTAGATCACACTACACCGAGATGGTACTGCATCCTATGTGCCGGCCAATATGTAGCATGTGCGTGCTCCAGATATCTGCTATACACCAACGTCACTGCCCCTATAACCAATTAAATCCACCAGACCAACTGGGAACCCGGGGACCAGATTGGGGTAATTTTCAGCACTTCGCATTATTTATTATTTATACACCAAGTCCTCATTTCTCATCATCTTTATTCCGACTTAGGGCCTAATTCAACCAAGGAATGGAAATGAGCTTATTGTGGATTATTTAAAAAACACACATATATATCAGGTATAAAAATGTCCATATTCAAGAAGGAGCGGATGTGAGATACGTCAGGTGATGAATACGGCTCTAGGTCCGCTCCACACTGACAGACCAGACACTGCACGCTGCGGCCAATATGTATGTGGAATATAAAGTCACAAAAGAACACACAGAAAAGAAAACTATTCCATTAATGTCACCAGTTATTAATATAGTCCCTAATGATAAAACATTAAAAAATAAAAAAACGTGTTTTTTTTTCCATAAAATACATTTATTAGGATGCAATAAATTGTTACAGTTGCTCCTGATTATACATGTTCTATCTGTATACACAGCCGTCATCACTTGTAATCAGCACTTACACCTGACCTGTAGCTGCTGATACAAACACATGTTCTATCTGTATACACAGCCGTCATCACTAGTAATCAGCACTTACACCTGACCTGTAGCTGCTGATACAAACACATGTTCTAGCTGTATACACAGCCGTCATCACTAGTAATCAGCACTTACACCTGACCTGTAGCTGCTGATACAAACACATGTTCTAGCTGTATACACAGCCGTCATCACTAGTAATCAGCACTTACACCTGACCTGTAGCTGCTGATACAAACACATGTTCTAGCTGTATACACTGCCGTCATCACTAGTAATCAGCACTTACACCTGACCTGTAGCTGGAGCCAGTGATACGACAGAACACCACGTACCTGAGAGATGCCCACAGCTTGGATCAGACGCTGCTGTGATTATGATTAATAACATTGGTGAGTTGGGAGATCAGTTCTCCCAGGATGGCTCCAACAGACGTGCTGGGAAGACCCCGGCTGATTCCTCACGTAACCATCTGACATTGTGCCGCCTGGTTGGGACATAACACCACCGGTAGAGTAGTTTATACGCCTTGATGAGGACATTAATGGAGGACTTAGCAACCTCTTCATACCCATCGGTCCAAACCTCCAGATCTAAGGATTTGCCAAAATTGGTTGGGTACAGGACAGGTCCTTCTCAGCGTTCGAGATGGAGAGGAGAGTGTTATACAGCATTGAGATAAGGAATGATCGGAAAGATATTCTCTATGGTGGAGGTGGATCTGCCCAGACGGTGGGCTGTGTAACCTGCCGGTACTGGTGGGACTGGCACTATGAGGAGCCCAGCAAATCTCCCAAGTCAGAAAACCGAGAAAAGGCCCCTGTTAGGGAGGATGTCAGGAGTCACCTGCGTTGGACAACACAGTCATTATTTATAACTATACTGTAATTATATTAGAATCTATCATACTATAATACCTGCGTATTACTCTCTCCTGCTCACCATGCATTAACCAGTAACCGTATTTATCATCCCTCTACCTCTGTTATCTCTGATATATCTCTCCAACCTCTAGTACTGTCCAAGCACAATATAGATCCAACCTCTATCCATTTACACACAGTTATCGTCCCCCTATCCCCTCGTCCGATACCACTATACTCGTTCCATATTGTGTATATTCCGCATTATTATACTTCTATGTCTAAAGCATCAGAATCCTTAACCATAAACCAACTCATCCCACCACTCGTGCTAATATCTTGTGCACCCCTAGACTTACGCCTACGTCCTCCCTGTGTGTACACTCCTGTTATCTTATTATAAGAATCATTACTGATAAACATAAAGCAGAAATATAATAATAAAACTACAAAACACACAGTAAAATACAATAAAATACACTGAGATTTATGCACTAACCTTAAGTGGTTATAACATCTATATCCAATCACATACAGAAAACAAGACAAGCCGCTAACTCTCTTCTAAAAATGTGGTAGTGTGAATCATACAACGCTGAACCTGGGTAACCATGAACAATAGAAGACCCAGGGTCGGAGAAATTCAACTTGTAACACAAATCTGTCTGTCCAGAACCTTAAAAACAGCTTATTAAATTGCAATTGTACAATAAGATTCAACCAGCAAATGCTGGTATCTGGATCAGACAGAGTGCCGCTAGTGAGATAACATGTAATTCACAGACCAGAGTACAATTAGTAACAGTTCTTGCAGTTTGTGTAGGTCTCAGCTTAACTCGGTGACATATCCTGATTATGAAATGTTCCAAGAGATAGGAGGTGGTCAGTCTATAAGATGTAGGTCCTGCTGATAAAGGGAGATAAGTCCTAAGTTCTGCACAAACAGGAGCGGATCTGGAGATACGAGCGCTGATGGATTCTGTTGTAGGTCTGCTGTGCTCTACTTCACAAGAGGCTGCAGGATACGTCCAGTACCTGTGGGGATTATACATCTGCAAAAGAACGCACAGAAAAAAGCAAAAACTATTGAATTAATGTCACCTGGTAATAATATGGGCATTAATGACAAATACATTTATCAGGATGTTATTAATATCTACTGTACATAAAATACATTGTTACAGTTGCTCCTGATTGCAAACACATGTTATAGCTGTATACACAGCCATCATCACTGATCAGGACTTAGACTACTGAGCACCTGTATTAATTAGTAGCTGCTGCGGAATTACCACCAATAATTCACACTTAGGACCTGATTCATTAAAGAAAGTAAAACATAACAATGAGTAAGACAAAACCATGTTACAATGCAAGGGGTGCAAGTGAGTTTATTATTTTGCATATACGTTAAATACTGTGTGTTTTTTTCATGCAGCACACAAATACTTGCTAACTTTATTATTACACTGAAATGTAAAGTTGATCTAGGACATGTCCTACTCCATCTATAAATCTGCCATCACATTATAAATTTACCTCCCCCTCCAATGCAACATGGTTTTGCCCAGGTACAAAGTTGCTCCTTCTTTTTGCTTTACTTTACTTAATGAATCAGGCCCTTAATGTACAAAAAAAACTATATTTTGAGCTAGAATATAATCTAAATTAACAAAGTAATGACTATATCACAAAGATAAACTGAAATGATAATGATATATCAGTCCGAAATCTGTATTTAGATGGTCACCTGTCTTTCATTGACCTCTATAAATGTTGAAAAAAATGCAGTGACAGATTTTCCTGATTACTTGCAGATTATTTACAGACTTCTAAAACAAGTTACTCCGCTAAGTAAATCTCCATCGTTATACAGAGACATATCTGGTTCAGCAAAGCTCACAATAGTCACAGATCTATCCCAATCCATAGAAAACTACTGAAAATCAAATGACTCTTCGGACAACTAGCATAAGTACAAAGACATCCTATACTTAGATATTAAGGATGATAGACATTCAGGAAGAGATATTGCTAGTTGTATATACCGGGCTGTGTGTGATATTAATCATGTGACTTCATTCATAAGAAGTCTGAGTTAGTCCCATGATGCTGAGCATGTGATTTCATTCACAAAGCCCCATGTTGTATTCCATAGTAACGCTCCTACACTTCCTTCTAAAAGAACCAAGTACTGATTTGTAGACCATATTATTGTTCACAAAGTTTCATTCCCAGCACAGTCTATATCTTTATTATATTCACTAGTGGGGCTAATACCTAGCTCTTCAATGTCTGAAAATAATCAGTACAGGATAATACCTACATAAAACACATATACTTAATGCAGAAATAGTTGGGCTCCATGTAAAGAAGAATGGTAAAATGGTGGATCTCATACGGGCACGGGCTGCATCACCACCAACTGTAGGAACCAGTGGCCCTAAAGGTGACCATCCACCACCTGTAGGGACCGGGCCCTAGAGGTGGTTCCTACAGATGGTCGAAGGCCAAGCTCTAGTGGTGACCATCCACCTGAAGGACCAAGCCCTAGAGGTGACCATTCACCTGAAGGACCAAGCCATAGAGGTGACCATCCCTCACATGTAGGGAGCAAACCATAGAAGTAACCATCCATCACCTGTAGGGACTGACTACAAGACTAAAATTATAGCTGTGCTTAGTATTCTCAGTTTTTTTACTTTAAAAGATAATCAGAGCTAGAACATCATACAATCTTACAAGGTTGACAAACATGCATGAATCTTGTAGATATATGCTTAAGGCTAGAAAAATATACATTTTAGAGATAATGGCTTAACCAATGATAAATTTTTTATAATTACATATGAGTTTAGTTAATTCAATCAACCAACTTACATGTTGACTTCCCACTGATTTAATTACCTGTTGTACTCTGCTTTTGCTGTGCCTGAGAAGAAATAAAGATTCACAGAAGATCTCATTGAAGTTTCAAGACAATTCAAATTTCTATACAGTTTAAGTCACCAACATTATTCTGGCCTCAGCCTGTAGATCCAAAAACCACTCAAAGATTCCTTTACTTTGTCAATTATTATTGCCAAATATTTAAAACTACTCTTCTGTGATTGCTCATTACCACTCTCACAGGGAAGGAACTAACTCCAGCAGCAGGACTCCCGAAAGCCATCTTTGTTTTTTTGTATTACAGCACCCAGATCCCCCTCTTCTCTTATAGAAAGACGTTACCTCAGTTGGACTAGGAACAGTATTATCTTAAAGAACAAATGTTCAGACAAATCAACCTCCTTGTTTCTTTTTTAAATGATTTCTTTCCGCAGAGGGAAATGATTCTATTGGAGACTGGGAGTTTGTGGATGTCAAATTCACATTAAAGGATGGAGAGATCTGTTAGAAGGAGCAATATTTCTTCTCGCTATTTATATGAAGCATAATAATCTGCATTACTCCTAAAATCACAATATTTGGAACCAGGACAAGTGTGTTTGGCACTTTTCTTTACTTAAATTTATTTTATTTTGACTTTCACCCTGGTTCCCAAAACATTAAAGAGGATGCCCGTCCGACAGTAATGATTCTATCACAGGAAGAATTGCCCCACATTTATCAAGGAATTTTTTTGTTTACCCCCATCTCCCACAGAAAATCATCTCGGAATGTGGGGTATAATTTGGGGGTAAGATTTGGAGAGCCTTCTGTAAAAAATTAGGAAACAAAACATATTTTTCTTTGGCCTATTATCCAATGACAAGACTGCAAAGATAGCAAAATTCTCAATCGATTTTTCAGCTCCTATATTTCCATACACCAGGATAACTAGTCTGATTTGCTGTCATGAACTGAGTTTGCCCATAATAATCTCAGTTCTGGCTTCATTGGCAAAACACCTTTTTCATAGTATTGTGTACTAATCCCAAACTCCCAGATCTGTTCCCTGCGCCCTCTGGACTACCGGCTCCAATGACACCATAATCAATGTTCTCATTATCTGGTTCAAAGTCCGCAAGCAGGTGATAAACACCACAGACCTGTTACGCAACTGGGACCGGGGGGTAAATGTATCAAGCTGAGAGTTTTCTTATGGATTTGAAAAACCAATCAGATTCTAGTTATCATTTATTTAGTACATTCCACAAACTGATAGCTAGAATCTGATTGGTTGCTATAGGCGACATCTCCACTTTTCCAACCCGCCGGAAAACTCTCAGCTTGATACATTTACCCCCAGGAGACAAAGTTTTGGCTTTTCAGGAATTTCAAAGTCCTCAGATATGTGCGCCCAGTGGCTTCTGGTCTTAAATTGCCACTTTCGCCCACATTTCTTTGCTGACGCTTTTGATTGTCAGGTACTATATTTCCCCTCTACACCCCACCATTGGTGATCAGCAAGAGCTTCACATTAAATAAATCTTATGGGGAAATTCACTAAGCAGCGTTTTTTCTGTGCAGTTTGCAAATCACCACACGTTGCATGCGGCCGGTTTACAACTTCAAACCGAAAGAGTTATCAAGGATTTATGAAACTATATCCAATGCACCCAGGTGCTTGCTGGCACTTGTAGTGCCACACGTGTACAGTATAAGTGGGATAAGGAGATAAAAAATGCTGACACCATCACCATTAATACATTTTTATTGCCCCATAAAGTTATAAATGAATAAAGCCCCATTATAAAATGACACATTAATTTTATAAATAAATAATTATTGCCCCCATAATTAGTAAGTCAGTGTTGTCTCCCTTCGGCTCAGTTTGCTGTTTAATGTCTCTCACCAGAACGTCTAGAAAATCCTGACTTTCTACTGGCGGTTCGACGTGAGCTTTACAAACCACAGCTGGATTCATTGCACCATTTGTATTCTCTCCATGTGTAAAATCCCGGATGTCAGAGTTGGTGCTTTGAAATATTGTGGTTTTGTCTTTATTAAGTCTCAAGGTTTATAAACGTATAATTGCCAAAAAGCATGCACTTTGGCAAACTGGACTTTAGTAAAGTAGACTCCTTAGTATCTGGTGGGCGACCGCCCTGTGGAATGTTGGATTAAAGCTTCAGGTGTCCCTAATATTGTACTAATCTAAACTTCCCCTGAACCCGGCCAGGAAGAACCTGGTGGTATCTTATAAGAATTCTGGTATCTGACCGAGGGATTAAACTCAGATTCTCAGCTTGTAGCTTCTCTTTCCTTTGTGTGTCCCAGAAGCTGATTGTTCCATGATTTACCGCTGCAGCTCCCTCCTGATCTATCCAGGGTGCTGCACTTAGAGCCACTCAGTCTCTCCCAGGTCAGGTTCTGTGCACCATGATTACTGAGCGCTGTGCAGGCTTGTTGGCTCCATTTGATTGCTTGTGACCCTGATCCTTGGCCTTGTTATTCCATTTTCCATCTTTCCTGCCCCTGACCTTGGATTGTACTCTGACGTCGAACCTGAGCCTCCTGCCCCGACCTCTGTCTATCAGCGTCACCTAGTGAGATTAACCAGGGGTCAGCGACCTGTGAGTTCCCTGCAGTGAAGAGCAGGAGACCTCTGCTTGTGATACAGCGGGTCACCATCTAGGATTTCCCATGACAGTGAGGTCTTTATTATGGAGATTAGTCCCACTTGAAATGCCACATTGGCCACGTTGTAATCACATGTAGAACAGCACATGGGACGGATTAGGCTCCAATGCTGACACTTGTAGGACAGGAGTCCCAATCACCTGATTACAACCGGTTGCTGCAGCTCATATTGTGATTGGCAACTGTTAGAACTGCAACAACCCAAAAACTAACACCTCTTCCGACACAAACTCCACACATCAATGCCCAGACCCAAAGAAGCAGCTCCACCCGTTTTACAGCCTATATTCCTTCCAGACATCCCCCAAAATCATTGGAAAGACCCAATCTCCACACCGGCCTCCACAAACATACAATAACTCCTACCACCAGGCTATATTACTAGGGAGGGGGGACAGTCAGGGCGGGTGAGGTGGGGTCTGCGGTGGTCTGGTCTATGATCAGGGTTATTAATTAGGGTAGGATACAATGATCAGTAAATAAGATCCCAGGGAGGGTCAGAGGGGACGTGGGGCAGTTTCAGAGGCCGGGTGCAGCTCTTGTGTAGAATCAGACTAATAGTTATAACACAGGACAATGTGAGTGCCGTCCGTGATGCTGCTGGAAGCCCCCAGCCTCTAACCAGAGAGATACAGGACCATGAGACGTGGGGAAGATGTGAGGGGGACATGGCTGGTTTAGAGGTTTAGTATGAGGGGTTATGTCAGTCCTGTTGGACTATTCTGTGTGTGCAGAGCCCATGAGGTGTAAAGGAAAACGCCCCCCATGTGGTTCTTTCCTGTGGCCATAGGAAGCCCCCACCTCAATATGTGGCCATTTCCTGTGGTCAAAGGCTCTGGGATCTGAAGAAACAGCTTTCACCACAGGACAAAACAAAAACATTTCCATCCCAAATCCTCTGGTTATCCGGTGCCCCCGGCAGCTCTATTTATAGGGACAACAACACCCCCACTGTATCCACGTGTAACATACATGTATAGACATGCAGGATAAAGCGTGTGAGACACAACGTGAATCCTCTGGAGTCACCTACGTGCCTCAATGCTGGATCAGGATAGGATGGGGGGGGGGGGATTATCCTGCTAACAATTAATACACCATATGTGACCGCCGGGGTCTGTGTGAGATCCGCTCTGATTAACAGGAGGGAAGCAGAGAAATAGTGGAGACCTGTCAGGAAATGAGGATTATAAATACATTCTCCAAACTCTTGCAGTCAGGTTTATATATATATATATATATATATATATATATATATATATATAGCACATATATATAGCACATATATATATAGCACATATATATAGCACATATATTTATAGCACATATATATAGCACATATATAGCACATATATATAGCACATATATATAGCACATATATATAGCACATATATAAAGCACATATATATAGCACATATATATAGCACATATATAAAGCACATATATATAGCACATATATATAGCACATATATAAAGCACATATATAAAGCACATATATAAAGCACATATATAAAGCACATATATAAAGCACATATATAAAGCACATATATATAGCACATATATATAGCACATATATAAAGCACATATATATAGCACATATATATAGCACATATATAAAGCACATATATAAAGCACATATATAAAGCACATATATATAGCACATATATAAAGCACATATATATAGCACATATATATAGCACATATATAAAGCACATATATAAAGCACATATATAAAGCACATATATAAAGCACATATATATAGCACATATATAAAGCACATATATATAGCACATATATAGCACATATATATAGCACATATATAAAGCACATATATAAAGCACATACATAAAGCACATATATAAAGCACATATATATAGCACATATATATAAAACCTTCCAGTATAATAATAAACCCCCAATAATATTAATGCTGCCACTTACATAAACAAATACAAGTACAAATATTCTATTTATTTTGACCTCTCAGGTACCCCCAGTACTTTGAATATTTTTTAAAATTCATGAAAACATTTGATCAAGTTATATTAACCCTTCACCCAAAATTGATGAACTATTATCCAGAAACTCTGACATCCTAAATTTTGGCAGCCGGTCACACACAGTCAGTAAAGGATCAAGAAACTCATTGAGACAACTCAGTGAGAGGGGATTAGACCCCAATGTGTGCCGGCCCGTATACACCCCAATATACACAAATAATTGTCAGGCCCTATGGAGCAGGAGGGCCTATCTACCGGGTCATGGATGCTGTGCCCAAGCCCACTACCACCCAAGTGGTGAACAGGACGCAGGGGGCGGCCATCCCTTCAGGTCCACCATGAAGCCGGATCCTGGAGATCTCACCCAGTCCTGAGACCCAGAGGACTCACCTAAAGATATTGTGAGCTGGGCTTATGGACATAAAGCAGGTTGTGGGGGGAGAGGCCTTAATGTCCACCTGTGACATTTGGGGTGACTTTGCCCTCCAGCTGGGGAGTTTACAGTTTGTGGGTTTTGCTGACCACCAGTAACCATCTATTACTGACCACTCCCACTAGCCCCCCTGGACCAATCCAGTCCCTCCAGCATTGGACCCACTTCCCCAACCAGCCCTCACCCACAAACACTGTGAGTTTATGGTCAGTAATCTGTAAGTACAGAATGGGAAAGTCTCAGTAACTCAGAGCAGACAGCAATAATGTAATATCCTTGTCTGATCCTATGGAAAGTGCAACAACAAACATGGTGATGACAGGAGCAGTCGCTGGACATTTACAAGCACAGAAACAGCCTCATCCATTCCTGTGAGTGGCGCCTGTCAGATATATCAGCAGCTACATTAATATACACTAGTGACTGGTTCCACTGTGTAGTGTGACTGGGGCGACCTGGGAGCCCGGATGGAGTTAGCAGATATAACCAATGAGGCTAAAAAAATGGACAGGAAGGGGTTAAAATTTGAAAGAGTTACATTAAAATCACACAACCTCCCCCTGGTACTGCAGTAAGACCTGCAGGGAGTGCGGGATGGGTCTGTCCGGTTGTTGTTATTAGAGATATTCAGACACTGTGGTTAGTGTAGAATCAGGGCCTGAATAAGGGTTCTGGCCGCCCTAGGCTAATACGGCCGCAGCGCCCCCCCCCCCCCCCCCCCCCTCCGAATATATAGGTGTATAGGAACACTCCTGAATATGAATGTTCAGGTGTATTCTCCAGCATTCAAATTTAGACAGATTGTGCCATTGTCTCTTACCTGTCCTTGCTCTTCTCTCTTGCAACTTTGTTATCCTCTCGCTGGCTTCTGGAAAGTTGGCGTCCTTTTTTGAAAATGCAAAAATGTATTATAATGCAAACCCTGAATGATTAGGCCCTTTAGTTAAAACAAAACACTCCATTATGGCCAGCTAAAAGTACCCCATTGGACAGGCATATATAAGCAATATCTGAATATTTGTTGTCAATCAAATACAAACCTCTACCAGCCCCATCTCACTAATATTTAGTATTCTAGTGATTGCTGAGACCACCCATGTGACCACCACACAATCATGAGATTCTGCCCCCCAAAGCTGCTCTATTTTTTAAATACCCCCTGCAGCCATTTTCCTTAACCACAACCCCCCCCCCCACACAGCCATTTTCCTTAACCCCTGCTGCAGTCATTTTCTTTACCTCCCACCCTGCATCCATCCCCCTTGCAGCTATTTTCCTTACCTCCACTCTGCTAGCTAGCTATCCCCCCCCGTCACATCAAAACTCCCCCAGTCACATATATCAGCCCCCCTCCTCTGCCCTCCTTCATACATATCAACCTCTCTACCTCCCTATAGATTTTCATGGCAGCCCCCCCCTCCCACCCTATAGATTTGTATGACAGTCCCCCTCTCCCTCCCTATACATATGCATGACAGTCCCCCCTCTCCCTCCCTATAGATATGCAGGGTAGTCCCCCCCCTATAGATCATACTTACCTACTTTCTTCAGCTCTCTTCCGGGAGCCAGCCAGTGGAGGGGGGCGTGAGGGGGCGGGGCGGCCAAAATCGCGTCATTTCGGCCCCGCCCCCTGTGACGTCATGACGCAAATTGCGTCATTTGACAGCGGGGGGCGGGGCTAAACGCCGCGATTCATCGGGAATCGCGGCGTTTGGGATCTAATTCTGCCCACTTCACTAGGAAGTGGGCACTTCCTAGTGAAGTGGGCAGAATTCGGGAGATTGCCACACTCGCCCGGGAGTCCGGGAGACTCTCGCAAAATGCGGGAGTCTCCCGGACATTCCGGGAGAGTTGGCAAGTATGCTATAGATATGCAGGGTAGTTCCCCCCCCCTCCCTATAGATATGCAGGGTAGTTCCCCCCCCCCTCCCTATAGATATGCAGGGCAGTTCCCCCCCTCCCTATAGATATGCAGGGCAGTTCCCCCCCCTCCCTATAGATATGCAGGGCAGTTCCCCCCCCCTCCCTATAGATATGCAGGGCAGTTCCCCCCCCCTCCCTATAGATATGCAGGGCAGTTCCCCCCCCCCTCCCTATAGATATGCAGGGCAGTTCCCCCCCCCCCCTATAGATATGCAGGGCAGTTCCCCCCCCCTCCCTATAGATATGCAGGGCAGTTCCCCCCTTCACTTACCTGTAGTTGTGCCAGCGCCGCTCCTCAGATCAGCAGATAGGAAGTGAAGACGTCCTGCTTCCTGTCTGCTGCACAGCAACAGGCAGCCTGACGATTGGCTGTGTGTTGCTAACCACTGACCACCTATGCTTTTGATCGTCGAGCCCTCCACCCCCCGCGGCGACCCCCCCCCCCTCTCCCACCCCGAAAAAAAAATGAATGAAGAAAAAAAAAAAATACCCACAGTGCAGCGCCCCCCAGGACCCAGCGCCCCAGGCTGCAGCCTGGTCAGCCTAGTGGTTGATCAGGCCCTGTGTAGAATAACAATGTTTCCACCTAATGGCTCAGTGGTTACAATGTAACAGGACATAACACATTTATTTCCTGAGTGGGAGAGTGAGTCAGGATTGTCTCAGTCCGTCCTTCAGACCAGACTCAAGGATCCAGCACTGGGATAAACATAGGAATATAAGTATCACAGTGTCATTGTAACTGAGGTTTCCTTATTTATGTGTCTTCCCATGGGTGAGGTGTGTTCTGGTCGTCTCATTACCTTGCTGAGTTCACCTTTCACATGGAAAACAGTTACAGATATTATACAATGCAGCTATTTAATAAGCTTGAACAATCTCAAACCGGCTGAAACATAATGACTGACTCTCAGCCGTATATAAACCAGTTCCCGCTGGTGAGCGCTACCGCAGACCTGTTTCACCCTTTTACTTGTTTCTGTACCACAATTTGTTTCAAGCAGTAAATCTCACAACGGTAAATGTTTCATAATTGACAGTACCCATGATTCAGCCAAAAGAGGACAAAGCTTCGCTATTTAGTGGGTTGTGGACTGGAGGGACCAGGTAGTGGTCTAGAATGTCCCAATTTCCAAATTGAAAATGTTGGGAGGTGCGTGACAGCACCCACTGAGAGCCCATCATGGCCAGGGGATGGCTGGACCAGGGGGCGTCTGCCCCCCAGGTTAGTCCCTAGTGGGCTAGCTCAGGCTGGGTCACTGAGCTACCTGCTTATTATCCTTTAAAATGTTCCTAATAGGCGCTGAGCCGAGTTTTGCCAGAACCTGAGACTGTAGGACTGATGTCCGTCGGTAGGAAACACACAATTTTTGGGTTTTGACTCTCAAGCATTATAAAAACAAAAAGACAGTTGATGTTGGTGTCCTAACAACTACTTATCTGTGTGTATCTCGCAATACGAGAACATGAGCAATTGGGTTATATTTTGATCAAAACATTTAAGCCTGTATCCCAGCATCAGGGGTACCTCACTCAGAGACCATTAGACATTGCCTTGTGTTGTCTTGGCAGCTGTCTATAAGGCCGATTTACGGCCTGTTTGAGTGGGACATACAGTATGAAAAGCCGTAGTGTCCACAGCCACAATAGGGCCCGAGAGACCGTGGGGCTCAGGAGCTCAGGGAATTAAGGGGTCCTTACCCTTTAGGCAGGGCGTGAAGACTAGATCCACAAGAGCACTTGAGCTCACCTTTCACATGGAAAACCATTAAAAAATAGTATTTTGGTTTGAAAATACGTTCCTAGGGCTCCGCCAGGGTCAGATGTAGAAACGTTCCTGCCACCATCTGACACTGCAGCATCCGGATCTTACCCCGGCTAACGTAAGATCTACTGGACAGGAATCCACTGTCCAACTTGCACCTCTCCCAGACACCATACAGGATGAACAGGGCACAAACTGGCAGATTCAGCCCCCTTAAAGTCCTCTGACCTTCTGTCTAGTCTGGCTCCTGAAATGATGCATCAAAGCCAGATTTTATATACATAGTATGGAGAGCACCGGAACAGGCGAGCAAACTACTCTGAAGTATGTTACAGTTATTACTGCCCTGTGAGCTGCTCAATATTATTATTATTATTATTATTATTATTATTATTATTATTATTAATAACCTTAATTTATAGGGCGCTGCATGAGATCCGCAGAGCCGTAAAGAGGGCAAACAAGACCGTACATAGTATAACATGTACAACACAGTACACAAATAACACTACAGCTCTCACACAGCTATTAGGGTGTAAGGGGTATATTCAGTGCAGGATGATACCTTTGCCTATTAGCGTGGGTACAACTACCAGGTTTAGAGCCACTGAAAGAGGTGCAAAGACAATGGAGGAGTCAATGGGCAGAGAGCCCAGGAGGAGGTGTGCAGTGTAGCTGGTGAGCAGAAGATGTAGGTAATGAGAACAGGAGGGGAAAGGGCCCTGCTCACTTACAATCCCAAGGGAAACAGGCTGACAAGCGGTTGGCACATGGAGCAAGTCAAAGTAAGGGTATGTGAGGGCAAGAAGCAAGAGTGGGAGAGATGGAGAATGGTGTTTTGTTTTTCTTCTCTGTTGCCTCAGAAATCCATTCTGCTAACAAGGATTCCACATTGCAGCTCTTGCTAGACTCATCACTGCTCATTACCTAGCAGCTGAGCAGTCAACAATTACTGCTCACATGATGTCTACCCAGCAGCTGATTGGCCAGGGCCTACATAAATACACTCATTGCCATTATTACCTTGTTGGTGTTAGGTCACCTACTCTAGTCCCTGTATCTTTATCCTGTATAGAAGCATGCTATTATTGGGGGTCTTTCCCTGGATGGGGGGGTCTCACCTCTCTCTGTGTCTCTCTCGAAGCAGTCACTACTGAACCTCACCCGGCGAGAGAACCAGGGCTGGATAGACTGGGATACAGATGGTAGAGATGGGTTATATACCAGCAACACGGGAAGCTCAACATCGGTGATGTAGAGTCAGAGGGACGGTTGGTGGGTTTGTTACAGGAGAACGGGGTGTCGTAGATAAGTCTATGGGGTGTTATCCTTTCTCTTCATGTTAAGGGTATAAGAAGATTTTACAAGGGAGTATTGGATCAGGGCTTACACAAGGGTTTGAGAAACTTCTGGTGGGCGTTGGACCCACTGACCCCTCTGAACTCGATGTTCTCAGCTCACGGCCTGTGGTATATGCTGTGCCCGCAGCTAATTATATATCACACAGCAGCTATCTTTGTACCAGTGTACTGTGCTGGATCCTATCACATCATACACTGAATATACCGCATGTGACACTATTAGGGGAGATTCTTTATAATACACCGATGAGATTTTACTCCGGAAGTTAAGCTGTAACATTGGTCACTGTCAGCAATCTACAGTATAGTCTAATTAGCTGAGCTCACAAACAATGGTCATCTAGCTTATTGTATTTGTATTTACTATTGAGAGTTTATTGGTTCTGGATTTCTATCTCTCTATATCTTATATATAGGTGACTTGATACGGACATATTAGATATATATATATATATATATACAACACATATCTAGATAAATATATTATTGGATAAATCAGTTCACCATAAAATGTACCTAAATCTCATCCTTATTGAAGTGACCGGAAACACCCAAAATTATACCGATATCTCTCCCTAAATCCACCGGCACCTTCCATCGAACAGCTACACAGATATCTACTAAAAATGTCCTCATTGGTCAAAACATTGCTGCCTTACAAAGCTCTATTCATGGCTGTCCTGGAGGCCAACACATCACTAGAACAGGACACAACAGTCTCACCCACACCGGAGACTTCCAGCGGCTGATGCACTGCGCTGGTTGTGTAGTGGATCTAGTGTGAAGTCTTTCTGCCATGTAACCGTGTACTGTGTGTTACTATGTATCCATGTACTGTGTATCCGTGTACTGTGTGTTACTATGTATCCATGTACTGTGTATCCGTGTACTGTGTGTTACTATGTATCCATGTACTGTGTATCCATGTACTGTGTTACTATGTATCCATGTACTGTGTGTTACTATGTATCCATGTACTGTGTATCCGCGTACTGTGTGTTACTATGTATCCATGTACTGTGTATCCGTGTACTGTATGTTACTATGTATCCATGTACTGTGTATCTGTGTGCTGTGTGTTTCTATGTATCCGTGTAATGTGTTACTATGTATCAGTTTACTGTGTTACTATGTATCCATGTACTGTGTGTTACTATGTATCCACGTACTATGTATCCATCTACTGTCTATCCGTGTACTGTGTGTTACTATGTATTCATGTACTGTGTATCCGTGTACTGTGTGTTACTATGTATCCATGTACTGTGTATCCATGTACTGTGTTACTATGTATCCATGTACTGTGTGTTACTATGTATCCATGTACTGTGTATCCGCGTACTGTGTGTTACTATGTATCCATGTACTGTGTATCCGTGTACTGTATGTTACTATGTATCCATGTACTGTGTATCTGTGTGCTGTGTGTTTCTATGTATCCGTGTAATGTGTTACTATGTATCAGTTTACTGTGTTACTATGTATCCATGTACTGTGTGTTACTATGTATCCACGTACTATGTATCCATCTACTGTCTATCCGTGTACTGTGTGTTACTATGTATTCATGTACTGTGTGTTACTATGTATCCATTTTACTGTGTGTTACTATGTATCCATGTACTGTGTTACTATGTTTTCATGTACTGTGTATCCATGTACTGTGTGTTACTATGTATCCATGTACTGTCGTCACTATGTATCCGTGTGCTGTGGTTACTATGTATCCGTGTAGTATGGTTATTATGTATCTGTGTAATGTGGTCACTAAGCATCTGTGTAATGTGGTTACTATGTATCTGTGTATTATGGTGACTATGTATCCATGTACTGTGTTACTATGTGTGCTGCATCCCCACAATATACACGTTTCAAACAGAATGTTACCATAGAAATGATACTGTAGGCAATCAGTGAGCTGTATATATGTATATATATATATATATATATATATATATATATATATATACATATATATATATATATATATATGTGTGTGTGTGTGTGTGTATATATATATATATGTGTGTGTGTGTATATATATGTTTATATGTGTGTGTATTTATATAACTGTTACACAGCAACATAACAGCACATATAGACTGTAAGCTGTGAGCAGGACCCTCTCACCTCTTTATCTGTATTACCCAGTATTTTTTATTACTGTTTGTTCCCAATTGTACAGCGCTACGGAATTTGCTGCCACTATATAAATAAATGTTGATGATTGTACCCCGGCTGGGCGCCCGCTGCACCTCCATCGATGGAGGGACTCGCTGGAGCGCTGTTGTAGCTGTCAGCAACTAGGCATCACTGGTTACACCTGATGGAGCCGCCCCACCGCCTGGAACCACTCACACTTATAATGTGTAGCTGCTGCTGCGCCTCTTTACTGGTTCCTCTCTCTGAGCAGCTGGCAGGATGCTGGTCTAACGTAGGACAGCCGGGGGGGGATTAGAGCCACGCGCACTTATTGTCACCGGAACACAGCAGGATCTTAGTATTGTTGGGGAAGCCAGTCTGATAGACACAGTGTTGACTGTTTATGGTTAATATTGTATTAATTAAGCAATAAAACATTGTTATATTTTATGTGTCCAATTCTGTTCTCTTCAGAATTCATCTGGAAGGGGTCAGAGGTTGAGCAGATGTATTCTCAGTGCGGAAGGACAGACGTATTTACTTATAGGTGTAAAGGACAACGAGAAAGGTCAAACTAAATAAAGTGAAGTGAGATTTACGATCCCAACAGTTATAACAATGTTGGTTTATGTGGTTTCTTTATCTCAAGGTAGAAACTTCTTTACCATATTAGCAAACTGTAAATAAGAGAATCTTCACATTGTGTAACAGATGCTGCTGCAATGTATAAAGCTGGTACTTGTCTGCACCAGGGACCCCATCTGGGGGTAAATGTATCATACTCCGGCTTGTACAAGTCACCGGAAATCGGCGAGTTGACAGCTAAAATTGAAAACAGCGCTGCCCTGTAGAGGGACACTTGCCTTTACAGGGCAGCGCCTCTTTAAATTTTAGCTGTCAACTCGCCGATTTCCGGTGACTTGTACAAACCGGAGTATGATACATTTACCCCCTGGTGTGAATATAATAAAGACTTTATACTTCACAAGATTTAGAAGATACTTTTTGCCTTAAGTGTATGAATGTTTATGGGGTCATATAACTCTTATTAGATCAGACCATTTACGTGTCACACACATATATCTACACACAGGTGCACACACATACATGTACACACAGGTACACTTATGCACACACATACATGTACACACACATACATGTACACACACATACATGTACACACAGGTACACACACATACATGTACACACACATACATGTACACACACATACATGTACACACAGGTACACTTATGCACACACATACATGTACACACATGTACACACACATACATGTACACACACATACATGTACACACAGGTACACACACAGTACTAACAGGAAGTGATGTTGGATCACTCACCATGAACTATAAGATCCTCTTTCACACACAGGGCTGGACGCACCTCACAACTGTCCTGATTTAAGGGTCTGTTCCACCATCCCAGCAGCAGCACATTAGCCCGACTGACGGAGAGCTGGGAGGAAAGTCCCCCCTCTCTGAAGGGCTGACCTGGACAATATGACGCCCCACTCCCGCATGATATCACCAGGTCCCCTGTGTGACCATTCCCCCCCTTGTCCTAGCACCTAGGAGACAATATTAGACAATGTGCCTGGAGGTTCTATAAACCAGACCCCTGAACTAATTCAGTCACCTCTGAGTACGAGGATCTGGTCACTTTGTGTTCTCCCCCCGCCCTAGTGTCCAGGTGGGGAAACCTCAACACCCCCTCAGTCCTGGCACCTGGAGGGTCTAATCTCTAGATTCATACACCTCTTATAGCACCAGGAACATCCTGGTAAATGCCGGTGACATAGTATCACATACACCTCTTATAGCACCAGGAACATCCTGGTAAATACTGGTGACATAGTATCACATACACCTCTTATAGCACCAGGAACATCCTGGTAAATGCCGGTGACATAGTATCACATACACCTCTTATAGCACCAGGAACATCCTGGTAAATGCCGGTGACATAGTATCACATACACCTCTTATAGCACCAGGAACATCCTGGTAAATGCCGGTGACACAGTATCACATACACCTCTTATAGCACCAGGAACATCCTGGTAAATGCCGGTGACATAGTATCACATACACCTCTTATAGCACCAGGAACATCCTGGTAAATGCTGGTGACATAGTATCACATACACCTCTTATAGCACCAGGAACATCCTGGTAAATGCGGGGGACATAGTATCACATACACCTCTTATAGCACCAGGAACATCCTGGTAAATGCTGGTGACATAGTATCACATACACCTCTTATAGCACCAGGAACATCCTGGTAAATGCTGGTGACACAGTATCACATACACCTCTTATAGCACCAGGAACATCCTGGTAAATGCTGGTGACATAGTATCACATACACCTCTTATAGCACCAGATACATCCTGGTAAATGCCGGTGACAGAGTATCACATACACCTCTTATAGCACCAGGAACATCCTGGTAAATGCTGGTGACATAGTATCACATACATCTCTTATAGCACCAGGAACATCCTGGTAAATGCGGGTGACATAGTATCACATACACCTCTTATAGCACCTGGAACATCCTGGTAAATGCCGGTGACATAGTATCACATACACCTCTTATAACACCAGGAACATCCTGGTAAATACTGGTGACATAGTATCACATACACCTCTTATAGTACCAGGAACACCCTGGTAAATGCCGGTGACATAGTATCACATACACCTCTTATAGCACCAGGAACATCCTGGTAAATGCGGGGGACATAGTATCACATACACCTCTTATAGCACCAGGAACATCCTGGTAAATGCTGGTGACAGAGTATCACATACACCTCTTATAGCACCAGGAACATCCTGGTAAATGCTGGTGACATAGTATCACATACACCTCTTATAGCACCAGGAACATCCTGGTAAATGCCGGTGACAGAGTATCACATACACCTCTTATAGCACCAGGAACATCCTGGTAAATACTGGTGACATAGTATCACATACACCTCTTATAGTACCAGGAACACCCTGGTAAATGCCGGTGACATAGTATCACATACATCTCTTATAGCACCAGGAACATCCTGGTAAATGCCGGTGACATAGTATCACATACACCTCTTATAACACCAGGAACATCCTGGTAAATACTGGTGACATAGTATCACATACACCTCTTATAGTACCAGGAACACCCTGGTAAATGCCGGTGACATAGTATCACATACACCTCTTATAGCACCAGGAACATCCTGGTAAATGCGGGGGACATAGTATCACATACACCTCTTATAGCACCAGGAACATCCTGGTAAATGCTGGTGACAGAGTATCACATACACCTCTTATAGCACCAGGAACATCCTGGTAAATGCTGGTGACATAGTATCACATACACCTCTTATAGCACCAGGAACATCCTGGTAAATGCGGGGGACATAGTATCACATACACCTCTTATAGCACCAGGAACATCCTGGTAAATGCTGGTGACATAGTATCACATACACCTCTTATAGCACCAGGAGTATCCTGGTAAATGCTGGTGACACAGTATCACATACACCTCTTATAGCACCAGGAACATCCTGGTAAATGCTGGTGACATAGTATCACATACACCTCTTATAGCACCAGGAACATCCTGGTAAATGCCGGTGACAGAGTATCACATACACCTCTTATAGCACCAGGAACATCCTGGTAAATGCTGGTGACATAGTATCACATACATCTCTTATAGCACCAGGAACATCCTGGTAAATGCGGGTGACATAGTATCACATACACCTCTTATAGCACCTGGAACATCCTGGTAAATGCTGGTGACATAGTATCACATACACCTCTTATAGCACCAGGAACATCCTGGTAAATGCTGGTGACATAGTATCACATACACCTCTTATAGCACCAGGAACATCCTGGTAAATGCTGGTGACAGAGTATCACATACACCTCTTATAGCACCAGGAACATCCTGGTAAATACTGGTGACATAGTATCACATACACCTCTTATAGCACCAGGAACATCCTGGTAAGTGCTGGTGACATAGTATCACATACATCTCTTATAGCACCAGGAACATCCTGGTAAATGCCGGTGACATAGTATCACATACACCTCTTATAACACCAGGAACATCCTGGTAAATACTGGTGACATAGTATCACATACACCTCTTATAGTACCAGGAACACCCTGGTAAATGCCGGTGACATAGTATCACATACACCTCTTATAGCACCAGGAACATCCTGGTAAATACTGGTGACATAGTATCACATACATCTCTTATAGCACCAGGAACATCCTGGTAAATGCCGGTGACGTAGTATCACATACACCTCTTATAGCACCAGGAACATTCTGGTAAATGCGGGTGACATAGTATCACATACACTTCTTATAGCACCAGGAACATCCTGGTAAATTCGGGTGACATAGTATCACATACACCTCTTATAGCACCAGGAACATCCAGGTAAGTGCTGGTGACATAGTATCACATACACCTCTTATAGCACTAGGAACATCCTGGTAAATACTGGTGACATAGTATCACATACACCTCTTATAGCACCAGGAACATCCTGGTAAATGCCGGTGACATAGTATCACATACACCTCTTATAGCACCAGGAACATCCTGGTAAGTGCTGGTGACATAGTATCACATACATCTCTTATAGCACCAGGAACATCCTGGGAAGTGCTGGTGACATAGTATCACATACACCTCTTATAGCACCAGGAACATCCTGGTAAGTGCTGGTGACATAGTATCACATACACCTCTTATAGCACCAGGAACATCCTGGTAAATGCGGGTGACATAGTATCACATACACCTCTTATAGCACCAGGAACATCCTGGTAAATGCTGGTGACATAGTATCACATACATCTCTTATAGCACCAGGAACATCCTGGTAAATGCCGGTGACAGAGTATCACATACACCTCTTATAGCACCAGGAACATCCTGGTAAATACTGGTGACTCAGTATCACATACACCTCTTATAGCACCAGGAACATCCTGGTAAATGCGGGTGACATAGTATCACATACACCTCTTATAGCACCAGGAACATCCTGGTAAATGCCGGTGACAGAGTATCACATACACCTCTTATAGCACCAGGAACATCCTGGTAAATACTGGTGACTCAGTATCACATACACCTCTTATAGCACCAGGAACATCCTGGTAAATACTGGTGACATAGTATCACATACACCTCTTATAGCACCAGGAACATCCTGGTAAATGCGGGTGACATAGTATCACATACACCTCTTATAGCACCAGGAACATCCTGGTAAATGCGGGGGACATAGTATCACATACATCTCTTATAGCACCAGGAACATCCTGGTAAATGCGGGTGACATAGTATCACATACACCTCTTATAGCACCAGTAACATCCTGGTAAATGCGGGGGACATAGTATCACATACATCTCTTATAGCACCAGGAACATTGATGTCTCAGCCAGAATCAACGTAAATAAGTGACTAGAGATCCCAGAGGTATTTAATGGCTTGGTAGTAGTGGAGTGTATGACTACAGCCGCCTCCACCCACCCCATAAAGATACTGGAACAGGTCAGTTCAGTCTACAACGTCCTTGGTATAATCTCTCATGACCTTTATTCTTATAAACCATACTTGCCTACTTTTTAAATCTGTACTCCGGGAGATCAGAGTACAGATCATGTGACAGAGGGTAGGAGGGGCCGTGATGACGTCATTACGTCACTATAGCCCCGCCCCCTACTATAAAAAACAGAAATTCAAGGTATTGAATAGCGGGGGGCGGGACTTAATGACCCAATTAAGCCCCGCCCCCTACTATTCAATACAGAGAACTTCAGCGTTTTACAGGCCCGGGAGGTCTGCCTACTCTTCCGGGAGTCCGGGAGGACTCCCCAAAATTTGGGAGCCTCCAAGAAATTCCGGGAGAGTAGTCACGTATGTTATAAACTGCTGAGTTACTAACACGTAAACCTCAAGCGGCTCCATTAGAAGTGAGGGTGTGCACCGGGCACTTTGAGTGTTTTGTGTTTTGGGTTCTGATTAGCTTGAGGTTTTGGGTTCTGATTTGTTTTGCCAAAACACTTGACGAAAGGTTTTGGTTCTGATTTCGGGTTTTGGGTTCTGATTTATATTTAAAAAAGCATAAAAAGCACTAAAATCCAGTTTTTGGGTTTTTTCCACTCCTACGCTATTATTAACCTCAATAACATTCAATAACAATCATTTCCACTAATTCCCAGTCTATTCTGAACACCTCACACCTCACAATATTGTTTTTAGTCCAAAACATTGCACCGAGGTAGCTTTCTGGACTGCGTAGCAGTGGCGGATCCAGGGGGGGGGCGATCGGGGGGATCGCCCCCCCCTAGCAGGGGCTTGCTGCCGGCGGCTGCACACTGTGCAGGTCCGTTCAGCATTGACAGTATGCTGCCCGGCTGCTCTGATTGTGTTTTAAACACAATCAGAGCAGCGGGACAGCACACTGCCAATGCAGAACGGACCTGCACATAGTGTGCAGCCGCCGGCAGCCTTAGAAATTAGAAAGGGGGCGGGGCCTAAATCGCCCCCCTAAAATTGCCCCGGGTAGAGCAGTTGCCTAGATCCGCCCCTGCTGCGTAGTGGAGTGGCCCCGGTACCCAATTTGGTACCGGGGCCACAATACCTCCTCCAACTGGTCTAAATGCCACTGCACATATGGCTGCTCCTACATCCTCTGCAGCATATAGACTGAGGGTGTAGTTCGAGCGCGTCACTACCTCTTGTTTTCGACGACCATGGTACAGAGCATTCATCATTGAGATCCCATCAAGTATGTCAAAGACAGACAGCGTTGAAGTGTTATTTGTTGACTTTGGGAACAAAAAAACTGTCCCTGTTGCAAATCTTCGTGCAATGAAGAGTGACTTTTTCATTTAAAGGCTCAAGCTTTCAAGTGTAGTGTTTATAACATCATTACACCAACAGGTAAAAATAGTTTTAATTGGGATAATGGAGCCAAAAAGGAAATTGCCCATATGTAATGCCCGCACAATGTTATTGGCGTTGTCTGACACCACAAATCCCCAGGAGAGTCTAAGTGGGGTAAGTCATCAACCGTCTAAATCCCACTCCACTGATGGCGGACACCGGACGCACGTCTAACACCAACATAGCTGTTAAGGCCGCAGTTATCCGCTTTGCCATAGGATGACTACTGTCGTACTTTGTGCTCATGGCAAACAACTGTTGGACGGTCACATAATGGCAAAAAAAGATTTGCAAGATGGAATTGTCCTTGGGCCCTCACACCCACCCTTATGTTGTTGAAATAGGACATGTGCACTTTAACAAACCAATCATTTCAGCGACAAGGCCTACCGAACAACTGTGGCTGAAATGATTGGTTTGTTTGGGCCCCCACACCAAAAAAGCTGTTCATCTCTCCCTGTACAAACTAAACAGGATCTACTGAGGCAAGATGTCGTCCTCATCCTCATCCTCTGATTCCTCTCCCCCTTCAGTGTGTACTTCCTCCTCCTCACACATTATCAATTCGTCCCCGCTGGACTCCACAACCACAGGTCCCTGTGTAGTATCTGGAGGCCAGTGCTGTATTTGATTGAGGAATTGATCCTGGCAAAGCGTACGAAGGGCTTCATCCACAAGAGCTACATGCTTGGTGGAATCGCAATGGCTTACCAGCTCCTCCCTCACTTTCTCTTGTACTATAGATTGTAGTACCTATTCTCTGGAACTGCTTAAAAATTGAACGTAGTAAATGTAATATAGATTGCAGTACCTATTCTCTTGAACTGCTTAAAAATTGAACGTAGTAAATGTAATATAGATTGCAGTACCTATTCTCTTGAACTGCTTAAAAATTGAACGTAGTAAATGTAATATAGATTGCAGTACCTATTCTCTGGAACTGGACAGAGCACAGGACAAAAGCACCACTGGACTCAGGAAGGACAGAGCACTGGACACAGGCATAAAGCACCACTGGACTCAGCAAGGACAGAGCACTGGACACAGGCATAAAGCACCACTGGACTCAGCAAGGACAGAGCACTGATCACGCAGGAGCACCACTACCCTACACACCCTCCCTCTTCCCTGATGTCAGGCGAAATGAAGATGGCGGCCGCAAGGTGAGTATTTATGACATCCGAGTATCGCGAGATCCGACAAGAGACTTGGATGTCATAGCCTCGTTTCGGATTCCTTTGGCGGCCGGAAGTACCCGAACAGTGCTCAGATCCTGTCGGATCCGCACTGTTCGGGTGGGTTCGGATTAGCGGAATCCAAGCCCGCTCATCCCTAATTAGAAGTGGACACAATCATGTCCTGAATGTACATAGGACACAGAGAACAGCGCACTGATGTGTATATAGTGAGCCGCATGCTTCTCATGATCAGTCTCTGTGCCAGACGTACATCAGGGGTAACAAGAGAGTAGATATATCGGTCTGACGGTACTAGTAATACACAACATAATGGTATAATACAGTGTGTAATCATTACACATCTAACGTATGACTGCTACAAATACTACATCTAGATATACGTCCAACTCAACCTACCTCGGTAAGTATACATCAGTATACATCTAAATGTGTCCACACTGAATGTGTCCAGGTCCTGTAACATTACCGGACTGTTGGGATTTTCCTCCACTTTGTACATAAACAGGGAGCAGGGTTTGGGTGGGGACCGTCTGCTTCCAGCAATATTTGGTTTATTTTAAGCATCCAGCTGTTTGCAGTCAGACCGATCCCTTATAATACACAATTCTATCTTACAACAAGTAACTGGTCACACAGAAAGTTTTCCTTACGTTTATACCATTAGGAAAAGTGACTCTGGGGCAGGATTAACCCATTAGTTGCAGAGGACCACGAGATATCGTCCACAGTACACAGAGCTGCAGATAGAGGGCGCCCTGGATGTGTTTGTATAATAAATGTATAATTACAGCCATCCCCTGTGGTACATGTCCTCTCCTGTTACCCTGCAGACCACACTCCCTTATTCTCCTCACCCAATTTCCTGGAGGTGGGAAGGGACTGATGACTTATTTGCATCATCAAGTGGGTGGGACTCCTCAAACCACACCCACCTCGCTAAACCCAAGAAGCTTACTGACCATTCAGCAATACGCGGCGCCTCCCCCTGCTCAGGTCACTGACCATTTAGCAATACGCGCACCTCATTTTGTATTCATTAAAGTCAGAACTGTATAGCAGAACTGAGGCGGGAACGAGCGCTACTGAGGGTGGAGGAGGCTGTCACGTCTGTTTCTGTCGCCTTCCTCGTCTCTCCTACTCGCTTATACTCAAGCGCCCGCCTGAGGGTGACTCATTGTCTGCAGCCTGTACCACGGGAATACGTCAAGATTAAAACCTTGCTACATTTTTCTTTTATGTTTTTACTTTGGAGAACAACTATTCTCTTATATTTTATAATGAATTTCAGTTTATACCTCTCCTTGGCACAATTTTGCATCCCTAAAACATTAACTCCCCCCCCTCCAAAAAAAAAATAAGCCATGCACCGTAGGCTGCAGCCTAGTCACTGAGTATAAGAAGACAAGGAATGATCACCTACCCGCCTGTGGTGCCGCATTGGGCATTATACGGGGTAATAATGCTTCTATCCCACAAAAAACAAGAAATACCCCATACATATTAAATTAGTGGACATTTCCTGATACATTATCCAGGTGTTGTCATATTCCCGCTGCCTGTACCTGCTTCATGACCCTCCACCTCTAATTATAATGATCATCAGCAGCAGCTATTTATATAGCGCCACTAATTCTGCAGCGCTGTACAGAGAACTCACAACAGTCCCTGCCCCAATAGAGCTTATAGTCTAAATTCCCTAATACACACACACACACACACACACACACACACACACACACACAGACAAACACCCAGAATAGGATCAATTTAATAGCAGCCAATTAACCTACCAGTATGGTTTTGGAGTGTGGGAGGAAACCGGAGCACCCGGAGGAAACCAATGCAAACACGGGGAGAACATACAAACTCCACACAGTCATGGTCGGGAATTGAACTCATGACCCCAGCGCTGTGAGACAGAAGTGCTAACTACTGAGCCACCGTGCTGCCCCTAATGATCCTTACCCCAATGGGCAGCATGGGGTAACACTAGGCTGCTATTAAATTGCCCCTATTCTGTGTATGTTGGGTAATTTAGACTATAAGCTCTATTGGGGAAGGGACTGATGTGAGTTCTCTGCACAGCGCTGCGGCATTAGTGACGCTATATAAATAAATGATGATACTGAATATATCGTACTCTCATATAACATAGTGCTAGTATCTGCTGTTAGTTGTTGGCGCCACCTGCTGTCCATTAGTAGCATTACATGCAATAATATCAGGCACAAGATTGGTTCCTATAAGCCAATAACCATAAATGAGTTCATGAAATGGTAAAAAACAAACAATTATTAAAAAAAAAACAATTGTTAAAAACAATTGAGAATAATCGCTGAATGTCATCTAACATCCGAACGGCCGAATATCTGTTTGTCGGACTCAGGTTGTTCTCAGTGCGTGTTGGAGACCAGAGGGAAGTGGGTTTGATATTTAACCCTAAGATAACCTGTAATATTGGACTCTAGGACACATTTTTTTCATGGAGATATTTGTACCTAGCGAAGCCGGTTTATTGATAGATATACTGGACCTTCATTTGTGTTGCACTTGGAAGAACACATTTAAATGAGATCCACGTGGAATTTATTCCTTAGTACCTGTGTGAAGGGGGATACGTGACACAGGAGGACATAGGTCACAGGTCAAACAGTAAACGTTTAATCTACAGCTGATAAACTTCACGGAATATCATCAATTATTCACATGATCCTCGGAATCTCATTGGAATCTATGATATAATCACACTGGAAATATTGTCCTGTTCTGTGATCTATTTTATTGTGTATTGATTTATTTGTTGTCATCTATTCATTGGGTTAATATAGAGCCACTTTCAGCATTTACATATATTCAAGTGCTATGATTAGTTTCTGTTAGTTATTATTTCTATATTTGTTGTTTTTCACAATTAGTTTTTTAAGAAATTGTTTGTTTTTTTACCATTTCATGAACTCGTTTATGGTTATTGGTTCCAACGCTGTTTTCCTTTTTTTATTTGTTCCTTTTAAAGAGCTCACATCTGCCTCTATCATCTGCCTCTAGCATCTGCCTCTAGCATCTGCCTCTAGCATCTGCCTCTAGCATCTGCCTCTAGCATCTGCCTCTAGCATCTGCCTCTAGCATCTGTCTGTCTATGGCTGGGACTTTTATTTGTTTATTATCCACAAGTTTGGTTCCTCGCTGACCCTCAATTCTCACATTTCTGGGATCCATTTGTGAATTTTTTCGACAGGTATAAAATCTAGTTCAGTGATAGAAATAAATATTCAAGTGAATTGCAGTAAAATATTAAAAAGTGTGGAAACAATTATTAGTTCATGATTCGGTCACAACCGACTTCTAACAATAAATTCAAAATTGTACCCAGTGGCGGCTTCAGGTTATAAGATGTAAATGTAGCGTTCATGTAAGATGGACACAGACGTAGTATGAGAGCGAGGGGCACATTTATCCCCTACATTAAAGAGTGTTTGACGGGGTCTGATCACATTTTCTTCTAAATGTCTCCTGCTCATCTTCAGTTGTGTTATGGGGATAGAGCAAGCTGTAGCCAAACAGATCATCAGAATCATCACAGCAGCACAGAGTATATCAGGAGATGAGTGATGTGTTAGTGAGGACAGGGCTGCATGTGACAGGGGCAGTGACATGATGTGAGGAGGGGAATGGAGGCAGCAGGAAGCCACAGACAGAGTTATATAGTCGAAGGAGCAGGGTCCCCCAGCAGTACAGAGTATATCAGGAGATGAGTGATGTGTTAGTGAGGACAGGGCTGCATGTGACAGGGGCAGTGACATGATGTGAGAAGGGGAATGGAGGCAGCAGAAAGCCACAGACAGAGTTATATAGTCGAAGGAGCAGGGTCCCCCAGCAGTACAGAGTATATCAGGAGATGAGTGATGTGTTAGTGAGGACAGGGCTGCATGTGACAGGGGCAGTGACATGATGTGAGGAGGGGAATGGAGGCAGCAGGAAGCCACAGACTGAGAGTTATATAGTGGAAGGAGTAGGGTCCCCCAGCAGCACAGAGTATATCAGGAGATGAGTGATGTGTTAGTGAGGACAGGGCTGCATGTGACAGGGACAGTGACATGATGTGAGGAGGGGAATGGAGGCAGCAGGAAGCCACAGACTGAGAGTTATATAGTGGAAGGAGCAGGGTCCCCAGCAGCACAGAGTATATCCGGAGATGAGTGATGTGTTAGTGAGGACAGGGCTGCATGTGACAGGGGCAGTGACATGATGTGAGGAGGGGAATGGAGGCAGCCACAGTCTGAGAGTTATATAGTGGAAGGAGCAGGGTCCCCCAGCAGTACAGAGTATATCAGGAGATGAGTGATGTGTTAGTGAGGACAGGGCTGCATGTGACAGGGGCAGTGACGTGATGTGAGGAGGGGAATGGAGGCAGCAGGAAGCCACAGACTGAGAGTTATATAGTGGAAGGAGCAGGGTCCCCAGCAGCACAGAGTATATCAGGAGATGAGTGATGTGTTAGTGAGGACAGGGCTGCATGTGACAAGGGCAGTGACATGATGTGAGGAGGGGAATGGAGGCAGCAGGAAGCCACAGACTGAGAGTTATATAGTGGGAGGAGCAGGGTCCCCCAGCAGCACAGAGTATATCAGGAGATGAGTGATGTGTTAGTGAGGACAGGGCTGCATGTGACAGGGGCAGTGACGTGATGTGAGGAGGGGAATGGAGGCAGCAGGAAGCCACAGACTGAGAGTTATATAGTGGAAGGAGCAGGGTCCCCCAGCAGCACAGAGTATATCAGGAGATGAGTGATGTGTTAGTGATGACAGGGCTGCATGTGACAGGGGCAGTGACATGATGTGAGGAGGGGAATGGAGGCAGCAGGAAGCCACAGACAGAGTTATATAGTGGAAGGAGCAGGGTCCCCCAGCAGCACAGAGTATATCAGGAGACGAGTGATGTGTCAGTGAGGACAGGGCTGCATGTGGCAGGGGCAGTGACATGATGTGAGGAGGGGAATGGAGGCAGCAGGAAGCTACAGACAGAGTTATATAGTGGAAGGAGCAGGGTCCCCCAGCAGCACAGAGTATATCAGGAGATGAGTGATGTGTCAGTGAGGACAGGGCTGCATGTGACAGGGGCAGTGACATGATGTTAGGAGGGGAATGGAGGCAGCAGGAAGCCACAGACTGAGAGTTATATAGTGGAAGGAGCAGGGTCCCCAGCAGCACAGAGTATATCAGGAGATGAGTGATGTGTTAGTGAGGACAGGGCTGCATGTGACAGGGGCAGTGACATGATGTTAGGAGGGGAATGGAGGCAGCAGGAAGCCACAGACTGAGAGTTATATAGTGGAAGGAGCAGGGTCCCCAGCAGCACAGAGTATATCAGGAGATGAGTGATGTGTTAGTGAGGACAGGGCTGCATGTGACAGGGGCAGTGACATGATGTTAGGAGGGGAATGGAGGCAGCAGGAAGCCACAGACTGAGAGTTATATAGTGGAAGGAGCAGGGTCCCCAGCAGCACAGAGTATATCAGGAGATGAGTGATGTGTTAGTGAGGACAGGGCTGCATGTGACAGGGGCAGTGACATGATGTGAGGAGGGGAATGGAGGCAGCAGGAAGCCACAGACAGAGTTATATAGTGGAAGGAGCAGGGTCCCCAGCAGCACAGAGTATATCAGGAGATGAGTGATGTGTTAGTGAGGACAGGGCTGCATGTGACAGGGACAGTGACATGATGTGAGGAGGGGAATGGAGGCAGCAGGAAGACACAGACTTATCTTCTGCACAGATGTCGGCGCATTTTCCTTTCTCTCTCTTCAAAGTGACCATTTTAAAAATGCTCCACTGGGGGCAGACATAGTCCGGTGCGGAGAAGATGTGGCATTTTTTGTGTCTTGTTCCCAGATCCTGAATTAGAAGGACGTGGTAGGATATAAATTTAAAAAATGTTTTTATTTATGTCAACAACAATGAGTACAGAAAAGAGTGTATAGCAGGGTGTGGTCTGACCTCACCCCAGCAGGAGAGCAGGATGGAAAGGAAGAAACATAGGAATACAAGGAAGAGAAACAGGGGTATGAAGTCCCCTTAACTCATTCTAAAACCTAGGGGGGGGGGGGGGGGGGGAACCTGTAGGGATTATCTGAGTGAGTTATTGGGAACTGGGCAGTGGAGACTGGTATAAATCAGACCAACGGTCCCAAGTCTTATGACAGTTTGATATTTTGTCCTGCAACAAGCAGGTGGTGTGATCCCTGGTAACTATGTACCAGACACACGATACAACTGCCAGGAGGCACAGTGGGGGGGGAGGGAGCTTCCTATCTTTTGCCATCTGCAAACGAGCTGCGGCAGGTTCATGTTGTACCTATTTATCATTCTGTTTACAAATCGATTTAAAAGGAGAGCACAAAAGCATAACCAAAGGGTCGGGGGCTACACAAGTGCCCAATATCTGGGTCAGGAGGTCAGAGACCTGGATCCAGAGACTGGAGACGTGGTAGAGAGATCCCACACCCAACATGCTCCCCAGCAGAGATCGGTGGTCGCAGGGTATATCTTACGTAGCTTTGTGGGCACCATCTACCATCTGGTATAAACCTTGTAGGCTTATAGAGGTGTTGATGGAGGACTTAGCAATGCGAAGTCTGATTAGGGACCATCCCTCCTGGTCCAAGGTTTGTTGGGTATCAGACGCGCAGCTGCCTTGAAAGGCTCCAATGCGGTGTCTTTGGGAGACAGAATGTACTGATACAATCAAGGGCAGGAAAACCCACCCGGTACATACTCTGCCTCTCAGAAACTGGGGGTCTGCGGGGCTTAATGAACCCCTAATAAGAAGTATGAGGGAAGGCACACAGAGGGCTGAGAAGGACTAGGGTGAGATGTGTGTGAATTGGGCGATACCCACATGTTGCCATTGGTGAGTCTCCAAGAGGACGCAGCGGGTGATGCCATAACAGTGTGAGAGGACCTCACTGAGGTCCTGTTACTTCAGGAGTCTGTCCCAAGTGTCTAAGGTAAACTGCTGAGTGGCCAAGAGCGGTCCCAGAACTGAAAATGGGAGCGTGGGAAACAGGAGGAGAATACGGGACAAAACTTTCATCTTCACCACATTGATTCTACCAGACCATGAAATGAACAATGGATCCCATTTTGATAAGATCACATTTAATAGCGTAACAGAGGTAAAGTTTGATGGAAATAAATGTCTACAGTATTTGGTGAGATGAATGCCCAAGTAATGGAGACAGCGGACGCCACTGAAAATAAAATTTTGCCTTGAGGGCAGCAGTTACAGAAGCAGCGGTGTGAAAAGCTAAAGCCTCTGATTCTGAGTTGTTAGTTTTGTGCCAGACAACGAGCCATATACCAACAGTGAGATCAAAGGGTTAGAGAGGGTCTGCAAAACGTTGTCCACAAATAAAGACAATCTGAAGTGGGAAGATCCAATCTGAACCCCTGTGATATCGGGATTAAGACGAATGGTGGCGGCTAAGGGTTCTATGTAGAGGGCGTACAGTAAGGGCGAGAGAGGGCGCCCCTGTAGCTCAGTGTGAAAGTGGAGGACATCAGCCCATTGGAAAGGACCGATGAGGAGGGAGGTGGTAAAGCCCCTGGATAGCCCTGAGAAAGACCCCGCTTAAATCACAATGCCGCAAAATCCGAATCATAAAGGGTCATGAGAGCCTATCGGAAGCTTTTAAAGCATCTGATGCCAAAATAACCGAGGGGGTCTTACATTTGTTGATATACATGATATGTCAATGGTCCGTCTGGTGTTGTCCAGAGATTGTCTGGTGGGGATGGACCAAATAAATATTGAGGCATTTCCCCAATACGTAATAATCAAAATTGGCTAATAACACAGGTCTGCAAAAAAAAAATTTTGGACAGCTATTTTGGTTTAGTTGACCGATTCTTATGTGTTTTGGTGCGCGGAATCCAAAAATGACAGACGTTTTGTCCTGAGACGTCAGGTTTTCGAAACAAACGGGTGGTCATCGTTTAAAAAAAATCTCTTTACGCAAATATTTTATTTACATGAAAAATATTAACTCATTTGCACAGGTGACGACAAAATTAACACCACACAAGTAGATTGCTTGTGAAATCGTCTTTTTTTTAAACTCTAAACTTCTTTTTGAGCTTTTCCTCTTGTAGGTGGGTTCCGTAAGATCCCTGTACAACATCCAGCAGTAGTCAGACATCATCGTAACACTCCAATCCCTTGATACCTTCTTTCCATTTCTTTTATATCTTGATGGAAACGTTCTCCCTGCTCTTCACTCACTGCGCCCAAATATTCAGGAGAATAGTCAAGGTGTGAGGTGAGAAAATGGACTTTTAAGCTCATGGAGCAACCAAGCTTGTGGAACGCTTTCAACATTGTTTCCACCATTTCCTTGTAATTTGGGTCCTTTTGGTTTCCCAAAAAGTTTTTTATGACCACAGTAAAGGCGACCCACACTTCTTTTTGAGTTGGAGTCATTGAACTGATGAAGTCTTTGTCGGATATGCGTTTTCTAATATCCGGGCCAACAAAAACCCCCTCTTTCAGTTTTGCCTCCGTTAAACCTGGAAACTTGGATCCCAAGTACTTGAAGCATTCGCTATCTTTGGGAAGTGCCTTAACAAATTGCTTCATTAATCCTAATTTTATATGGAGTGGTGGTAATAAAACCTTCTCAGGGGTAACAATATATCTCTGAGAACATTCTCTTCACCAACAACTAGACTTCTTGGAGGCCAATTTTTTTGCTTCCAGTGATTTTGTCGGTCTCTACTGTCCCATAAACATAGAAAACAAGGGTATTTGGTGTACCCAGCCTGTTGTCCCAGCAGCATACACAATACTTTTAAATCTCCACATACCAACCAGTTTTGGTTTTGGTTTTGATAACCCACTTTCTTGAGTACCAACTCCAAGTTCTCATAAGTCTCCTTCAAATACACCGAATGAGCAACAGGAATGGACGCATTGTGCAGTAAAACTGCTTTTAAGCTTCTTTTGGAAGAGTCAATGAAAAGCCTCCATTCAGAAGAATCATACTGAATGTGGAACTGGGCCATCAACCCCTCTAGATCACCATCAGGACCAATAAACATGTATTTTCATGTTTTTGGGAGCACTGGCAGTGAAAATAAATTTGTTTTTCCATGTTCAGTTTTTTTCCCCAAGTATGATGAATTTGAAATTTAGCGATTTCCAGCTACCTGTTTGACCAAGGCACATTTCTATTGTGAAAAAACCTGAAAAAACGGTGGTCATTTTCGAATTCAGCGCACAAAAGAACATAAGAATCAGATAAAATTATGAAAACAGCTTTTTGGTTGCAGACCTGTGTAATTAGAGCAACAGGACAGGTCTTTATTTGGCTTAGGGATGACTACGATAGTAGAGCGGGTAGTCTCACGGTGAAACTTACCACCACAGAGAATAGAGTTTTACATAGTGGACAATTGAGGCACCAGTTCCTTTGCAAACTGTTAGGAACCCCTTCAGCCAGTGCGACAAAACCCAGAGTCTGCTCTGAAAGTCTGATGTTCACTGTTGCCCCTAGTGGTGGGGACAGACTTGGCCGCAGACAAACAGAGGGTCGTGAGATGCGCACCGGCTGGGGGGAACCCAGGGGTAGTGTGTAGGAGCAAACAGCAGAGTGAATCCCAGCGAGGGTCGAGGGCCGGCAGCAGACAGCGAAACCAGTAAACAAGCCGAGGTCAGAGGTCACAGGCAAAACAGCAGCGTAAGAGTCCAGGCAATAGATCAGGGTCAGAGTCCAGGAACAGGAAAGGGTCATACACGGGTAATCAATCAGAGGTAGAAACACCAACACGTGAACAAGGCAGCAGGCAGCAGAACTGGAAACAGGACGCTATAACCGGCAGTGAGGCTCAGATCTCACTGCCTTAAATAGTACTAAGAGCCAATCAGGACAGAGGAGGACAGGGCTGACAATCAGCCTCAGGAGGCAGCTAATTAATTACTAGCTAGACCTGGCATAGGTAATAACATAACCAGGAAGCATGTATAAAAATATAAGTGAACCAGTTTAAATCATATGAGAGCTCCCCCTGGTGTTGGAGGATGTCCCTACACCCTCCTACATCTATGCCACAAGGATAATAACAGAGCACAGAAACTAAAGCACACGTCCGGCTACTAGTTCACGCCAGGATGCGGCGCACCGCCGCGGCTCGTGTCACAAACACCTTGTAGTGTGACATCATAAACCCATCAAGGTTCTGGGTTTTAAGTGGCAGAGATACCTGCTCCTCGGCGATGTCACGATTGAGTGAGGAGACCTGTGTTTGGGAAAGTTTGGGTAGAGAACACTTTTCTAAATAAGAGTGAATCACTGAAATGTTGGCTACAGGAGAGGAAGCTGTGTTCTGCAGGTTATGTAAATCGTCATAGTATGACCCTGGGGTCATAGGTCAGTGTTGACGTGATAGCCTGTTTGCCAGTAATGAATTGGTGTTATCACCTTTCTCATAGAACTACATTCAGTCTGTTCTGCTTGAATGATTTGAAGCTCTCCTTTAATTTTTTGTATCTTTTTGAACAGAGACATGGGGGTAAAAGTATCAAGCTGGTAGTTTTCTGCCTAACTCAGCGGGCTTGGATTTTCTCAAGCATAGGCTTGGATTTTCTCGAGCATAGGCTTGGATTTTCTCAAGCAGAGGCTTGGATTTTCTCGAGCATAGGCTTGGATTTTCTCAAGCAGAGGCTTGGATTTTCTCGAGCAGAGGCTTGGATTTTCTCGAGTAGACGCTTGGATTTTCTCAAGCATAGGCTTGGATTTTCTCGAGCAGAGGCTTGGATTTTCTCGAGCATAGGCTTGGATTTTCTCGAGCAGAGGCTTAGATTTTCTCGAGCATAGGCTTGGATTTTCTCGGGCATAGGCTTGGATCTCTTGAGACAACTGGCATAACCTCCACTCAGGTTCTTCAGTCAGGTATTGATTTATAGCATTCCCTTGGCACTGTAAGAAGGCATCCTCACGGGCTCTCGTCTGCTCCTGGATGTCGGCTCCTTCTCTCTCTGCCCAGACATCGAAGAAGTGTTCCCAGGGATACGGGCACTCATTACGTATTGGTGAAGGTGATAACTCCACATTCTGGAGCCTTACTGCAGCGCCTTCAACTAGGACCGCCATCTTCCTGGAGGAGCTATAACACTTCTGTCCCTTCTTCAGTGCCATCTTTATGGTGGGGCTGGGACCCACTCTACTCGCAGATGGGCTACGACCCACTGCAGCGCAATCTGTGTGGCTGGGGCCCACTACTCACTCTCAAATCTCAGAGCCTTAGCCCAAAATCTCACACTGCTGGCTGGGTGCACGGACCCACTGCCAGGCTGCTGTGTAGTTGGACTGTAGCTCAACTTACTGCAGACGTTACACTTCCTCAGTGGGGCTCCTACCCACTCTCATACATGGTGGGGCTGTGACCCACTACCACACACTCTGCTCCATGGGCTTCCACAGTATCTGCGGCAGAGTTCTGTCCTGCTCTCACTTCACTTAGTACCCCTGAGAGGGCATTAGGACCCTACTCCAACCGGTACAATGGCCTTCTCTTGTGCCACATTTATCTCACATCTAGGCGGACCGTAATCCTCGCCTAATGCCGGGATCACCTGTCTGTGATCCTCCATGTGGGACATGGCCCACTATTCTGTACTGCCAGAAGGGTGAACGCACCAACCCCGAGCCAGTACCCTTGTCGCTATTGGATCCTTTTGCAGCTGCCAACTACTGGTTACTGTTACCCAGCTACTATGCCACAGACTGTAGTGTGCAGGGTTGGTGCTTCAGATATTCGCAGAGCCCTGGACCACACCTTGTGTGTGACCCCTGCAGCTCTACCCAGCTCACCTGCCAGGACCTGGGTGATCCCACTGCTGCCACCAATTGTGAGGATACCGGGTTTAACGTAACCTTCTGCACCACACAGCTGGCCTACCCGGTACCTACCCAAGGTTCAAAATCACCCAGGCAAATATCCAAAATAATACAAATAAGTTTAATTAACAAAATGGTAGCACCAAACAGCAATAAACACCTTTAAATAATAAACTGCAACAAATAACACTACAGTCTGGCACAGACAACATACAGGGTATAATGAAAACACCTCTCCAGTATCCTTGTCACTCTCAGGGACTGCTGTCTATCCATCCAAGCTTCTCCGCTCTCTCCTTTAAGACTACCAGCAATGGTAGCGGCCTTGAGTCACTGTCACTCCGCTTTTGGCGGACACACAGCTCCCCAAGACCTGGAGAGGTAGATCAGGGCACCGGCAGTACTCCAGGGACCAATTGTCCCTCTCCTGTCAGGGGCAGAGATCTATATCTCAACGCCAGCCTGACCTCAGCTATCACTTGGTAGTGAATGTCAATTTGCTGTTCTCTGGAGTTGGTATTTAAAGGCAGAAATGACCATTCTTGGAGTTCCAGGACCTGCCTGATATGTCCTTTTCTGTGTTTACCTTTTCACAGATAGCAGATGATTTGCTCTTGATACAATTAAGGACAGGTATTACTCTGTGTCTATACAGCAGAAGTTGACTAAACAAGTGAGGTAACAATCCAGAGACATTACATTTAATTACAAAATGTAGTTATCTATCTGTTGCCCTTTTCCCTCTGCTCGCACACAGACACACACACACACACAGACACACACACAGACACACACACACAGACACACACACACACAGACACACACACACACACATAGACACACACACACACACACAACCACAGACACACACACAAACACACACACAGACACACACACACACAGACAGACACACACACACACAGACACACACACACAGACACACACACACAGACACACACACAGACACACACACAGACACACACACACAGACACACACACACAGACACACAGACACACACGCAGACACACACACAGACACACACACACACAACCACAGACACACACACAAACACACACACAGACACACACACACAGACAGACACACACACACAGACACACACACACAGACATACACACACAGACACACACACAGACACACACAAAGACACACACGCAGACACACACACACACACACAGACACACACACACACACACACACACAGAGCTAAACATAGACAAGAGACCCCCTGGTGTGATGCACATTCATACAGGACTGATGGACAATAATCATTTTGCCTAGGCTGACACAATGGACTAGTTTGCAAGATAAGAAAACGATCGCCAGCTGACCGCAAGGTAAGTATTGTCTTTTTTTTTTCCAGTTTTTTTTTTTTTTTTGCTGCCACCGACGGGCCCCCCTGGGCTGCAGGGCCCATATATATAATAATATTATTTTTTTTAGTATATATAGGGGCCCCGGTGCACTGCTGTGCCCGGGGGCCCAAGATGTTCTTAAGAGGGCCCTGACCGGCAGACATTTTAGATTCTTACAAATAGAATATATAAAAGTATAAATATAACTGACAAATATGGGGAACCATAGGGTAGAAAAAGTACATGTTTTTATAGTCCACAGTTTGTGAGACACGAGGTGCAGACTGGTTGAGGTGATATTAATACCTCTTTTCACCACAGGCGGTTTTGCTGAATACATCAAGAAAGTCGGAGTAAACTTCAGGAAGAGCCAACTGAGAGGCTAAACAAGGAGTCATAGCCGTGGAGGGTGGTACGGACTTCAAACAGTGTTGCTTGGAGGTAGGTCCCCAAGAGGTGACTTGTGCTCGAAGCCAGTCAAACTGCGGTGAGTGTGCCCTGAGTCAGGGTAGGCCTTAAATAATTGGATTGAGGGACTGTAGAATAATAAGGAAACGTATCCACTCATAGTGAAGAGCTCCTACCAACACCGCAGGACTAGGACCGCAGATATTGGAAACGTTGGCGACGCAATTGCCATCAACCACGGTAAGTGCAAGAGAATACGGCAATGGAAATGTAGAAAGCCAGAAGCCAGATTAGCGGATATGAAGTTCCTGGTGGGTCCGGAGCCCACAAAAGCTGTCAACTGTAGAGGACCATCCGGAGAAAGAAGATATTCTGGCCCATGTGCATGATTTCCTCAGGAGTGGGAACAGGCGACTTGAAGTATGATGCAGGGCGAGGAAAGGAACGACGGGACTGGTCTACTTCCTAGGTACGTTTCCTATAGTGGATATCCACCTTGATGCAGAGGGAAATCAGATCATCAAGGCTGGAGAGCAGATCACGCAAAACCAGGTTATCCTTGATACAGTCATTTAGGCCTTGCCAGAAAGTGGCTATTAGGGCATTGTTGTTTCAGGTGAGTTCTGAGGCTAGAGTCCGAAATAGTACTGCATACAGGCCTGCAGCGAGGGGTCCCTGGCGAAGGGTCAGCAGAATGGAGGCGGCTGAATAAACGCGGTCAGGTTGTCAAAAATATTACGAAAGTTTTCAATAAAGACGATGGAGTTCTGGAGCCTAGCGTCATCCCAAGGGGAGAGCTTCACCAGTGAGGAGAGAGATTATATATGCACCTTGGTTCTTTCGGACGCAAAGTTCTAGGGTGCTAGTTCGAACTGAATGGCACATTGGTTAATAAATTCATGTCATTTCTTGAGGTCGCCATGATATTTCTCTTGGGACGGAATGCGTAGGAACTAGTGGTGCTGGTGGTACAAGTGGAGACAGAGCAGGTTACTGTCATGGCCTCCAGTGCTTGGCATGTGGGAAGTGAACTTTGAAGAAACTGTAACTGGGACACTATCCTCTGAATACATTTTAAGAGCTGTGCTTGGTTGGTATGATAGGATGAACCTCCTATGCCACCCTGTCTGTTGTTATGCGGGAGACCACTTGGGCTTCCCTGCCACCGTGGCCTTTCTTTCTCCCAAATACACCCTCTAACAGAAGCAGGAGGGGCTTTTGTTGCTGCCAACACTAGGCTCCTTAGCAGCACGTAGAACCGCATCCTTCTGCGTAACCCTCGCTACAAGTGTACACCCTCATTGGTACATCTATGCTGGTGCCCCTGACCTCTTGCCTTCAGACAGTCCCAGTGTCCTCAAGCTCAGGACACATGTATTACAGACAGTCCCGGTGTCCCCTCACTCTAAGGACACATGTAATACAGACAGTCCCAATGTCCTCACTCTCAGGACACATGTAATACAGACAGTCCCGATGTCCTCACACTCAGGACACATGTAATACAGACAGTCCCAGAGTCCCCTCACTCTCAGGACACATGTAATACAGACAGTCCTGATCTCCCCTCACTCTCAGGACACGTGTAATACAGACAGTCCCGGTGTCCCCTCACTCTCAGGACACATGTAATACAGACAGTCCCGGAGTCCTCTCACTATCAGGACACATGTAATACAGACAGTCCCGTTATCCCCTCACTCTCAGGACACGTGTAATACAGACAGTCCCGGTGTCCCCTCACTCTCAGGACACGTGTAATACAGACAGTCCCGATGTCCCCTCACTCTCAGGACACATGTAATACAGACAGTCCCGATAACCTCACTCTCAGGACACATGTAATACAGACAGTCCCGGAGTCCCCTCACTCTCAGGGCACATGTAATACAGACAGTCCTGATCTCCCCTCACTCTCAGGACACGTGTAATACAGACAGTCCCGGTGTCCCCTCACTCTCAGGACACATGTAATACAGACAGTCCCGGAGTCCTCTCACTATCAGGACACATGTAATACAGACAGTCCCGATAACCTCACTCTCAGGACACATGTAATACAGACAGTCCTAGTGTCCTAAAGCTCAGGACACATGTATTACAGACAGTCCCGGTGTCCCCTCACTCTCAGGACACATGTAATACAGACAGTCCCAATGTCCTCACTCTCAGGACACATGTAATACAGACAGTCCCGATGTCCTCACTCTCAGGACACATGTAATACAGACAGTCCCGGAGTCCCCTCACTCTCAGGACACATGTAATACAGACAGTCCTGATCTCCCCTCACTCTCAGGACACGTGTAATACAGACAGTCCCGGTGTCCCCTCACTCTCAGGACACATATAATACAGACAGTCCCGGAGTCCTCTCACTATCAGGACACATGTAATACAGACAGTCCAGTTATCACCTCACTCTCAGGACACGTGTAATACAGACAGTCCCGGTGTCCCCTCACTCTCAGGACACGTGTAATACAGACAGTCCCGATGTCCCCTCACTCTCAGGACACATGTAATACAGACAGTCCCGATAAACTCACTCTCAGGACACATGTAATACAGACAATCCCGGAGTCCCCTAACTCTCAGGGCACATGTAATACAGACAGTCCTGATCTCCCCTCACTCTCAGGACACGTGTAATACAGACAGTCCCGGTGTCCCCTCACTCTCAGGACACATGTAATACAGACAGTCCCGGAGTCCTCTCACTATCAGGACACATGTAATACAGACAGTCCCGATAACCTCACTCTCAGGACACATGTAATACAGACAGTCCCGGAGTCCCCTCACTCTCAGGGCACATGTAATACAGACAGTCCTGATCTCCCATCACTCTCAGGACACGTGTAATACAGACAGTCCCGGTGTCCCCTCACTCTCAGGACACATGTAATACAGACAGTCCCGGAGTCCTCTCACTATCAGGACACATGTAATACAGACAGTCCCGGTGTCCCCTCACTCTCAGGACACATGTAATACAGACAGTCCCGGAGTCCTCTCACTATCAGGACACATGTAATACAGACAGTCCCGGAGTCCCCTCACTCTCAGGACACATGTAATAAAGACAGTCATAGTGTCCTCTTACTCTCAGGACACATGTATAAGAGACAGTCCCGGTGTCCCCTCACTCTCAGGACACATGTAATACAGACAGTCCCGGAGTCCCCTCACTCTCAGGACACATGTAATACAGACACTCCCGGTGTCCCCTCACTCTCAGGACAAGTGTAATATAGACAGTCCCGGTGTTCTCTTACTCTCAGGACACATGTAATACAGACAGTCCTGATGTCCCCTCACTCTTAGGACACATGTAATACAGACAGTCCTGATGTTCCCTCACTCTCAGGACACGTGTAATACAGACAGTCCTGGTGTCCCCTCACTCTCAGGACACATGTAATACAGACAGTCCCGATGTCCTCACTTTCAGGACACATGTAATACAGACAGTCCCGGTGTCCCCTCACTCTCAGGACACATGTAATACAGACAGTCCCGGAGTCCGCTCACTCTCAGGACACATGTAATACAGACAGTCCCGGTGTCCCCTCACTCTCAGGACAAAGGTAATATAGACAGTCCCGGTGTCCTCTTACTCTCAGGACACATGTAATACAGACAGTCCCGTTATCCCCTCACTCTCAGGACACATGTAATACAGACAGTACCGATGTCCCCTCACTCTTAGGACACATGTAATACAGACAGTCAGGATGTCCCCTCACTCTCAGGACACGTGTAATACAGACAGTCCCGGTGTCCCCTCACTCTCAGGACACAAGTAATACAGACAGTCCCTGTGTCCCCTCACTCTCAGGACACATGTAATACAGACAGTCCCGAAGTCCTCACTCTCAGGATACATGTAATACAGACAGTCCCGGAATCCCCTCACTCTCAGGACACATGTAATACAGACAGTCCTGATCTCCCCTCACTCTCAGGACACGTGTAATACAGACAGTCCCGGAGTCCCCTCACTCTCAGGAAACATGTAATACAGACAGTCCCGGTGTCCCCTCACTCTCAGAACACATGTAAAATGGACAGTCCCGGTAACCTCTTACTCTCAGGACACATGTAATACAGACAGTCCCGTTATCCCCTCACTCTCAGGACACATGTAATACAGACAGTCCTGATGTTCCCTCACTCTCAGGACACGTGAAATACAGACAGTCCTGGTGTCCCCTCACTCTCAGGACACATGTAATACAGACAGTCCCGATGTCCTCACTTTCAGGACACATGTAATACAAACAGTCCCGGAGTCCTGTCACTATCAGGACACATGTAATTCAGACAGTCCCGGTGTCCCCTCACTCTCAGGACACATGTAATACAGACAGTAGCGGTGTCCTCTCACTCTCAGGACACATGTAATACAGACAGTACTGATTTCCCCTCAATCTCAGGACATGTGTAATACAGACAGTCCCGGTGTCCCCTCACTCTCAGCACACATGTAATACAGACAGTCCCGATGTCCTCACTTTCAGGACACATGTAATACAGACAGTCCCGGTGTCCCCTTACTCTCAGGACACATGTAATACAGACAGTCCCGGTGTCCCCTCACTCTCAGGACACGTGTAATATAGACAGTCCCAGTGTCCTCTTACTCTCAGGACACATGTAATACAGACAGTCCTGATGTCCCCTCACTCTCAGGACACATGTAATACAGACAGTCCTGATGTTCCCTCACTCTCAGGACACGTGTAATACAGACAGTCCCGGTGTCCCCTCACTCTCAGGACACATGTAATACAGACAGTCCCGATGTCCTCACTTTCAGGACACATGTAATACAGACAGTCCCGATGTCCCCTCACTCTCAGGACACATGTAATGCAGACAGTCCCAGAGACCTCTCAATATCAGGACACATGTAATACAGACAGTCCCGATGTCCTCACTTTCAGGACACATGTAATAAAGACAGTCACAGTGTCCTCTTACTCTCAGGACACATGTAATACAGACAGTCCCGTTATCCCCTCACTCTCAGGACACATGTAATAGAGACAGTAGCGGTGTCCTCTCACTCTCAGGACACATGTAATACAGACAGTCCTGATGTCCCCTCAATCTCAGGACATGTGTAATACAGACAGTCCCGGTGTCCCCTCACTCTCAGGACACATGTAATACAGACAGTTCCAGTGTCCCCTCACTCTCAGGACACATGTAATACAGACAGTTCCAGAGTCCCCTCACTCTCAGGACACATGTAATACAGACAGTCCCGATGTCCTCACTTTCAGGACACATGTAATAAAGACAGTCACAGTGTCCTCTTACTCTCAGGACACATGTAATACAGACAGTCCCGTTATCCCCTCACTCTCAGGACACATGTAATAGAGACAGTAGCGGTGTCCTCTCACTCTCAGGACACATGTAATACAGACAGTCCTGATGTCCCCTCAATCTCAGGACATGTGTAATACAGACAGTCCCGGTGTCCCCTCACTCTCAGGACACATGTAATACAGACAGTTCCAGTGTCCCCTCACTCTCAGGACACATGTAATACAGACAGTTCCAGAGTCCCCTCACTCTCAGGACACATGTAATACAGACACTCCCGGTGTCCCCTCACTCTCAGGACACGTGTAATATAGACAGTCCCAGTGTCCTCTTACTCTCAGGACACATGTAATACCGACAGTCCTGATGTCCCCTCACTCTCAGGACACATGTAATACAGACAGTCCTGATGTTCTCTCACTCTCAGGACACGTGTAATACAGACAGTCCCGGTGTCCCCTCACTCTCAGGACACATGTTATACAGACAGTCCCGATGTCCTCACTTTCAGGACACATGTAATACAGACAGTCCAGGAGTCCCCTCACTCTCAGGACACATGTAATACAGACAGTCCCGGTGTCTCCTCACTCTCAGGACACATGTAATATAGACAGTCCCGGTGTCCTCTTACTCTCAGGACACATATAATACAGACAGTCCCGTTATCCCCTCTCTCTCAGGACACATGTAATACAGACAGTACTGATGTCCCCTCACTCTTAGGACACATGTAATACAGACAGTCCCGATGTCCCCTCACTCTCAGGACACGTGTAATACAGACAGCCCTGGTGTCCCATCAGTCTCAGAACACATGTAATACAGACAGTCCCGATGTCCCCTCACTCTCAGGACACGTGTAATACAGACAGTCCCGATGTCCCCTCACTCTAAGGACACATGTAATACAGACAGTCCCGATGTCCCCTCACTCTCAGGACACATGTAATACAGACAGTCCCGATGTCCCTTCACTCTCAGGACACATGTAATACAGACAGTCCCGGTGTCCCCTCACTCTCAGGACAAAGGTAATATAGACAGTCCCGGTGTCCTCTTACTCTCAGGACACATGTAATACTGACAGTCCCGTTATCCCCTCACTCTCAGGACACATGTAATACAGACAGTACCGATGTCCCCTCACTCTTAGGACACATGTAATACAGACAGTCAGGATGTCCCCTCACTCTCAGGACACGTGTAATACAGACAGTCCCGGTGTCCCCTCGCTCTCAGGACACAAGTAATACAGACAGTCCCTGTGTCCCCTCACTCTCAGGACACATGTAATACAGACAGTCCCGAAGTCCTCACTCTCAGGATACATGTAATACAGACAGTCCCGGAATCCCCTCACTCTCAGGACACATGTAATACAGACAGTCCTGATCTCCCCTCACTCTCAGGACACGTGTAATACAGACAGTCCCGGAGTCCCCTCACTCTCAGGAAACATGTAATACAGACAGTCCCGGTGTCCCCTCACTCTCAGAACACATGTAAAATGGACAGTCCCGGTAACCTCTTACTCTCAGGACACATGTAATACAGACAGTCCCGTTATCCCCTCACTCTCAGGACACATGTAATACAGACAGTCCTGATGTTCCCTCACTCTCAGGACACGTGAAATACAGACAGTCCTGGTGTCCCCTCACTCTCAGGACACATGTAATACAGACAGTCCCGATGTCCTCACTTTCAGGACACATGTAATACAAACAGTCCCGGAGTCCTGTCACTATCAGGACACATGTAATACAGACAGTCCCGGTGTCCCCTCACTCTCAGGACACATGTAATACAGACAGTAGCGGTGTCCTCTCACTCTCAGGACACATGTAATACAGACAGTACTGATTTCCCCTCAATCTCAGGACATGTGTAATACAGACAGTCCCGGTGTCCCCTCACTCTCAGCACACATGTAATACAGACAGTCCCGATGTCCTCACTTTCAGGACACATGTAATACAGACAGTCCCGGTGTCCCCTTACTCTCAGGACACATGTAATACAGACAGTCCCGGTGTCCCCTCACTCTCAGGACACGTGTAATATAGACAGTCCCAGTGTCCTCTTACTCTCAGGACACATGTAATACAGACAGTCCTGATGTCCCCTCACTCTCAGGACACATGTAATACAGACAGTCCTGATGTTCCCTCACTCTCAGGACACGTGTAATACAGACAGTCCCGGTGTCCCCTCACTCTCAGGACACATGTAATACAGACAGTCCCGATGTCCTCACTTTCAGGACACATGTAATACAGACAGTCCCGATGTCCCCTCACTCTCAGGACACATGTAATGCAGACAGTCCCAGAGACCTCTCAATATCAGGACACATGTAATACAGACAGTCCCGATGTCCTCACTTTCAGGACACATGTAATAAAGACAGTCACAGTGTCCTCTTACTCTCAGGACACATGTAATACAGACAGTCCCGTTATCCCCTCACTCTCAGGACACATGTAATAGAGACAGTAGCGGTGTCCTCTCACTCTCAGGACACATGTAATACAGACAGTCCTGATGTCCCCTCAATCTCAGGACATGTGTAATACAGACAGTCCCGGTGTCCCCTCACTCTCAGGACACATGTAATACAGACAGTTCCAGTGTCCCCTCACTCTCAGGACACATGTAATACAGACAGTTCCAGAGTCCCCTCACTCTCAGGACACATGTAATACAGACACTCCCGGTGTCCCCTCACTCTCAGGACACGTGTAATATAGACAGTCCCAGTGTCCTCTTACTCTCAGGACACATGTAATACCGACAGTCCTGATGTCCCCTCACTCTCAGGACACATGTAATAGAGACAGTAGCGGTGTCCTCTCACTCTCAGGACACATGTAATACAGACAGTCCTGATGTCCCCTCAATCTCAGGACATGTGTAATACAGACAGTCCCGGTGTCCCCTCACTCTCAGGACACATGTAATACAGACAGTTCCAGTGTCCCCTCACTCTCAGGACACATGTAATACAGACAGTTCCAGAGTCCCCTCACTCTCAGGACACATGTAATACAGACACTCCCGGTGTCCCCTCACTCTCAGGACACGTGTAATATAGACAGTCCCAGTGTCCTCTTACTCTCAGGACACATGTAATACCGACAGTCCTGATGTCCCCTCACTCTCAGGACACATGTAATACAGACAGTCCTGATGTTCTCTCACTCTCAGGACACGTGTAATACAGACAGTCCCGGTGTCCCCTCACTCTCAGGACACATGTTATACAGACAGTCCCGATGTCCTCACTTTCAGGACACATGTAATACAGACAGTCCAGGAGTCCCCTCACTCTCAGGACACATGTAATACAGACAGTCCCGGTGTCTCCTCACTCTCAGGACACATGTAATATAGACAGTCCCGGTGTCCTCTTACTCTCAGGACACATATAATACAGACAGTCCCGTTATCCCCTCTCTCTCAGGACACATGTAATACAGACAGTACTGATGTCCCCTCACTCTTAGGACACATGTAATACAGACAGTCCCGATGTCCCCTCACTCTCAGGACACGTGTAATACAGACAGCCCTGGTGTCCCATCAGTCTCAGAACACATGTAATACAGACAGTCCCGATGTCCCCTCACTCTCAGGACACGTGTAATACAGACAGTCCCGATGTCCCCTCACTCTAAGGACACATGTAATACAGACAGTCCCGATGTCCCCTCACTCTCAGGACACATGTAATACAGACAGTCCCGATGTCCCTTCACTCTCAGGACACATGTAATACAGACAGTCCCGGTGTCCCCTCACTCTCAGGACACGTGTAATACAGACAGTCCCGATGTTCCCTCACTATCAGGACACATGTAATACAGACAGTCCCGATGTCCCCTCACTCTCAGGACACGTGTAATACAGACAGTCCCGATGTCCCCTCACTCTCAGGACACATATAATACAGACAGTCCCGATGTCCCCTCACTCTCAGGACACATATAATACAGACAGTCCCGATGTCCCCTCACTCTCAGGACACATATTATACAGACAGTCCCGATGTCCCCTCACTCTCAGGACACATGTAATACAGACAGTCCCATGTCCCCTCATTCTCAGGACACATGTAATACAGACAGTCCCGGTGTCCCCTCACTCTCAGGACACATGTAATACAGACAGTCCCGATGTCCCCTCACTCTCAGGACACGTGTAATACAGACAGTCCCGATGTCCCCTCACTCTCAGAACACATGTAATACAGACAGTCCCGATGTCCCCTCACTCTCAGGACACGTGTAATACAGACAGTCCCGATGTCCCCTCACTCTCAGGACACATGTAATACAGACAGTCCCGATGTCCCCTCACTCTCAGAACACATGTAATACAGACAGTCCCGATGTCCCCTCACTCTCAGGACACGTGTAATACAGACAGTCCCGATGTCCCCTCACTCTAAGGACACATGTAATACAGACAGTCCCGGTGTCCCCTCACTCTCAGAACACATGTAATACAGACAGACAGGCCCGGTGTCCCCTCACTCTCAGGACACATGTAATACAGACAGTCCCAGTGTCCCCTCACTCTCAGGACACATGTAATACAGACAGTCCCGGAGTCCCCTCACTCTCAGGACACATGTAATACAGACACTCCCGGTGTCCCCTCACTCTCAGGACACGTGTAATATAGACAGTCCCAGTGTCCTCTTACTCTCAACACACATGTAATACAGACAGTCCTCATGTCCCCTCACTCTCAGGACACATGTAATACAGACAGTCCTGATGTTCCCTCACTCTCAGGACACGTGTAATACAGACAGTCCCGGTGTCCACTCACTCTCAGGACACATGTTATACAGACAGTCCCAATGTCCTCACTTTCAGGACACATGTAATACAGACAGTCCAGGAGTCCCCTTACTCTCAGGAATAATGTAATACAGACAGTCCCGGTGTCCCCTCACTCTCAGGACACATGTAATATAGACAGTCCCGGTGTCCTTTTACTCTCAGGACACATGTAATACAGACAGTCTCGTTATCCCCTCTCTCTCAGGACACATGTAATACAGACAGTACTGATGTCCCCTCACTCTTAGGACACATGTAATACAGACAGTCCCGATGTCCCCTCACTCTCAGGACACGTGTAATACAGACAGTCCCGATGTCCCCTCACTCTCAGGACACATGTAATACAGACAGTCCCGATGTCCCCTCACTCTCAGTACATGTGTAATACAGACAGTCCTGGTGTCCCCTCACTCTCAGGACACATGTAATACAGACAGTCCCGGTGTCCCCTCACTCTCAGAACACATGTAATACAGACAGTCCCGATGTCCCTTCACTCTCAGGACACGTGTAATACAGACAGTCCCGGTGTCCCCTCACTCTCAGAACACATGTAATACAGACAGACAGTCCCGGGGTCCTCTCACTCTCAGGACACATGTAATACAGACAGTCCCGATGTCCCCTCACTATCAGGACACATGTAATACAGACAGTCCCCATGTCCCCTCACTCTCAGGACACATGTAATACAGACAGTCCCGATGTCACCTCACTCTCTGGACACATGTAATACAGACAGTCCTGATGTCCCTTCACTCTCAGCACACATGTAATACAGACAGTCCCGATGTCCCCTTACTCTCAGGACACATGTAATACAGACAGTCCCGGTGTCCCCTCACTCTCAGAACACATGTTATACAGACAGTCCCGGTGTCCCCTCACTCTTAGGACACATGTAATACAGACAGTCCCGGTGTCCTCTTACCCTCAGGACACATCTAATACAGATAGTCCTGGTGTCCCCTCACTCTTAGGACACATGTAATACAGACAGTCCTGGTGTCCCCTCACTCTCAGGACACATGTTATACAGACAGTCCTGGTGTCCCCTCACTCTCAGGACATGTAATACAGACAGTCCTGGTGTCCCCTCACTCTCAGGACACATGTAATACAGACAGTCCCGATGTCCCCTCACTCTCAGGACACATGTAATACAGACAGTCCCGTTGTCCCCTGACTCTAAGGACACATGTAATACAGACAGTCCCGGTGTCCCCTCACTCTCAGGACACATGTAATACAGACAGTCCCGATGTCCTCACTTTCAGGACACATGTAATAGAGACAGTAGCGGTGTCCTCTCACTGTCAGGACACATGTAATACAGACAGTCCTGATGTCCCCTCAATCTCAGGACATGTGTAATACAGACAGTCCCGGTGTCCCCTCACTCTCAGGACACATGTAATACAGACAGTCCCGATGTCCTCACTTTCAGGACACATGTAATACAGACAGTCCCAGTGTCCCCTCACTCTCAGGACACATGTAATACAGACAGTCCCGGAGTCCCCTCACTCTCAGGACACATGTAATATAGACAGTCCCAGTGTCCTCTTACTCTCAACACACATGTAATACAGACAGTCCTGATGTCCCCTCACTCTCAGGACACATGTAATACAGACAGTCCTGATGTTTCCTCACTCTCAGGACACGTGTAATACAGACAGTCCCGGTGTCCCCTCACTCTCAGGACACATGTTATAGAGACAGTCCCGATGTCCTCACTTTCAGGACACATGTAATACAGACAGTCCAGGAGTCCCCTTACTCTCAGGACACATGTAATACAGACAGTCCCGGTGTCCCCTCACTCTCAGGACACATGTAATATTGACAGTCCCGGTGTCCTCTTACTCTCAGGACACATGTAATACAGATAGTCCCGATGTCCCCTCACTCTTAGGACACATGTAATACAGACAGTCCCGATGTCCCCTCACTCTCAGGACACGTGTAATACAGATAGTCCCGATGTCCCCTCACTCTCAGGACACATGTAATACAGACAGTCCCGATGTCCCCTCACTCTCAGTACACGTGTAATACAGACAGTCCTGGTGTCCCCTCACTCTCAGGACACATGTAATACAGACAGTCCCGGTGTCCCCTCACTCTCAGAACACATGTAATACAGACAGTCCCGATGTCCCCTCACTCTCAGGACACGTGTAATACAGACAGTCCCGGTGTCCCCTCACTCTCAGGACACATGTAATACAGACAGTCCCGATGTCCCCTTACTCTCAGGACACATGTAATACAGACAGTCCCGGTGTCCCCTCACTCTCAGAACACATGTAATACAGACAGACAGTCCCGGGGTACTCTCACTCTCAGAACACATGTAATACAGACAGACAGTCCCGGGGTCCTCTCACTCTCAGGACACATGTAATACAGACAGTCCCGGTGTCCTCTCACTCTCAGGACACATGTAATACAGACAGACAGTCCCGGGGTCCTCTCACTCTCAGGACACATGTAATACAGACAGTCCCGGTGTCCTCTCACTCTCAGGACACATGTAATACAGACAGTCCCGATGTCCCCTCACTCTCAGAACACATGTAATACAGACAGACAGTCCCGGGGTCCTCTCACTCTCAGGACACATGTAATACAGACAGTCCCGGTGTCCTCTCACTCTCAGGACACATGTAATACAGACAGTCCCGATGTCCCCTCACTCTCAGGACACATGTAATACAGACAGTCCCGATGTCCCCTCACTCTCTGGACACATGTAATACAGACAGTCCCGGTGTCCCCTCACTCTCAGGACACCTGTAATACAGACAGACAGTCCCGGGGTCCTCTCACTCTCAGGACACATGTAATACAGACAGTTCCGGTGTCCTCTCACTCTCAGGACACATGTAATACAGACAGTCCTGGTGTCCCCTCACTCTCAGGACACATGTAATACAGACAGTCCCGGTGTCTCCTCACTCTCAGGACACATGTAATACAGACAGTCCCGGTGTCTCCTCACTCTCAGGACACATGTAATACAGACAGTCCCGGTGTCTCCTCACTCTCAGGACACATGTAATACAGACAGTCCCTGTGTCCCCTCATTCTCAGGACACATGTAATACAGACAGTGTCGGTGTCCTCTCACTCTCAGGACACATGTAATACAGACAGTCCTGGTGTCCCCTCACTCTCAGGACACATGTAATACAGACAGACAGTAATGACTGTATAGAATTTGCATTTTAGGAGATTAAGTGTAACTGTCCTGCAGAATATTTTTCCTCCTGATCTGTATTATTCTCCATGTTTCCTGGTGGTTATTTCCACACTAGACGTTTGCAGCATTAACACCTCACCTCCCCCTCATCAGCTGAAACATTTTGCATATTCCTGATCTGTGCTCTCACTTGTGTGTGAGAGAAGTGTGAAACAGTTGTGTGAGGGGGCGGCAGTGTGTGTGGAGGGGGGGAGTGAACTCAGAGTCAACTGTGGGAAAGCGGCGATATTCAGTACATGTAATATATATAATACTGTGCAAATATTCTCCACGTTCTGAGAGATGAGCGAAGAAGAAATAAAATGCAGTCATGGAGGGACAGGGTGAGATGCAGTGAAGGAGGAGCAGGGTGAGATGCAGTGATGGAGGGACAGGGTGAGATGCAGTGAAGGAGGGATAGGGTGAGATGCAGTGATGGAGGGACAGGATGAGGTGCAGTGATGGAGGAACAGGGTGAGATACAGTGATGGAGGGACAGGTTGAGATGCAGTGAAGGAGGGACAGGCTGAGATGCAGTCATGGAGGAACAGGGTGAAATGCAGTGAAGGATGGACAGGGTGAGATGCAGTGATGGAGGGACATGGTGAGATGCAGTGATGGAGGGACAGGATGAGGTGCAGTGATGGAGGAACAGGGTGAGGTGCAGTGAAGGAGGGAGAGGGTGAGATGCAGTGATGGAGGGACAGGGTGAGATGAAGTGATGGAGGGACAGGGTGAGGTGCAGTGATGGAGGGACAGGGTGAGATGCAGTGATGGAGGGACAGGGTGAGATACAGTGATGGAGGGAAAGGGTGAGATGCAGTGAAGGATGAACAGGGTGAGATGCAGTGATGGAGGGACAGGGTGACATGCAGTGATTGAGGGACAGTGTGACATGCAGTGATGGAGGGACAGGGTGAGATGCAGTGATTGAGGGACAGTGTGACATGCAGTGATGGAGGGACAGGGTGAGATGTAGTGATGGAGGGACAGGGTGACATGCAGTGATGGAGGGACAGGGTGAGATACAGTGATGGAGGGACAGGGTGAGATGCAGTGTTGGAGGGACAGGGTGAGATGCAGTGATGGAGGGACAGGTTGAGATGCAGTGATGGAGGGACAGGGTGAGATGCAGTCATGGAGGGACAGGGTGAGATGCAGTGATGGAGGGACAGGGTAAGATACAGTGATGGAGGAATAGGGTGAGATGCAGTGAAAGAGGGACAGGGTGAGATGCAGTGAAAGAGGGACAGGGTGAGATGCAGTGATGGAGGACAGGGTGAGATATAGTTAATGGAGGGACAGGGCCAAATGCAGTGAAGGAGGGACAGGGTGAGATGCAGTGAAGGAGGGACAGGGTGAGATGCAGTGATGGAGGGACAGGGTGAGAAGCAGTGATGCAGGGACAGGGTGAGATGCAGTGAAGGAGGGACAGGGTGAGGTGCAGTGATGGAGGACAGGGAGAGCTGCAGTGAAGGAGGGACAGGGTGAGGTCCAGTGATGAATGGACAGGGTGAGATGCAGTGATGAAGGAACATAGTGAGATGCAGTGATGGAGGGACAGGGTGAGATGCAGTGATGCAGGGGGGGTGAGATGCATTGATGGAGGAGCAGGGTGAGATGCAGTGATGGAGGAATAGGGTGAGATGCAGTGATGGAGGAATAAGGTGAGATGCAGTGATGGAGGAATAAGGTGAGATGCAGTAATGGAGGGACAGGGTGAGGTGCAGTGATGGAGGTTCAGGGAGAGATGCAGTGATGGAGGACAGGGAGAGCTGCAGTGAGGAAGGGACAGGGTGAGATGCAGTGATGGAGGAACAGGGTGATATACAGTGATGGAGGGACAGTGTGAGATGCATTGATGGAGGGACAGGGTGAGATGCAGTGATGCAGGGACAGTGTGAGATACAGTGATGGAGGGACAGGGTGAGATGCAGAGATTGAGGGACAGGGTGAGATGCAATGATGGAGGAACAGGGTGAGATGCAGTGATTGAGGACAGGGTGAGAAACAGTGATGGAGGGACAGGGCGAGATGCAGTGGTGGAGGAATAGGGTGAGATGCAGTGATGCAGGGACAGAGTGAGATGCAGTGATGGAGGGAGAGGGTTAGATGCAGTGATGGAGGGACAGGGTGAGATGCAGTGATGGAGAGACAGGGAGAGATGCAGTGATGGAAAGACAGGGAGAGATGCAGTGATGGATGAACAGGGAGAGATGCAGTGATGGAGGGAGAGGGTGAGATGCAGTGATGGAGAGACAGGGAGAGATGCAGTGATGGATGAACAGGGAGAGATGCAGTGATGGAGGGAGAGGGTGAGATGCAGTGATGGAGAGACAGGGAGAGCTGCAGTGATGAAGGGACAGGGAGAGATGCAGTGATGGAGAGACAGGGAGAGATGCAGTGATGGAGAGACAGGGCTGAGATGCAGTGATGGAAGAACAGGGTGAGATGCAGTGATGCAGGGACAGGGAGAGATGCAGTGATGGAGGAAGAGGGTGAGATGCAGTGATGGAGGACAGGGAGAGCTGCAGTGATGAAGGGACAGGGTGAGATACAGTGATGGAGGGACAGGGTGAGGTGCAGTGATGGAGGGACAGGGTGAGATGCAGTGAGGGAGGAGCAGGGTGAGATGCAGTGATGGAGGGACAGGGTGAGATGCAGTGATGGAGGTGCAGGGTGAGATGCAGTGATGCATGGAGAGGGTGAGATGCAGTGAAGGGGGAGAGGGTGAGATGCAGTGATGGAGGAACAGGGCGAGATGCAGTGAAGGGAGGAGAGGGTGAGATGCAGGTACAGGGTGAGATGCAGTGATGGAGGGAGAGGGTGAGATGCAGTGTTGAAGGGACAGGGAGAGATGCAGTGGTGGAGGAACAGGCCGATATGCAGTGAAGGGGGAGAGGGTGAGATGCAGTGATGGAGGAATAGGGTGAGATGCAGTGATGCAGGGACAGAGTGAGATGCAGTGATGGAGGGAGAGAGTGAGATGCAGTGATGGAGGGAGAGGGCTAGATGCAGTGATGGAGGGACAGGGTTAGATGCAGTGATGCAGGAACAGGGTGAGATGCAGTGATGGAGAGACAGGGAGAGATGCAGTGATGAAGGGACAGGGAGAGATGCAGTGATGGAGAGACAGGGAGAGATGCAGTGATGGATGAACAGGGAGAGGTGCAGTGATGGAGGGAGAGGGTGAGATGCAGTGATGAAGGGACAGGGAGAGATGCAGTGATGGAGAGACAGGGAGAGATGCAGTGATGGGTGAACAGGGAGAGATGCAGTGATGGAGGGACATGGTTAGATGCAGTGATGCAGGAACAGGGCGAGATGCAGTGATGGAGAGACAGGGAGAGATGCAGTGATGAAGGGACAGGGAGAGATGCAGTGATGGAGAGACAGGGAGAGATGCAGTGATGGATGAACAGGGAGAGATACAGTGATGGAGGACAGGGAGAGCTGCAGTGAGGAAGGGACAGGGTGAGATGCAGTGATGCAGGGACAGGATGAGATGCAGTGATGGAGGAACAGGGAGAGCTGCAGTGATGAAGGGACAGGGTGAGATGCAGTGATGCAGGGAGAGGGTGAGATGCAGTGATGAAGGGACAGGGTGAGATGCAGTGATGGAGAGACAGGGTTGAGATGCAGTGATGAAGGGACAGGGTGAGATGCAGTGGTGGATGAACAGGGTGAGATGCAGTGATGGAGAGACATGGTTGAGATGCAGTGATGGAGGGAGAGGGTGAAATGCAGTGATTGAGAGACAGGGAGAGCTGCAGTGATGAAGGGACAGGGTGAGATGCAGTGATGGAGGGAGAGGAGGAGATGCAGTGATGGAGGAATAGGGTGAGATGCAGTGATGGAGTGAGAGGGTGAGATGCAGTGATGGAGGACAGGGTGAGATGCAGTGATTGAGGGAGAGGGTGAGATGCAGTGATGGAGGACAGGGTGAGATGCAGTGATGGAGGGACAGGGTGAGATGCAGTGATGCAGGGACAGGGTGAGATTCAGTGATGGAGGACAGGGTGAGATGTAGTGATGGAGGGACAGGGTGAGATGTAGTGATGAAGGGACAGGGTGAGATGCAGTGATGCAGGGACAGGGTGAGATGCAGTGATGGAGGGACAGGGTGAGGTGCAGTGATGGAGGGACAGGGTGAGATGCAGTGATGGAGGACAGGGAGAGCTGCAGTGATGCAGGGACAGGGTGAGATGCAGTGATGGAGGGAGAGGGTGAGATGCAGTGATGGAGGAATAGGGTGAGATGCAGTGATGGAGGGAGAGGGTGAGATGCAGTGATGGAGGAACGGGAGAGCTGCAGTGATGACGGAAAAGGGTGAGATGCAGTGATGCAGGGACAGGGCGAGATGCAGTGATTGAGGGAGAGGGTGAGATGCAGTGATGGAGGACAGGGTGAGATGCAGTGATGGAGGGACAGGGTGAGATGCAGTGATGCAGGGACAGGGTGAGATGCAGTGATGGAGGGACAGGGTGAGAAGCAGTGATGCAGGGACAGGGTGAGATGCAGTGATGGAGGACAGGGTGAGATGTAGTGATGGAGGGACAGGGTGAGATGCAGGGACAGGGTGAGATGCAGTGATGGAGGGACAGGGTGAGATGCAGTGATGGAGGGACAGGGTGAGAATGCAGTGATGGAGGGAGAGGGTGAGAAGCAGTGATGGAGGGACAGGGTGAGATGCAGTGATGCAGGGACAGGGTGAGATGCAGTGATGGAGGGAGAGGGTGAGATGCAGTGATGGAGGGAGATGGTGAGATGCAGTGATGGAGGAATAGGGTGAGATGCAGTGATGGAGGGAGAGGGTGAGATGCAGTGATGGAGGGAGAGGGTGAGATGCAGTGATGGAGGAATAGGGTGAGATGCAGTGATGGAGGAACAGGGTGAGGTGCAGTGATGGAGGGAGAGGGTGGGATGCAGTGATGGAGGGAGAGGGTGAGATGCAGTGTTGGAGGAATAGGGTGAGATGCAGTGATGGAGGAACAGGGTGAGGTGCAGTGATGGAGGGAGAGGGTGAGATGCAGTGATGGAGGAATAGGGTGAGATGCAGTGATGGAGGAACAGGGTGAGGTGCAGTGATGGAGGGAGAGGGTGAGATGCAGTGATGGAGGAATAGGGTGAGATGCAGTGATGGAGGAACAGGGTGAGGTGCAGTGATGGAGGGACAGGGTGAGATGCAGTGATGGAGGAATAGGGTGAGATGCAGTGATGGAGGGCAGGGAGAGCTGCAGTGATGCAGGGAGAGGGTGAGATGCAGTGATGGAGGAATAGGGTGAGATGCAATGATGGAGGGCAGGGTGAGGTGCAGTGATGGAGGGAGAGGGTGAGATGCAGTGATGGAGGAATAGGGTGAGATGCAGTGATGGAGGAACAGGGTGAGGTGCAGTGATGGAGGGAGAGGGTGAGATGCAGTGATGGAGGAATAGGGTGAGATGCAGTGATGGAGGAACAGGGTGAGGTGCAGTGATGGAGGGACAGGGTGAGATGCAGTGATGGAGGAATAGGGTGAGATGCAGTGATGGAGGGCAGGGAGAGCTGCAGTGATGCAGGGAGAGGGTGAGATGCAGTGATGGAGGAATAGGGTGAGATGCAATGATGGAGGGCAGGGTGAGGTGCAGTGATGGAGGGAGAGGGTGAGATGCAGTGATGGAGGGCAGGGTGAGATGCAGTGATGGAGGAACAGGGTGAGATGCAGTGATGGAGGGCAGGGTGAGGTGCAGTGATGGAGGGAGAGGGTGAGATGCAGTGATGGAGGAACAGGGTGAGATGCAGTGATGGAGGGCAGGGTGAGATGCAGTGATGGAGGAATAGGGTGAGGTGCAGTGATGGAGGAATAGGGTGAGATGCAGTGATGGAGGGACAGGGTGAGATGCAGTGATGGAGGAACAGGGTGAGATGCAGTGATGGAGGAACAGGGTGAGATCCAGTGATGGAGGGCAGGGTGAGATGCAGTGATGGAGGAATAGGGTGAGGTGCAGTGATGGAGGAATAGGGTGAGATGCAGTGATGGAGGAACAGGGTGAGATGCAGTGATGGAGGAACAGGGTGAGGTGCGGTGATGGAGGAATAGGGTGAGATGCAGTGATGGAGGAACAGGGTGAGATGCAGTGATGGAGGGAGAGGGTGAGATGCAGTGATGGAGGAACAGGGTGAGATGCAGTGATGGAGGGCAGGGTGAGATGCAGTGATGGAGGAACAGGGTGAGATGCAGTGATGGAGGAATAGGGTGAGATGCAGTGATGGAGGAACAGGGTGAGATGCAGTGATGGAGGAACAGGGTGAGATGCAGTGATGGAGGAACAGGGTGAGATCCAGTGATGGAGGGAGCTCTCCCAAGGTCAGGTTTGCCTCCTCCAGCTGCCTCTCACCTCCTCCTGTATCTCCTCCTCTTCCTCCCTCCTCCCGTCTCCCTCCCATCTTCCCTGGGAATCTCTCCCATCCTCCGGCTCCTGCAGCATCCTTCCCTCCGATCCCTCCTTGCCCCTGTCCCCTTCCCTCCTGCCCCTGTGTGTGTGTGTGTGTGAGAGAGAGCACAGTGTATATGTGTGATGTGTGTGATGTTAGTGTAACATTCACCCATTGTGTGTGTGCAGCAGGCTCGTGCACATGTGTGTTGTGTGTACATGTAACATACAGTATTGTGTGTATACAGATGTGACAGGCCCTGAGAGTCTGGGGGCTTCTTGCAGTGGGTGGGGGTATGATTCTCATTCTGGATCATTGCTGGATTCTACCTCTCTCCCCCCTGTTCTGCCCCTGGACAGGGCAGTTTGCCTGTTTGTTTGGCCATGTCCCCCCCTGCATCTGGAGCCAGTGAGAGCAGCACAGGTTCAGTACCCCAGGAGGAGACCGACGCTGTGCGAGAGCTGGTGAGCAACCTGGGGGGAGAGGGTTAATGTCAGGACTACTGTCCCTGTCTTCTGGAAGAGTACTCTATACTACAGTCTGTATGTAAACAGCGTTACCTCATTGTGTATTACACACAGCTATCTCTGTATTACACACAGCTATCTGTCACTCTGTATTACACACGGCTATCTCTGTATTATACACAGCTATCTGTCACTCTGTATTACACACAGCTATCTCTGTATTACACACAGTTATCTGTCACTAGGTATTACACACAGCTATCTCTGTATTATACACAGCTATCTGTCACTAGGTATTACACACAGCTATCTGTCACTAGGTATCACACACGGCTATCTCTGTATTATACACAGCTATCTGTCACTAGGTATTACACACAGCTATCTCTTACTCTGTATTACATACAGCTCACTCTGTATTACACACGGCTATCTCTGTATTACACACAGCTATCTGTCACTAGGTATTACACACAGCTATCTCTGTATTATACACAGCTATCTGTCACTCTGTTTTACACACAGCTATCTCTGTATTATACACAGCTATCTGTCACTCTGTATTACACACGGCTATCTCTGTATTATACACAGCTATCTGTCACTAGGTATCACACACAGCTATCTCTGTATTATACACAGCTATCTGTCACTAGGTATTACACACAGCTATCTCTTACTCTGTATTACATACAGCTCACTCTGTATTACACACGGCTATCTCTGTATTACACACAGCTATCTGTCACTAGGTATTACACACAGCTATCTCTGTATTATACACAGCTATCTGTCACTCTGTATTACACACAGCTATCTCTGTATTATACACAGCTATCTGTCACTAGGTATTACACACAGCTATCTCTTACTCTGTACTACATACAGCTCACTCTGAATTACACACGGCTATCTCTGTATTACACACAGCTATCTGTCACTCTGTATTACACACAGCTATCTCTTACGCTGTATTACATACAGCTCACTCTGTATTACACACAGCTATCTGTCACTCTGTACTACACATGGCTATCTCTGTATTATACACAGCTATCTGTCACTAGGTATCACACACAGCTATCTCTTATTCTGTATTACATACAGCTCACTCTGTATTACACACAGCTATCTGTCACTCTGTATTACACACGGCTATCTCTGTATTATACACAGCTATCTGTCACTAGGTATTACACACAGCTATCTCTTACTCTGTACTACATACAGCTCACTCTGAATTACACACGGCTATCTCTGTATTACACACAGCTATCTGTCACTCTGTATTACACACAGCTATCTCTTACGCTGTATTACATACAGCTCACTCTGTATTACACACAGCTATCTGTCACTCTGTACTACACACGGCTATCTCTGTATTATACACAGCTATCTGTCACTAGGTATCACACACAGCTATCTCTTACTCTGTATTACATACAGCTCACTCTGTATTACACACAGCTATCTGTCACTCTGTATTACACACGGCTATCTCTGTATTATACACAGCTATCTGTCACTAGGTATCACACACAGCTATCTCTTACGCTGTATTACATACAGCTCACTCTGTATTACACACAGCTATCTGTCACTCTGTATTACACACGGCTATCTCTGTATTATACACAGCTATCTGTCACTAGGTATTACACACAGCTATCTCTTACTCTGTACTACATACAGCTCACTCTGAATTACACACGGCTATCTCTGTATTACACACAGCTATCTGTCACTCTGTATTACACACAGCTATCTCTTACGCTGTATTACATACAGCTCACTCTGTATTACACACAGCTATCTGTCACTCTGTACTACACACGGCTATCTCTGTATTATACACAGCTATCTGTCACTAGGTATCACACACAGCTATTTCTTACTCTGTATTACATACAGCTCACTCTGTATTGCACACAGCTATCTGTCACTCTGTACTACACACGGCTATCTCTGTATTATACACAGCTATCTGTCACTATGTATCACACACAGCTGTCTCTTACTCTGTATTACATACAGCTCACTCTGTATTACACACAGCTATCTGTCACTCTGTATTACACACGGCTATCTCTGTATTACACACAGTTATCTGTCACTCTGTATTACACACGGCTATCTCTGTATTGCACACAGCTATCTGTCACTCTGTATTACACACGGCTATCTCTGTATTACACACAGCTATCTGTCACTCTGTATTACACACGGCTATCTCTGTATTACACACAGCTATCTGTCACTCTGTATTACACACAGCTATCTCTCACTCTATATTACACACAGCTATCTGTCATTCTATATTACACACAGCAATCTGTCACTCTGTATTACACACGGCTATCTCTGTATTGCACACAGCTATCTGTCACTCTGTATTACACACAGCTATCTGTCACTCTGTATTACACACAGCAATCTGTCACTCTGTATTACACACGGCTATCTCTGTATTACACACAACTATCTGTCACTCTGTATTACACACAGCTATCTGTCACTCTGTATTACACACAGCTATCTCTCACTCTATATTACACACAGCTATCTGTCACTCTGTATTACACACGGCTATCTCTGTATTGCACACAGCTATCTGTCACTCTGTATTACACACGGCTATCTCTGTATTACACACAGCTATCTGTCACTCTGTATTACACACGGCTATCTCTGTATTACACACAGCTATCTGTCACTCTGTATTACACACAGCTATCTCTCACTCTATATTACACACAGCTATCTGTCATTCTATATTACACACAGCAATCTGTCACTCTGTATTACACACGGCTATCTCTGTATTACACACAGCTATCTGTCACTCTGTATTACACACAGCTATCTGTCACTCTGTATTACACACGGCTATCTCTGTATTATACACAGCTATCTGTCACTAGGTATCACACACAGCTATCTGTCACTCTGTATTACACACAGGTATCTCTCACTCTGTATTACACACAGCTATCTTTCAGTGTTAGAAGCAGGTAATGGACATAATAATGTTACGTACCTGTATGTATCACCTATATTATGTGTGTTAGTTTGGGGTTGGGCACCGGTGTAGCCCAGATGCTCAGTGACATTTTGCCCCCCGATGCCTGGATGTTGCTGGAGGGGACGTCACCTATGACGCTGGCTGATGTTGCTGGATTGGGTGTTGGTCAGATGAGGGAGAAGACACATGGATAACACCTGTGTGATGTCCGTCAGTTGGGGCATGGATGGGGCATTGTCACCATTGGTGACCCTTCCTATCAGGAGATAAATACTCAGTATGCACAGTGTTTAGCATTACATACATACACACTTGCATACTTACATATATAGATACATTCTTACTTATATACATACATACTTTCATATACACATACATACTTATATACGTACGTACACACATATATACTTACATATAGTATTACATACCTACATACAGTATTACATACCTACATACATGCTTACAAATATACATACAGCATTCCATTCATACATCATACATCATACATCATACATCATACATCATACATCATACATCATACATCATACATCATACATCACACATCATACATCACACATCATACATCATACATCATACATCACACATCATACATCACACATCACACATCATACATCATACATCATACATCATACATGCCAACTTTCAAAACTTCTCAACCGGGAGATCCTGGGGAAGAAATCATGTGACAAGGTGTAGGAGGGGGCGTGGTGACGTTGTTGCGCCACCATAGCCCTATCCCCACTGTAAAATGCAGAAATTCACGGCATTAAATAACAGGTGCGGGGCATAATGACGTGATTAAGCCCCTCCCCCGTCATTTTATAACGGGAATTTCGGCGAACTCGAGATGGTTTCCGGGAAAATCGGGAACCTCCCGGGAATTCCAGGAGTGTAGGCAAGTATGACATACATACATACATACATACAGCATTACATACATATATACTTAAATACTTACATACATACATACATACATACATACTTATATACATATAGCATTACATACATATATACTTAAATACTTACATACATACATACAATATTACATACATACTTACATACATACATGCCTACTTATATGCATACTTACATACATACTTACATACATACATATTTATATACATACATACTTACATACATATACACAAACATACATATTTATATACATACATACTTACATACATACTTATATACATACATGCATACTTACATAGATACATACATGCTTATATACATACTTACTTACATACATACTTATATACATACATACATACTTATATACATACTTACATACTTACATACATATTTATATACATACATACATACATGCATGCATACTTACATATATACATACATACTTATATACATACTTACATACATACATACTTATATACATACATACATACATGCATACTTATATAGGTACATACAGGATTACATATATTCATACATACTTATATAGATACATACATACTTACATACTTATTTACATACATACACACTTATATACATACATGCATACTTACATACGTACATACAGTATTTCATACATACATACTTATATACATACATACATGCATATTTACATACATACATACTTATATACATACTTACATGCTTATATACATACATACTTATATACATACATGCATACTTACATACATACTTATATACATACATACATACTTACATACTTACATACAGTATTACATACATGCAGTATTACATACATACTTATATACATACATACTTATATACATACATACATACTTATATACATACTTACATACTTAAATACATACTTACTTACATACATACTTATATACATACATACTTATATACATACATACATACATGCTTACATACAGTATTACATACATACATGCAGTATTACATACATACTTATATACATACTTACATACATACTTATATACATACTTACATACTTAAATACATACTTACTTACATACATACTTATATACATACATACTTATATACATACATACTTACATACAGTATTACATACATACATACATACATACATACATACATGCAGTATTACATACATACTTATATACATACTTACATACTTATATACATACTTACATGCATGCATACATACATACTTACATACATACTTATATACATACATACTTACATACATCCTTACATGCATACATACATACTTATATACATACATACTTACATACTTATTTACATACATACATACTTATATACATACATACATACATAAACACTTATATACATACATACTTATATACATACATACATGCATATTTACATACATACTCATATACATACTTACATGCTTATATACATACATACTTATATACATACATGCAGTATTACATACATACTTATATACATACATACTTATATACGTACATACTTACATACAGTATTACATACATACATACATACATGCAGTATTACATACATACTTATATACATACTTACTTACATGCATACATACTTACATATATACTTATATACATACGTACGTACATACATCCTTACATGCATACATACATACATACTTAGTTACATGCATACTTATATACATACTTACATACATCCTTACATGCATACATACGTACATACTTACATACATACTTACTTACATACATACATACTTACATACATACATTCATTCATACATACATACATACATACTTACATACATACATACTTACTTACATACATACTTACATACATACATTCATACTTACATACATACATACATTCATACTTACATACATACTTACATACATACTTACATACATACATACATACTTACTTACATACATACTTACATACTTACATACATATATACATACTTACATACATACTTACATACATTCATACATACATACATACTTACATACATACTTACATACATTCATACATACATACTTACATACATACATACATACTTACATACATTCATACATACATACATACTTACATACATACTTACATACATACATTCATTCATACATACATACATACATACTTACATACATACTTACATACATACATACATTCATTCATACATACATACATACTTACATACATACTTACATACATACATACATTCATTCATACATACTTACATACATACTTACATACATTCATTCATACATACATACTTACATACATACTTACATACATACTTACATACATTCATACATACATACATACATACATACTTACATACATACATACATACTTACATTCATACATACATACATACATACTTACATACATACATACATACTTACATACATTCATACATACATACATACTTACATACATACATACATTCATACATACATACTTACATACATACTTACATACATTCATACATACATACATACTTACATACATACTTACATACATACATTCATACATACATACATACTTACATACATACTTACATACATACATACATACATTCATTCATACATACATACTTACATACATACTTACATACATACATTCATACATACTTATATACATACATACTTACATACATACATACATACTTACTTACATACATACTTACATACATTCATACTTACATACATACATACATTCATACTTACATACATACTTACATACATACTTACATACATACATACATACATACTTACTTACATACATACTTACATACATACATACTTATATACATACTTACATACATACATACATACTTACATACATACATACATACATACATACTTACATACATTCATACATACATACATACATACATACATACATCCTTACATACATACATACATACATACATACTTACATACATACATACATACATACTTACATACATTCATACATACATACATACATACATACATACTTACATACATACATACATACTTACATACATACATACATACATACATACTTACATACATACATACATACATACATACATTCATTCATACATACATACATATATACATACATACATACATACATACATACAGCATTACAGAGCCACCAGATCCCTGCAGTGTAGGGAACCAGCGTTCGGACAGCGGAGATCTTTAGGTCGGGGCTACACGAGCACTCGTCCCTTTCTCCAGAATGTGGGGTAGTATGATTCATCTGACCGTGTCACCTTCCTCTATTGCTCGGTAGTCCTCACACACATACGTACATTACCTGGGTACCCCAGCCTCACCCCTGCACCAGCCCATGTGACACTTTTATTAGTAAGAAAGATTTAGTGAGGGAATAGGATGCAGACGGTAATCACATGAGGTTATGACAATACACACTACTGTGCACGGTAAATAAATAGTCTACAGTATAATAATTCACACAACCAATAACACAAATATCATAACAGTTAATCATTAAATAATTGTAATTCATTCTAAAGTTACTGCTGCTTTTATTAATTGTTATATTATTTCTCATCTCATACTTCTGTTCCGCTCTAACATCTCACAGTATTACAGCAGCTGCAATGGAGGGACATTAGGTACCAATCTCCTATAATGTCCGTCCAGGCCTAAGACCAGGTTTGGATGGATTGTTTAAAGCTTGGACTGTATTAGCTTATAGCTAAGGCTGCCATTTACCACAATATTTCCCCAGGACACAAATCAGTAAAGGCTGCAGTAGTGGAAGGTTCCCCTCTAAGTCTTGGAAGGCGGTCGGGGCCCCACGGAGGTCAAACGGCATCTTTTCCATTTAGTGCAGCCCCATGGGATGACAAGGGCAGTTTTCTGCTTCACCTTCTCGGCCTCTCGGCCTTCTAGGATTCCTTTGTGACATCTGTTGAGCTCCTCCGCCCATAGGCCCAGGAGTAGGTGTCAAATGTAATAACAATGTTCATCTCGCAAAAGTCCACTCAAAAGTGGGAACTTCCATCAGGTTTTGGAACCAACACAACGGACTACAGCCTGGTGGACTCCGTACTCACCACCAGCAGATCTTCAACTTCTTTATTTACTACCATCTTGTTGTGGAGCCTATGGGGTCTTTGACTATCAGCAACCTCTGACAGTATAACAATATTACACGGCTGGTTCTTCCCAGAGAGCCAGAAAATAAATTTGCAAATTCTACAACCAACATTTCTAATGACTCCTTCTTCTCAGAGCTTATGGACAGCTCATAACGGAGCCTGAGCTCTGGCACTGGGTCTACAGTATCCTGAAGACCAACATCACCCCTTATGGCTGTTCAAAAATATAGAGATGTCCTTACAGGACTTTAGATGATATATTTGCTGTACAATGTAGTCTACTTGTCCAACCGTACACAGCACCTCAAGAGGACGCTGCCATTTAGCCTACACAGTGGTCTCCTGTGGGGATAACAGCAACAGGACTCTTTCTTCCCAAGCAAAGACACAAGAGTGGGTATTACGGTTATATATGTGCTCTTGTGTCTTTTGGCCGTTCCTTTTATTTGCTCCGGCCAACTAAATCAAACTCATTGCAGATATTAACTCTCCAACTATTCTTTTAAAAAGTCACGGATACCCAGCGTGTTCCTGCCAAATAAAAGCTCAGATGGCAATTAGCAGTTGGAGCCTGGGGCACCTCACAGACAGCAGAGGAATTGGTCCAAGCGTTTCTGGGTTTGAATAAATCTTCCCAACATTGCGTTTAATGATTAAACAGATTGACGATGCCATCAATCTGCAGATGTAGTACTGATATCCTGACCGAGTGGACTTTCAGTAGATAAGTCATAATGTCTGTATCCTGGTCCATGAGGACAACTTTCGTTAGACTTAACCAATTTGTTGGCCAGTTGTCTGGTCATGGCAGCTTGTAACAGAAAGGACTCTGGGTGTCTGGTGGTGTAATCTACATCAACCAATATCAGGCCCACTAAGACTACCCATATATTATGTAAAAGTAACCAAACCAAAACGGGAATACGAGGGGTCGCAGGCTGATTCCAGGGGCTGTTACCTGGCAGTTCACAAAGCGCAAAATCTGGACACCTCAGCAAGAAATGGGCTGTTATCTCCATCCTAGGGACCACCCTGGGGAACAATGAGGACAACAGGTTAAGACAGTGGATCCCAAACCTTTTTCAGTTCAAGGCACCCTTAGTATCTCCATAATTTTTTCGAGGCACCCCTCAGTCAAAATAAATACCAATGAGTCCCCTGCCTTGCCTACCACTGGCCCTGGCTGAGCACCCCTGTGAGATCACCGAGGGAGCCTAGGCACACAGTTTGGGAACCACTGGGTTAAGACATGTCTCTCAAGGGGGCAGGGACCTCCCCTGTTACTTTCAGTGTGTCTTTCCAAAACAAAACCTTAGTTTTCATAATAAAGTAAGGACAACTGTGTTCTGCTACCCCTGGAGGTGACTGAACGTCATCACAACCACATATTTAAATGCTTTAACCAAAGCAGGATTATCCCACTGAGAGGGGTACAAGGAGAAGGTCCAACACACCTTTATTAATATCAGATACCTCCACATCACTACCAGAGGTGTAACACCCTCCTCGCCCAGAATGTCTTGTGAGACCCAGTCCAGAAGCTTGACAAACTGACTTGTTGTTAAGGTGGCATCAGTGGCGGATCCAGGGGGGGGGGGGCGATCGGGGCAATCGTCCCCCCTAGCAGAGACTTGCTGCCGGCGGCTGCACAGTATGTGCAGGTCCGTTCGGCAGTGACAATGTGCGGCCGGACAGCACACTGTCACTGCCGAGCGGACCTGCAAATAGTGTGCAGCCTTAGATGTTAGAAAGGGGGCGAGGCCTAAATCGCCCCCCCTAAATCACCCCGGGTACAATAGATTTCTAGATCCGCCCCTGGGTCGCATCCTATAACAGCACCACGTTGAAAGTCACTGAGTTCTTCAGTATGACCCATTTCCAATGCTAATGTTTGGCTATGGAGATTACATGGCTGTATGCTTGATGCACCTGTTAGCAATGGGTGTGGCTGATAGGCCATGTAGTGTATACCACCCAACCATCCTAATTTAGATAGGACAGTCCTGACTGAGACATCCGTCCTGCTGTCCTAATTGGGATATTTTAATGCTGCGGGTCAGTAGGTTGTGAGCTATGTCCTGTTCGCTGCTTCTCTGATGGTGACAATCTGCAACACTATCCTGCTGCTTCTGATTGGCTGATTGTGGATTGACCCCTCCCACTTATAGTACTTCACCACCATCATCATTTATTTATATAGCGCCAACATATTCCGTAGCGCTTTATAATTTAGGACAAACACAGTAAATTAATAAACAAACTGGGTAAAACAGACAAAGAGGTGAGAAGGCTGCTCACAAGCTTACAGTCTATGGGACTTGACTCATTAGAGCGGCTGCTGTGTTATATGAAGTTGTGATATATAAACCACAGAGGAGTGGCCCAATATTTGCATCTTGCTGATGATCAGATTAATTAATCTACAAGTAAGAAGAATAGAAGAGTTGATATCAGTATTGTTTTCATGTAACATTCCAGTGTCATAGTCTCTTACGTTCGGTGTTACATTTGTTACATTGTGTTACATTAAGTTACATTCAGTGTTACATTGTGATACATATACATTCAATGTTACATTTGTTACATTTGAGTAGTAATAGTTAATAAATGACAGTTAATAAATATTTATCTATATAATAATATCTATACTATAAGGTGAATGTTTCCTGTTCTGGTTGATATGAAGTTATCTTATTGTTGGGTGTTAATACATTGACAATGGCGCAATGAGAACATTGGTGGATTCCCTTCGGTCTGGGAGTTGGACAATCAGAAATAGATTTCTTCTGGGTAACAGACAACTAAACTTGGAGCTAGCGCACTCCTTAGAGCTTTTGCATTGACTATTTTTGAAGGATGGGATTTAATATGTGGAGTTTTATTAGTTTTTTTCAGTTGGAGGATTATCTTGATGATGCAGGATAAAGGGGGAGTAGGATGGGGAGGGTCCTGTAATAGGTATTTCCACCATTTGGATGATATTCCTATTGGTTTTCCTTGCAGCGTCTATAGGTAGATTATGTTCTAGCTCATTATACCCTTCCTCTAGATATTTGGGGCTAGATTTACTAAGCTGCGGGTTTGGAAAAGTGGGGATGTTGCCTATAGCAACCAATCAGATTCTAGCTATCATTTTGTAGAAGGTACAAAATAAATGAAAGCTAGAATCTGATTGGTTGCTATAGGCAACATCCCCACTTTTTCAAACCCACAGCTTAGTAAATCTAGCCCTTGATCTTAATTGAACCAATACTTCATCAATTCCTAAATACCATTTTAAGGATGTTTTTCAGCCACAGGTATAGGCAGAAATTCTATTATTTACTGATATTTGTAAATGTAAGAAATCCATACTATGACTGTGAGTAAATGTTACATTATGTCACAGGTATCAGGACTGAAGGTTTACCTGCTGGTATTGGCGCAGTTAAACTGAGAGGCGCAGAGTCCAATGTGCCTCCTGTCTTTACTGCGGACCCCCAAAGGAGTTCTGGGTTTTGCTGCTAAGGGAGGTGCAGGTCTCGGCCCTCCCAGTTACCCACCAGTCAGGTAATTGGTGAACAAGCGTGGTCGTGCAATCCAAGGTCAAATCATGCGGGCAATGGAAGTACTGAAGGAGCAGACAAAGCGGAGTCAGGAAGCCAGGAGTCAAACCAGGAGATCTGTATAAACCAGAGGGAGATCCAGAAGCAGAGTCAGACAAAACCAGGTCAGAGTCCAGATAATCAGACAGGCTGCTTGGGAGCAAACAGGAGCGCTGGAGCATAGGGAGACCTAGATGCTCTGGCACCCTTGTGGTGTCAGAGGCCTCTTTATATAGTGTAGGGAAGCCTCTGATTGGTGGCCAGGACGCCGACAGAAGTGTCCCATTATGAATGCGACGGAGACACGAGTGAACAGCACATGCGTATGCTGACACTAGGCAAGAAGGATGGAACGCATCTCATCTCTAGCGACAGGATGCGGTTGTGCAGAGAAGGAAGGCGATCGTCCCGGGCACAGAGTGGAAGTGCGGGAACAGCGTCTGACACATTATATGTATTTGTTATTAATAGGGAATAAGAGGGAGCCCAATAGTGTAATGTGTTACCACAAAAGTAGCACACAATAAATAGAGATAATATAAATATTATGGAAATATATAAGGACTATCTCTGTTACTTCTGATGTCACGAGAATTCTTCCATTCTAGTAGATTATGATCCCAGGGAGACACAGAGAACAAGTACGTACATAGTAAAGACATTCATGTACATTATATAAAACTGAAACATATTATCTAGATGATATAGATGTCCTTAAATCCCTTTTGCTTCTAGACACATCAGGAAGTCGCTTCCATTTAGGAGCATTGGTCAGGTTAGGGTTAGGGTTAGTTATTGGTCAGGTGTCATCCGGACATTCAGAAAGATATGAGGTGTCCTGTAAACAGCCATCTCTGGATACCTTTACATACTGCATTAAATAACAGAAACCACCCTGAATATAATTAGGGAGTGTTATTCATCTTTGTTTATGTTTGTTGTATATACATTGAGGTGCTTAGTACATTTTGTTTTATATTACTCTCAGTTGTTTTCTGAGACCTCCCTTCACTTTTTGAAAGGACAGTTCTCCAACCATATTTATTCCCCATGGATCAGAATCGCATATATTGGAGCGAAACAAGTCCCCATCGCTGTGCCTCTGATCTGTTGATAGAAGGTGTCTTCATCACCATTTATTTATATAGCGCCACCAATTCCACAGCACTGTACAGAGAACTCACTCACATTAGTCCCTGCCCCATTGGAGCTTACAGTATATATTTCCTAACACACAAACACACATACTAGGGTTTATTTTGTCTGCAGCCAATTAACCTACCACTATGTTTTTGGAGTGTGGGGGGAAAAAGTAGCACTCAGAGGAAAACCACACAAACACAGGGAGAACATACAAACTCCACACAGATAAGTCATGGAATCGAACTCATGACCCCGGTGCTAACCACTAAGCCATCGGGCTGCCCATCAAACAGAAAATAATTATGTCCCAAAATAAAGTTTATGCTGTCTAAGATAATGTGAATTTGGGGTCAGGGAGATTGGAGTCAGATTGTGAGGTATCTTCAGCTACAAGCTCATGTCCAATGCAGATATAGAGAGGACAGTGGTCATTGGATTTCTTTAGTCCCATTTGATCAGATCCTCAGATGTGATTTTAGATTGTTGCCAGAGGCTGTAGGACAATGTATACATACAGAGAAAACTGATACCAGATATTAAAGGTTTGGCTGGGGATTAATTGAATCTTTAAGAATCCTAGGTAGATAATAAAATATAGCTATGTTGGATTATTACTACGAACTTTGCAGCGCTGAAAATGTAATTAGTATAGACCATTGTATAATATGTTTCCAGAGTTTGTTTTATTTAAATGTTATTTAGACACATATGTATTAAAATGAAATAACAATAAAACCTATACACACATGGTCCAAAGGATGGTTCTTCCACAGTAACAAAAGTCACAAATATTGAATAAAGCAATGAGGAACAATAGTCCCAGATGTAAACATGAGAGAAGTTCTAAATTAGGAACCCAAGCTGCTCACAGGGATATAGTCTTACCGCCACCAGGTGTAATTAGAGTGAGGATGGAATATGGAACATGAAGCCGTCCCTCCAGTCAACAAGGTTCCAGTTCTAGATATTTTACTACCACACAAGGCTAAGTCCCCTGGTCACAAAGGTTCCAATAAAAGAAGATCCAGTTTCTAGCGTCCGATTAGTAGTGTGGCTCCCAAAGCTGTGTAGATATTATAATAAAACCTTGACGCGTCCTAAGTGGTTTCTTCAGAAGGCAATAACAAGTCTGTGTCCAAAGTCCACTATTTATATCCATAAGTGTATGATTAATTAATGGTCACCTGTTTAGGACTAATTAGGGGTGACAGCATATGTTGTATTAAGTAGGCGAATATAAGTGGCATGTAACATGTCATGTATTCTCACCTAATAAACTGTAGCAGATGAATATTGAGTTTCTAAAATACCAGAGACCAGAGTTTGATGTGTGAGTTTGGTGTCCTTTATCTACAACTCTTACCGCTGAATTGGAGGCCTCCTATTGGGAGAAGTCTGCAATAATAAAGGGTCACTTGTATTATTTTCTGTACAATCAGCTTTATCTTCTAGGGGTACGGTGGTATTTGCTTTGCTATAATTCTTCTGGTGAGTGAGGGGTTTGGCTGTGGAGAGAGACCCCCCTGATTTAGTAACAGTATTCCGATGCAGATGTCTGTTAAACTGTATTGTATTGTGTATATCGCAATGTTTATGGTGGGTAGTAATTGGAGGGTGTATGTTAGGTTTATTGCATTGTCTAATCTAGTTGTTTCCATAATCCCTTCTATCCTCTCAAAAGTCTGAGATTTGATTTTATAATCTCTCTCTATTATTTATCGAGTTCTGAACTGAACAGATTTTAGGTTTCAGTCTGGAAGAACGCTGTTAATTGTTCCCTGATACACTGTATTCCAGTGAGGAGGAGTCTGACATCCTGCTACCATCCATTATAGATTAGGTGTTTTATATTTATTCTAAGACCCCCTCCCCCCTCCCCCTGAGATCCTGCAATGCTGAATATATTCACACCAGCATCTCATCTCTTTGTGTTGTGGCTGATATAATGTCATGAATCAAGTGGAGCTTTCAGGATCTCAGTGCTTTGCATATATCAGTTCTATTACAGGATTTTCCTCCATTAAATATTCACTAAATACTTCCTTGTTCTACACTCTGGGATATCATTTTCCATAAAGCTTTTCAGATATCCACAACTTGGTGTAATACAGACACAATCGCACCTGAAGTCCTCGCTGTTCTTACATACTGCTCCGTTCCCTGCTAAAGAGGGGGGGGTCTCCCAAACTGGACATCCCCTTTTGATAGCTGCTGCCAGAAATCCAGCTGGATTCCAGTGTCCAGTAGTCCAATCAGACGTCCAGCCAAAGAGTGGAACATGGACAGTCCTCCTCTACCTGCCCCCATGACCCTGCTCCTCCCAGCCACAATATCTCAGGGTGGAGCTATAACAGGACGGGACAGCTGATTGGTCATTTTATTTCCTGTGTATAATTTGTGCAGCATTTGTATAACTGTAGTTTTTCTAATACGTGGATTATTGTGCCTTTATTAGTATATGGCTTAATTAACAAAGGAATGGAAATAAATTAAGAGAGAAGGTTTTTTTTGCTTCGAAATAATGGGAGAAGTTGATGATGTTGAATGAATTATTAATATGAGTTTTGATTGTACATAAATGAATGTAAGTGTCCTGCATATAATTGGGACCCTGTAGAATATTCCTGATCTGTCAGATAACAGAACTGCATTTTGGTGTTAAACACAACAGCTCAGTTTACTGGTTAATCCTAAATCTTTTTGTGGATTACTTGCTGGATTAGAGCCCACGTTTAAGCAGAGTAATTAAGGACTTTAATGTAGAACGCCCAGTTCTGCCGCAGCCGCGGTGTTATTGGTGGTGGAATATAGGGGTCTCAGTCTCATTGTTAGACATGTCAGGCTGCAGATATATCATGACTTCTATATACATATATGTAACTGTGCCTACCTTACAGGTCAGCACATACAGATCACACCCACATTGATAGGGCTCCTGTAATTACTGGAATGTAAACATGTATCCTTCTAAGGAGTCTGACTTCACGTTTACGTACTGCGCAAGCGTACCTTAAATATGTACGTATTCGTCTGTAAGCATCTTACACTTAGGACTCAGGGGTAGAGTACTTGGTGAGGACTCGGGAGTACTTGGTGAGGACTTGGGAGTACTTGGTGAGGACTCGGGAGTATTTGGTGAGGACTTGGTGAGGACTTGGGAGTACTTAGAGAGGACTTGGTGAGGACTCAGGAGTACTTGGAGAGGACTTGGTGAGGACTCAGGAGTACTTGGAGAGGACTTGGTGAGGATTCAGGAGTACTTGGTGAGGACTTGGTGAGGACTCAGGAGTACTTGGAGAGGACTTGGTGAGGACTTGGAGAGGACTTGGTGAGGACTCAGGAGTACTTGGAGAGGACTTGGTGAGGACTCAGGAGTACTTGGGGTGTACTAGGTGAGGACTCGGGAGTCAGGGCCGTCTTTCCCATTGGGCACGATGGGCAGGTGCCCGGGGGCCCAGGGGGCCCTGGCAGGTCTGCTGCTGTAAAAAAGCCTGTAAAGAAGAAAAAAAAACACGAAAAAAAACCGAAAAAAACACCTTACTTTTTGCGGTCACCTGACCGTTCAGGTCAGGTGACGATCCGGCTCACTCCCTGGACCTCTCTTCCGTGATGCGCTCGCAGTGAATGTCGGGCGTGATGACGTCATCATGCCAGACATTCACTGCGAGCACAGCATGGAGGAGCACAGCGAAGAGGATTCAACTTATCGTGATTGAAAGGTAAGTTGTTTTTTAAAAAAAAATTATATATTTATATATAGGGGCCCCAGGTTCACTGCTATGCCCGGGGGCCCATACTGTTGTTAAGGTGGCCCTGTCGGGAGTACTTGGTGAGGACTCGGGAGTATTTGGTGAGGACTCATGAGTACTTGGGGAGTACTTGGTGAGGACTCATGAGTACTTGGGGAGTACATGGTGAGGACTCAGGAGTACTTGGTGAGGATTCGGGAGGACTTGGTGAGGACTCGGGAGTACTTGGAGAGTACTTGGTGAGGACTCGGGAGTATTTGGTGAGGACTCATGAGTACTTCGAGAGGACTTGGTGAGGAATCAGGAGTACTTGGGGAGTACTTGGTGAGGATTCGGGAGTACTTGGTGAGGACTCGGGAGTACTTGGAGAGTACTTGGTGAGGACTCAGGAATACTTGGTGAGGACTCGGGAGTACTTGTAGAGTACTTGGAGAGGACTTGGTGAAGACTCAGGAATACTTGGTGAGGACTCGGGAGTACTTGTGGAGTACTGGGTGAGGACTCAGGAGTACTTGGTGAGGATTTGGGAGTACTGGGTGAGGACTTGGTGAGGACTCGGGAGTACTTGGAGAGTACTTGGTGAGGACTCGGGAGTATTTGGTGAGGACTCATGAGTACTTCGAGAGGACTTGGTGAGGAATCAGGAGTACTTGGGGAGTACTTGGTGAGGATTCGGGAGTACTTGGTGAGGACTCGGGAGTACTTGGAGAGTACTTGGTGAGGACTCAGGAATACTTGGTGAGGACTCGGGAGTACTTGTAGAGTACTTGGAGAGGACTTGGTGAAGACTCAGGAATACTTGGTGAGGACTCGGGAGTACTTGTGGAGTACTGGGTGAGGACTCAGGAGTACTTGGTGAGGATTTGGGAGTACTGGGTGAGGACTTGGTGAGGACTCGGGAGTACTTGGAGAGTACTTGGTGAGGACTCGGGAGTATTTGGTGAGGACTTGGTGAGGACTCATGAGTACTTCGAGAGGACTTGGTGAGGACTCAGGAATACTTGGTGAGGACTCGGGAGTACTTGTGGAGTACTTGGAGAGGACTTGGTGAAGACTCAGGAATACTTGGTGAGGACTCGGGAGTACTTGGTGAGGATTTGGGAGTACTTGGTGAGGACTCGGGAGTACTTGGAGAGTACTTGGAGAGGACTCAGGAGTACTTGGGGAGTACTGGGTGAGGACTCAGGAGTACTTGGTGAGGATTTGGGAGTACTTGGTGAGGACTTGGGAGTACTGGGTGAGGACTTGGTGAGGACTCAGGAATGCTTGGTGAGGACTCGGGAGTACTTGTGGAGTACTTGGAGAGGACTTGGTGAAGACTCAGGAATACTTGGTGAGGACTCGGAAATACTTGGTGAGGATTTGGGAGTACTTGGTGAGGACTCGGGAGTACTTGGTGAGGACTCGGGAGTACTTGTGGAGTACTGGGTGAGGACTCAGGAGTACTTGGTGAGGATTTGGGAGTACTTGGTGAGGACTTGGGAGTACTGGGTGAGGACTTGGTGAGGACTCAGGAATGCTTGGTGAGGACTCGGGAGTACTTGGGGAGTACTTGGAGAGGACTCAGGAGTACTTGGGGAGTACTGGGTGAGGACTCAGGAGTACTTGGTGAGGACTTGGTGAGGACTCAGGAATGCTTGGTGAGGACTCAGGAATGCTTGGTGAGGACTTGGTGAGGACTCAGGAATGCTTGGTGAGGACTCGGGAGTACTTGTGGAGTACTGGGTGAGGACTCAGGAGTACTTGGTGAGGACTTGGGAGTACTGGGTGAGGACTTGGAGAGGACTCGGGAGTACTTGGAGAGTACTTGGTGAGGACTCAGGAATACTTGGTGAGGACTCGGGAGTACTTGTGGAGCACTTGCAGAGGACTTGGAGAGGTGGGATGGGGAAGGGAGGGGGCGGGTGAGTATAGGCCGTGGACAGTAAGTGCACGTTCACGTAATTGTGCAGAAGGTAGGTTTGGACGCAGACACATACATGCCTGCCAGAAGCCATATCTCTTGGTGGGGCTGGAGGGCCCAGACTGATGGTGACCATCGCCAACACCTGCTAGTCGCTTCTGATTGGTTAATTGTCTCTTGACCCTTCCCCCTGATGAGTATTTAATTCATCATTGCAGCTGATAAATTATATGAAAACGCGGCTGTCTATTCGCATTACTTCATATTTCCATTTGTTCGGTGGCCGGAAATGTGATTTTTAAAGTGGAAAACAACAGATATTTGTATTTAATTATATTTTATATGGAACATGCAATTTTTGCATTTATTAAAAACACTGTCCAGACAATATTCTCTCGGTAAGAGATAATTCCCTTGGCGCAATATTGTGAAATAGGTAATGCAAATACAAAGCAAATGATATTTATCACAAAGGTGAAGGCAATTTTAATGCTGCTATAAACATTTATCTGATACTGTATAAAGAAGCTGCAACCTGTAGCAGAATTTATCAACCATTAACTATGGCAAAACCAAATGACATGTCACATATAACACAGTGACATGAAGAAGACCAATATGGGTAAAAATACCCAGTCCTTAGGTCAGTACGAGGTGGGTGTGTACTGAGTCCTCTGGTAAGAGAACATAAATTATGATTTTAGTCTGATTGATGTTGAAAAATGCAACAGATAACTACAACTATAGTAGGTGTGAGGGACCTGATGCTGAGAGATCCGGCCTCTTAGTGGACCAACCAATGGGCGCGATATTCTCTTGGTGCATCTGACTCTTCATTACATTATTATACTGTAATATGACTGTCTCTATGCTCTGCGTTATGTGGGGTGTAAGTAACACATGTTACTCCTGACATAACCTGGCGCATGTGCTAGTGTTATATACAGCCAGACGCACCACCGGAGGGACTGCTGTTGCTTTTACCTGTGACTGGGACCATTGTCTCCAGGTCAGTTGTGGATGTGTGAATCAGCCCAATCTAATGTACAATCTCCAGGCACCTCCGACTGATATCACCAGTAAGAGCGGCTGACGTCTTTACTGTCCTGTTGTCATTATATTGGATGTAATCTGTACATACCAGGCTCCTGCCAGGTCTTACTCTATCTCCACCAGACACACCAGTGATATTCTGTAAGACACCAGATAACCATCTGTTCCTCCCATGAACACTCCAATGTTACTGACTGCAGTCACACACAGACCTCGTATAACTACTATCCAAACAGCTTATAACGTCACCACCTCTAGATTCTGCCACCTCCGGGTAAATCACTATTATCCCCAAAGTATCACAATGGACAACATCCAAATATCAATTTATTTACATGTATTAGATCCATTTAGATCAGTGTTGGGTAATAACCAGCTTGGAGGCCTAATACAACCTTCAAAGGTTCACCTGAGGCCTTCTGGTCAGACGACCCTTCTCAGCTTCCCACTCCAGTCTTTTCTTTAGTGACTCCGATTAACCTATGATCAGATAAAGATGTCTTCTACGTAGCAGCCAATGTGACCTGTCTGACGTGGAATAAAGAAGAACTTTACACTAACCTTTTATTGTATTGAATTGCCCACCAGCAACCACGGGAATGACTGCCCCAGTAACGAGACCAGAGAAGGGTAGACTGGTGGGGGGAGGATGGTACAATTATTAGTAGGACATATCAGGTAATCTGGTGCTAGGACCATAAAGAGGTGGTGAGGGTCACAATTTTTTCCTCCATCAGTTGTCCACAGATTTAGAGAAAGCCTTTGACCGAATAGATTTATAGCTTGGTTGTTACCCTCATCTTTTGTAACCCTGTATTTTATCTTGCTTAGTAATAGACATTAAAGAGATAACATAAAAAATTCACTTATGAGATAAACTTAAATGAATCCTCATCTCTGTTTCCCTTTGATTCTAGAACAGCTTCTATACAACATACAATCCCCCAAAAATATAGAGGGGATGAGACTTCAAGCTGCAGAGAAGGGTCAGTATATCCATAGCCCCCTCATCAGAGGTGGGGGCTGCTCTGTGGGCTCCATCTCACGGACCCGAGAGCATGTGTGAGGCTGCAGAGAGGATGTGACCACACGGAGCACAGAGCTTATTGGGTGTCCTGATCACACCCATCTGAGTGGCTGTTATAGAATGGTGAACAATAATAACTACTATGGCTATAATAGAATGCAGACCACTGCTGCTATCCATCTATCTGCTGATCCAATATGGGCTTCAATATCCATGGTGATAAGAGTCAATCACCTGCTGTTCCATTAATAGTCATTATTTGCTATATCCACCTAGATGTCCCAATGTGACATAAACAGGTATCACCTTCCTTCTGGTAACTGACCCCACAATGAGACCCCCCAACCTCTCATCCATCCCCTGAGCTATCACATTGTGATCTGCAATAATTCTTCTACACACAATACAACCATGATATATTGGTACCTGGAAATGTAGTATATCCCTGTGATCCTAGTGCCATCTGTACCAGTTAGAGATGCAATAAGTGTAGTATTTCCAGTAGTGAAGAATTCATACGACACAAGAGATTAGTTCATGGAAACACTACTTACTCTATACCAGTGATGGGCATCCAGATATATTACAAGGACACATGTGTGGCCCCCAACCTTCAAAAGGGCCACACATTACACTTAACTTCTGAAATGAAAAACCAACCCCAAAACTATATGCCTTTCACTTTCCCAAAATACCCCCACATGTCGCTCACTTGTTCCAAAATTCCCCTATGTGCCCTTGGTCTTCCCTTTAACACACAAGATGCCACCACATGCCACTCAGACCTCCCCACATGCCATTCAGACACCCTCACGTGCCACTCAGACCTCCCCACGTGCCACTCCGACCTCCCCACGTGCCACTCAGACCTCCCCACATGCCACTCAGACACCCCCACGTGCCACTCAGACCTCCCCACGTGCCACTCAGACACCCCCACATGCCACTCAGACCTCCCCACGACCTGTACACGTGCCACTCCGACCTCCCCACGTGCCACTCAGACCCTCCCACATGCCACTCAGACACCCCCACGTGCCACTCAGACACCCCCACATGCCACTCAGACCTCCCCACATGCCACTCAGACCTCCCCTCATGCCCCTCAGACCTCCCCACATGCCACTCAGACCTCCCCACATGCCACTCAGACACCCCCACGTGCCACTCAGACCTCCCCACATGCCACTCAGACACCCCCACGTGCCACTCAGACCTCCCCTCATGCCCCTCAGACCTCCCCACGTGCCACTCAGACCTCCCCACGTGCCACTCAGACCTCCCCACGTGCCACTCAGACCTCCCCACGTGCCACTCAGACCTCCCCACATGCCACTCAGACCTCCCCACATGCCACTCAGACACCCCCACGTGCCACTCAGACCTCCCCACGTGCCACTCAGACCTCCCCACATGCCACTCAGACACCCCCACGTGCCACTCAGACCTCCCCTCATGCCCCTCAGACCTCCCCACATGCCACTCAGACCTCCCCACGTGCCACTCAGACCTCCCCACGTGCCACTCAGACCTCCCCACATGCCACTCAGACCTCCCCACGTGCCACTCAGACCTCCCCACGTGCCACTCAGACCTCCCCACATGCCACTCAGACCTCCCCACATGCCACTCAGACACCCCCACGTGCCACTCAGACCTCCCCACGTGCCACTCAGACCTCCCCACGTGCCACTCAGACCTCCCACATGCCACTCAGACACCCCCACGTGCCACTCAGACCTCCCCACGTGCCACTCAGACCTCCCCACGTGCCACTCAGACACCCCCACGTGCCACTCAGACACCCCCACGTGCCACTCAGACACCCCCACGTGCCACTCAGTCCTCCCCACATGCCACTCAGACACCCCCACATGCCACTCAGTCCTCCCCACGTGCCACTCAGACCTCCCCACATGCCACTCAGACCTCCCCACATGCCACTCAGACCTCCCCACATGCCACTCAGACCTCCACACATGCCACTCAGACCTCCCCACATGCCACTCAGACACCCCCACGTGCCACTCAGACACCCCCACATGCCACTCAGACACCCCCACGTGCCACTCAGACACCCCCACGTGCCACTCAGTCCTCCCCACATGCCACTCAGACACCCCCATATGCCACTCAGTCCTCCCCACGTGCCACTCAGACCTCCCCACATGCCACTCAGACCTCCACACATGCCACTCAGACCTCCCCACATGCCACTCAGACACCCCCACGTGCCACTCAGACACCCCCACATGCCACTCAGACACCCCCACGTGCCACTCAGACACCCCCACGTGCCACTCAGTCCTCCCCACATGCCACTCAGACACCCCCACATGCCACTCAGTCCTCCCCACGTGCCACTCAGACCTCCCCACATGCCACTCAGACCTCCACACATGCCACTCAGACACCCCCACATGCCACTCAGACACCCCCACATGCCACTCAGACCTCACCACGTGCCACTCAGACCTCCCCACGTGCCACTCAGACCTCCCCACGTGCCACTCAGACACCCCCACATGCCCCCACTAACTGGCTAATAAACAGTCTATAAATACTTACAGAGCGGGCCAAGGAAGGTGCAGAATACACTCCATCCCTCTGCTCTGATTGGACATGCTGCACAGAGGAAGTCATGTTATGAGGAAGTCGACTGCTCCTCTCTAATCTTATTATCTGTTTTAAGACATAACGCAGAGTATAAATCAGAGCGGAGGCACCAAGCTGGACCCACAGGTGTAGAGTCGTCCCTGGTCGCGGGCTGCCTGTTGCCCACCACTGTCCTATACTGATATGTATTTTATCTACACTATATTTTAGTTGTATTTAAGATACAGCAACCAATAATTCCCTGTCTGTGCTATTTCCCTTTGTGTAACAAAGTATACAATATATAATAACTTTCCTAACCAGCTACATGATTGGCTGCTATAAGTTATTGCATTGAGCAAGTAATTCAGTTCCATTCTTGATACACGTTTGTTATGTTAATACAAATTATTATATAGGTCTTTCTACTTACTCTCTCCTTTGTTATCTTCCCAGCAAAGGCCGGTGAAGCAGTCGTTCAGCAAGTCGCTGTGTCGGGAATCCCACTGGAAATGTCTCTTGCTGTCTCTACTCATCTATGGCTGCATGGGTGCTATGACTTGGTGCCACGTTACCAAAGTCACTCGGTTGACCTTTGACAGCGCCTATAAAGGAAACTCCATGATGTATCATGATAGTCCTTGCTCCAATGGCTATGTCTACATCCCCTTGGCCTTTCTGGTCATGCTGTATGTGGTGTACCTGGTGGAATGTTGGCATTGCTACACCAAGAATGAGCTACAGTATAAAGTGGACCTGGAGAGCGTCCAGGAACGGGTACAAAGGATGCAGCAGGCTACGCCATGTATCTGGTGGAAGGCCATCAGCTATCACTATGTACGTAGGACTCGACAGGTGACTCGTTACCGAAATGGGGATGCATACACAACGACCCAGGTGTACCATGAGCGTGTCAATACTCATGTGGCAGAATCAGAGTTTGACTACAACAATTGTGGCGTGAAAGATGTCTCCAAAGACCTGACTGACCTCGATAGCTATCCTGTCACAAGGCTGAGGTTCACCAAGTGCTTCAGTTTTGCAAATGTGGAGTCTGAGAACTCGTATCTGACACAGAGAGCTCGATTCTTTACTGAAAACGAGGGTCTGGATGATTACATGGAAGCTCGAGAGGGAATGCACCTGAAAAACGTGGACTTCAAGGAATACATGGTTGCATTTTCTGACCCAGACAACCTTCCCTGGTATGTGTCCCACTATATTTTCTGGGTAGCTGGACTGCTAACACTGTCCTGGCCGCTAAGGGTCCTGAATGAGTATCGCACCTCATGTGTCCACTACCATGTAGAAAAGCTCTTTGGATTTGACTTTACACCCGTGACTCCCGCAGATGATCGGACCTTGTGCAGGAGAATGCCACGTGTTAACACCATCGACAGCACAGAACTGGAGTGGCATATACGTTCTAACCAGCAGCTGGTACCCAGTTACTCTGAAGCCGTCCTGATGGATCTGGCAGGCATCTCCTCCAGTTATACGGCCTGCCGGTATACCCGGGGTTATCGTCAGAATTGTGAGCGGTGTCATCATACTATCAGCAGCTCCTCCATTTTCTCCCGTAGCGCCCTCAGTATCTGTAACGGCAGTCCGAGGATTCCTTTCAGCAGCAGTCGGTTCTCCCTGTCGCGTCTGTATGGATCTCGCCGCAGCTGCATGTGGCAGAGTCGCAGTGAAAGCCTCAATGAGCAGAGTGGTCCTACAGAGCAGACACGGCTGTCCAGTCAGGTAACAGTGGAAGAGGAGGAACCCCCTCCATACCAGGATGCTCTCTATTTCCCCGTTCTCATTGTCCACCGCAACGAAGGCTGCACAAACCATGACCATCGACGTCTCCACCGCAATGGATCTTGTGTAGAAACCTCACTGTGATAGATTCTGGAACTTTGTAAAAATCTAGGATATTCCTTTGTTGTCATCACATAAGTCCAGAAGATGAGTTTGTGTGATGTCCATGGCCTGTGCAGTAACACACTATAGGTGGTGCACCATAAATACCCTCAGATCTTGGCAGCTTTGAAGCACATGTGTTAAAAACTTGAAATAAATGGATCCCTAGATGCTGTAAGCTAAACCACATGGATTCCACAAATGCTATAACATCAGAAAGCTGAGACACATGGCGCCTCAAAGACATTTTTGAGTAGAAACTTGGATGGATTGAGCCTTAATGGCCCTTTACTATGTCCACGGAGATATACAATAGCCAAGAGCCACATGGGACAAGGCAATGAAGAAGGGATGTGACCAAAATCCTGGACAGTTCCTCCAACTCTGATGTCCAGTCACTTTTCATCCCAATCTTTATTACAGTTTAATCAGGGATTACAGGTGAGGTACCAAGTGGACGGCTACAGGACTGGGTACTTGATATTCAGTAGCAAATAATTAGGCAATAGTTCATACATTGATCAGCACCGTCCATTCCTTCATAGATCATCTCCCGTGGTGTTTAGAAATGTTCTAGGAACAAGTCCACCCACACTGGTCACTGGTCACGGTATATCACACCGCTGGTGATTGTGAGGCCAGGGACTGCAGGAAACACGATGATGACAAATGATGAAATATATTGATGAATGGCCGGTAACCAAGTGCTGGTGGGACTGATATAAACACTACGAACCTTCCCACTCTCACCAGTCTCTAGTTTTCACTATCGTTAGACATGAACCATGTAGTATTTATCCTCACTCTGTGTAAGGAAAACGCATCCGCTCTACGTATATCCAGCATGAAGATTGTCAGGTTGTATATACACAGAAGCTGAAGATTATTTCACACCTTTTACAACATCTTAACATGATCTTTGTATTGCATGTCACATTTCTCTAGTTGTATATGTAACACGCAAAATGGGTACAAGTGTGTGACGTGTGTGACGTGTGCCCACGGCTGCAGTGCATTCAGAAATCTTTGCTACCAAAATCCATACCTGCTGCCTTAACCCTTGTACTCTCACAAGGGGCTGCAACAATTGGCAAAGTCATGTACTGTAGCCCTGGAGACACCAGAATCAGGGTGTAGGGCTCAGTTTAGCTGTCAGAGGGGTTTACTTACATCCTATATGGCAGTTACAGGGTCACAGTAGAGCAGTCACATGGATATAAGAGATACAGACATATAATATGGTTCTCTCCTGACATCCATGACTTGGGTGGGAGAAGGTTCAGTAGCTGCATTTCCCTGTAGGACTCAGCAGTAGCAGACAACAGTCAGAAAGGGTGAGAGAGGTGAACGCCTAGTGGGATACTGGTATAATCTCTCCAGGGTGTTCAGGGTGCCCCTATAAAAGAAGGTGACGCTGTTATAACCTCACACAACTCTCCGCAGAAAACACTTCTTATTTCTAACACAAGTTGTATTAAGACCTGAGAGACTAGGAAGACATGGAGCCATCTACTACTGGATCAGAGCCGCTGTTACAGGATTACACCGCACACAGTTTGCCTTTCTCATGTGTGTTTTGCAGACATCACTTTCACACATAAACATCAACACAGTTTGCACACATAATAATTGCATTTTTCTCACGTTAAGGTAAAACCAATGGAGGGGCCCATGTTCCTCTGTTTGTGGGGATTATTTACCCCCATGGTTTGGTGGCCTCGGAGAAGCTAGGTGGGAGAATGACAAGACAATTGGGGCTTTGTATAATGTTCCCCAGACATTCCGGCCCTGACCACAGAGTTCAGCACACAGAGGAGAGTGCATTACAGTTCCTGCTCTCTTACCAGTGTCTGATATAAGGAGATAGACAGTGTGTGCAGGGAATGTACATACATATCTGAGTGTAACAAGTCCTCAGCCTCAGACTCATCACAGCTGTAGATGTTACTTGTTCGGGACAATGTATCTCTGTGCTGAATATGGGTGAGCGTCCTTCTACCAGACGTCTCATGGTGTCGGGGACGGTCACTGAGCACATACCAGTATCTCACTATTATACAGTATCTCCTATCCAGACTACTCTATTCCCTACCTACAGGATGTGAGGACATAGAAGCATGATACACTGTACAAGGGATACAAGTTATTATAGTACATAGGGACATTCAGACTCAGAGTAATGTGTTCCAGTATGTAAACTCGTAGTTTATCCTTAGCCGTCTGTATGATATATGGTTATTACAAGTCACCTTAGAGTTCTGCTACCATACAAAGGACAAGGCTACAGGATAAGAGCTGTTATATAGGTCTCTGAACTCGGGGGTGACTGATAATATCACTCTAATGTTTAGTAATGGATACATTATCTGTTATAATACACAAGTCTTGTTATTGGATCATATAATTATGATTATGACAGAAATTGGAAACAACTAAATATTTTCAACTATTTATCAATGAAAAAAAGTTTAACATCAGTGAATGGCAGGCGGGGAAGTAATAGTTATAATCAGCGGTGTCTTATATTATTTACTGCAATGTCAGTGTCTTGTGTATTATAATATATAATATCCTCAGGGTTCTTCATTTACATAGGAGTGGGGAGAGTGACAGTCATATTACACTCCTAGTTCTGTTATTATGTCATTATAATGTTATGGTAGGACTGTCGGTGAGCACAGGAGCCCCCTCAGAAATACTCTGTATTGTGGAAATGTCATATATCATAATCACAGCAGGAGGAGATAACAGCCCACACATTATAAGCCAAAGACAGGGACACTGCACACCCCTAATCACAGTACCTCACACATTTCTAGGGGTGCAACTGTCACCGGGGGAGAAGCAGGTTTGGCTGGGACAATATAGTTGACGTGTTTGTCCGTAGACCACTAATTATTTACTAATTTATATTCAATATCCACCATTTCCGGACCATTATAATGTCCCCCAACAAAAGAACATCCTGTATTTACATTTGTGTGTAGAATTGGGCAGATTATTAGGATTTGTGTGTGGATTCCACAGCTCTGCTCATTATCATCACTCAGCGCCATGTAAATCTGCGTGCAAGCATATAAACAGAACGAGCCTGGCGGTGGGGGGGGTTTAGCACCCCCACATCTGTATTTAGGACGTGATGCTTATTAATATCCAGCCAGGAGGGACCGTTCCTAGGTAGCATCACCTTATTAATATGAATCTCTCTGCAGGTGTATATGGTGTTGTACACTGGCCCAAAGCACTCAAGACCCAACATTAGATAATCCTTCTAGGAAAGGGTGTATCACATCCTGGAATGTGACTGTTATATACATATAATGATTAGGGATTATATCACTCTGTACATGAGCACACTGCAGGCTTGTTTACAGGGGGTACACAATGGTCAATGAGAGGTTTGCTCTTTGATTTAACTGATATAGAAGTCAGAAAAACTATTAAACCACTTACCAGTAGAAATGTCTCTTTCATTTTATCTGCTTAAGACAGCACTTGTCACAGGCGGACATGTGGTGTATGGGAGACAGAAGTTGTCACAGGTGGACAGGAGGTGTATAGGAGACAGGAGCAGTCACAGGCGGACAGGAGGTGTATAGGAGACAGGAGCAGTCACAGGCGGACATGTGGTGTATGGGAGACAGAAGTTGTCGCAGGCGGACAGGAGGTGTATAGGAGACAGGAGCAGTCACAGGCGGACAGATGGTGTATGGGAGACAGAAGCTGTCACAGACGGACAGGAGGTGTATAGGAGACAGAAGCTGTCACAGGCGCACAGGAGGTGTATAGGAGACAGGAGCAGTCACAGGCGGACAGGTGGTGTATAGTAGACAGGAGCAGTCACAGGCGGACGGGAGGTGTATATGAGACAGAAGCTGTCACAGGCGGACAGAAGCTGTCACAGGCGGACATGTGGTGTATGGGAGACAGAAGCTGTCACAGGCGGACAGGAGGTGTATGGGAGACAGAAGCTGTCACAGGCGGACAGGTGGTGTATAGGAGACAGGAGCAGTCACAGGCGGTGTATAGTAGACAGGAGCAGTCACAGGCGGACGGGAGGTGTATATGAGACAGAAGCTGTCACAGGCGGACAGAAGCTGTCAAAGGCGGACATGTGGTGTATTGGTGACAGGAGCAGTCACAGGCGGACAGGAGGTGTATGGGAGACAGAAGCTGTCACAGGCGGACAGGTGGTGTATAGGAGACAGGAGCAGTCACAGGCAGACAGGTGGTGTATAGGAGACAGAAGCTGTCACAGGCGGACAGGAGGTGTATAGGAGACAGAAGCTGTCACAGGCGGACAGGAGGTGTATAGGAGACAGGAGCAGTCACAGACGGACAGGAGGTGTATAGGAGACAGGAGCAGTCACAGGCGGACATGTGGTGTATTGGTGACAGGAGCAGTCACAGGCGGACAGATGGTGTATAGGAGACAGAAGCTGTCACAGGTGGACAGGAAGTGTATAGGAGACAGGAGCAGTCACAGGCGGACAGGAGGTGTATAGGAGACAGAAGCTGTCACAGGCGGATAGGTGGTGTATAGGAGACAGGAGCAGTCACAGGCGGACAGGAGGTGTATAGGAGACAGAAGCTGTCACAGACGGACAGCAGGTGTATTGGTGACAGGAGCAGTCACAGACGGACATGTGGTGTATTGGTGACAGGAGCAGTCACAGGCGGACATGTGGTGTATAGGAGACAGAAGCTGTCACAGGCGGACAGGAGGTGTATTGGTGACAGGAGCAGTCACAGGCGGACATGTGGTGTATGGGAGACAGAAGCTGTCACAGACGGACAGGAGGTGTATTGGTGACAGGAGCAGTCACAGATGGACATGTGGTGTATTGGTGACAGGAGCAGTCACAGACGGACATGTGGTGTATAGGAGACAGAAGCTGTCACAGGCGGACAGAAGCTGTCACAGGCGGACAGGAGGTGTATAGGAGACAGAAGCTGTCACAGGCGGACAGGAGGTGTATAGGAGACAGAAGCTGTGACAGGCGGACAGGAGGTGTATATGAGACAGAAGCTGTCACAGGCGGACAGAAGCTGTCACAGGCGGACATGTGGTGTATGGGAGACAGAAGCTGTCACAGGCGGACAGGAGGTGTATGGGAGACAGAAGCTGTCACAGGCGGACAGGTGGTGTATAGGAGACAGGAGCAGTCACAGGCGGTGTATAGTAGACAGGAGCAGTCACAGGCGGACGGGAGGTGTATATGAGACAGAAGCTGTCACAGGCGGACAGAAGCTGTCAAAGGCGGACATGTGGTGTATTGGTGACAGGAGCAGTCACAGGCGGACAGGAGGTGTATGGGAGACAGAAGCTGTCACATGCGGACAGATGGTGTATAGGAAACAGAAGCTGTCACAGGCGGACAGAAGCTGTCACAGGCGGACAGGAGGTGTATAGGAGACAGAAGCTGTCACAGGCGGACAGGAGGTGTATAGGAGACAGAAGCTGTCACAGGCGGACAGATGGTGTATAGGAAACAGAAGCTGTCACAGGCAGACAGATGGTGTATAGGAGACAGAAGCTGTCACAGGCGGACAGAAGCTGTCACAGGCGGACAGGAGGTGTATAGGAGACAGAAGCTGTCACAGGCGGACAGGAGGTGTATGGGTGACAGGAGCAGTCAGGTGTGTGAGAGACAGGAGCAGTGACAAGAGGACAGATGGTGTATGGGTGAATGGAGCTGTCACAGCAGTATATAGGAGGCTGAGGGCTTCCAGAGATGCAGAAACCCATAACACACATCTCCCTAATCAGGAACATTATACACATTCATCACCACACAAAACATTATGTGATTTTAATTATTTTGGCTCGGTATTCTTGACTTGATGGTACACCCAGAGCCCTACAATATGGGGAGCACTGTCTTGTCTCGAGGGGATTCCTTGTGTAGGGTGCAGAGTAGAGACCACTTGTACTTGGAGGACCCATGTAGTGGGGCCTTCACTGACCTGTCAAATACCAGATTTTCAGCATGGTGGTTAGTCAGAGCCAGAAGAGCTTACACCCTGACGGCTCCGCTCTCTGCCTGTACGGTACCACTCCTTGGGGATATGGACTTACACTGAATCTGGGCAGACATTGTGGACACAAAATCACATCCCTGCCCTTTATGGCAATAATCTCATAGAATCACCCCCATCCCCTACCTCTCGTCCATTCTCAATATCATGTGCCCAGCAAGGGTTAACAATCCAGTATCTGCACTGCACACCCAGTTTTAATATATGTTTTGTGAAGATTTTTTTTATGTCTTTCTTTACTTCTATAATTATAAATATATATGTATATAGCTTTTACCACAATGTTGCCTTTTGGTTGTAATATTGAAGATTGTAAATGACATCTGTGTAATAAACTCACAGACGAATCACGGACACTTCCTTGTGGGCTCTTTGTTGTTAATGCAGCTCTTATATATATATATATATATATATATATATATATATACACATACACATGATACATATACATAGATTCTATGACAAACATACAGCCAGACACTGCGGTAAACTGGGTTTTAGTCATTTCCATGTTTAGACTCATGAATGAAATTTGTACAAAGTTCCCCGCTGTTATGATTGGGGAATTTGGTCTAATATCCATTAATATGCAGTGTTCTTCCCAGCACCTCTTATAATAGAATAAAGCATTGTTTCTCCTGGTATAACAGGTTCTATGTGAGCACTACAGCCAGCAGTGTGTGTTACACCACTGACCCCAGTGTCAGTAATGCTGTGTGGTGCGGGAAATAACCACCAACATTTTTCATTACTATTGCAAAGTATTACGCACTTCTGCCTCACAGCGCTGGGGTCATGAGTTCAATTCCCGACCATGGCCTTATCTGTGTGGAGTTTGTATGTTCTCCCCGGGTTTGCTGGGTTTCCTCTGGGTGCTCTGGTTTCCTCCCACACTCCAAAAACATACTGGTAGGTTAATTGGCTGCTAACAAAATTGACCCGTGTGTGTGTGTGTCTGTGTCTGTGTGTGTCTGTGTGTGTCTGTGTGTGTGTTAGGGAATTTAGACTGTAAGCTCCAATGGGGCAGGGACTGATGTGAGTGAGTTCTCTGTACAGCGCTGCAGAATCAGTGGCGATATATAAATAAATGGTGATGATATTACAACCGTCCCCACCCGGCTGACAACATTTTCTGGGGAGAACACTGATATGGCATTGTGTAGTTGTGAGTATAATGCTTGTATGTATGTGACTGCAATCATTTTTTAGACAATTATTATTATTACTGTTACCTCCAATTCTTCCAGTCTGCTAAAAATCTCCCTATGTGATACCTGGTGAGGTGATAAAGGGCCGCACATTGGAAAAATAGTATTTATTTGCAGCGATTGAAGGTTTTGGGAACAAGGTAATGGGTAGATAATTGGCAGGTTCCTTTACTGCTCATGGGGGCGACACTTGTTTTTGTTGGGCCTGGAGCCGGGCGCGCTCCTGATTGGTCCTCAGAACCTGATTAATGAAGAATTCGCTCTCCTGCCCCACATCTGTGAGCCGCAGATCAAACTCCACCATGGTCCTGTTTTCTGACATGCCTTCCAAAAGCTGCTTCCCGCCATCCTGAGGACAAAGGAGGACACATGACCTAAGATACCACAGAGGTCACATGACAAAGGAGGACACATGACCTAAGATACCACAGAGGTCACATGACAAAGGAGGACACATGACCTAAGACACCACATGACAGAGGTCACATGACAAAGGAGGACACATGACCTAAGACACCACACGACAGAGGTCACATGACAAAGGAGGACACATGACCTAAGACACCACACGACAGAGGTCACATGACAAAGGAGGACACATGACCTAAGACACCACATGACAGAGGTCACATGACAAAGGAGGACACGTGACCTAAGACACCACACGACAGAGGTCACATGACAAAGGAGGACACATGACCTAAGACACCACATGACAGAGGTCACATGACAAAGGAGGACACATGACCTAAGACACCACATGACAGAGGTCACATGACAAAGGAGGACACGTGACCTAAGACACCACACGACAGAGGTCACATGACAAAGGAGGACACATGACCTAAGACACCACATGACAAAGGAGGACACATGACCTAAGACACCACATGACAGAGGTCACATGACAAAGGAGGACACATGACCTAAGACACCACACGACAGAGGTCACATGACAAAGGAGGACACATGACCTAAGACACCACATGACAAAGGAGGACACATGACCTAAGACACCACATGACAGAGGTCACATGACAAATGAGGACACATGACCTAAGACACCACATGACAAAGGAGGACACATGACCTAAGACACCACATGACCTAAGACACCACATGACCTAAGACACCACATGACAGAGGTCACATGACAAAGAAGGACACATGACCTAAGACACCACATGACCTAAGACACCACATGACAGAGGTCACATGACAAAGGAGGACACATGACCTAAGACACCACATGACAGAGGTCACATGACAAAGGAGGACACGTGACCTAAGACACCACACGACAGAGGTCACATGACAAAGGAGGACACATGACCTAAGACACCACATGACAAAGGAGGACACATGACCTAAGACACCACATGACAGAGGTCACATGACAAAGGAGGACACATGACCTAAGACACCACACGACAGAGGTCACATGACAAAGGAGGACACATGACCTAAGACACCACATGACAAAGGAGGACACATGACCTAAGACACCACATGACAGAGGTCACATGACAAATGAGGACACATGACCTAAGACACCACATGACAAAGGAGGACACATGACCTAAGACACCACATGACCTAAGACACCACATGACCTAAGACACCACATGACAGAGGTCACATGACAAAGAAGGACACATGACCTAAGACACCACATGACCTAAGACACCACATGACAGAGGTCACATGACAAAGGAGGACACATGACCTAAGACACCACATGACAGAGGTCACATGACAAAGGAGGACACATGACCTAAGACACCACATGACAGAGGTCACATGACAAAGGAGGACACATGACCTAAGACACCACACGACAGAGGTCACATGACAAAGGAGGACACATGACCTAAGACACCACACGACAGAGGTCACATGACAAAGGAGGACACATGACCTAAGACACCACATGACAGAGGTCACATGACAAAGGAGGACACGTGACCTAAGACACCACACGACAGAGGTCACATGACAAAGGAGGACACATGACCTAAGACACCACATGACAGAGGTCACATGACAAAGGAGGACACATGACCTAAGACACCACATGACAGAGGTCACATGACAAAGGAGGACACGTGACCTAAGACACCACACGACAGAGGTCACATGACAAAGGAGGACACATGACCTAAGACACCACATGACAAAGGAGGACACATGACCTAAGACACCACATGACAGAGGTCACATGACAAAGGAGGACACATGACCTAAGACACCACACGACAGAGGTCACATGACAAAGGAGGACACATGACCTAAGACACCACATGACAAAGGAGGACACATGACCTAAGACACCACATGACAGAGGTCACATGACAAATGAGGACACATGACCTAAGACACCACATGACAAAGGAGGACACATGACCTAAGACACCACATGACCTAAGACACCACATGACAGAGGTCACATGACAAAGAAGGACACATGACCTAAGACACCACATGACCTAAGACACCACATGACAGAGGTCACATGACAAAGGAGGACACATGACCTAAGACACCACATGACAGAGGTCACATGACAAAGGAGGACACATGACCTAAGACACCACATGACAGAGGTCACATGACAAATGAGGACACATGACCTAAGACACCACATGACAGAGGTCACATGACAAAGGAGGACACATGACCTAAGACACCACATGACAGAGGTCACATGACAAATGAGGACACAGATGACACACATATGTTCTTGTGATACAGTGTTCCAGCACATCTATGTAAACACACAGATAAAGATCACATGATACATGAGACCTCATGACTTATACCAGAAGTCTGTAACTTTCCCTTTATCGCTGTTCAGATCCGCAGTTTATCAACTCATTCACAAACATGGCTGCCTCCAGCTCCCTTATATCACACTGTAACCGCGCACACCAGAAGGTAAGAACAGCAGCGCTACAAACTGAGTGGCCGATACAGCTCGTGCATCACAACAATGCTTCATCACCTGTAATATCTGGCTTCCAAAAAATAGGAGCAGCCTCTCAGTGTCTGCATAATCCTATTGTTCTATGTGTAAATGTCATTCTCCCCACTATGGACACTGAGGCCTTTCTGGCAATGTAGGAATGTACGCTGTGTTTATACTATAACATATGCTGCAATATGATGTCCTTACAAGCACTAATCACTGAGGTCACTAGTCCTACAGAGGAGAATCAGGATCATACCAGGCCGATGCGGTTGGAGGAGAGGCTGACGCTTCTTAGAGACGTATTCTGAGAGAGGACCTGCGAGAGGACGGTAACGGTGGGTTCAGACAGCTCATTGCTTCCCAGATGAAGAGTCACAAGACTTGTGTTCTGCAGCAGAGCGTTGCACAGAGCCTGTCCACCCTTGTCTCCAATGTGGTTAAGCCTGAGATTCAGAGAGCTGAGGGTGTTGTTTTTGGACAGGGCATAAGCAATGGCCTGAGCTCCATGTGGACGTACGTTGTTGTTACACAGATTTAGAATCTGGAGTTGACTTTGGTTCAGCAATTTACCGACTGCACGGGCTCCTCGGTCTGAGATCTGGTTGTGTGAAAGGTCGAGGTGAACCAGTGACGGATGGTCCAGTAAACTTCTAATAAGAACACGAACCTTGTCATCATCAACTTTACTTCTGTGAAGCCTGAAGACCTGTGAATAAGTCATAAGAAATAATTGAGAAAAGACATTAAATATTTCAGTATGTGGCTTCTATCCACCTTCCTGTGCATGACTCAGACCCCACAATTTATTTTATAGAAAGTGAAGGAAGCATCTGTCCCCTGGTCATTTACCTTCAGGTTTCTGAATGTCTTGAATGTTGCGGCGAGCGTAGAGCAGTCCCGTTTCGTGAACCTGAAGAGGTTCCACTCAAAGTTCATACCGCAGCCTTTTACCCCATACACAAGGTGTAGCTCCTCCAGACCACACAGGGAAAGGGCAATAAGGTTCAGATCAAAGTGGTCCATGGACGGCAGTTCTCCACCAGCATCACTTTCTGAGTCTGAGATCTCTTCAACCTCATCTTCCTTCTTCTCCAACCTCACTGGTGGCAGCAGCTGTCGGATCTCCAATCTTTTGACATAGTCCTTGCTAAGTTCTGCAGCCTCACAGATGGGTCCTGTATGTGTTAGGTCTGGGATAAAGCGCTCAATGAGGTTCTCCAGGTGTCGCTCAAAGAATAACCTCTTCCAACTGGAGCCATAGTGGGAGATGTCACAGATGGGCCAGCGCTCGGAACAGCAGCGTCTCCAGTAACCCTCGTAGGTAATGAGGTTGGCTGTCACATGTAGGGGCAGCGAGGTGGAGATAAGATCCAGGACCTTGGTCTTGTGCTTCGGAAGCAATTTTTCCAGAATGGGGTTATCTGGGGGTCACAAAGATATGAAGTTACACCCAGAACGGAGGACTCAGCAAACATATTTATGTAGAATCTACTGGAGGGGAATGTGAGGGATATTTACACATAACTATATCTCCATTGTGTCAGAGCTACTGGCTGGAAAATTATTAGTGTCCTTAATTCTAAACATCTTCAACAGCTCTGGGCAACTGAGGCATAAACATCCTACAGGCACCGGCGGGTGTGTTATAGGCACCGGCGGGTGTGTTATAGGTAGTGGAATGGGGTGTGTTATAGGTAGTGGAATGGGGTGTGTTATAGGTAGTGGAATGGGGTGTGTTATAGGCACAGGCGGGTGTGTTATAGGCACCGGCGGGTGTGTTATAGGCACAGGTGGGTGTGTTATAGGCACAGGCGGGTGTGTTATAGGCACCGGCGGGTGTGTTATAGGCACCGGCGGGTGTGTTATAGGCACCGGCGGGTGTGTTATAGGCACAGGCGGGTGTGTTATAGGCACAGGCGGGTGTGTTATAGGCACAGGCGGGTGTGTTATAGGCACAGGTGGGTGTGTTATAGGCACAGGTGGGTGTGTTATAGGCACAGGTGGGTGTGTTATAGGCACAGGTGGGTGTGTTATAGGCACAGGCGAGTGTGTTATAGGCACAGGTGGGTGTGTTATAGGCACAGGTGGGTGTGTTATAGGCACAGGTGGGTGTGTTATAGGCACAGGCGGGTGTGTTATAGGCACAGGCGGGTGTGTTATAGGCACAGGTGGGTGTGTTATAGGCACAGGCGGGTGTGGTATATGTAGTGGAATGGGGGGTGTTATAGACAGTGGATTGGGGTGTGTTATAGGCACCGACGGGTGTGTTATAGGCACAGACGGGTGTGTTATAGACAGTGGATTGGGGTGTGTTATAGGCACCGACGGGTGTGTTATAGGCACAGACGGGTGTGTTATAGACAGTGGAATGGGGTGTGTTATAGACAGTGGAATGGGGTGTGTTATAGGCACAGGTGGGTGTGGTATATGTAGTGGAATGGGGGGTGTTATAGACAGTGGATTGGGGTGTGTTATAGGCACCGACGGGTGTGTTATAGGCACAGACGGGTGTGTTATAGACAGTGGAATGGGGTGTGTTATAGACAGTGGAATGGGGTGTGTTACAGTCAGTGGAATGGGGTGTGTTATAGGCAGTGGAATGGGGTGTGTTACAGTCAGTGGAATGGGGTGTGTTACAGTCAGTGGAATGGGGTGTGTTATAGGCAGTGGAATGGGGTGTGTTATAGGCAGTGGAATGGGGTGTGTTACAGGCAGTGGAATGGGGTGTGTTACAGTCAGTGGAATGGGGTGTGTTATATGTAGTGGAATGGGGTGTGTTATAGGCAGTGGAATGGGGTGTGTTATAGGTAGTGGAATGGAGTGTGTTATAGGTAGTGGAATGGGGTGTGTTATAGGCACAGACGGGTGTGTTATAGGTAGTGGAATGGGGTGTGTTATAGACAGTGGAATGGGGTGTGTTATAGGCAGTGGAATGGGGTGTGTTATAGGCAGTGGAATGGGGTGTGTTATAGGCAGTGGAATGGGGTGTGTTATAGACAGTGGAATGGGGTGTGTTATAGGCAGTGGAATGGGGTGTGTTATAGACAGTGGAATGGGGTGTGTTACAGTCAGTGGAATGGGGTGTGTTACAGGCAGTGGAATGGGGTGTGTTATAGGTAGTGGAATGGGGTGTGTTATAGACAGTGGAATGGGGTGTGTTATAGGCACCGACGGGTGTGTTATAGGCACAGACGGGTGTGTTATAGGCAGTGGAATGGGGTGTGTTATAGGTAGTGGAATGGGGTGTGTTATAGGTAGTGGAATGGCGTGTGTTATAGGCACTGACGGGTGTGTTATAGGCACAGACGGGTATGTTATAGGTAGTGGAATGGGGTGTGTTATAGGCACAGACGGGTGTGTTATAGGTAGTGGAATGGAGTGTGTTATAGGTAGTGGAATGGGGTGTGTTATAGGCACAGACGGGTGTGTTATAGGTAGTGGAATGGGGTGTGTTATAGGCGGTGGAATGGAGTGTGTTATAGGTAGTGGAATGGGGTGTGTTATAGGCAGTGGATTGGGGTGTGTTATAGGTAGTGGAATGGGGTGTGTTATAGGCGGTGGAATGGAGTGTGTTATAGGTAGTGGAATGGGGTGTGTTATAGACAGTGGAATGGGGTGTGTTATAGGCAGTGGAATGGGGTGTGTTATAGACAGTGGAATGGGGTGTGTTACAGTCAGTGGAATGGGGTGTGTTACAGGCAGTGGAATGGGGTGTGTTATAGGTAGTGGAATGGGGTGTGTTATAGGTAGTGGAATGGGGTGTGTTAAAGGCACCGACGGGTGTGTTATAGGCACAGACGGGTGTGTTATAGGCAGTGGAATGGGGTGTGTTATAGGTAGTGGAATGGGGTGTGTTATAGGCACCGATGGGTGTGTTATAGGCACAGACGGGTATGTTATAGGTAGTGGAATGGGGTGTGTTATAGGCACAGACGGGTGTGTTATAGGTAGTGGAATGGGGTGTGTTATAGGCACAGACGGGTGTGTTATAGGTAGTGGAATGGGGTGTGTTATAGGCGGTGGAATGGAGTGTGTTATAGGTAGTGGAATGGCGTGTGTTATAGGCAGTGGATTGGGGTGTGTTATAGGCAGTGGAATGGGGTGTGTTATAGACAGTGGATTGGGGTGTGTTATAGGCAATGGAATAAAGTGTGTTATAGGTAGTGGAATGGGGTGTGTTATAGACAGTGGAATGGGGTGTGTTATAGACAGTGGAATGGGGTGTGTTATAGGCAGTGGAATGGGGTGTGTTATAGGCAGTGGAATGGGGTGTGTTACAGTCAGTGGAATGGGGTGTGTTACAGTCAGTGGAATGGGGTGTGTTATAGGCAGTGGAATGGGGTGTGTTACAGTCAGTGGAATGGGGTGTGTTACAGTCAGTGGAATGGGGTGTGTTGCAGTCAGTGGAATGGGGTGTGTTATAGGCAGTGGAATGGGGTGTGTTATAGGCAGTGGAATGGGGTGTGTTATAGACAGTGGAATGGGGTGTGTTATAGGCAGTGGAATGGGGTGTGTTATAGGCAGTGGAATGGGGTGTGTTATAGACAGTGGAATGGGGTGTGTTATAGGCAGTGGAATGGGGTGTGTTATAGGCAGTGGAATGGGGTGTGTTATAGACAGTGGAATGGGGTGTGTTATAGGCAGTGGAATGGGGTGTGTTATAGGCAGTGGAATGGGGTGTGTTATAGACAGTGGAATGGTGTGTGTTATAGACAGTGGAATGGGGTGTGTTATAGGCAGTGGACCTGCGAATCATATTTTGTATGTAGTATTTACCTCTTAGTGGTATGGTGTCTCGTCAGGACACATGTGTTGGTTGATCTAAGATCATGCTAAGATCACCCATGGACCCCAGAGGGTGGAGAGATTTAGAAGATGTTGGGTCATGCTGTTATGTCAGCATTGTGTATACTATAGTGCACAATAGCATCTGGATCACAGGTAGAGAAATGACGGGTGACGGAGAGGACACGAGTCTCACACATCCTACTAACAGGAATCTGCAGACATTCAATTCTTGGCTATTTCTGCTCCCAGGGATGGGACGATGAATAATTCAGGAGGATTTTCCTGGCCTCATCGTGTGACAACATCCAGAGATTGTCTCTAACCAGCCCCAGCCCTGCACCCCAGGAGGACACTTACCCTACCAGTGACAGACGGCAGCCACCAAGGCTGGATGTATAATAAATACTGCTCTGACCAATCAGCTTGGATATATATATATATAATATGAGAGGATTGGTGAAGAGCAGACTGTACTGTACACTAGGACATTGGGCAATGCAATCTGTGAGCCTCAATTATAAAGAGCGGAACATATAATGCTCAGCGCATCTTACACTTACCGTGGGGAGGGGGTGACACGGGGACACAGACCTTTCGGTATCACCACGTGGGGCCGTGGGGCTGGTGCAATGAGACCCCCCCAGTGATACTACCTCATTCAATGCTGTGACTGCGGCATTACACGAAGTTGCTGCAGGATAGTCTCATTACTTAATCAACATTTCCATTTGGACAGCACCAGGACTATTTTTAAGTTGGAAAATAATAATAATTGTATTTAATTTAATTTCACTAAATATAATTGAATTTCATTTGTATTTAACTATATTTTATATGGAAAATGCAATTTTGGCTTTTATTAATAACACTGGATGACACATATTGATTTAGAAAGCAGCGATGCTTCCCCCTAGTTTGCAGGAGATCTGGTCAGGTTGACAACCTGGATCCTTGGAATAAAAAAAGATCTAATTAGTCAATGAACTTTCAACATTTACCGGAAGTACGGTGATGACCTTAAATATAACCGCTCCTTAAACCAGTCATCGTGTGACTCTGATTTGTTGTCTTTCACGGATCATGTGACTTTGCTCTCCAACACCCATTAAATCTTTCCAGGGCGGTTGTGGCTCTTGCCCACTGGCATTGCCTTAAACACTAGTGAATCTGCACGTCAAACGCCATGGTGCTTGACTGGTGATAGTAATAAGTGCTTGACTGGTGGTAGTAATAAGTGTGTGCAGGTGGTAGTAATAAGTGTGTGCAGGTGGTAGTAATAAGTGCTTAACTGGTGGTAGTAATAAGTGCATGCAGGTGGTAGTAATAAGTGCGTGCAGGTGGTAGTAATAAGTGTGTACAGGTGGTAGTAATAAGTGTGTACAGGTGGTAGTAATAAGTGCGTGCAGGTGGTAGTAATAAGTGCGTGCAGGTGGTAGTAATAAGTGTGTACAGGTGGTAGTAATAAGTGTGTACAGGTGGTAGTAATAAGTGTGTGCAGGTGGTAGTAATAAGTGTGTACAGGTGGTAGTAATAAGAGTGTGCAGGTGGTAGTAATAAGTGCTTAACTGGTGGTAGTAATAAGTGCGTGCAGGAGGTAGAAATAAGTGTGTACAGGTGGTAGTAATAAGTGTGTACAGGTGGTAGTAATAAGAGTGTGCAGGTGGTAGTAATAAATGCGTGCAGGTGGTAGTAATAAGTGCGTGCAGGTGGTAGTAATAAGTGTGTACAGGTGGTAGTAATAAGTGCTTGACTGGTGGTAGTAATAAGTGCGTGCAGGTGGTAGTAATAAGTGCCTTCAGGGGGTAGTAATAAGTGTGTGCAGGAGGTAGTAATAAGTGCGTACAGGTGGTAGTAATAAGTGCGTGCAGGTGGTAGTAATAAGAGTGTGCAGGTGGTAGTAATAAGAGTGTGCAGGTGGTAGTAATAAGTGTGTACAGGTGGTAGTAATAAGAGTGTGCAGGTGGTAGTAATAAGAGTGTGCAGGTGGTAGTAATAAGTGCGTACAGGTGGTAGTAATAAGTGTGTACAGGTGGTAGTAATAAGTGTGTGCAGGTGGTAGTAATAAGTGTGTGCAGGTGGTAGTAATAAGTGTGTGCAGGTGGTAGTGCAGGTGGTAGTAATAAGTGCGTACAGGAGGTAGTAATAAGTGTGTACAGGTGGTAGTAATAAGTGCTTGACTGGTGGTAGTAATAAGTGCTTGACAGGTGGTAGTAATAAGTGCTTGACTGGTGGTAGTAATAAGTGCGTACTGGTGGTAGTAATAAGTGCGTACAGGTGGTAGTAATAAGTGTGTACAGGTGGTAGTAATAAGAGTGTGCAGGTGGTAGTAATAAGTGTGTACAGGTGGTAGTAATAAGTGCGTGCAGGTGGTAGTAATAAGTGTGTACAGGAGGTAGTAATAAGAGTGTGCAGGTGGTAGTAATAAGAGTGTGCAGGTGGTAGTAATAAGTGCGTACAGGTGGTAGTAATAAGTGCGTACAGGTGGTAGTAATAAGTGTGTGCAGGTGGTAGTAATAAGAGTGTGCAGGTGGTAGTAATAAGTGTGTACAGGTGGTAGTAATAAGTGTGTACAGGTGGTAGTAATAAGAGTGTGCAGGTGGTAGTAATAAGTGTGTACAGGTGGTAGTAATAAGAGTGTGCAGGTGGTAGTAATAAGAGTGTGCAGGTGGTAGTAATAAGTGCGTACAGGTGGTAGTAATAAGAGTGTGCAGGTGGTAGTAATAAGAGTGTGCAGGTGGTAGTAATAAGAGTGTGCATGTGGTAGTAATAAGTGCCTGCAGGTGGTAGTAATAAGTGTGTGCAGGTGGTAGTAATAAGTGCGTGCAGGTGGTAGTAATAAGTGCGTGCAGGTGGCAGTAATAAGTACGTGCAGGTGGTAGTAATAAGTGCGTACAGGTGGTAGTAATAAGTGCGTGCAGGTGGTAGTAAGAAGTGCGTGCAGGTGGTAGTAATAAGTGCGTGCAGGTGGTAGTAATAAGAGTGTGCAGGTGGTAGTAATAAGTGGGTGCAGGTGGTAGTAATAAGTGCGTGCAGGTGGTAGTAATAAGTGTGTGCAGGTGGTAGTAATAAGTGCGTACAGGTGGTAGTAATAAGAGTGTGCAGGTGGTAGTAATAAGAGTGTGCAGGTGGTAGTAATAAGTGTGTACAGGTGGTAGTAATAAGAGTGTGCAGGTGGTAGTAATAAGAGTGTGCAGGTGGTAGTAATAAGTGCCTACAGGTGGTAGTAATAAGAGTGTGCAGGTGGTAGTAATAAGAGTGTGCAGGTGGTAGTAATAAGAGTGTGCAGGTGGTAGTAATAAGTGCCTGCAGGTGGTAGTAATAAGTGCGTGCAGGTGGTAGTAATAAGTGTGTGCAGGTGGTAGTAATAAGAGTGTGCAGGTGGTAGTAATAAGTGCGTGCAGGTGGTAGTAATAAGTGCGCGCAGGTGGTAGTAATAAGTGCGCGCAGGTGGTAGTAATAAGTGCGCGCAGGTGGTAGTAATAAGAGCGTGCAGGTGGTAGTAATAAGAGCGTGCAGGTGGTAGTAATAAGAGTGTGCAGGTGGTAGTAATAAGTGTGTGCAGGTGGTAGTAATAAGTGCGCGCAGGTGGTAGTAATAAGTGCGCGCAGGTGGTAGTAATAAGTGCGTGCAGGTGGTAGTAATAAGAGCGTGCAGGTGGTAGTAATAAGAGCGTGCAGGTGGTAGTAATAAGAGCGTGCAGGTGGTAGTAATAAGTGCGTGCAGGTGGTAGTAATAAGTGCGTGCAGGTGGTAGTAATAAGTGCGTGCAGGTGGTAGTAATAAGTGCGTACAGGTGGTAGTAATAAGTGCGTGCAGGTGGTAGTAATAAGTGCGTGCAGGTGGTAGTAATAAGTGCGTACTGGTGGTAGAAATAAGTGCGTTCAGGTGGTAGTAATAAGTGCGTGCAGGTGGTAGTAATAAGTGCGTACAGGTGGTAGTAATAAGTGCGTGCAGGTGGTAGTAATAAGTGCGTGCAGGAGGTAGTAATAAGTGCGTGCAGGTGGTAGTAATAAGTGCGTGCAGGTGGTAGTAATAAGTGCGCGCAGGTGGTAGTAATAAGTGCGCGCAGGTGGTAGTAATAAGTGCGCGCAGGTGGTAGTAATAAGTGCGTGCAGGTGGTAGTAATAAGTGCGTGCAGGTGGTAGTAATAAGTGCGTACTGGTGGTAGTAATAAGTGCGTGCAGGTGGTAGTAATAAGTGCGTGCAGGTGGTAGTAATAAGTGCGCGCAGGTGGTAGTAATAAGTGCGCGCAGGTGGTAGTAATAAGTGCGTACAGGTGGTAGTAATAAGTGCGTGCAGGTGGTAGTAATAAGTGCGTGCAGGAGGTAGTAATAAGTGCGTGCAGGTGGTAGTAATAAGTGCGTGCAGGTGGTAGTAATAAGTGCGTGCAGGTGGTAGTAATAAGTGCGTGCAGGTGGTAGTAATAAGTGTGCGCAGGTGGTAGTAATAAGTGTGCACAGGTGGTAGTAATAAGTGCGTACAGGAGGTAGTAATAAGTGTGTGCAGGTGGTAGTAATAAGTGCGTACAGGAGGTAGTAATAAGTGCGTACAGGTGGTAGAGGTACAGCAGGGGTAGAGGTACAGCAGCAGGTACAGCAGGGGTAGAGGTACAGCAGGAGTAGAGGTACAGCAGGAGGAGAGGTACAGGAGTAGAGGTACAGCAGGAGTAGAGGTACAGCAGGAGTAGAGGTACAGCAGGAGTAGAGGTACAGCAGGAGTAGAGGTACAGCAGGGGTAGAGGTACAGGAGTAGAGGTACAGCAGGAGTAGAGGTACAGCAGGGGTAGAGGTACAGGAGTAGAGGTACAGCAGCAGGTACAGCAGGAGTAGAGGTACAGCAGGAGTAGAGGTACAGCAGGAGGAGAGGTACAGCAGGAGTAGAGGTACAGCAGGAGTAGAGGTACAGCAGGGGTAGAGGTACAGGAGTAGAGGTACAGCAGGAGTAGAGGTACAGCAGGAGTAGAGGTACAGGAGTAGAGGTACAGCAGGAGTAGAGGTACAGCAGGGGTAGAGGTACAGCAGGGGTAGAGGTACAGCAGGAGTAGAGGTACAGCAGCAGGTACAGCAGGAGTAGAGGTACAGCAGGAGTAGAGGTACAGCAGGGGTAGAGGTACAGCAGGAGTAGAGGTACAGCAGGGGTAGAGGTACAGCAGGGGTAGAGGTACAGCAGCAGGTACAGCAGGGGTAGAGGTACAGCAGCAGGTACAGCAGGGGTAGAGGTACAGCAGGAGTAGAGGTACAGCAGGGGTAGAGGTACAGTAGGAGTAGAGGTACAGCAGGGGTAGAGGTACAGCAGCAGGTACAGCAGGGGTAGAGGTACAGCAGGAGTAGAGGTACAGCAGGAGGAGAGGTACAGCAGGAGGAGAGGTACAGGAGTAGAGGTACAGCAGGAGTAGAGGTACAGCAGGGGTAGAGGTACAGGAGTAGAGGTACAGCAGGAGTAGAGGTACAGCAGGGGTAGAGGTACAGCAGGGGTAGAGGTACAGCAGCAGGTACAGCAGGGGTAGAGGTAAAGCAGGAGTAGAGGTACAGCAGGAGTAGAGGTACAGCAGGAGGAGAGGTACAGGAGTAGAGGTACAGCAGGAGTAGAGGTACAGCAGGGGTAGAGGTACAGCAGGGGTAGAGGTACAGCAGGAGTAGAGGTACAGCAGGGGTAGAGGTACAGCAGGAGGAGAGGTACATCAGGAGTAGAGGTACAGCAGGGGTAGAGGTACAGCAGGAGTAGAGGTACAGCAGGAGTAGAGGTACAGCAGGGGTAGAGGTACAGCAGGAGTAAAGGTACAGCAGGAGGAGAGGTACAGCAGGGGTAGAGGTACAGCAGGGGTAGAGGTACAGCAGGAGTAGAGGTACAGCAGGAGTAGAGGTACAGCAGGGGTAGAGGTACAGCAGGGGTAGAGGTACAGCAGGGGTAGAGGTACAGCAGGAGGAGAGGTACAGCAGGGGTAGAGGTACAGCAGGAGTAGAGGTACAGCAGGGGTAGAGGTACAGCAGGAGTAGAGGTACAGCAGGAGTAGAGGTACAGCAGAAGGAGAGGTACAGAAGGAGTAGAGGTACAGCAGGAGTAGAGGTACAGCAGGGGTAGAGGTACAGCAGGAGTAGAGGTACAGCAGGAGGAGAGGTACAGCAGGGGTAGAGGTACAACAGGAGTAGAGGTACAGCAGGAGGAGAGGTACAGCAGGGGTAGAGGTACAGCAGGAGGAGAGGTACAGCAGGAGTTGAGGTACAGCAGGGGTAGAGGTACAGCAGGAGTAGAGGTACAGCAGGGGTAGAGGTACAGTAGGAGTAGAGGTACAGCAGGGGTAGAGGTACAGCAGCAGGTACAGCAGGGGTAGAGGTACAGCAGGAGTAGAGGTACAGCAGGAGGAGAGGTACAGCAGGAGGAGAGGTACAGGAGTAGAGGTACAGCAGGAGTAGAGGTACAGCAGGAGGAGAGGTACAGCAGGAGTAGAGGTACAGCAGGGGTAGAGGTACAGCAGCAGGTACAGCAGGAGTAGAGGTACAGCAGGGGTAGAGGTACAGCAGCAGGTACAGCAGGAGTAGATGTACAGCAGGGGTAGAGGTACAGCAGCAGGTACAGCAGGAGTAGATGTACAGCAGGGGTAGAGGTACAGCAGCAGGTACAGCAGGGGTAGAGGTACAGCAGGGGTAGAGGTACAGCAGGAGTAGAGGTACAGCAGGGGTAGAGGTACAGCAGCAGGTACAGCAGCAGGTACAGCAGGGGTAGAGGTACAGCAGGGGTAGAGGTACAGCAGGGGTAGAGGTACAGCAGGAGTAGAGGTACAGCAGGAGTAGAGGTACAGCAGCAGGTACAGCAGGGGTAGAGGTACAGCAGGAGTAGAGGTACAGCAGGGGTAGAGGTACAGCAGGGGTAGAGGTACAGCAGGGGTAGAGGTACAGCAGGAGTAGAGGTACAGCAGGAGTAGAGGTACAGCAGCAGGTACAGCAGGGGTAGAGGTACAGCAGGAGTAGAGGTACAGCAGAAGGAGAGGTACAGCAGGAGGAGAGGTACAGCAGGAGTAGAGGTACAGCAGGGGTAGAGGTACAGCAGGGGTAGAGGTACAGCAGGAGTAGAGGTACAGCAGGAGTAGAGGTACAGCAGGGGTAGAGGTACAGCAGGGGTAGAGGTACAGCAGCAGGTACAGCAGGAGTAGAGGTACAGCAGGGGTAGAGGTACAGCAGCAGGTACAGCAGGAGTAGATGTACAGCAGGGGTAGAGGTACAGCAGCAGGTACAGCAGGAGTAGATGTACAGCAGGGGTAGAGGTATAGCAGCAGGTACAGCAGGGGTAGAGGTACAGCAGGGGTAGAGGTACAGTAGGAGTAGAGGTACAGCAGGGGTAGAGGTACAGCAGCAGGTACAGCAGCAGGTACAGCAGGGGTAGAGGTACAGCAGGGGTAGAGGTACAGCAGGAGTAGAGGTACAGCAGGAGTAGAGGTACAGCAGGAGTAGAGGTACAGCAGCAGGTACAGCAGGGGTAGAGGTACAGCAGGGGTAGAGGTACAGCAGGAGTAGAGGTACAGCAGGGGTAGAGGTACAGCAGGGGTAGAGGTACAGCAGGGGTAGAGGTACAGCAGGGGTAGAGGTACAGCAGGAGTAGAGGTACAGCAGGAGTAGAGGTACAGCAGCAGGTACAGCAGGGGTAGAGGTACAGCAGGAGTAGAGGTACAGCAGGAGGAGAGGTACAGCAGGAGGAGAGGTACAGCAGGAGTAGAGGTACAGCAGGGGTAGAGGTACAGCAGGAGTAGAGGTACAGCAGGAGTAGAGGTACAGCAGGGGTAGAGGTACAGCAGGGGTAGAGGTACAGCAGAAGTAGAGGTACAGCAGGGGTAGAAGTACCGCAGGGGTAGAGGTACAGCAGGGGTAGAGGTACAGCAGGAGTAGAGGTACAGCAGGAGTAGAGGTAGAGCAGGGGTAGAGGTACAGCAGGAGTAGAGGTACAGCAGGGGTAGAGGTACAGCAGCAGTAGAGGTACAGCAGCAGGTACAGCAGGAGTAGAGGTACAGCAGCAGGAGAGGTACAGCAGGAGGAGAGGTACAGCAGGAGTAGAGGTACAGCAGGAGTAGAGGTACAGGAGTAGAGGTACAGCAGGAGTAGAGGTACAGCAGGAGGAGAGGTACAGCAGCAGGTACAGCAGGGGTAGAGGTACAGCAGGAGTAGAGGTACAGCAGGAGTAGAGGTACAGCAGGGGTAGAGGTACAGCAGGGGTAGAGGTACAGCAGGAGTAGAGGTACAGCAGGAGTAGAGGTACAGCAGGGGTAGAGGTACAGCAGGGGTAGAGGTACAGCAGCAGGTACAGCAGGAGTAGAGGTACAGCAGGGGTAGAGGTACAGCAGCAGGTACAGCAGGAGTAGATGTACAGCAGGGGTAGAGGTACAGCAGCAGGTACAGCAGGAGTAGATGTACAGCAGGGGTAGAGGTACAGCAGCAGGTACAGCAGGGGTAGAGGTACAGCAGGGGTAGAGGTACAGTAGGAGTAGAGGTACAGCAGGGGTAGAGGTACAGCAGCAGGTACAGCAGGGTAGAGGTACAGCAGGGGTAGAGGTACAGCAGGAGTAGAGGTACAGCAGGAGTAGAGGTACAGCAGCAGGTACAGCAGGGGTAGAGGTACAGCAGGGGTAGAGGTACAGCAGGAGTAGAGGTACAGCAGGGGTAGAGGTACAGCAGGGGTAGAGGTACAGCAGGGGTAGAGGTACAGCAGGAGTAGAGGTACAGCAGGAGTAGAGGTACAGCAGCAGGTACAGCAGGGGTAGAGGTACAGCAGGAGTAGAGGTACAGCAGGAGGAGAGGTACAGCAGGAGGAGAGGTACAGCAGGAGTAGAGGTACAGCAGGGGTAGAGGTACAGCAGGAGTAGAGGTACAGCAGGAGTAGAGGTACAGCAGGGGTAGAGGTACAGCAGGGGTAGAGGTACAGCAGAAGTAGAGGTACAGCAGGGGTAGAAGTACCGCAGGGGTAGAGGTACAGCAGGGGTAGAGGTACAGCAGGAGTAGAGGTACAGCAGGAGTAGAGGTAGAGCAGGGGTAGAGGTACAGCAGGAGTAGAGGTACAGCAGGGGTAGAGGTACAGCAGCAGTAGAGGTACAGCAGCAGGTACAGCAGGAGTAGAGGTACAGCAGCATGAGAGGTACAGCAGGAGGAGAGGTACAGCAGGAGTAGAGGTACAGCAGGAGTAGAGGTACAGGAGTAGAGGTACAGCAGGAGTAGAGGTACAGCAGGAGGAGAGGTACAGCAGCAGGTACAGCAGGGGTAGAGGTACAGCAGCAGTAGAGGTACAGCAGCAGGTACAGCAGGAGTAGAGGTACAGCAGCAGGAGAGGTACAGCAGGAGGAGAGGTACAGCAGGAGGAGAGGTACAGCAGCAGGTACAGCAGGAGTAGAGGTACAGCAGCAGGAGAGGTACAGCAGGAGGAGAGGTACAGCAGGAGTAGAGGTACAGCAGGAGTAGAGGTACAGGAGTAGAGGTACAGCAGGAGTAGAGGTACAGCAGCAGGTACAGCAGGGGTAGAGGTACAGCAGGAGTAGAGGTACAGCAGGAGTAGAGGTACAGCAGGGGTAGAGGTACAGCAGGGGTAGAGGTACAGCAGGAGTAGAGGTACAGCAGGAGTAGAGGTACAGCAGGGGTAGAGGTACAGCAGGGGTAGAGGTACAGCAGCAGGTACAGCAGGAGTAGAGGTACAGCAGGGGTAGAGGTACAGCAGCAGGTACAGCAGGAGTAGATGTACAGCAGGGGTAGAGGTACAGCAGCAGGTACAGCAGGAGTAGATGTACAGCAGGGGTAGAGGTACAGCAGCAGGTACAGCAGGGGTAGAGGTACAGCAGGGGTAGAGGTACAGTAGGAGTAGAGGTACAGCAGGGGTAGAGGTACAGCAGCAGGTACAGCAGCAGGTACAGCAGGGTAGAGGTACAGCAGGGGTAGAGGTACAGCAGGAGTAGAGGTACAGCAGGAGTAGAGGTACAGCAGGAGTAGAGGTACAGCAGCAGGTACAGCAGGGGTAGAGGTACAGCAGGGGTAGAGGTACAGCAGGAGTAGAGGTACAGCAGGGGTAGAGGTACAGCAGGGGTAGAGGTACAGCAGGGGTAGAGGTACAGCAGGAGTAGAGGTACAGCAGGAGTAGAGGTACAGCAGCAGGTACAGCAGGGGTAGAGGTACAGCAGGAGTAGAGGTACAGCAGGAGGAGAGGTACAGCAGGAGGAGAGGTACAGCAGGAGTAGAGGTACAGCAGGGGTAGAGGTACAGCAGGAGTAGAGGTACAGCAGGAGTAGAGGTACAGCAGGGGTAGAGGTACAGCAGGGGTAGAGGTACAGCAGAAGTAGAGGTACAGCAGGGGTAGAAGTACCGCAGGGGTAGAGGTACAGCAGGGGTAGAGGTACAGCAGGAGTAGAGGTACAGCAGGAGTAGAGGTAGAGCAGGGGTAGAGGTACAGCAGGAGTAGAGGTACAGCAGGGGTAGAGGTACAGCAGCAGTAGAGGTACAGCAGCAGGTACAGCAGGAGTAGAGGTACAGCAGCAGGAGAGGTACAGCAGGAGGAGAGGTACAGCAGGAGGAGAGGTACAGCAGGAGTAGAGGTACAGGAGTAGAGGTACAGCAGGAGTAGAGGTACAGCAGGAGGAGAGGTACAGCAGCAGGTACAGCAGGGGTAGAGGTACAGCAGCAGTAGAGGTACAGCAGCAGGTACAGCAGGAGTAGAGGTACAGCAGCAGGAGAGGTACAGCAGGAGGAGAGGTACAGCAGGAGGAGAGGTACAGCAGGAGTAGAGGTACAGGAGTAGAGGTACAGCAGGAGTAGAGGTACAGCAGGAGGAGAGGTACAGCAGCAGGTACAGCAGGGGTAGAGGTACAGGAGTAGAGGTACAGGAGTAGAGGTACAGGAGGAGGTACAGGAGGAGGTACAGGAGTAGAGGTACAGGGGTAGAGGTACAGGGGTAGAGGTACAGGAGGAGGTACAGGGGTAGAGGTACAGGAGGAGGTACAGAAGTAGAGGTACAGCAGGAGTAGAGGTACAGCAGGGGTAGAGGTACAGCAGCAGGTACAGCAGGGGTAGAGGTACAGCAGGAGTAGAGGTACAGCAGGAGTAGAGGTACAGGAGGAGGTACAGGAGTAGAGGTACAGCAGCAGGTACAGCAGGGGTAGAGGTACAGGAGGAGGTACAGAAGTAGAGGTACAGGATGAGGTACAGGAGTAGAGGTACAGGAGGAGGTACAGAAGTAGAGGTACAGGAGGAGGTACAGCAGGAGTAGAGGTACAGCAGCAGGTACAGCAGTGGTAGAGGTACAGGAGGTGGTACAGGAGTAGAGGTACAGGAGGAGGTACAGGAGGAGGTACAGGAGTAGAGGTACAGCAGGAGGTACAGGAGGAGGTACAGCAGGAGGTACAGGAGTAGAGGTACAGCAGGAGTAGAGGTACAGGAGGAGGTACAGCAGGGGTAGAGGTACAGCAGCAGGTACAGGAGGAGGTACAGGAGGAGGTACAGGAGTAGAGGTACAGGAGGAGGTACAGGAGTAGAGGTACAGCAGGAGGTACAGGAGGAGGTACAGCAGGAGGTACAGGAGTAGAGGTACAGCAGGAGTAGAGGTACAGCAGGAGTAGAGGTACAGCAGGAGTAGAGGTACAGGAGGAGGTACAGCAGGAGTAGAGGTACAGCAGGAGTAGAGGTACAGGAGGAGGTACAGCAGGAGTAGAGGTACAGGAGTAGAGGTACAGCAGGAGTAGAGGTACAGGAGTAGAGGTACAGCAGGGGTAGAGGTACAGGAGGAGGTACAGGAGGAGGTGCTGCAGGGGTAGAGGTACAGCAGGAGGTACAGGAGGAGGTACAGGAGGAGGTACAGCAGCAGGTACAGTAGGGGTAGAGGTACAGCAGCAGGTACAGCAGGAGTAGAGGTACAGGAGGAGGTACAGCAGGAGTAGAGGTACAGCAGGAGTAGAGGTACAGGAGGAGGTACAGCAGGAGTAGAGGTACAGGAGTAGAGGTACAGCAGGAGTAGAGGTACAGGAGTAGAGGTACAGCAGGGGTAGAGGTACAGGAGGAGGTACAGGAGGAGGTACAGCAGGGGTAGAGGTACAGCAGGAGGTACAGGAGGAGGTACAGGAGGAGGTACAGGAGTAGCGGTACAGGAGTAGAGGTACAGGAGTAGAGGTACAGCAGGAGGTACAGGAGGAGGTACAGCAGCAGGTACAGTAGGGGTAGAGGTACAGCAGCAGGTACAGCAGGAGTAGAGGTACAGGAGGAGGTACAGGAGGAGGTACAGGAGGAGGTACAGGAGTAGAGGTACAGCAGGGGTAGAGGTACAGCATGAGGTACAGCATCAGGTACAGCAGGAGTAGAGGTACAGGAGGAGGTACAGCAGGAGGTACAGCAGGGGTAGAGGTACAGCAGGAGTAGAGGTACAGCAGCAGGTACAGCATGAGGTACAGCATGAGGTACAGCATGAGGTACAGCATGAGGTACAGCATGAGGTACAGCAGCAGGTACAGCATGAGGTACAGCAGCAGGTACAGCATGAGGTACAGCATGAGGTACAGCATGAGGTACAGCAGCAGGTACAGCAGCAGGTACAGCAGCAGGTACAGTAGGGGTAGAGGTACAGCAGGAGTAGAGGTACAGCAGCAGGTACAGCATGAGGTACAGCAGCAGGTACAGCATCAGGTACAGCATCAGGTACAGCAGCAGGTACAGTAGGGGTAGAGGTACAGCAGGGGTAGAGGTACAGGAGGAGGTACAGCATGAGGTACAGCAGCAGGTACAGCATCAGGTACAGTAGGGGTAGAGGTACAGCAGGGGTAGAGGTACAGGAGGAGGTACAGGAGGAGGTACAGCAGCAGGTACAGCATGAGGTAGAGGTACAGCAGGAGTAGAGGTACAGCAGCAGGTACAGCATGAGGTACAGCATGAGGTACAGCATGAGGTACAGCAGCAGGTACAGCAGCAGGTACAGCAGCAGGTACAGCATGAGGTACAGCAGCAGGTACAGCATGAGGTACAGCATGAGGTACAGCAGCAGGTACAGCATGAGGTACAGCATCAGGTACAGTAGGGGTAGAGGTACAGCATGAGGTACAGCATGAGGTACAGCATCAGGTACAGCAGGAGTAGAGGTACAGGAGGAGGTACAGGAGGAGGTACAGCAGGAGGTACAGCAGGGGTAGAGGTACAGCAGGAGTAGAGGTACAGCAGCAGGTACAGCATGAGGTACAGCATGAGGTACAGCATGAGGTACAGCAGCAGGTACAGCATCAGGTACAGCATGAGGTACAGCAGCAGGTACAGCACTAGCTACAGGACTTACTCCCATAGTTGCTGACGATGTGCTGCAGGCTGAGGGCGCTGAGCGGGGGGATCACACTCAGGGACCAGCTGGGATCCTCAGTAATGATCCTACGGGTCTTCCCCAGCGCGGCCGCTGCGGTGACTGTGATATGTGTCATAGTGCCGGGATCAGAGGTCTCCGCAGCACCGTCCTGGGGACATTACATACAATGTGATGTAATATAACTGTACACAGTAACACACATGTAACATGTAACATGTACAGTCTCCCGCTCACCTGCTCGGTCTCCGGACTGTGTACAATCTCCATGACAACCACACACAGCCGCAGCCAGTTACCATGGATACAGGGGGAGGAGCCAACTGCCTGATGTCTGGTCATACCCCGCCCCCTCCTCTACAGCCAGTGTCTGTCATCTACACTGTCACGTGATCACCTTTATACACCTCTGTATTACATGTATATACCTCTATATACTATATATAATATACTCTGTATTACATGTATATACCTCTATATACTATATATTATATACTCTGTATTACATGTATATTATATACTCTGTATTACATGTATACACCTCTGTATGCTGTATATTATATACTCTGTATTACATGTATACACCTCTGTATGCTGTATATTATATACTCTGTATTACATGTATACACCTCTGTATGCTGTATATTATATACTCTGTATTACATGTATACACCTCTGTATGCTGTATATTATATACTCTGTATTACATGTATACACCTCTGTATGCTGTATATTATATACTCTGTATTACATGTATACACCTCTGTATGCTGCATATTATATACTCTGTATTACATGTATACACCTCTGTATGCTGCATATTATATACTCTGTATTACATGTATACACCTCTGTATGCTGCATATTATATACTCTGTATTACATGTATACACCTCTGTATGCTGCATATTATATACTCTGTATTACATGTATACACCTCTGTATGCTGCATATTATATACTCTGTATTACATGTATACACCTCTGTATGCTGCATATTATATACTCTGTATTACATGTATACACCTCTGTATGCTGTATATTATATACTCTGTATTACATGTATACACCTCTGTATGCTGTATATTATATACTCTGTATTACATGTATACACCTCTGTATGCTGTATATTATATACTCTGTATTACATGTATACACCTCTGTATGCTGTATATTATATACTCTGTATTACATGTATACACCTCTGTATGCTGTATATTATATACTCTGTATTACATGTATACACCTCTGTATGCTGTATATTATATACTCTGTATTACATGTATACACCTCTGTATACTATATATTATATACTCTGTATTACATGTATACACCTCTGTATGCTGTATATTATATACTCTGTATTACATGTATACACCTCTGTATGCTGTATATTATATACTCTGTATTACATGTATACACCTCTGTATGCTGTATATTATATACTCTGTATTACATGTATATACCTCTGTATTACATGTATATAATATACTCTGTATTACATGTATATAGCTCTGTATGCTGTATATTATATACTCTGTATTACATGTATATACCTCTGTATGCTGTATATTATATACTCTGTATTACATGTATACACCTCTGTATGCTGTATATTATATACTCTGTATTACATGTATACACCTCTGTATACTGTATATTATATACTCTGTATTACATGTATATACCTCTGTATGCTGTATATAATATACTCTGTATTACATGTATATACCTCTATATACTATATATTATATACACTGTATTACATGTATATACCTCTATATACTATATATTATATACTCTGTATTACATGTATATACCTCTGTATGCTGTATATTATACACTCTGTATTACATGTATATACCTCTATATACTATATATTATACACTCTGTATTACATGTATATACCTCTATATACTATATATTATATACTCTGTATTACATGTATATACCTCTATATACTATTTATTATATACTCTGTATTACATGTATATACCTCTGTATATTATATACACTGTATTACATGTATATACCTCTGTATACTGTGTATTATATACTCTGCATTACATGTATACACCTCTGTATGCTGTATATTATATACTCTGTATTACATGTATACACCTCTGTATGCTGTATATTATATACTCTGTATTACATGTATACACCTCTGTATGCTGTATATTATATACTCTGTATTACATGTATACACCTCTGTATGCTGTATATTATATACTCTGTATTACATGTATACACCTCTGTATGCTGTATATTATATACTCTATTACATGTATACACCTCTGTATGCTGTATATTATATACTCTGTATTACATGTATACACCTCTGTATGCTGTATATTATATACTCTGTATTACATGTATACACCTCTGTATGCTGTATATTATATACTCTATTACATGTATATACCTCTGTATGCTGTATATTATATACTCTGTATTACATGTATACACCTCTGTATGCTGTATATTATATACTCTGTATTACATGTATATACCTCTGTATATTATATACTCTGTATTACATGTATACACCTCTGTATGCTGTATATTATATACTCTGTATTACATGTATATACCTCTGTATATTATATACTCTGTATTACATGTATACACCTCTGTATGCTGTATATAATATACTCTGTATTACATGTATACACCTCTGTATGCTGTATATTATATACTCTGTATTACATGTATATACCTCTGTATGCTGTATATTATATACTCTGTATTACATGTATATTCCTCTGTATGCTGTATATTATATACTCTGTATTACATGTATATACCTCTGTATGCTGTATATTATATACTCTGTATTACATGTATACACCTCTGTATGCTGTATATTATATACTCTGTATTATATGTATACACCTCTGTATGCTGTATATTATATACTCTGTATTATATGTATATACCTCTGTATGCTGTATATTATATACTCTGTATTACATGTATACACCTCTGTATACTGTATATTATATACTCTGTATTACATGTATATACCTCTGTATATTATATACTCTGTATTACATGTATACACCTCTGTATGCTGTATATTATATACTCTGTATTACATGTATACACCTCTGTATGCTGTATATTATATACTCTGTATTACATGTATACACCTCTGTATGCTGTATATTATATACTCTGTATTACATGTATACACCTCTGTATGCTGTATATTATATACTCTGTATTACATGTATATACCTCTGTATGCTGTATATTATATACACTGTATTACATGTATATTTCTCTGTATGCTGTATATTATATACTCTGTATTACATGTATATACCTCTGTATGCTGTATATTATATACTCTGTATTATATGTATATACCTCTGTATGCTGTATATTATATACACTGTATTATATGTATATACCTCTGTATACTGTATATTATATACTCTGTATTATATGTATATACCTCTGTATACTGTATATTATACACACTGTATTATATGTATATACCTCTGTATACTGTATATTATATACTCTGTATTATATGTATATACCTCTGTATACTGTATATTATATACTCTGTATTATATGTATATACCTCTGTATACTGTATATTATCTATACAGTACTATATCATATTACCTCTGTGTATTATCTATACAGTACTATATCATATTACCTATGTATACTGTGTATTATCTATACAGTACTATATCCTGTTACCTCTGATACTGTATATTATCTGTACAGTACTATATCATGTTACCTCTCTATAAATTATATACAGTATTATCTTTATACAGTATTGTCATATTACCTTTTTATATTATTGAGGCTGGATCCCGTAGAAAAAACGTATTGTAGATATTTATTTAATCTTAAGGGCACACTACGCTTATATTGTATATCATTGCAAATGTACTGATATATGATATTGTGTTTTATTTCTGTATTGGAAATGTATTGATTTCTGAGGCTGTATGTTATGTAGGAGGAAATGTTTTTGTAACTTCTGAAGGCAGGCTAAGCATGCTAATTAAGTATTTTCATCTCAGAAGTGACCAACACAGCAGGAGGTCATTACCTTTATCCTGTCTTGTTAAAAAGACAAACTACATCAATACAGCCAGCAAATAATTTAGGTAATCACAGATTGATGTTAATTCTGTTAAGTAAATTGTGTTTAATCCAAGATTAGAGAATATATTACATCCTGATTGTGAACAGTGAATGTAATATGTCAGACGTTGTGGTGCCAGCTAGGATCACAGGGCTGGATTACCTCCTGCCAACATGTTTATCAGCAACAGTACATAAGGAGCTCTGTTTGACCATGTAATGTAGTAGTATTCCATCTGTACCTGTGGATGATCACTTGCACCTCAAGCTAGTGTGTAAAGGTCCTTGTCAGGACTATTGAGCAATAAACCATCACTGCTTGAAGATTCTGCCTGAGACTAATACCTGCTGTATCCTGTGACCAACAGATAAGAGCTGACACTCTAATCTGTTCCCCGGCTGTACTGTGTAGAACCCAACGTCTCTGTGTCAACGCTCTGCCCGCTACCCAGCAGTCCTGATCCATAGTAAGCGGTTAGGAGGTACCAACCAGCCCACAGCAAAGAGGCGCTGCAGCAGCTATACCAGCTACCCCAGAAGTAAGCGGTTCTAGGTGCCGTTGCAGGAGCCTTGTAGTATCCGCCAAATTCTCTTACAACAGACGTGTCAAACTCACGGGCCTCATGAGGCCCCAACGCATAAATGAGGCCCCAACGCATAATCTTTGTGGCCCCGCCAGGGTAATGAAAAAAAACAAAAAAACTTATCTGACGGCACCGTGGCCTCCTTCCTTCATACTGAATGTTGGGCATGACGTCATCACGCCCAACATTTGCAGTGAGAAGAGCAGCCATGAGAATAAGAGAAGAGAAGAAAACAGAAGAGAAGAAGGAGGCAATAGAAAGGTAAGTTAAGGGCCCAGTGTGAGGGCCCCATGTCCAGCATTGGGAGGAAAACATTAAACTTTATTTTTGTTCTTTCTTAATAATATACCTTACAGAATTGCATATGAGACTTTATCTTTGTCTTACAGCCCACACAATCTTAAACTTTGATTATTTGGCCCAATTAGGGTTTTGGGTTTGACATGCCTGTCCTACAACTATTGCACAGTGGGCAAGTGCCTGGTGGCAAAGTGACACCAGTAGGAGAGGTCAGTAACAGTTTGTGGCTGATGGTGAGGAAGAAATCCAGATAAACTGTGCAGGAAGGTCAAACACAGTAGTCAATCCAAAAGTGTAGCAAACAGCACAGGAGAAGGCAAGCAGACAGGATACTGAGCGCTATAACCTGCAGGGAGGCTAATTACCGCCCCTTGAGGGGTCAGGGAACCCCGCAATCCAGGTCTTTCCAGGGGATTGTTTAAAGAATGTTTTGAGAAGTTTGTCAGCGTGCAGGCGCTTCCGAGGAATCCAAGAGCGTTCTTCTGGGCCGTAGCCCTTCCAGTGCACCAGGAAATGGGTTTGTCCCTGGACTTTCTTAGAGTCCAGAATCTTCTCCACAATAAATTCATGAGAACAATGCACATTAACTGGTCGAGGTTTAGATGGTTCATGAGTTTCAAACTTGGTGGACGAGACAGCAGGTTGCCCATGTTATGAGTTCACGATTGCCCATGTCGTAATTACTCTCAGCAGAAGAGAATTTCCGTAAAAAGTAGGCACATGGGTGGAATTTGTGGTCTCGAGGATCCTTCTGGGACAGAACAGCACCCGCACCCATATGAGAGGCATCCACTTCAATGACAAAAAGTAATTCAGGATTGGGATGTCTTAAGACCGGAGCAGAGGCAAAATCTGACTTCAGGGCTTCAAAAAAGGCTATAGCATCAGAGGTCCAGTTGGTGGCATCAGCCCCTTTACGGGTCAAAGCAGTAAGAGGAGCGACTAGGTCTGAGAAGGAATGAATGAATAATTTGCGAAGCCCAGAAATATCCGGATGGTCTTCAGATTAGTTGGGAGCACCTATTCTAAGATTGCTTGAACTTTGCTAGGATCCATTAAGAACCCATCTGGGGAGATAATGTAACCGAGAAATGAGACCTTCCGGACCTCAAATTCACACCTCTCTAGCTTGGCGAACAGTTGATGCTGCCGCAGTTTGAGGAGGACCTGTTTTGCATGAAGGCGGTGCTGGTCCAAGGACGAGGATAAAATCAAGATGTCATTCAGGTATACCACAACAAAGCGGCCTAGGAATTCCCTGAGAACATCATTAATTAGGTCCTGAAAGACAGCGGGCGTGTTCCATAAACCGAAAGGCATGGCCAAATACTCCTAGTGACCTGAGTGAGTGTTGAATGCGGTCTTCCATTTGTCCTCGTCTCTGATACGAATAAGGTTATATGATCCACGTAAGTCGATCTTAGTAAACACTGAAGCACCTCTGAGCTGATCGAAGAGGACTAATATGAGTGGAAGCGGGTAAGTATTTTTAAAGGTGATTTTATTCAACCCACGGTAGTCTATGCAGGGTCAAAGAGTCCCATCCTTCTTGGAGACAAAGAAAAACCAGGCTCCTATTGGGGATTTAGAAGGCCTAATAAAGCCCTTTTTAATATTCTCCTTAATATAATTCTCCATGGCTTGCGTTTCTGGTACAGAGAGAGATTATCATCTTCCTTTAGGGAGTTTAGAGCCAGGAACTAGGTCAATTGCGCAGTCGTAATTGCGGTGTGGAGGTAATGTGTCAACTGCGTGTTTGTAGAATACATCCCGAAATTCATGGTAGGGTAGAGGAAGCTGATCTAGCGGGACCTGGAGCAAACGAACAGGCAAAGATAAACAAGATGAGAAACAAGAAGGACTCCAGTGAATGATGTCTCCTTTGTTCCGGTCGATTACTGGACTGTGGAGCTTCAGCCAGGGATGTCCCAGGATTACACAAGTAATAAGATAAAACATCAGTGTTTCAGAATATAGCGCCCCCACAGTGAGCTGCATCAGAGGTGTCTGTGAACATATTTTTCCGCCCGGTAAAGGACCACCATCCAGGCCACAGACAGTGATGGACGATTTGAGCTTAATGGTAGGAATCCCCAAGGAACGGGCGAAGTCCAGATCCAGAAAATTCCCAGCAGCGCCACTGTCTAGGAAGGCAGAGACAGATGTAGATTGTGCACCAAAGGAAATCACCTCAGGAACCAGGAGTGCATTCTTGGAAGATATAATTTGCAGACCTCAGCACTGCGGCTTCCACAGCACCCCTGGGAGCTGCAGCACACACTTTGGGACCAGTGGTGTGACAGGATGGACCGCCTATGCCACCCTGTCTGTTGTTGCTGGGAACCAGCTGGGTTTACTTTGCCACCGTCCCCTTTTATTTCGAATACGCCCCTTCAGCCGCAGTAGGAGGAGCGCTGGGTCCAAACCTCAGAAACAGCCGGAGGACTGATTAGATTTAGAGTCTAATCTGTAATCTGTAGGTCACAGGATTACAGCAATTATGAAGAAGTTGTCAAGCAGGGTCTTGAAGCAGAGAGTGATGTTTATTGCTCAAGTGTCCTGACAAGGACAGTTTCACTGATTAAAGGTATCAGTGGTCAGGTCAGATGGAACATCAGAATGATATATTGCAGTTTACAAGGGCTCTCTTTTTATACAGTTTTAGACACAGCCTCACAAGCTATTTTTAGAATCAGTATGCAATTTGTTTACCCAAACATGGATTTACAAGCAAAGCAAAGCTAACAATATTTATGCTTATCTGTGATATCCTAAAACCTTGCTGTGATTTCCTGCATCTCACAGTGGACATCTGACAGCAAGTCTAATTACCCCTTTCTTTTCCTTAAGGAGTATTGGACACTCACATTAAAAGGTCTAATCAACATGAGATTAGCATGGGTGCTTTCTTCCAACAGTTGCAGAATACACATTTCCTCCAAAGAAAAGAATTCCCTAAGAAAAGTTGCAAAACCCCAAACAAGGCATTTCCTCATACCAAGACTTCCTAACAAAGGCTTATTGTATCAGATATATACATCAGAAATAATGCATTTCCTCTAGCAAGGATAACACAGAAAAAAATATGAATTTTCTCCCCTGGGGGTAAATGCATGAGCCTCCGATTTTTTCAACTCACCGGAAATTGGCGAACTTGCCTTTACAAGCCATCGCCGCTTTAAATTTTCACTGCAAAGTCGCCGATTTCCGGCGAGTTGGAAAATATCGGAAGATCATACATTTACCCCCTGGTCTCAGAAATAAAGATTTCCCTTATCAAAATATACACAAAATAAAAAATAAGTGCATTTGCAATTATCTAAATAAGCTCCCTGCGCTATTTTCTTTAAATAAATGTATACCATAAGTTATTTATAAGTGATCCAGTCACAGCTGGTATATAATATTATGTCTGTATAGTATACAGTATTATGTTATGTCTGTATAGTATATAGTATTATGTTATGTCTGTATAGTATACAGTATGTTATGTCTGTATAGTATATAGTATTATGTTATGTTTGTATAGTATACAGTATGTTATGTCTGTATAGTATACAGTATTATGTTATGTCTGTATAGTATATAGTATTATGTTATGTCTGTATAGTATACAGTATGTTATGTCTGTATAGTATACAGTATTATGTTATGTCTGTATAGTATACAGTATTATGTTATGTCTGTATAGTATACAGTATGTTATGTCTGTATAGTATATAGTATTATGTTATGTCTGTATAGTATACAGTATGTTATGTCTGTATAGTATACAGTATTATGTTATGTCTGTATAGTATACAGTATTATGTTATGTCTGTATAGTATATAGTATTATGTTATGTCTGTATAGTATACAGTATGTTATGTCTGTATAGTATATAGTATTATGTTATGTTTGTATAGTATACAGTATGTTATGTCTGTATAGTATACAGTATTGTTATGTCTGTATAGTATATAGTATTATGTTATGTCTGTATAGTATACAGTATGTTATGTCTGTATAGTATACAGTATTATGTTATGTCTGTATAGTATACAGTATTATGTTATGTCTGTATAGTATACAGTATGTTATGTCTGTATAGTATATAGTATTATGTTATGTCTGTATAGTATACAGTATGTTATGTCTGTATAGTATACAGTATTATGTTATGTCTGTATAGTATATAGTATTATGTTATGTCTGTATAGTATACAGTATGTTATGTCTGTATAGTATACAGTATTGTTATGTCTGTATAGTATACAGTATGTTGTCTGTATAGTATACAGTATTATGTTATGTCTGTATAGTATACAGTATGTTATGTCTGTATAGTATACAGTATTATGTTATGTCTGTATAGTATATAGTATTATGTTATGTCTGTATAGTATACAGTATGTTATGTCTGTATAGTATACAGTATGTTATGTCTGTATAGTATACAGTATTATGTTATGTCTGTATAGTATACAGTATTATGTTATGTCTGTATAGTATACAGTATTATGTTATGTCTGTATAGTATACAGTATGTTGTCTGTATAGTATATAGTATTATGTTATGTCTGTATAGTATACAGTATGTTATGTCTGTATAGTATACAGTATTATGTTATGTCTGTATAGTATACAGTATTATGTTATGTCTGTATAGTATACAGTATGTTATGTCTGTATAGTATACAGTATGTTATGTCTGTATAGTATACAGTATTATGTTATGTCTGTATAGTAAACAGTATTATGTTATGTCTGTATAGTAAACAGTATTATGTTATGTCTGTATAGTATACAGTATTATGTTATGTCTGTATAGTATATAGTATTATGTTATGTCTGTATAGTATACAGTATGTTATGTCTGTATAGTATACAGTATTATGTTATGTCTGTATAGTATACAGTATATTTTCTGTTCATTACTCAGAGAAAGAATCAGCATTAACACTACACCGTGTAGACGTCAGGGAGACAGAATAAGATGTTTAATAATTGATTAGGATTCATCCAGAAATAACAGGTGTAAGTGCGGCTGGCAGCATTTCCTGACACAAAGTGGGGTGAATGTAGGAAGGAGGCTGTAATATATAAAATAAGGGGAGGATGAAACGGAGGTTACTATAGAACAGTATAAGATAACAGATGAGGTGACGGCTGTGATATCCTGATCCAGACTAGTGATGATGGAAGGATAATGAACGCTCGTACTGAACGTCAGTCTTCATAGCTGGAGGAGTATAAAGCTGTGGTCGGACATTAACCTACAAAGGAAAACTTCCCGTCACCTACACAAAGTGATGGCAGCTATTTCTTGGGATAAACCAACATTCATAACATCAGTGAGACACCAGCTCCTGGTCCTCGCCATGTACACAGTAACTGCTGGTACGTGGCTGTCACATGTACCCTAATGATTTATTTATAGTCTCCGTCCTCCTCCAACGAGAGGGGAGAGAGGGGAGAGAGGGCCCAAACCAATATCTTGGCTAGAGCCCCATGAGGTGTAAATCCGGCTCCGATTCCTGGGGTTACATCGGGATAAGGTTATATATAGACCAGGCTCTGGCTTCCTCTTCAGTGGCCCCTTAATCAGGAGCCGGTTATTCCTTCTTTTGGTCCCACTGCCTGGTTCTGACCTCTGTGAGGCCGACTCGGATGGTGCTTCATAACATAAGACCACCAGAGCTATTACTAGCACCAGACTCCAAGGGGTAAATGTATTAACTAATGATTCTAGCAAATCAACCATATCCCACGAAACTGCTGGTATAATTTAAAACAGCAATGTGTTTACAGGCAAAACTTGGTAAATGAGTGATGTGTTAGTGAGGACAGAGCTACATGTGACAGGGACAGTGACATGATGTGAGGAGGGGAATGGAGGCAGCAGGAAGCCACAGACTGAGAGTTATATAGTGGAAGGAGCAGGGTCCCCCGCAGCACAGAGTATATCAGGAGATGAGTGATGTGTTAGTGAGGACAGGGCTGCATGTCACAGGGGCAGTGACATGATGTGAGGAGGGGAATGGAGGCAGCAGGAAGCCACAGACTGAGAGTTATATAGTGGAAGGAGCAGGGTCCCCAGCAGCACAGAGTATATCAGGAGATGAGTGATGTGTTAGTGAGGACAGGGCTGCATGTGACAGGGGCAGTGACATGATGTGAGGAGGGGAATGGAGGCAGCAGGAAGCCACAGACTGAGAGTTATATAGTGGAAGGAGCAGGGTCCCCCAGCAGCACAGAGTATATCAGGAGATGAGTGATGTGTTATACTGATGATGAAAACACAGATTGTAATGCAGCAAACAAAACAACTTTGTGCATGGAGATATCCTGCTTGGAGGAATCACTAATATCGCTGAAATCACCAATGCATTTCAATACTGAAGTATCTTTCTTAAGTTGAAAGATCAGTGCTCCATTGTGCGTATATAATATATATATATATATATTATTTATTTAAGAGTCAGTCATAGGACTTTTCCCAATTCTAAATTCTTTATTCCATAAAAGAAGAAGAAGTCGATGTTTCGGACTTCATACAACCCTTTATCAAGACTGTGGGAAGCCCGAAATGTCGACTTCTTCTTTTATGGAATAAAGAATTTAGAATTGGGAAAAGTCCTGTGACTGCCTCCTAATTATACTATTTCATACATCCATGTTTTTGGAGTTCCTGCACCCAGGCATGAGAAATATATCTACAGACGTGAGTGCCTTTTCTTGTGATGTGTTTATAAAAATACATATATGTTCAATGTATGTGAACAGACCAGCACAGGCTTCGTAAAAACATTACCAACAGTCGTTTCAGCGTTCTATGTGGCTGAACAAAAAGTAGCTGAAAAGATCGCTGGGCATGATTCTGTAACATATTTTATATCGTGTATTCCTGAGAGAGGGGAGAGAGAGAGGGGAGAGAGAGAGGGGAGAGAGAGAGGGGAGAGAGAGAGGGGAGAGAGAGAGGGGAGAGAGAGAGGGGAGAGAGAGAGGGGAGAGAGAGAGGGGAGAGAGAGAGGGGAGAGAGAGAGGGGAGAGAGAGAGGGGAGAGAGAGAGGGGAGAGAGAGAGGGGAGAGAGAGAGGGGAGAGAGAGAGGGGAGAGAGAGAGGGGAGAGAGAGAGGGGAGAGAGGGCTTTCAGAAATAGAAGTGTTTATAGTTTATTTTTATGAATTAACAAAATGCAAAGTGAATGAACAGATTAGAAATCTAAATCCAATCAGTATTTGGTGTGAAAGCCCTTTGCCTTCAAAACAGCATCAATTCTTCTAGGTAGACTTGCACACAGTTTATAAAGGAACTCGGCAGGGAGGTTGTTCCAGACATCTTGGAGAACTAACCACAGAAGAATGATGCTGTTTTGAAGGCAAAGGGCTTTCACACCAAATACTGATTGTATTTAGATTTCTCATCTGTTCATTCACTTTGCATTTTGCTAATTGATAAAAATAAACTATTAACACTTTAAATTGTGAAAGCATTCTTACTTTGCAGCATTTTTTCCCACACCTGACTAGAACTTTTGCACAGTATTATATATATATATTCAATAGAGTCCAATCAAATTCTAATCTATTTAATTACCTGAATAATCTCTAAAACAGTAAAACAAAACTGCAGTATAAAAACTATGTATTGCAAATCCTAAATAAATAAAATACCATTTGGTATATAACTGGCAGCAATTAAAAACCAAACATTAAAATACGATAGTGAGTCCTTTCACACAACATACCAGTTATCACACGTATGTGCACAGATTCAGAACAAACAAGAACGGATAGGGCGTTGTACACAGCTGGATCATGCATTATAAACCAGCTATGATGAAAAAGGAAGCCCATTCACTGTATTAGTTGTAGGACTATTAGCATCAAAGTGAATTTAACAGGCTTTAAGAACATGAGTTAAACGCTTCATAATAACGTCGCCTGTAACAAATTACAGAGTCCGCAGAGCCGTGTTCAGGTAACGGTACAGCTGGAATGATAAAACACAACTCTCTAAAGGGGTGAATGATTTAGAATTTAATAACCAAATTCCAGCAATGGGAAAGCATCTGATATTTACTCATACAATAAATGATTAGAAAGGAGAATAAAACAAAGAAAAACCATCTCAGGTCTTTATAGAGAAATGTAAGATTTACTTGTAGCAGAAAATTAATAGCGCAGGTTAAAAATGTTCCCAATCATAACACTTACCAACCAAAACCAATAAAACACAGTTATGCAAGTAAAATAAATTATGTGTAATAGTTCCTTTAAAAATATGATCTGTATAAAAATATAAAGGTCCGTCCATGATATATGTCCTTGTGTGAATGTCCCATAGACATGTGATACGGCCACACGTGTCGTACAGCTGCTGGACATACTCAGAATTTACGGATAGTTGTCATCTTGCACGTTTCTTTCATAATTAACAGCATTAAAAAGCAGACGACCATATGAAAGTTCATCTCTTGGGGTAATGTATAGCGACAGTGGTTGGGGCATCACAGAGAGGAATCGGGTGGATATTAGAAGCATAACATGAATTCAGCTGGTGATGACCGAGTTACAGAACGGGTTAGAGAAGGTAAAGTCTGCTGGAGATATTATCCGTCCGGCCCAGACGTGAGGCCTACAGATAATATTGGTATGATGGACATCAGTACTGCTGCGAATACACTGTTGGTGTTTCTGTAATTCTACAATCTATGTACTGTGCACCACAGAAAACTGCAATCACTGGCAGGTATCAGACACACAACATCCTTCATACAGGATATAATCAGTCCACAACATATATATATATGGATTGGAGTCAGAGTGACGCAGTACATGTCACATTATCTGTAATAAATAACTATATATCCATGGTGTTATATAGCGGTAAAGGGCCTCACTCAGTTTGTACCTGGACAACCTATGCTGCAATGTAAGAGAGATGGGGGGGGGGGGGGTTCATCTCTGCATGCAGGGAGAGTACTGGCTGCTCTGGCCTGTAGCTCACACATACTGGGCAGATGTATTTTAACATTGACTTAGAGTTGTACTGACACATGCCCCCTCCCATCTCTAAGTATATGCGGACATTTTAAATTTGCCCCCAATACAGTGCAACATGGTTTCCCGAGGTGACAAATTACCCCAACCACCTGGATTTACTACAAACTCCAATGAGGCTCGAAGTGAGTAAACTACGTTAATAGCACCTGGTTGTCACCATGGAACAACATATAATTGGTAGGAGTCGGTCCCCAAGAACAGTCTGTGTTGATAATGCAGCAACACACTCAGAGGATAACAGAAGCAGCGATTGGCCCATTGTAGTTCATCCAAAGTTAAAAGTGCAGTAAACGATCTGCTGAGTGTAAATCACGGTGTCCTTACCATACAGGAGGTGTCTGCTGACATAAGGGGTTGCCCGGCCACTATTTGCTCCCCACAGACACAGTTTTGGCATCAAGAATGGTCTGTGCTCTCAGTTCTGAAACCCTTTGAGTGTGATTGGAGCCTGGAACCAGATATACTCCTCACTGCTGTAGGTGGCGTTCTGTGTTCTAGTGGAGGAGAGTCTGATGGTCAGCGAGTGGCCCCTGGCGGGCACTTTGTAGTTCATTTTGGGCCGGAACCAGTCCGTACCACAGTCTCGGTGGCCCTGCACCATTAACACCAGACTCATGAGAGGAGAGGAACGCAGATCGCTGAATGGGTCAGCCAGGAATAGCGCATGGAAGAGCTGGCGCAGACATGGCCGAGAGCTCAGACTCTGATCCCCGTTACCTAGCTGTAAACCTTCCATGTTTATTACATACATCTCTTTGGGGTTCATGGACGTGCCGCCCAGTAGCAGCAGAACACGGGGCACAGCGGTGAGGGTGAAGAGAGTCTCCAGCTGGGACAGTAATTCAGCCAAGTCCGACATTGAACGCTGGCTCTGACGAGAGTCAGACCCTTCTGCTTTTATTGGTCTCCTTCCAATATCGTCACCGTCCTGGAGAAAGAAGTGGGAAATGTCAGCAGGAAAGTAACGAGAGCCCCCCTGGGGGTATATAGTACAACCAGGGTCTAGCACACGACGGGACCCTCACCTGCTGCCTCTTACAGAAGAGGAGAAGCTGCTCATAGGGCAGGGGCAGCTGGTGTCTCTGGTGCAGGATGTGTTTGAGGAGCTCACAGGTGAATCGGCAGCAGCTCTCTGTCGTCACCATCCCCAGAAACTTCACAGAAACCTCAAGATCATCCCTGGAGCCGCGTCTCTGCAGCGAGTTACTGCGACCACGAGGATTCCTCGTAGGATGGTCCTGAGCCTGGTCCTCCATTCTCTGCAACAGGAAACACAGTCACAGCTGCTGGGAAAGGTTTTGTGACATTATTTGTTTGAGACAAAACACAAATACAAAACAGTGTCTCCCAAGCGCCCTGAATCCAAGGTGCTGCGCTACAGTGCGGCCGTAGGGAAGCGGTGTCACTGGGGGGATCCAGTGACCACTGGGTGTAATAATATCACCAGGGGACAGACATGGAACAGTTCTTCTATAACCTCATAAATGCTGGAGGGACAGACAGTAACTACAGCTCATCCCTCTGTCACCTGCAGGGTACCAGCCAGGCCTCCATGACACATACAGCCCCCTCCTACCTCCATGACACATACAGCCCCCTCCTACCTCCATGACACATACAGCCCCCTCCTACCTCCATGACACATACAGCCCCCCTCCTACCTCCATGACACATACAGCCCCCCTCCTACCTCCATGACACATACAGCCCCCCTCCTACCTCCATGACACATACAGCCCCCCTCCTACCTCCATGACACATACAGCCCCCCTCCTACCTCCATGACACATACAGCCCCCCTCCTACCTCCATGACACATACAGCCCCCCTCCTACCTCCATGACACATACAGCCCCCCTCCTACCTCCATGACACATACAGCCCCCTCCTACCTCCATGACACATACAGCCCCCTCCTACCTCCATGACACATACAGCCCCCTCCTACCTCCATGACACATACAGCCCCCCTCCTACCACCATGACACATACAGCCCCCTCCTACCTCCATGACACATACAGCCCCCCTCCTACCTCCATGACACATACAGCCCCCCTCCTACCTCCATGACACATACAGCCCCCCTCCTACCTCCATGACACATACAGCCCCCCTCCTACCACCATGACACATACAGCCCCCCTCCTACCACCATGACACATACAGCCCCCCTCCTACCTCCATGACACATACAGCCCCCTCCTACCTCCATGACACATACAGCCCCCTCCTACCTCCATGACACATACAGCCCCCCTCCTACCACCATGACACATACAGCCCCCTCCTACCTCCATGACACATACAGCCCCCCTCCTACCTCCATGACACATACAGCCCCCCTCCTACCTCCATGACACATACAGCCCCCCTCCTACCTCCATGACACATACAGCCCCCCTCCTACCTCCATGACACATACAGCCCCCCTCCTACCTCCATGACACATACAGCCCCCCTCCTACCTCCATGACACATACAGCCCCCCTCCTACCTCCATGACACATACAGCCCCCCTCCTACCTCCATGACACATACAGCCCCCCTCCTACCTCCATGACACATACAGCCCCCCTCCTACCTCCATGACACATACAGCCCCCCTCCTACCTCCATGACACATACAGCCCCCCTCCTACCTCCATGACACATACAGCCCCCCTCCTACCTCCATGACACATACAGCCCCCCTCCTACCTCCATGACACATACAGCCCCCCTCCTACCTCCATGACACATACAGCCCCCTCCTACCTCCATGACACATACAGCCCCCTCCTACCTCCATGACACATACAGCCCCCCTCCTACCTCCATGACACATACAGCCCCCCTCCTACCACCATGACACATACAGCCCCCCTCCTACCACCATGACACATACAGCCCCCCTCCTACCTCCATGACACATACAGCACCCCTCCTACCTCCATGACACATACAGCCCCCTCCTACCTCCATGACACATACAGCCCCCCTCCTACCTCCATGACACATACAGCCCCCTCCTACCTCCATGACACATACAGCCCCCCTCCTACCTCCATGACACATACAGCCCCCCTCCTACCTCCATGACACATACAGCCCCCTCCTACCTCCATGACACATACAGCCCCCTCCTACCACCATGACACATACAGCCCCCCTCCTACCACCATGACACATACAGCCCCCCTCCTACCACCATGACACATACAGCCCCCCTCCTACCACCATGACACATACAGCCCCCCTCCTACCACCATGACACATACAGCCCCCCTCCTACCACCATGACACATACAGCCCCCCTCCTACCACCATGACACATACAGCCCCCCTCCTACCACCATGACACATACAGCCCCCCTCCTACCTCCATGACACATACAGCCCCCCTCCTACCTCCATGACACATACAGCCCCCCTCCTACCACCATGACACATACAGCCCCCCTCCTACCACCATGACACATACAGCCCCCCTCCTACCTCCATGACACATACAGCCCTCCTCCTACCTCCATGACACATACAGCCCCCCTCCTACCACCATGACACATACAGCCCCCTCCTACCTCCATGACACATACAGCCCCCTCCTACCACCATGACACATACAGCCCCCCTCCTACCACCATGACACATACAGCCCCCCTCCTACCACCATGACACATACAGCCCCCCTCCTACCTCCATGACACATACAGCCCCCCTCCTACCTCCATGACACATACAGCCCCCTCCTACCTCCATGACACATACAGCCCCCTCCTACCTCCATGACACATACAGCCCCCCTCCTACCTCCATGACACATACAGCCCCCCTCCTACCTCCATGACACATACAGCCCCCTCCTACCACCATGACACATACAGCCCCCCTCCTACCACCATGACACATACAGCCCCCCTCCTACCTCCATGACACATACAGCCCCCCTCCTACCTCCATGACACATACAGCCCCCCTCCTACCTCCATGACACATACAGCCCCCCTCCTACCTCCATGACACATACAGCCCCCCTCCTACCACCATGACACATACAGCCCCCCTCCTACCTCCATGACACATACAGCACCCCTCCTACCACCATGACACATACAGCCCCCCTCCTACCTCCATGACACATACAGCCCCCCTCCTACCTCCATGACACATACAGCCCCCCTCCTACCACCATGACACATACAGCCCCCCTCCTACCTCCATGACACATACAGCCCCCCTCCTACCTCCATGACACATACAGCCCCCCTCCTACCTCCATGACACATACAGCCCCCCTCCTACCACCATGACACATACAGCCCTCCTCCTACCTCCATGACACATACAGCCCCCTCCTACCTCCATGACACATACAGCCCCCCTCCTACCTCCATGACACATACAGCCCCCTCCTACCTCCATGACACATACAGCCCCCCTCCTACCTCCATGACACATACAGTACCCCTCCTACCTCCATGACACATACAGTACCCCTCCTACCTCCATGACACATACAGCACCCCTCCTACCTCCGGGCTCCCCGAGGTCCCTGCACCCTCTTGTCTGCACTCACCGCCGCTCCTGCAATTTTAGTTCAAACTGGGAGCGTCACTTCCGGTCTGAGCTCCTATCGTCATGGAAACTCAATAATCTGTCCCTAGGAAAGGCGGCCGCCATGTTGTCAGAGTCTGGAAGTCGCCGCCATGTTGTCTGAGTCTGGAAGTCGCCGCCATGTTGTCAGAGTCTGGAAGTCGCCGCCATGTTGTCAGAGTGTGGGTGCCGGATGATATTTCCCATCATCCTCAGTGACACGTAACCCGGAAATTCTCCACCCTACAAGTCCCAGCATGTCAGACACAGTAACCAGAAGGACAAAGGTTACACCCTCCTCACCTATCCCCCAACATCCCCCCACATCCCCCCACTATATACACTGTCCCCTACCTCTATATACACTCTGTCCCCTACCTCTATATACACTCTGTCCCCTACCTCTATATACACTCTGTCCCCTACCTCTATATACACTCTGTCCCCTACCTCTATATACACTCTGTCCCCTACCTCTATATACACTCTGTCCCCTACCTCTATATACACTCTGTCCTCTACCTCTATATACACTCTGTCCTCTACCTCTATATACACTGTCCCCTACCTCTATATACACTGTCCCCTACCTCTATATACACTCTGTCCTCTACCTCTATATACTCTGTCCCCTACCTCTATATACACTGTCCCCTACCTCTATATACACTCTGTCCTCTACCTCTATATACACTCTGTCCTCTACCTCTATATACATTCTGTCCTCTACCTCTATATACACTGTCCCCTACCTCTATATACACTCTGTCCCCTACCTCTATATACACTGTCCCCTACCTCTATATACACTCTGTCCTCTACCTCTATATACTCTGTCCCCTACCTCTATATACACTGTCCCCTACCTCTATATACACTCTGTCCTCTACCTCTATATACACTCTGTCCTCTACCTCTATATACACTCTGTCCTCTACCTCTATATACTCTGTCCCCTACCTCTATATACACTGTCCCCTACCTCTATATACACTCTGTCCTCTACCTCTATATACTCTGTCCCCTACCTCTATATACACTGTCCCCTACCTCTATATACACTCTGTCCCCTACCTCTATATACACTCTGTCCCCTACCTCTATATACACTGTCCCCTACCTCTATATACACTGTCCCCTACCTCTATATACACTGTCCTCTACCTCTATATACACTCTGTCCTCTACCTCTATATACACTCTGTCCTCTACCTCTATATACACTGTCCTCTACCTCTATATACTCTGTCCCCTACCTCTATATACACTCTGTCCCCTACCTCTATATACACTCTGTCCTCTACCTCTATATACACACTGTCCTCTACCTCTATACACTCTGTCCCCTACCTCTATATACACTGTCCCCTACCTCTATATACACTGTCCCCTACCTCTATATACACTGTCCTCTACCTCTATATATACACTGACCTCTACTCTATATACACTGTCCTCTACCTCTATATACAATGACCTCTACTCTATATACACTGACCCCCCCCCCACTATATACACTGACCTCTACCTCTATATACACTGTCCCCTACCTCTATATACACTGACCTCTACCTCTATATACACTGTCCCCTACCTCTATATACAATGACCACTACTCTATACACACTGACCCCCCCCCCCCCCACTATATACACTGTACTCTACCTCTATATACACTGTCCCCTACCTCTATATACACTGTCCCCTACCTCTATATACACTGTCCCCTACCTCTGTGTACACTGTCCCCTACCGCTATGTACACTGTCCCCTACCGCTATGTACACTGTCCCCTACCGCTATGTACACTGTCCCCTACCGCTATGTACACTGTCCTCTACCTCTATGTACACTGTCCTCTACCTTTATGTACACTGTCCTCTACCTCTATGTACACTGTTCTCTACTCTATATACACTGACCCCCCCCCCCCCCCCCACTATATACACTGACCTCTACTCTATGTACACTGTCCCCTACCTCTATGTACACTGTCCCCTACCTCTATGTACACTGTCCCCTACCTCTATGTACACTGTCCTCTACTCTATACACACTGACCTCTACTCTATATACACTGACCTCTACTCTATATACATTGTCCCCTACCTCTATATACACTGTCCCCTACCTCTATATACACTGACCTCTACTCTATATACACTGTCCCCTACCTCTACATATACTGACCCCTACTCTATATACACTGACCCCCCCCCCCCCCCACTATATACACTGTCCACTACCTCTATGTACACTGTCCCCTACCTCTATGTACACTGTCCCCTACCTCTATGTACACTGTCCCCTACCTCTATGTACACTGTCCCCTACCTCTATGTACACTGTCCTCTACTCTATATACACTGTCCCCTACCTCTATATACACTGACCTCTACTCTATATACACTGACCTCTACTCTATATACACTGTCCCCTACCTCTACATATACTGACCCCTACTCTATATACACTGACCCCCCCCCCCCCCCACTATATACACTGACCTCTACTCTATATACACTGACCTCTACCCCTATATACGCTGACCTCTACCCCTATATACACTGACCCCCCCACTATATACACTGAACCCTACCTCTACATATACTGACCTCTACCTCTATACACACTGCCCCCCTCCACTATATACACTGTCCCCTACCTCTATATACACTGATTCCCCCCCCCCTATATACACTGACCTCTACCTCTATATACACTAACCCCCCCCCCCACTATATACACTGACCTCTACTCTATATACACTGAACCCCCCCCACTATGTACACTGACCCCCATCTTTGTATACACTGACCATTACCTCTATATACACTATACACTGCCCCCTCACTATATACACTGTCCCCTACCACTATATGCACTGACCACTACCACTATATACACTGACCATTGGCTACCACAATATATGAATCACTATACAATATACAGCACAATGTATTCTAGTTTATATAGTACATAGATCATCCCAGTTACTGATATATGGAAGCGGCTGTAGTCATATTATCGCCACTGACTTTGCTGACAAACGTTTCAACGACACAGAAATAGCGCTGAGAGTGAAAGCGACAAGCTGAACACGTGGACTTATCATATCACAGACACTGTTTCCGGCACATTTATTTTTCTCCAGAGCTAAAATGCGACTTTTACAAATATCTACACTAACAAATGACGTCACTTTAATGGCTCTGCATTTAAAGCGGCAATGCCTGGACCCAGCGCCTGGATTACATTATATAGGCGTTGGGTCCGGCCAGTAATAGGGAAATGAGAGGGGACGATATTGTTAATTGTTTGTTCCATTGTGTTGTTTAACTGTGATTTTCAGTCACTTTGGATTGAAATCCCAATTGAATCTGCCTCTGGAAACTGTATCCTCCTAGACTGATATATGGTGCAGCTGATGCCTGGACCTCATGTTCTTCCATATCCAGCTTTTATAATTTATTATTATTATTTTATTATTATAGGGCGCTACAAAAGGTTCCCAGCGCTGTACAGAGAGCGTACAACAAAGCAGCACAGAGCATTACAGGACAATACAACAAACACATTGCACAACACAGCTAAGAATAGACACACAGGGCAATAAGGTGCGATGGCTGTTCCAAAACTAATATTCCTAGAAAAGGGAACCTGTGCCCAGCAGTATGGGCGCAATTCACAGGCCGAGGGTGTAGAGTAGCGGGTGAGATGCAGATTATAGCTGGGGTGCAGAGGGCAAACATAACGAGAGGAGAAGGACAGGAGGGAAGAGGGCCCTGCTCACAGGAGCTTACAATCTAAAGGGGAAGGGGAAGGGGTAGACAGTGTGACACATGGGGGAGAATTAGTGTGAGGGGAGCTAGAAATCAGATGGGTTGTTGAAACAAGAGTGTGACATGAAGAGCGGAGGATGAATGAGGCCAAGGTATACATTGTGTTAGTGAGATGACATATAATAGAGAAGAGAGAGGGCCGGGGACAGGTTATATGGTGGGATTATAGGTGTAATGTACAGGTGGGTTTTAAGAGAGCATTTGAAGCTTTGCAGGCAGGAGAATAGTCTGATAGAACGAGGGAGATGGTTCTTGGGGTGGGGGGAGCACAGGAGAAATCTTGTATGTGAGATGTAACCAGAGGGGAGGAGAGGCGGCAGTCATTGGCTGATCGTAGAGGGCGAGAAGGAGGATGTATGGAGAGGAGGTGGAGATGTAGGGAGCAGGGCAGAGGGAGAGGGTCTTGTAGGTGAGCAGACTGAAGAGGATTCTGTAGGGGAAGGTTTGGCAGAGAGGAGGCAGATGTGGATCAGCGAGAGGACGATAAGTCTGGCTGCAGCATTGAGTATAGATTGAAGAGAAGGGAGAAGGTGGGGGGGGCAGTCAAGAGAAAGTTGCAGTAATAAACGTGAGAAATGATCAGAGAATGGATTAGAGTTTTGGTGCTGTCGTGGGAGAGAAAGGGTCCGATAGGAGCAATGTTTGTTGAGATGGTCTCGGCATCGCCCTCGTTACACTGTGAGCTTTCAGGATCAGGGCTCTGTCTGCCCTGTGTCCCACATCTGCACCCCCTTCATCACCCTCCTCTGTCTTCTGTTTGTATGTGCAATTGTATTATGTATGATTTGTAACTCTGACTGTCCTGGCGTTTTACTAATAAACTGATTATTTACAAAACCAGCCCCATGTGAGCAGATAAGAGATACAAGTGCTGACAGTTAGGGGTCACACATATCTGGCTGCTACAAAGTCATAACTTTTGCATATTTGATCAAGACTTTAACATGGGTAAATAGAATAGAAAATACATATATATATATTATAGTCTGAAGGTGGCACATGTTCCCGTGCGGTACATAGATGGATCTAGCGATGAATCAAATGATTCTGATATACAGTGATAGAGTGACATCTGGAGGCTACAAGGAGGTACTGCGCTCAGTGATACACTGACATCTGGAGGCTACAAGGAGGTACTGCGCTCAGTGACACACTGACATCTGGAGGCTACAAGGAGGTACTGCGCTCAGTGACACACTGACATCTGGAGGCTACAAGGAGGTACTGCGCTCAGTGATACACTGACATCTGGAGGCTACAAGGAGGTACTGCGCTCAGTGATACAATGACATCTGGAGGCTACAAGGAGGTACTGCGCTCAGTGATACAATGACATCTGGAGGCTACAAGGAGGTACTGCGCTCAGTGATACACTGACATCTGGAGGCTACAAGGAGGTACTGCACTCAGTGATACAGTGACAGCTGGAGGCTACAAGGAGGTACTGCGCTCAGTGATACACTGACATCTGGAGGCTACAAGGAGGTACTGCACTCTGATCGTGTATCATCTGGAGGAGGTACTGCGCTCCGTGATACAGTGACATCTGGGGGCTACAAGGAGGTACTGCGCTCCGTGATACAGTGACATCTGGGGGCTACAAGGAGGTACTGCGCTCCGTGATACACTGACATCTGGGGGCTACAAGGAGGTACTGCGCTCCGTGATACAGTGACATCTGGGGGCTACAAGGAGGTACTGCGCTCCGTGATACAGTGACATCTGGGGGCTACAAGGAGGTACTGCGCTCCGTGATACAGTGACATCTGGGGGCTACAAGGAGGTACTGCGCTCAGTGATACACTGACATCTGGGGGCTACAAGGAGGTACTGCGCTCCGTGATACAGTGACATCTGGGGGCTACAAGGAGGTACTGCGCTCAGTGATACAGTGACATCTGGAGGCTACAAGGAGGTACTGCGCTCAGTGATACACTGACATCTGGGGGCTACAAGGAGGTACTGCGCTCAGTGATACAGTGACATCTGGAGGCTACAAGGAGGTACTGCGCTCAGTGATACAGTGACATCTGGAGGCTACAAGGAGGTACTGCGCTCAGTGATACAGTGACATCTGGGGGCTACAAGGAGGTACTGCGCTCAGTGATACACTGACATCTGGGGGCTACAAGGAGGTACTGCGCTCCGTGATACAGTGACATCTGGGGGCTACAAGGAGGTACTGCGCTCAGTGATACACTGACATCTGGGGGCTACAAGGAGGTACTGCGCTCAGTGATACAGTGACATCTGGAGGCTACAAGGAGGTACTGCGCTCAGTGATACAGTGACATCTGGGGGCTACAAGGAGGTACTGCGCTCAGTGATACACTGACATCTGGGGGCTACAAGGAGGTACTGCGCTCCGTGATACAGTGACATCTGGGGGCTACAAGGAGGTACTGCGCTCCGTGATACAATGACATCTGGAGCCTACAAGGAGGTACTGCGCTCAGTGATACAATGACATCTGGAGGCTACAAGGAGGTACTGCGCTCAGTGATACAGTGACATCTGGAGCCTACAAGGAGGTACTGCGCTCAGTGATACAGTGACATCTGGAGGCTACAAGGAGGTACTGCACTCAGTGATACACTGACATCTGGAGGCTACAAGGAGGTACTGCGCTCCGTGATACAGTGACATCTGGAGGCTACAAGGAGGTACTGCGCTCCGTGATACAGTGACATCTGGGGGCTACAAGGAGGTACTGCACTCTGATCGTGTATCATCTGGAGGAGGTACTGCGCTCCGTGATACAGTGACATCTGGGGGCTACAAGGAGGTACTGCGCTCAGTGATACAGTGACATCTGGGGGCTACAAGGAGGTACTGCGCTCAGTGATACAGTGACATCTGGAGGCTACAAGGAGGTACTGCGCTCTGATCGTGTATCATCTGGAGGAGGTACTGCGCTCCGTGATACAGTGACATCTGGAGGCTACAAGGAGGTACTGCGCTCCGTGATACAGTGACATCTGGGGGCTACAAGGAGGTACTGCGCTCAGTGATACAATGACATCTGGAGGCTACAAGGAGGTACTGCGCTCAGTGATACAGTGACATCTGGGGGCTACAAGGAGGTACTGCGCTCAGTGATACACTGACATCTGGGGGCTACAAGGAGGTACTGCGCTCCGTGATACAGTGACATCTGGGGGCTACAAGGAGGTACTGCGCTCCGTGATACAGTGACATCTGGAGCCTACAAGGAGGTACTGCGCTCAGTGATACAATGACATCTGGAGGCTACAAGGAGGTACTGCGCTCAGTGATACAGTGACATCTGGAGCCTACAAGGAGGTACTGCGCTCAGTGATACAGTGACATCTGGAGGCTACAAGGAGGTACTGCGCTCCGTGATACAGTGACATCTGGAGGCTACAAGGAGGTACTGCGCTCCGTGATACAGTGACATCTGGGGGCTACAAGGAGGTACTGCACTCTGATCGTGTATCATCTGGAGGAGGTACTGCGCTCCGTGATACAGTGACATCTGGGGGCTACAAGGAGGTACTGCGCTCAGTGATACAGTGACATCTGGGGGCTACAAGGAGGTACTGCGCTCAGTGATACAGTGACATCTGGAGGCTACAAGGAGGTACTGCGCTCTGATCGTGTATCATCTGGAGGAGGTACTGCGCTCCGTGATACAGTGACATCTGGAGGCTACAAGGAGGTACTGCGCTCCGTGATACAGTGACATCTGGGGGCTACAAGGAGGTACTGCGCTCAGTGATACAATGACATCTGGAGGCTACAAGGAGGTACTGCGCTCAGTGATACAGTGACATCTGGGGGCTACAAGGAGGTACTGCGCTCAGTGATACAGTGACATCTGGAGGCTACAAGGAGGTACTGCGCTCCGTGATACAGTGACATCTGGGGGCTACAAGGAGGTACTGCGCTCCGTGATACACTGACATCTGGAGGCTACAAGGAGGTACTGCGCTCAGTGATACACTGACATCTGGAGGCTACAAGGAGGTACTGCGCTCAGTGATACAATGACATCTGGAGGCTACAAGGAGGTACTGCGCTCAGTGATACAGTGACATCTGGAGGCTACAAGGAGGTACTGCGCTCCGTGATACAGTGACATCTGGGGGCTACAAGGAGGTACTGCGCTCCGTGATACACTGACATCTGGAGGCTACAAGGAGGTACTGCGCTCAGTGATACACTGACATCTGGGGGCTACAAGGAGGTACTGCGCTCAGTAACACACTGACATCTGGAGGCTACAAGGAGGTACTGCGCTCAGTGACACACTGACATCTGGAGGCTACAAGGAGGTACTGTGCTCCGTGATACAGTGACATCTGGGGGCTACAAGGAGGTACTGCGCTCAGTGATACAGTGACATCTGGAGGCTACAAGGAGGTACTGTGCTCCGTGATACAGTGACATCTGGGGGCTACAAGGAGGTACTGCGCTCAGTGATACAGTGACATCTGGAGGCTACAAGGAGGTACTGCGCTCAGTGATACACTGACATCTGGAGGCTACAAGGAGGTACTGCGCTCAGTGATACAGTGACATCTGGAGGCTACAAGGAGGTACTGCGCTCAGTAAAAATTATATTGTGCTCCCCACCTTGACTCTCCCCCTCTTATTTTATACAAGCGAAGGAATCCCCTACTTGCGATTGATCCTCCCTATTATTAGTTCCATACTCCCCACCCCCAACCCCCCCCCCCCCCTCACTTAAACTGAAAACAATCAGCAGTCTTTCTCACTTCTCTTTTGCCCCCAATTCTACACGGTTCCCCTATTTTTCTTTTTGGACCTTGAATGCCTAACATTCGCCAAAGTTCTATATCGTTGTTGCTTTACTCATTTTACATCTCGTGTGCTATATATGCCTTGTTTATGCCTCTACGTCGTATCTTTTGTTTATCATAGTCAACAGTTTCACTGACCTGTACTGTTACCATCTGTTGTTACAAATAAAAAGTTTTAACAAAAAAAAAATTATATTGTGAAGGAAGAAAACAAAGTGATGCATTCTTTTCTAATGAAAAATATTAATTTTACACAATAAGCTGAAACTGACACTGACATGCTGCCCTTTAAAATGAATCAGGTATTTAAAATTTGTCCCTATTTTTGCAGTATAGTTCCTGTCATGCAGATATTCTGTATGTTCACAGAGCTGTAAATAACACGGTGTCAGGTAGTCTGAGAACGGACACAACTATCTGACCTCAGATCTTCATGTTTGTTGAACATTATGATGTTCAGGGAATTCTTGCTGGGAGTTGTAGTTCTCCAAGTTCTGCCCAGACCCCACCGTGCGCCATGTACTGAGAGGCCCCTGATAGTTACTAGAATAACACAGAGGTAGAGATGTTATATTACATGGAACTGGATCCTGAGATCTCAGCACTTTATCTTTTTAAAACAATAGATGACAACAGCGATGAATTAATTTATCAATTCTGAATAAATAGGAGTTTCAGGAGATCAGTAGAATAATTTATAGAGGAATTTATCTGCTTCTATTTGATCTATTGCTTGTTCTGTTATAGGTGTCGCAGCAGCAAGAAGGGTTCTGATCGTGACAGGTTTATTTTGTACTTTATATTTGCACTAACTGATCCTGTTCATCTTGCCCCGGACAGAAAGAGGCACCATAATAACCACCTCACCCCCCAAGAATACAGACGTACGTGTCAGTAACACCGCACCCCCAGTATTGCAGAATATCAAGTTGTCCTGTTTACTGACATCTGAGCTGAAGGGTATATACATCTATATATAGCTGCACCCTGCACTGAATGTACTGTGTACTCACAGATCATCCTGGGGCAGCATTATATATAAGGATATGTGCTCAGTATTCTCTTCCTGATACACATCTACATTTCTGATACTAAATAAACCCTCACCAGACCAGGAGACGTAAAGCAGGGACATCGCTGGGCTGCACCAGCCACTAGGATCAATGGGAGAGTCCTCTGCTGGTCCCATCTTATTCATTAAGGAGAGCAAAGTATAAAAAAGGAGTAACTTTGCACCTGGGCAAAACCATGTTGCATTGGAGGGGGAGGTAAATTTAAAATGTGGGGGCAGATTTATAGTTGGGGTAGGGCATGTCGTAGATAAACTTTAAAGTTTAGTGCGAACATTAAGCAGAGCCGTTACTAGGCATGTGCCGACGGTGCCGTCGCCCAGGGCGCAAACCCAAGGGGGCGCAGCGACTGCCTGCTACTTGCCTGTGTCCTGGCTCTGTGAATACAGGCTGCAGAGTGCCGGCGAGCCCATGCTGTTCAGATTCCACCCATGGAAACTACATATGTGAGCCTCCTGTTCTAAACTCCCCTGGGACAGTCTCTCTCCCTCAAATTCGCCCCATCTCTGTGTGTGACAGCGGCATACCTCCAGTTTCACGGACATCGGAGGGGTGGGGCTTATCCGAAAGTGGGCGGAGCGTCGCCTCTGTACATCTTCTGCCTCTGTAACAAATCCCCCTGTGTGTGTATGTATATGTCATCCTCTGCCCCCTCCCAGTGTGTGTGTATGTATATATGTGTCATCCTCTGCCCCCCTCCCTATGTGTGTATGTATGTATATGTATGTATGTGTCATCCTCTGCCCCCTCCCTGTGTGTGTGTGTATATGTATATATGTATGTGTCATCCTCTGGCCCCCTCCCTGTGTGTGTGTATGTATATGTATGTGTCATCCTCTGGCCCCCTCCCTGTGTGTGTGTGTGTATGTATATGTATGTATGTGTCATCCTCTGCCCCCCTCCCAGTGTATGTATATGTATATATGTGTCATCCTCTGCCCCCCTCCCTATGTGTGTGTATGTATGTGTCATCCTCTGCCCCCCTCCCGCTGTGTGTGTGTGTATATGTATGTATGTGTCATCCTCTGGCCCCCTCCCTATGTGTATGTGTCATCCTATGCCCACCTCCCAGTGTGTGTATGTATATGTATGTGTCATCCTCTGGCCCCCTCCCTGTGTGTGTGTGTGTATGTATATGTATGTATGTGTCATCCTCTGCCCACTCCCTCTGTGTGTGTGTGTGTTCATGTGTCAGCCTCTGGCCCCCTCCCTATGTGTGTGTTACCCTCTGCCCCCCTCCCCTATGTGTGTAACAGTCTCTGCTCCCCCCCATGCAAGTGAAAGCCTTTGTCTCCCCTCCTCACCCCCCCTGCATGTCACATTATAGCTGGCATTTGTGTAGAGGGGGAGACTCGGCTCCTCCTGGCTTCTGAACTCTGCCCTCTATCCCCGCAGGATCTGACGTCACAACGCTCCTAGTGGATTCAGAGGAGCCGAGAAGAGCCAGAAGCTACAGCGGCGGCTGGACTGGGAATGTAGAAGAGGACGGTCTTCAGACAGCAGAATATAGAAGAGAAGGTAAATATAAAGTAATAAATTGCCCACAGTCACATATGCAAAATCTGGAAGACAAAGTCACTTTAATACCACAGTCTGTGCTCTTTCCCCACATGCCTCTGTTATATTCCCAGCACACCAAATCATTTCATATTCTTCACCGTGCACTGCTAGCATCTCTCCATAGACACACAGAATTTGACGGCAGATAAGAACCATTTGGCCCATCTAGTCTGCCCTATGGTAACCACAAACCTTATTTGATCCTTAATTCTTTGTAAGGATATCCTTATATCTATCCCAAGCATATTTAAATTGCTCTACTGTATTCTCCTCTACCACCTCTGATTTCCTACTTCCCCCCAGTGTCAGTACATGTCCTCGTGTTCTAATACTTCTCTTCCCCCCCCCCAGTGTCAGTACATGTCCTCGTGTTCTAATACTTCTCTTCCTCCCAGTGTCACTACATGTCCTCGTGTTCTAATACTTCTCTTCCCCCCCAGTGTCAGTACATGTCCTCGTGTTCTAATACTTCTCTTCCCCCCAGTGTCAGTACATGTCCTCGTGTTCTAATACTTCTCTTCCCCCCAGTGTCAGTACATGTCCTCGTGTTCTAATACTTCTCTTCCCTCCAGTGTCAGTACATGTCCTCGTGTTCTAATACTTCTCTTCCCCCCAGTGTCAGTACATGTCCTCGTGTTCTAATACTTCTCTTCCCCCCAGTGTCAGTACATGTCCTCGTGTTCTAATACTTCTCTTCCCCCCAGTGTCAGTACATGTCCTCGTGTTCTAATACTTCTCTTCCCCCCAGTGTCAGTACATGTCCTCCTGTTCTAATACTTCTCTTCCCCCCAGTGTCAGTACATGTCCTCGTGTTCTAATACTTCTCTTCCCCCCCCAGTGTCAGTACATGTCCTCGTGTTCTAATACTTCTCTTCCCCCCAGTGTCAGTGCATGTCCTTGTGTTCTAATACTTCTCTTCCCTCCAGTGTCAGTACATGTCCTCGTGTTCTAATACTTCTCTTCCCCCCAGTGTCAGTACATGTCCTCCTGTTCTAATACTTCTCTTCCCCCCAGTGTCAGTACATGTCCTCGTGTTCTAATACTTCTCTTCCCCCCCCAGTGTCCGTACATGTCCTCGTGTTCTAATACTTCTCTTCCCCCCAGTGTCAGTGCATGTCCTTGTGTTCTAATACTTCTCTTCCCTCCAGTGTCAGTACATGTCCTCGTGTTCTAATACTTCTCTTCCCTCCAGTGTCAGTACATGTCCTCGTGTTCTAATACTTCTCTTCCCTCCAGTGTCAGTACATGTCCTTGTGTTCTAGTACTTCTCTTCCCTCCAGTGTCAGTACATGTCCTCGTGTTCTAATACTTCTCTTCCCCCCAGTGTCAGTACATGTCCTCGTGTTCTAATACTTCTCTTCCCCCCCCCAGTGTCAGTACATGTCCTCGTGTTCTAATACTTCTCTTCCCCCCCCAGTGTCAGTACATGTCCTCATGTTCTAATACTTCTCTTCCCTCCAGTGTCAGTACATGTCCTCGTGTTCTAATACTTCTCTTCCCCCCAGTGTCAGTACATGTCCTCGTGTTCTAATACTTCTCTTCCCCCCAGTGTCAGTACATGTCCTCGTGTTCTAATACTTCTCTTCCCCCCAGTGTCAGTACATGTCCTCGTGTTCTAATACTTCTCTTCCCCCCAGTGTCAGTACATGTCCTCATGTTCTAATACTTCTCTTCCCCCCAGTGTCAGTACATGTCCTCGTGTTCTAATACTTCTCTTCCCCCCAGTGTCAGTACATGTCCTCGTGTTCTAATACTTCTCTTCCCCCCCCAGTGTCAGTACATGTCCTCGTGTTCTAATACTTCTCTTCCCCCCCCAGTGTCAGTACATGTCCTCCTGTTCTAATACTTCTCTTCCCCCCAGTGTCAGTACATGTCCTCGTGTTCTAATACTTCTCTTCCCCCCCCAGTGTCAGTACATGTCCTCGTGTTCTAATACCTCTCTTCCCCCCAGTGTCAGTACATGTCCTCGTGTTCTAATACTTCTCTTCCCCCCAGTGTCAGTACATGTCCTCGTGTTCTAATACTTCTCTTTCCTCCAGTGTCAGTACATGTCCTCGTGTTCTAATACTTCTCTTCCCCCCCCAGTGTCAGTACATGTCCTCATGTTCTAATACTTCTCTTCCCCCCAGTGTCAGTACATGTCCTCGTGTTCTAATACTTCTCTTCCCCCCCAGTGTCAGTACATGTCCTCATGTTCTAATACTTCTCTTCCCTCCAGTGTCAGTGCATGTCCTCGTGTTCTAATACTTCTCTTCCCTCCAGTGTCAGTGCATGTCCTCGTGTTCTAATACTTCTCTTCCCTCCAGTGTCAGTGCATGTCCTCGTGTTCTAATACTTCTCTTCCCTCCAGTGTCAGTGCATGTCCTCGTGTTCTAATACTTCTCTTCCCTCCAGTGTCAGTGCATGTCCTCGTGTTCTAATACTTCTCTTCCCCCCAGTGTCAGTACATGTCCTCGTGTTCTAATACTTCTCTTCCCCCCAGTGTCAGTACATGTCCTCGTGTTCTAATACTTCTCTTCCCCCCAGTGTCAGTACATGTCCTCGTGTTCTAATACTTCTCTTCCCCCCAGTGTCAGTACATGTCCTCGTGTTCTAATACTTCTCTTCCCCCCAGTGTCAGTACATGTCCTCGTGTTCTAATACTTCTCTTCCCCCCAGTGTCAGTACATGTCCTCATGTTCTAATACTTCTCTTCCCTCCAGTGTCAGTGCATGTTCTCGTGTTCTAATACTTCTCTTCCCCCCAGTGTCAGTACATGTCCTCGTGTTCTAATACTTCTCTTCCCCCCCCCCAGTGTCAGTACATGTCCTCATGTCCTAATACTTCTCTTCCCCCCAGTGTCAGTACATGTCCTCGTGTTCTAATACTTCTCTTCCCCCCAGTGTCAGTACATGTCCTCGTGTTCTAATACTTCTCTTCCCCCCAGTGTCAGTACATGTCCTCGTGTTCTAATACTTCTCTTCCCCCCAGTGTCAGTACATGTCCTCGTGTTCTAATACTTCTCTTCCCCCCCCCAGTGTCAGTACATGTCCTCATGTTCTAATACTTCTCTTCCCCCCAGTGTCAGTACATGTCCTCATGTTCTAATACTTCTCTTCCCCCCAGTGTCAGTACATGTCCTCGTGTTCTAATACTTCTCTTCCCCCCAGTGTCAGTACATGTCCTCGTGTTCTAATACTTCTCTTCCCCCCAGTGTCAGTACATGTCCTCGTGTTCTAATACTTCTCTTCCCCCCCAGTGTCAGTACATGTCCTCGTGTTCTAATACTTCTCTTCCCCCCAGTGTCAGTACATGTCCTCGTGTTCTAATACTTCTCTTCCCCCAGTGTCAGTACATGTCCTCGTGTTCTAATACTTCTCTTCCCCCCCAGTGTCAGTACATGTCCTCGTGTTCTAATACTTCTCTTCCCCCCCAGTGTCAGTACATGTCCTTGTGTTCTAATACTTCTCTTCCCCCCAGTGTCAGTACATGTCCTCGTGTTCTAATACTTCTCTTCCCCCCCCAGTGTCAGTACATGTCCTTGTGTTCTAATACTTCTCTTCCCCCCAGTGTCAGTACATGTCCTCGTGTTCTAATACTTCTCTTCCCCCCCCAGTGTCAGTACATGTCCTCGTGTTCTAATACTTCTCTTCCCCCCAGTGTCAGTACATGTCCTTGTGTTCTAATACTTCTCTTCCCCCCAGTGTCAGTACATGTCCTCGTGTTCTAATACTTCTCTTCCCCCCCCCAGTGTCAGTACATGTCCTTGTGTTCTAATACTTCTCTTCCCCCCAGTGTCAGTACATGTCCTCGTGTTCTAATACTTCTCTTCCCCCCCCAGTGTCAGTACATGTCCTCGTGTTCTAATACTTCTCTTCCCCCCCAGTGTCAGTACATGTCCTTGTGTTCTAATACTTCTCTTCCCCTCAGTGTCAGTACATGTCCTCATGTTCTAATACTTCTCTTCCCCCCAGTGTCAGTACATGTCCTCGTGTTCTAATACTTCTCTTCCCCCCCCCAGTGTCAGTACATGTCCTCATGTCCTAATACTTCTCTTCCCCCCAGTGTCAGTACATGTCCTCGTGTTCTAATACTTCTCTTCCCCCCAGTGTCAGTACATGTCCTCGTGTTCTAATACTTCTCTTCCCCCCAGTGTCAGTACATGTCCTCGTGTTCTAATACTTCTCTTCCCCCCAGTGTCAGTACATGTCCTCGTGTTCTAATACTTCTCTTCCCCCCCCCAGTGTCAGTACATGTCCTTGTGTTCTAATACTTCTCTTCCCCCCAGTGTCAGTACATGTCCTCGTGTTCTAATACTTCTCTTCCCCCCCCAGTGTCAGTACATGTCCTCGTGTTCTAATACTTCTCTTCCCCCCCAGTGTCAGTACATGTCCTTGTGTTCTAATACTTCTCTTCCCCTCAGTGTCAGTACATGTCCTCATGTTCTAATACTTCTCTTCCCCCCAGTGTCAGTATATGTCCTCGTGTTCTAATACTTCTCATCCCCCCAGTGTCAGTACATGTCCTCGTGTTCTAATACTTCTCTTCCCCCCAGTGTCAGTACATGTCCTCGTGTTCTAATACTTTTCTTCCCCTCAGTGTCAGTACATGTCCTCATGTTCTAATACTTCTCTTCCCCCCAGTGTCAGTACATGTCCTCATGTTCTAATACTTCTCTTCCCCCCAGTGTCAGTACATGTCCTCGTGTTCTAATACTTCTCTTCCCCCCAGTGTCAGTACATGTCCTCGTGTTCTAATACTTCTCTTCCCCCCCAGTGTCAGTACATGTCCTCGTGTTCTAATACTTCTCTTCCCCCAGTGTCAGTACATGTCCTCGTGTTCTAATACTTCTCTTCCCCCCCAGTGTCAGTACATGTCCTCGTGTTCTAATACTTCTCTTCCCCCCAGTGTCAGTACATGTCCTCGTGTTCTAATACTTCTCTTCCCTCCAGTGTCAGTACATGTCCTCGTGTTCTAATACTTCTCTTCCCCCCAGTGTCAGTACATGTCCTCGTGTTCTAATACTTCTCTTCCCTCCAGTGTCAGTACATGTCCTCGTGTTCTAATACTTCTCTTCCCCCCAGTGTCAGTACATGTCCTCGTGCTCTAATACTTTTCTTCCCTCCAGTGTCAGTACATGTCCTCGTGTTCTAATACTTCTCTTCCCCCCAGTGTCAGTACATGTCCTCGTGTTCTAATACTTCTCTTCCCCCCCAGTGTCAGTACATGTCCTCGTGTTCTAATACTTCTCTTCCCCCAGTGTCAGTACATGTCCTCGTGTTCTAATACTTCTCTTTCCCCCAGTGTCAGTACATGTCCTCGTGTTCTAATACTTCTCTTCCCCCCCAGTGTCAGTACATGTCCTCGTGTTCTAATACTTCTCTTCCCCCCAGTGTCAGTACATGTCCTCGTGTTCTAATACTTCTCTTCCCCCCCAGTGTCAGTACATGTCCTCGTGCTCTAATACTTCTCTTCCCTCCAGTGTCAGTACATGTCCTTGTGTTCTAATACTTCTCTTCCCCCCCCAGTGTCAGTACATGTCCTCGTGTTCTAATACTTCTCTTCCCCCCCCAGTGTCAGTACATGTCCTCGTGTTCTAATACTTCTCTTCCCCCCCCAGTGTCAGTGCATGTCCTTGTGTTCTAATACTTCTCTTCCCCCCCAGTGTCAGTACATGTCCTCGTGCTCTAATACTTCTCTTCCCTCCAGTGTCAGTACATGTCCTCGTGTTCTAATACTTCTCTTCCCCTCCAGTGTCAGTACATGTCCTCGTGTTCTAATACTTCTCTTCCCACCAGTGTCAGTACATGTCCTCGTGTTCCAATACTTCTCTTCCCCCCAGTGTCAGTACATGTCCTCGTGTTCTAATACCTCTCTTCCCCCCAGTGTCAGTACATGTCCTCGTGTTCTAATACTTCTCTTCCCCCAGTGTCAGTGCATGTCCTCGTGTTCTAATACTTCTCTTCCCTCCAGTGTCAGTACATGTCCTCGTGTTCTAATACTTCTCTTCCCCCCAGTGTCAGTACATGTCCTTGTGTTCTAATACTTCTCTTCCCCCCCCAGTGTCAGTACATGTCCTCGTGTTCTAATACTTCTCTTCCCCCCCCAGTGTCAGTGCATGTCCTCGTGTTCTAATACTTCTCTTCCCCCCCCAGTGTCAGTGCATGTCCTCATGTTCTAATACTTCTCTTCCCCCCAGTGTCAGTACATGTCCTCGTGTTCTAATACTTCTCTTCCCCCCAGTGTCAGTACATGTCCTCGTGTTCTAATACTTCTCTTCCCCCCAGTGTCAGTACATGTCCTCGTGTTCTAATACTTCTCTTCCCCCCCAGTGTCAGTACATGTCCTCGTGTTCTAATACTTCTCTTCCCCCCAGTGTCAGTACATGTCCTCGTGTTCTAATACTTCTCTTCCCCCCAGTGTCAGTACATGTCCTCGTGTTCTAATACTTCTCTTCCCCCCCCCAGTGTCAGTACATGTCCTCGTGTTCTAATACTTCTCTTCCCTCCAGTGTCAGTACATGTCCTCATGTTCTAATACTTCTCTTCCCCCCCAGTGTCAGTACATGTCCTCGTGTTCTAATACTTCTCTTCCCCCCAGTGTCAGTACATGTCCTCGTGTTCTAATACTTCTCTTCCCCCCCCAGTGTCAGTACATGTCCTCGTGTTCTAATACTTCTCTTCTCTCCAGTGTCAGTACATGTCCTCATGTTCTAATACTTCTCTTCCCCCCCAGTGTCAGTACATGTCCTCGTGTTCTAATACTTCTCTTCCTTTGTAGAATGTTTCCCTCCTGTACCTTGTTATAACCCTTGATATATTTGAAAGTTTCTATCATGTCCCCTCTTTCCCTTCTCTGCTCCAAACTAAACATATAAAGATCTTTTAGTCTTTCCGGATAAGTTTTGGCTGATATCACCATCAAATGAGTTGTACCTCTCCCAATACGCCATCACCCTTCACTCTGCCAAGAGTGTTGTGTGTACATTTTGTTTGGGATTGTGAGGGTAGTATGTACAGGAAAAGGCTACACTGTCTGGAATTGCTATATTACTTTTATTTTAAGCCAATTTTTTTTTTAACTCTTATCTAGAGCGGCTTACACCTGTGTCCCAGACCAGGACCAGGTACAACAACTAGAGAGGGAGAAACACGCCACCTGACCTGTCTCAGGGTACAGTGGACGGACCAGTCTTTTCATTTGCATCCCATCACTGAGAGAGGGACGGTAAGTCAAATTATTAGTTTTGTGTGTGTATATATATATATATATAGCGTAGTGTGTATAGGTTTTCTTCTAGATACAAGTTTTTTCACCATTGTTGGGGTTCTTTACAGCTTTCAAGAATATCAGTGAGACAAATAGGGGGGTATTCAATTGTCCGCGGGTTCGAGCGGAAAAACTATTACTGTTAATACGGTAATCTCTCGCTGGATTTCAGCTCGCAGCTCCCCAAAACTCACCAGAGGAGCAAAGTGATGGAGTAGGAGACAATGAGATTCCGTTCTCTAGTCCCATTCACAGCACAGACAGCAAGAACCTTGTGTACTTCAAGGTCTACACAGCTCATCTCCCTTCAGGCACCGTGGACTCTTTACATGGTTCTAGTTACATGTGACGCCGCCCTGGTGTTTGTATATCGTGAGCTCCTAACCTATGGGCCTCCCCTTACCCTTTCAAACCAACTCTGCTCAAAGATGCTATCATCGTCCCTCTTGGCCATTGTCTGCTCCATACATCCAATGCAGCGGCCCCATGAAGAGTCGTCTGTTGCCCACAATCCAGAAGCAATATGCAGAAACCACGGTTCAATCAGATTGCTGTCTCCTATATAATCCAGACTCAATGTCCTTATAGCAACTCTATAAAAGGAAGCTTCCATCAAGGAAATGTATCACCTGTCCAGAGGATATCAGACAAATGTTTTCAATTGAAGTGAACCTTTTGGAAAGCATTCTGTAATGTGCTCCAGGTCACATAGCGCCTTCCCATAACCTAACACCAAATGCGAGAGATGAACCCAGACATATTGGAGTCAACCAGTAATAGCCCTTGTCGTCGTCGTCGTCCCCCCGTGCTCTGCACACCATCTTTGTCCAGAAACACCTGTCAGAATACTCAAACGCACTGTATGACCTCAGACAGCTCTTCAGGGTGAATAAAGGTTCCAGTGAGGAGGTCTCTTGTGTCTGCAGTTGACACCTTTTTTTTTCTAAAGACACAAAGATGGAAAACCGCACAAGGCAAAATAATACGAGCACTTAATGAGATACAATTATTGAAAACCCGATTAAAGACAACTTAAATCGGGGGGTGCACCCAACACTGTAATAACTAGTATGGTATACCAGGGAAAAAAGAGGGGAAAAGGAGGAAAAAAAAGTCAGTGTAATGTGAGGCACTCCCAAGTTACTCGTTAAAATATAACTTTTATTGAAATTGATTAAAATGGAAAGAATTGAGCGAAATAGTTAAAAGAAGAATAAAAAACGTGATATGTGATTAAAATGCAAAATAATTTGCAATGTCCCACTTGTCGTCCTAATCGTATAAATACCCGCTACAATAGCGCCAAAGGCTGCGTATAAGAGATATAAAATTGATATATAATATAGCAACCCTAGATTGCATGAATTGCGGAAACCAGTTAGTGCTAATGGAGGAAAACCTCAGTAATTAATATACGTATGTGTAATCCACTAGGAGGAGGAACTGCAATAATACTTGTGTAGAATTGTTGCCTGAATGAAAAGAAAATAATATCCATCATAATATCCTCCTAATGATTAAGAGCAGATACAATGTATCTCACATTAACAGCCCGAAGGATTCTATCCAAATATCCTTAAATAATGCTAACCTGCATCGGGCTGATAGAGCCTATAATGAAGGCACCGAGAGATGGCAAAACTGATCTGCAAGAATCGCGGGATTTTGTGATAAATGCCCTGCCTAGAATGAAACTGGGGAGCTATTCCTGCTTGAAATCTAAACAATCTATGCAAGGAGGACAAGTGAGACAAAACGCCAACGCGCGTTTCGCTCCGTAGCTTTGTCAAGGCGAACTGATCCAAAGAAATGACAGCTGTTAAATACTCTCTCAAAGAGGTGTGGTCAAGATTTAAGGGACCAAACAGGAAGCGTCCCATCATAGTGGGTGTATATACTTTCATTTTGTTCCCCCATGGTTTTGATTGGCATTTAAATTGACCCATCATCGCTAATGTTAATAAGATGCAGATTGTTTTATTGGTTAATAGCAAGAAATGCCGATATAGTGGCTATTTCATTTTATTCAGACTCCGTGATGTAACCAATAAATCAAAGTTAAACAATAATTCATGCCTTTTTATTTTTATTATTAAGATCAGTTACAGTTGTTCCTCAATCATAGAAAAATATATATTATAGAGATAGTATGGTTCTAGCTACATCGAGAGAGCAATTATCAATGGGCTGTAATAATATTGTCAAAGAGTTTTGACCCAAATCTTATTTATCACTTGAGGTGATATTATTGGGTAGCTTATAATAAAAGAGCATGTATAATTAATATTAATAGTTCCTATGAGCCGAAAAATAAGCTAATAAGCGTCCCTTCCATATAGGAAATATTCCTTAGGGATTTTTGTAAGGAATAATAATAGGCATAGAAAACTATATTGAGAGGACAAAATAAATTATCTGATATACCGCCAGGACAATGGGAGGGTGGGCATCCCTTTTTCCTGATTTAATAATATTCCCTTGGGGCTCTAATAAATAGAGTAATCCACAGGGACTATGTTGATTCATAGTGTCCCATCTTAGATGCCCCTGAGAGAGAGAATCAATGAAATCATAACTCAATATCATTAAGATAAAATTGATAAGATTGCCAATTATAGAAGACACCGAAAGAAAAATCCTTTGTGATTATTAGTAGTTATAGATACGGTTTAAACCCCAAGAAAAATACGTCGATAGGGCTATAGCCCATATTCATATTAGAAATGAACATATGAATTCCTGAATATCCCCAATAGTTCCAATATAAAGAAAGGGAGTGGAATTCTTGGAAAAAATGGAGGTAATAACCTACTTTGAAAACATGATACACTATGATCTTAAAGTTTAAGTACATATTACAGAAAGGAGGCATAGCTGTTATAGTCATTAAGCCCGTATGGGGCCATACTCCCCACCTGGAATATCATTTTAGTCTCTCTTTGCAGTAGCTGTTTTTGTAGGTCGCCACCTCTGATTCCCAGATTAATTCTGACCATTGCAAATGCTTGCAACCCCTTTGGGTTGCCATCTTAAGTTTGTCTTTGTCCTTCTTGCTGTTCCTTATGTTGTTAACGTGCTCAAGTAACCTTTTTTAAAAGGTCTGGTGGTCATTCCAACATACCTCAGAGAACACAGACAAGTAAGACAGTAAACGACCCCTCAAGAATTCCAATATTTTCCACTCCTTGTTAAATTTATCTTTGTACGCTTTTGTAGCTACCGTGTATTGACACGCTTTACAAATACCACATTTGTAGAAGCCCTTCAAACCACTGGGATTATATTTTTTATATTTGTGAAGATGACTATGTACCATTTGGTCTTTAAGATTCCTTGCTCTACGCCAGCTAAATGATAATTCGTCATCTAGATTCGTTTTGAGGTCCTGGTCAGTTAGTAAAATATACCAGTGCCTTTGAAATATTTCTTGTAGTTGTCGCCATTCGGCACAAAAAGTACCGATCATCCTGATTTTTGGGGTCAACTTATTGAGATCCCTTTTTGGATTAATTAATGAATGTCTTTGTCACGGGCACTAGGAGTCTTTGGCCAGGATATCACCAGATGATAGACTTACCAGAGTAATATAGCTGGTACTATGGTTCTCTGGTAGCAGGGTGACAACGGAACAGGAGAAACAGCAGATGGTGAGAGAATGCTCGAGGAAAGTCTATGACTAGCAGCAACTGGTAATGAGTAGATGAATGTACACGAGGAACCAGATGGACAAGGAACGTGAGGAAAGTCAGTGGTCTGCGTATAGCAAGTTGTACCACTGCTATATATATGTGAGGAGGGCATGAGGAGATGAATGTAATGCAGAGTATACACGGGGCACACAGAACTTGATCCCACGATGATATCCACAATACAACGATAACTGACAAGCACTGCTTGAGGTATACAAAGTCACAATAACAATCCGGGCAATAGGAAACAAAGTCAATAGTAACAATAGCATTAGTGGATAGGAGGCTCCGGAGGAGAACACAACTCAGTCCAGATGGATATGCAATACACAAGCAAAGTCAATGGAAAGTATGCATACCGCGGTTCAGGAGAGCAGGCTGTCAGAGAGACGTGCAGGGATACCTGAACGGCTGAAGGCCGGCAGGAGGAGAGACCACTGGAGGGCCGAAGCGGTAATCAGGTTGGTGCAGCGCACGGCAGGTAATCCAGAATCCACGAAGCAATACTCAGGAAGCAGTAGTAAGTGGAACTGGAAACATGAAGAACACGGGAGAGTTGAGGCTGTCTGGTATCCAGTAGTAGAGGTGGAGGCAGCGGAGAGCTGACACGATCAAACCCAGGAGAGTTGAGATGATCAGGAACTCTGTAGAAGTAACGGAGGCAGCGGATAGGAATCAGCTGCGTGCAGGCACGATGAACACAGGAGAGTTGAAGTGGTCTGGAAACCACAATAGCAGTAACAGGAATCAGCAGGAGCTGAATACACGAGGAACACAGGAACACCTTCAGAGGCTCATGGGGAATGAGACTCCAAGATCAGGCAACCAGGTAATGATCACAGGTGTTTTAAATAGGGAGGGTTGCCTGATCATCCAATCAATTAAAAGCAACAGGTACTGAAGGTTTGAAGCACATGCGCAGACCCTCAGGATGGCGGACGGCCACGGTTCCTGGATACACGGGAAATGGCACTCACAGTCCGGTGAGTGACACTCTTGTTGTATTGGTGACCAATTTGTTGGCTTTATTCAGGATCTTGTGACTGTATCCTCTGTGTCTTAATCTTGTCATTAATTCAGAGGTTCTCTGAGAACATACTTGCTGGTTAGAGCAATTGCGCTTAGTCCTCAGGAGTTCACCTTTTGGAATTCCATGTAGGACTGGTGGGAAATGAGAGCTTCCAAAATGTAGTATAGTATTTGTGGCCATTTTTTTGCGTAAAAAATCGGTTTCCAATGTACCCGAAGTTGATTTACGAATAGTAAGATCTAGAAAATTTATGGAAAATTCATCAATTTCCAATGTTAATTTAAGATTAAGGTTGTTGGAATTCAGTATAGATGTAAAGGTGTGGAATTGATCCACCTCACAATCCCAAAGAATTAAAATATCGTCTATGTAACGTAACCACATTACAATGTTGCTGGTAAACTCATCGTTGGATTCTGTGAAGATGTATTCCTTTTCCCACCAGCCCAAGAACAGGTTGGCGTAAGTAGGGGCACAAGATGTGCCCATCGCCGTACCTCTTATCAGGAGGTAAAACCTGTCATTGAAAACATAATAGTTTTTGGTGAGAATAAATTTTAAGAGTGTCAGTATAAACTCATTGAATTCAATGTTGATGTTCATATTTAGAAAATAACGTACTGCTTCCACACCTTGTTCATGATCTATATTGGTGTAGAGAGATTCTACATCGTAAGAGGCGAGTTTAGTGGTTGGGCTGATGGTGATATCCTGAATTTTGGATAAAACGTCCAGGGTATCACTAACATATGATTGGAGACCAACAACATATGATCTTAAATGTCGGTCTACAAATTTACTAGCGTTCCCTGTAAAACTAAGGACGCCAGATATAATGGGGCGCCCTGGGGGATCAGTCTCGTTTTTGTGGATCTTTGGAAGGGCATACATTGTAGGTGTTTTGGGGTTATTAACCTTCAGGAATTCATGATCAGATTTCTTTATAATGCCACTGTGGAATCCGGAATTAATAATACGTTGATATGAATTCAAGAAATTAGCTGTAGGATTAAAGATAAGGTGACGATAGCATTGTGTATTGTTAAGCTGTCGCTGGATTTCACCTATATATTTCTCAAGAGGCCAAATGACAATATTGCCCCCCTTATCGGAGGGCTTGATTACCACGTCATTCCAGCTGCAGATTTCTTTCAGGGCTTTTGTTTCCATGGTGTTCAGATTTTTCATGGCAGAATACCTGCCCTTATCAGATTGAAAAAACGTATCTAAATCCCTTGATACTAGATCTGTATAAACTTTCACTTGTGGGCAGATTTTTACATCCGGAAAAAAGGATGATTTTTTCTTCAAAGGGGCAGGGTCACTGATTTCTGTACTTGTAGTTGGAATATCACTATCTTAGTCAGAAGATTGTAGTTCTTCAAGTATATCAAGTATATGAGAGTCTTCCTCGGTATCTAACACAATTGGCAATCGTTTATCATATTGCGATTCATTGGATTCAGCATTCAGAATAGGTTTATGACTACTATAAAACTTTTTGAGAAGTAACTTTCTAGAAAGGAGAATTAGATCCTTTTCCCACTCGAAACGGTTCATAGTTTGAACCGGTGAAAAAGAGAGTCCTTTTTTTTCTCCAGCATTCTTACTTTCCGCCAGGAGATGGCAGTCTATACAGTCTGTTCATATACCTAACACACAAGGGAGGTGTTTGGAAACAGGATACCCAGTTTACAGATTACAGATGTAATTGGTTACACAAAGATCCACAAACTTTACCGTAGAACAGTCTTCCAAGCTCTCTTGATCATACAGTGAGGACAAGACCACAATCTAGCATTATTATATATTGCAGACTGAATAATATCTATGTCCACCATGCTCTATGTTAGGAAGGTGGTGCTTCTCTATCTAGATATGTCCACCATGCCCTCTGTCACTCCTCTGTGGCAGGCTGCCATGTTAGTAGAGAGGTACCGTACCAGTCAACAATCTAGGTCAGATCATTAAGATAAATTAGACCATGCCCCCAATCCTCCCTCTCAAAGCAAGTTTAGGCAAGGATACACCCCCTTTTATCAATAGTCCAAACCCCTTTAGAGGTTTGTCGCTTGCTGGTCAATGTCGTATGGTTACCTCTTTGCCTGAAGACACAAGACTGTGGGTAATGTTGGGACCTCATGAGAGTCGGGGAACTAAAATGTGGAATGGGTGTATCAGAACTAGCGCCGTACATAGAGCATGGGGAACAAACAGATACAGGGCAGAACAAAAACAAAGTTCAATAAGCACAAACTCAGCTGAGAACAGGTGCAAAGAGGTAAAAGTCAGTTCTAGTGGGAAGATGAAATGGGAAGGAGCGAGGTGGGGAGTGAAATAAGAGAGGCTGAACCTGTCCCCAGTAATAGGATCATTGCAGTGATGGAGAAGCAAAGAAGTAGAGGAGAGACAAGGGCAGGAGTCAATTCTCAATGTGGAGAAAAGATGTTGGAGAGCCGGGGACAGAGGTAAACAGGAGGCAGTTGACACAAGGATAGAGGGCCCTACTCAATGGAGCTTACAGTCTAGAGGGGAGGGGGGGCATAGGATGAGGGGACGAGAGCTCTGAGGGGAGAGAGGAACAAGAGTAAGTAGGAGGGCAGTAAGAATGAGGGGGAGATATGGATAAAGATGGTGAAGAGGGTTAGAGGAGGGCAGGTTTAGACAGAGGAAGGGTAGGTCAACCTGAACAGATAGTTTTAAGGGAACATTTTTAGTTTGGCAGGTTAGGAGAAACCTTGATAGAATGGGGAAGATCATTCCAGAGAAGGGTGCAGTGCGGAAGAAATCCTGAATATGGGAGTGAGAGGTGGAGACCAGATGAAAGGTGAGGGGACGGTTGTTGGAAGACCATAGTGCGCTAGAAGGAGTGTGAATGGAGATTGGAGAGCTAAGGAGCAGTGGAGTTAGAGCTTTATTAGTGAGGGTGAGGAGTTTGAAGAGGATTCTGTAACGGGCGGGAGTCAGTGTAGAGCTTGACAGAGAGGGGAGGCAGATGACCGGCGGGAGAGGACGAGAGCAGCGATCTTGCTGGACGCTGGTGGTATAGACCAGTTGTCACAGATCTGGAAACTGCCCCAGGACACTGCCTCAGACACCACTGAATGTTGCCAAGAAAAGGTGAAGCCAGAAATTAGTGTATGAGTCCACCTGGCCAGTGTTCCTCTCATAGCCTATAAATCAAAGTTACTGTCCCAGGAGGTAGGGGTAACAGCAGAAGGTAGTCTGCATGGTGGGCTCCATGCAGACTACCTCAGACTAGTGAGGTGATGGCACTCTTGGCATTCCTGATCAGAGAGGGTCTGTGTTTCATTATATACCTGTGACAGTCATGTGGAGTGAGACTATGATGTAATGAGGGTACGACATTTACAGATGGTAAATAGCTCTGGTGATGGGGAGACAGGTTCACTTTCCCTACAACAAACCACACGTGATGCATGTTTAGGGAACAGCTACAGGACCTGTTATAGAAGTTGTTATACATTGAACACAATGTCTTATTGTAAGGGTTGTGGAAGTGGCCAAGGGCCTTTCTATATTCATCTCTCCCCTGCTGTCCTCCCATCATCCAGGTTTCTCTCGGAGGCTGATTAAGACCCCATGGGGACCTAGGCCAGATACTGGTTTGGGACCCCTCTGCCCCCTCGGCTTGTCACAGTGGGCTGAGTAATTTAGGCCCCTCAGCGCCCACCGAGTCTTGGACAGCAGCAATGGTTTTCTAATGGATGATCCGGTTCTGCTCTGGCTCCTCCTATCCAGGTTGCAGTCTTGTCTGATTGTCTGCTTTACTGCGCTCTAATTTACAGCAGCCCGAGCTTCATTAGACGAGACCCTAACAGATGCGTCCATCTCCTGATGTCAGTAGGAGGAAGCCAAGACCCCATCAAATGCAGACAATGGATAGATTCATTGTATTCCTCTCCACGCGTTTTATTTCTCCACATTCAGTTCCAGCTTTTCCTATTTACTCTCCACTGTCTGTTTATGTTACATTCCTGTCTATTCTCATTCAGCCTCCTGGAAGCCGTCGTCTGACCACAGCCTCCTCTATCTTCCAGCTTCTAGTGTCCAGGTTTCACGTATCTCGCTGCTCTCTCTCGCCCCATTATCCCTTGTGTACCATCCTCTCACCCCGCAGGCTTCATAGTGTGTCTGTCAGTACTTCTACACAGGAACAGCCTAAGATTAGACGTCACCTAATCCGCCTCTCTGTATACAGCGTCCCTGCAGCACTTTACTCTGAGGTTCTTAGGTGGTACGTGGACTCCAAAGGGGAACGTCAGACATAATGAAGGGGTACTTCCAGCTGGGAGATTTAACTCAAAAGAGCAGTTTATGTAACAATTAAAAGGGGGTATTTGTAAAGATATATAGAGACCTGAGGTTGTTTGATTGAATGTTACAATCATTCTACTTGGTATAAATTTACACACAGGGCAAACTTGGCAATTATATACAATATATAATTAAAGAACCCTGCCTTAGACTGTGTAACCCATGATCATCTGTCCTACAGTCCCTGATACCTACAGTATGGTGCCTATTGTGCGTTATTCAGTCCCCACCTCCTCTCAGACGTTTCCCGAGCCTCTCATGATCTCCACGATCATACGGCCACCTGCTTTGCCGGATGCTGTACCCTCTGTTGCTGTAATTATCTCCACCCTCATTGTTCTTTAACTTTCATGTTAAGCACCTATTATATCTTCCAGCATTTATTCAAATAAAGTAGAATGGTCTCTTCCGGCTGTAACCCCTGCTGGATGCCTCCTCCCTGCCAGATGCCTCTTCCCTTCCGGATGCCTCCTCCCTGCCAAATCTTCCTCACGCCTCCTAATCGCTGATGCCTCTTTCTGCCAGATGCCTCCTCACTGTAGGGTGCCTCTTCCTCCCGGATGCCTCAGATCTGTCCTCTGGACAAGGCTACACTTCCTGCCCATTCTGCCCCTTCATGTGCTCTCAGTGTCAGGCAGACCTGGCTCTACCATTAGGCAGCTACCTAGGGCGCCGGTACTTGGAGAGACTCCACGGAGGAAGCTGACGGACATTAATCTGAAGGATACTCTATTCCATGCTGGCAGCGGCTGCAGTGTTAGCCTCAAAGGCTGCCGGCCAACGCACAGCTTTGTTAGTTACTCGGCTGTCCTAGGATATAACAGGTAGCCGCTCCCCTCCCAGCCACCAGCCCCCCCCCCCTGGAGGCGGAGCAGATACACTATGGTGGCCTACAGGGCCAATCAGGAGCACACTCTGCTGACAGCCGTATGGAAGGTGGTAAGTGGCCCAGTTGGAAGGTATGTCCGGCTTCACATTGTTCTACTTGTAAAGGACAGTACTGCACACAGCATTGCCCGGGCAGTGGAGGGACAAGGGAAATGATTGGAGAGCAGACTCACACTGTATAAATGAAAGCCACGCGCAATGCACGATGGTCGTGCCCACTCTGGTGGCATGGCGTGGAAATCCTTCTCTGTTCCTGAATAATGCAGGATTTGTATTCTTTTATTTTTGACATTCGAGTGTGTCTGTGAGGGGCTGAGAAGAGGGTATCGGGGCAGCAGGTGAAAGTTTTGCGTAGGGTGCTGTGAAGCCCTGCACTGGCCCTGGTTCCTGGGTTCCAGTGTCCGCCCCAGAATAATAATATATCACGTTAGCCCCTCTCCTCAATCCTCCACCTCCAAACTTTTACCCTGCTGGTTTCATGGTACTTTTAGGCTGGGTACACACTACAAGTTTTTCACCCGATTATCGGCCAATCACACGATAAATGACAGTTTGCTCTGAGAACGCTTTGGTGTGTACGCTCCAATGATTATTGTTTCCAAAGCACATCGTATCGTTTGAATTGATTTTTAAAACAGATTAAATATTGATGCTTGTGCCCTCTTCTCTTTCCGAAGTTTCGGCAGAGATGTCACAGGTGTTGTGTGCGCTGATCTTTTCAGTGTACGGAGTCTCGATTTTTTTGTGCCGATGGTTATGAAAGATGAACATTAAAGATCGGACGGTAAATCGTCTATAAAACGTCTATAGTGTGTACGCATGATTGGGACTTTTAATCGTAGGTAATATCGCATTGGGAGTCATTTCTGTAGTGTGCATCCAGCCTTAAGCTGGGTACACACTACCAGATTTTCGTCCAATAATTGGACAAATCAGCCGACATCTGACGGTCATGCAGTGTGTATGCACTCATGCTGATGATCTCCATAGAGGTTACAGGGCTCTTTTCAGCTGTTGCTAGCGATGAATGTCCTGGTGAATAAATGTAGAGAGTGCTGTAGAAGGGAAAATGAATTTGTTCATTCTGAAACAGAATGTTTTGTTTCAGAGTCACACAAGCTAACGAAATTCGTTAGGACACGTGGATAGCTATAACAAGGCGGTTTAATCAGTGTGACAATGTGACAGTAGTGAATGAATATTGTGCTGTCATTCTCTGATGACTACAGGACCAGATGAAGAGCACAGATCGTGTCCGCGTGTACACATCAATCGCCAGACTGATCGGACCTTCAGTCGTAAGTATAATCGTTGTAGATAACAGGTCGGTCGGAAAAAGTCTTCAGTGTGTACCCAGCTCACTGACCTATTCATTAACTCAGACACAGTTCCACATTCCTGCCTTGTTTTCTTATAGTATTGTGTCCATTGTTCCCATAGTTGCAGGATATAACCGCGCCTACGAGTGTTTATCTTCTCACCCTCAGACAGGAGTTATATTCCTATAACCTGCTCATTCTCTTCATGTTATGTCTTACGAAGCTGCTTCACCAATTAACACTGTTTAAGCCAATCCGCAAAAACTCATGGTTTCCATTATTTCTTGGCTTCAAAGATAATGAAATTATCAAGTGGCTTCCATTAAATTTATTAGTCCTGAAAATACATTTTTGCTGATACAACTTGGTATCTGTGAGTTTAGAGGATGCATTTTGCCTGGACTCCTCGAAATAATATTGTTTTTTTACTGTGGTTAAACAGACATTTCTGTGCTGCCACCTCCAGTTACAAAATCCATGTTGTGTTAACTTCTCTGCAGGTGTTGTCTTGGAGAACTGAAGCCACCGTGCCTCAGGCAGATTAGAGATGTCCTCACGTCAGTGTTCAATGCTGCAACCGGATGATGTTTACAATGAATTATAGGTTCTTACCACAATCATCGCCTGTAGTGATCACTGTAGGCCGCCCTTGGCTGCATTTTAAAACCATATAAGTCCAGAAAACTGTTTACTATGTAAAGATGGAATTATCCTTTCACGCGCTCCATTACTGTACCCAACATTTAATAAAACAAAAAATGTATTGAAGAAGTTCAAAATCTAAAAAATCGATTATCCATCAATTATCAAAATCTATCTCCATTATGGCCATATCCCTCCCTTAAACCCGTAATTTCAAGCATTACCTTTGCCTAGTTCGTACATCAACTGCAAGTTGCTCTCAAGCCAGTTTTTCAAATACCCGACCAACACCCCGTTTTCCAAATTCTTTACGTGATCGTCACCCCCATTTCCTCAATCCTCTGTATGATTCATAAAACCCATTTCTACAGTTTCTTAATTTAGTTTTATTCCAACTCCCTTATCCTGCTTGTCTATCCACGGCCTTAAACTGGAGCGCAAGCTTAAGTCGCACGCACACGTATGTGTATGTACGCCGTCCAGGTGTGAGTGACATCAGACCCCTCAGACACATGTCTATGTACACAAACCCTTTATTTACTATATTCCAAAAACAATTTCTATGATGCATCATTTAAACCTGAATAACCAACTAATACAGCAGGAACATGTGTATAAATATGATTTTATAATCTGCAAAACACTTGGCAAATTATAATCTATGGCTGAGCGACTACTAATGTGTCCATAAGCATCTGTGGATCATTCGCAAACCTTGAACTAGAAGCAGTTCACTACTATTGGTGTTTATCATCATCATCCACTACTTACACCGGCCCCTGACCTCCCGAATAGAACTTCTTCAGCCATATCTGTGACTATGTCCCAGTCTAAAGCCATACGCTGCTCGAACACAGCATTACTGTACATTGCATGCGATACAACACCCCTTCCCTTCCCCGTCACACCTCTTCAGGCATAAGTACCAAGCCTGCCCACAAGCAGCGCATACTCAATGCATATGTCTCACTCAGAATCAGGCTCACAATTTTCAGTCCCCTAATCTGATTTGTATAAACACTGATCAGCCACAACATTAAAACCACCGGCCTAATATTGTGTAGGTTCTCCTCATGCCGCCAAAGCAGCTCTGACCCATGGAGGCATGGACTGCACAAGACCTCTGAAGGTGTCCTGTGGTATCTGGCACCAAGACGTTAGCAGCGGTAGTGAGGTGAGGCCTCCCTGGCTCGGACTTGTTTTTCCAGCACATCCCACAGATGGTCGATCGGATTGAGATCTGGGGAATTTGGAGGCCAAGTCAACACCTTGAACTCTTTTACATGTTCCTCAAACTATTCCTGAACAGTTGTTGCAGTGTGACAGGGCACATTATCCTGCTGAAAGAGGCCACTGCCATCAGGGAATACCGCAGCCATGAAGGGGTGTACTTGGTCTGCAGCAATGCTAGGTAGGGGGTACGTGTCAAAGTAACATCCACATGAATGCCAGGACCCAATGTTTCCCAGCAGAACATTGCCCAGAGCATCACACTGCCTCCGCCAGCTGCCTTCTTCCCATAGTGCATCCTGGTGTCATTAATTCACCAGGTAAACGCACTCGTACACGGTCATCCACATGATGTAAAACAAAATGTGATTCATCAGACCAGGCCACCTTCATCCATTGCTCCATGGTCCAGTTCTGGCGCTCATGTGCCCATTGTAGGCGCTTTCAGCGGTGGCCAGGGGTCAGCATGGGCTCTGTGACTGGTCTGCGGCTGTAGGGCCCCATACACAGCAAGCTGCGATGCACTGTGTGTTCTGACACCTTTCTATCATAACCAGCATTAACTTTTTCAGCAATTTGTGCTACAGCAGCTCTTCTGTGAGATTGTACCAGACGGGCTAGTCTTCACTCCTCACACACGTCAATGATCCTTGGCCATCAATAACCCTGTCGCTGGTTCACTGGCTGTCCTTCCTTGGACCACCTTTGGTAAGTATTGACCAATATGTACCAGGTACACCCCACAAGACCTGCTGATATGGAAATGCTCTGACCCAGTCGTCCAACCATCATTGGCCTTTGTCAAATTCAGTCAGATCCTTACATTTGCCTATTTTTCTTTCTTTCTTCCAACACATTAACTTCAAGAACTGACTGTTCACTTGCTGCCTAATATATCCCACCTCTTGTCAGGTGTCATTGTAACCAGATAATCAGGGTCATTCACTTCACTTGTCAGTGGTTTTATTGTTGTGGCTGATCGGTGTATCAGTTTCATGTTCCACTCATTCCATCAGTCTGTCGGCTTATTTACATAACCCGTCCTGTGTATCTTCCATGTAATGTGTCCTCTGTATCTCTGGGACTGGAGATTCCTGTGACTCACACAGTTACAATGTTTCAAGTATTTCTGCCTCGTTACATCATATTGTCACTGACAATTACCAATTCATCTTTTATAGTCACTGATGGATGGATTGTTATAGATGGTGCTAACAGTGCACCTCCTACCTACAAGGCATACATGCATTACTGCCAGTGCACATGAGTCGGTTTTGTATAAACACACCGTACCTGCGCTCAGCCAGCGCTGAAATGCCCCATCCCTCCTCTCCTGGCCAGATGGACATAAGTGGCAGAATCGTGAGTCTTCATAAGTGTGCGCTCAGTTTCTGGGCATGCGCAGAGCGATGTGACACAAGATGGGCTCCATAAACTGACGTACTAATCACTCGTCATCAACCCCAATGTCTCTACAAGAGTCCTGTACAGATGTCACTCTCACCCGGTGATATCTCTTCCACTATTCACTCAACTAATGATTTACAGATATAGAACTTTAACTTCCTCAAATATTGTTAGTTGATAAACAACATATTTTAAAATAGTGGCTTTCCCTTTAAATGTCTTCTTGCAGGTGGCTGCTGTGACTCAGACACTTATAATGTTTTATGAGTCCTGTTTGCTCCTTGTTACATCAGATTCACAATCAGTGGTATTCTGTTTATGACAGTGTTTACTCTCATATTATCCTCCCACAGCAGCTTACAGTGAGACAGCTGATGAGTTATCCTTATAGCAGGAAATACAATCCCTCCTGACTCCATACCGGTTATATGATAAATTTCAATGATCAGTCACAATTATAGAATTTACTATTTATACCGACCAATATTACTCCTAGTACCCTTTATAACAGCCCCTCTGCCCCCCACCTCTCAGCCAGGTATGGGGTCAGGTACAAGCGGTTCCCCCAGCTCCAGAGCTTGAATTATATGTAATCATGTTATGTGGCTCAGTATCAAACATTCAACAAAATTCAAAACAGGGATCCAACTTACAACTGTGGTGACATAACTCCCAACTGTTATACTTTATTATCCGATGCAGTGTGTAAGCGAGTAGGGACGTGGTCACGTTACACACGCACATGGCCCCCCTCATGACCAAGACCAGGACCCTAGTATGGGACCCCCTCTCATGGGGGAGACCAGGACCTCGGTATGTGACACCCCCTCTCATGGGGGAGACCAGGACCCCGTATGTGACCCCCCCCTCTCATGGAGGAGACCAGGACCCCGTATGTGACCCCCCCCCCCTCTCATGGAGACCAGGACCCCGTATGTGACCCCCCCTCTCATGGAGGAGACCAGGACCCCGTATGTGACCCCCCCCCCCCCTCTCATGGAGACCAGGACCCCGTATGTGACCCCCTTCTCATGGAGGAGACCAGGATCTCGTATGTGACGGCCTCTCTCATGGAGGAGACCAGGACCCCGTATGTGACCCCCTTCTCATGGGGGAGACCAGGACCCCCTATGTGACGCCCCCTCTCATGGAGGAGACCAGAATCCCGTATGTGACCCCCCTCATGGAGGAGACCAGGACCCCGTATGTGACCCCCTTCTCATGGGGGAGACCAGGACCCTGTATGTGATGCCCCCTTTCATGGAGGAGACCAGGACCCTGTATGTGACCGACCTCATGGAGGAGACCAGGACCCCGTATGTGACCCCCCCTCATGGGGGAGACCAGGAACCTGTATGTGACGCCCCCTCTCATGGAGGAGACCAGGACCCTGTATGTGACGCCCCCTCTCATGGAGGAGACCAGGAACCTGTATGTGACGCCTCCTCTCATGGGGGAGACCAGGACCCCGTATGTGACCCCCCTTCATGGGGGAGACCAGGAACCTGTATGTGACGCCCCCTCTCATGGAGGAGACCAGGACCACGTATGTGACGGCCCCTCTCATGGGGGAGACAAGGACCCCGTATGTGACGGCCCCTCTCATGGGGGAGACAAGGACCCCGTATGTGACGCCCCCTCTCATGGGGGAGACCAGGACCCCGTATGTGACGGCCCCTCTCATAGAGGAGACCAGGACCCCGTATGTGACCCCCCCCCTATGGAGGAGACCAGGACCCCGTATGTGACCCCCCCCCTATGGAGGAGACCAGGACCCCATATGTGACGGCCCCCCTCATGGAGACCAGGACCCCGTATGTGACCCCCCCTCATGGAGGAGACCAGGACCCCGTATGTGACCCCCCCTTCATGGAGGAGACCAGGACCCCGTATGTGACCCCCCCTCTCATGGAGGAGACCAGGACCCCGTATGTGACCCCCCCCCCCCCTCATGGAGGAGACCAGGACCCCGTATGTGACCCCCCTCTCATAGAGGAGACCAGGACCCCGTATGTGACCCCCCCCCTCATGGAGACCAGGACCCCGTATGTGACCCCCCCTCATGGAGGAGACCAGGACCCCGTATGTGACCCCCCCTCCCCTCATGGGGGAGACCAGGACCCCGTATGTGACCCCCCCCCTCCCCTCATGGGGGAGACCAGGACCCCGTATGTGACCCCCCCCCCCTCTCATGGAGGAGACCAGGACCCCGTATGTGACCCCCCCCCTCTCATGGAGGAGACCAGGACCCCGTATGTGACCCCCCTTCATGGGGGAGACCAGGAACCTGTATGTGACGCCCCCTCTCATGGAGGAGACCAGGACCACGTATGTGACGGCCCCTCTCATGGGGGAGACAAGGACCCCGTATGTGACGGCCCCTCTCATGGGGGAGACAAGGACCCCGTATGTGACGCCCCCTCTCATGGGGGAGACCAGGACCCCGTATGTGACGGCCCCTCTCATAGAGGAGACCAGGACCCCGTATGTGACCCCCCCCCTATGGAGGAGACCAGGACCCCGTATGTGACCCCCCCCCTATGGAGGAGACCAGGACCCCATATGTGACGGCCCCCCTCATGGAGACCAGGACCCCGTATGTGACCCCCCCTCATGGAGGAGACCAGGACCCCGTATGTGACCCCCCCTTCATGGAGGAGACCAGGACCCCGTATGTGACCCCCCCTCTCATGGAGGAGACCAGGACCCCGTATGTGACCCCCCCCCCCTCATGGAGGAGACCAGGACCCCGTATGTGACCCCCCTCTCATAGAGGAGACCAGGACCCCGTATGTGACCCCCCCCCCCTCATGGAGACCAGGACCCCGTATGTGACCCCCCCTCATGGAGGAGACCAGGACCCCGTATGTGACCCCCCCTCCCCTCATGGGGGAGACCAGGACCCCGTATGTGACCCCCCCCTCCCCTCATGGGGGAGACCAGGACCCCGTATGTGACCCCCCCCCCCCTCTCATGGAGGAGACCAGGACCCCGTATGTGACCCCCCCCCTCTCATGGAGGAGACCAGGACCCCGTATGTGACCCCCCCCCCCCCCTCATGGGGGAGACCAGGACCCCGTATGTGACCCCCCCCCCCCCCGGGGAGACCAGGACCCCGTATGTGACCCCCCCCTCATGGGGGAGACCAGGACCCCGTATGTGACCCCCCCCTCTCATGGGGGAGACCAGGACCCCGTATGTGACCCCCGCCCCCATGTGGTTACCTTATCTGCCTCATACTGTGGTGCAGCCCCCTTATCCTCACAGAAGAAACTACATATCCCGCGATGCACCGCGCGCATGATGCAAGAGCAAAGGGCGTGTCCAGTCTGATGACGCTCGCTATGGGCGTGGCTAGAGCGGCTTCCTTCATGGTAAGCAGCTGGTTGCACTAAACTTCATGTGGGCGTGGTTATTGGGCGGGGCTAGGCAGACCCAAACAAGAAGGCGGAGCGGATTGGCTGTCGGTGACGGCGGGTGGGCGTGTCCGGGCCCGGTAGATGCTCCCCGCAGCTCGGTGCCCGGGAGACCGATGCCCGCAGTGATGGAGCCGCGGGTGTTCGAGCTGTTCGGCCCCGGAGGGGTGATGGGGAAACCGGGAGTCAAGGGCAAGAAAACCGGGAAATGCCGAGGCCGGAGCAACAACCCGCCCTACCTGCCCCCCGAGGTCAGTACTGCCCCCTGTACCCTCCTGACTGCCCCCTGTACCCCCCTACCTGCCCCCTGTACCCCCTACATGCCCCCTGTACCCTCCTGACTACCCCTGTACCCCCCTACCTGCCCCCTGTACCCCCCTACCTGCCCCCTGTACCCTCCTGACTGCCCCATGTACCCTCCTACCTGCCCCCCGAGGTGAGTACTGCCCCCTGTACCCTCCTGACTGCCCCCTGTACCCCCCTACCTGCCCCCTGTACCCTCCTGACTGCCCCCTGTACCCCCCTACCTGCCCCCTGTACCCTCCTACCTGGCCCCTGAGGTGAGTACTACCCCCTGTACCCTCCTGACTGCCCCCTGTACCCCCTAGATGCCCCCTGTACCCTCCTACCTGGCCCCTGAGGTGAGTACTACCCCCTGTACCCTCCTGACTGCCCCATGTACCCCCCCTACCTGCCCCCTGAGGTGAGTACTGCCCCCTGTACCCCCCTACATGCCCCCTGTACCCTCCTACCTGCCCCCCGAGGTGAGTACTGCCCCCTGTACCCTCCTGACTGCCCCCTGTACCCCCCTACCTGCCCCCTGTACCCTCCTGACTGCCCCCTGTACCCCCCTACCTGCCCCCTGTACCCCCCTACCTGCCCCCTGTACCCTCCTACCTGGCCCCTGAGGTGAGTACTACCCCCTGTACCCTCCTGACTGCCCCCTGTACCCCCTAGATGCCCCCTGTACCCTCCTACCTGGCCCCTGAGGTGAGTACTACCCCCTGTACCCTCCTGACTGCCCCATGTACCCCCCCTACCTGCCCCCTGAGGTGAGTACTGCCCCCTGTACCCCCCTACATGCCCCCTGTACCCTCCTACCTGCCCCCCGAGGTGAGTACTGCCCCCTGTAGCCTCCTGACTGCCCCATGTACCCCCTAGATGCCCCCTGTACCCTCCTACCTGGCCCCTGAGGTGAGTACTGCCCCCTGTACCCTCCTGACTGCCCCATGTACCCTCCTGACTGCCCCGTGTACCCCCTACATGCCCCCTGTACCCTCCTACCTGGCCCCTGAGGTGAGTACTGCCCCCTGTACCCCGCTGACTGCCCCCTGTACCCTCCTGACTGCCCCCCAAGGTGAGATCTGCCCCCTGTACCCCCCCATCACCAGTGTCTTCCCCCACATTCAGACTATGTACACCTAACTGCCCCGTCACACCGATCAGTCAATGACAGGTGGAGGGAATAACACTGATTATCTGGGTACAATGACACCTGATGGGATATATTAGGCAGTAAGTGACCAGTCAGTTCTTGAAGTTGATGTGTTGGAAGCAGGAAAAGGGGCAACATAAGGATCTGGGTCAGAGCATCGGTCCTGTGGGCTGTTCCCGGTGTGCAGTGATTAGTACCTACCAGAGATTGTTGCAGACCAAGTGCACCCTTCATGGTAACAGTAAAGCTGTATTGGTGGCACTAGAGGAACCTACACAATATTAGTGTGTGGTTTAATGTGTCTGATTGGTGTATATTGTATGTGTTATATAGAGGTCAGACTGTGTACTGAGTTATAGCATGATTATGTCAGGGCAGTATACAGTCTATCATCACCATTTATTATATAGCGCCACTAATTCTGCTGCGCTGTACGTACACACATATATATATATATATATATTCTCTATCTATCTATCTCTCTCTGTCCCTGCCAGCATAGTGCTGTGTGCTCCTGTATAGTATAAATGTACAGTGTGTTGTTTCGGTGACTCTGTCTCTATGTATACAGTCAGGTTATGTATTCAGTAGGACGTGTCCCTACCACAGCTGCCTGTTACTGGTGTGTGTGTGTGTGTGTGTGTGTGTGTGTGTTTAACCCCTGCCTGGTGTGTGTGTGTGTGTGTGATTAACCCCTGCCTGCCTGGTGTGTGTGTGTGTGTGTGATTAACCCCTGCCTGGTGTGTGTGTGATTAACCCCCGTCTGCCTGGTGTGTGTGTGATTAACCCCCGTCTGCCTGGTGTGTGTGTGATTAACCCCCGTCTGCCTGGTGTGTGTGTGATTAACCCCCGTCTGCCTGGTGTGTGTGTGATTAACCCCCGCCTGCCTGGTGTGTGTGTGATTAACCCCTGCCTGGTGTGTGTGTGATTAACCCCCGCCTGGTGTGTGTGTGATTAACCCCCGCCTGCCTGGTGTGTGTGTGTGTGTGTGTGTGATTAACCCCCGCCTGCCTGGTGTGTGTGTGTGGTTAACCCCCGCCTGCCTGGTGTGTGTGTGATTAACCCCCGCCTGCCTGGTGTGTGTGTGATTAACCCCCGCCTGCCTGGTGTGTGTGTGGTTAACCCCCGCCTGCCTGGTGTGTGTGGTTAACCCCCGCCTGCCTGGTGTGTGTGTGTGTGATTAACCCCTGCCTGCCTCGTGTGTGTGTGTGTGATTAACCCCTGCCTGCCTGGTGTGTGTGTGTGTGTGTGATTAACCCCTGCCTGCCTCGTGTGTGTGTGTGTGATTAACCCCTGCCTGCCTCGTGTGTGTGTGTGTGATTAACCCCTGCCTGGTGTGTGTGATTAACCCCCGCCTGCCTGGTGTGTGTGTGTGATTAACCCCCGCCTGGTGTGTGTGTGTGTTTAACCCCTGCCTGCCTGGTGTGTGTGTGTGTGATTAACCCCTGCCTGCCTGGTGTGTGTGTGTGTGTGTGTGATTAACCCCTGCCTGGTGTGTGTGTGATTAACCCCCATCTGCCTGGTGTGTGTGTGATTAACCCCCGTCTGCCTGGTGTGTGTGTGATTAACCCCCGTCTGCCTGGTGTGTGTGTGATTAACCCCCGTCTGCCTGGTGTGTGTGTGATTAACCCCTGCCTGGTGTGTGTGTGATTAACCCCCGCCTGGTGTGTGTGTGATTAACCCCCGCCTGCCTGGTGTGTGTGATTAACCCCCGCCTGCCTGGTGTGTGTGGTTAACCCCCGCCTGCCTGGTGTGTGTGTGGTTAACCCCCGCCTGCCTGGTGTGTGTGTGTGTGTGTGTGTGATTAACCCCCGCCTGCCTGGTGTGTGTGTGACTAATCCCCACCGGCCTGGTGTGTGTGTGATTAACCCCTGCCTGCCTGGTGTGTGTGTGATTAACCCCTGCCTGGTGTGTGTGTGATTAACCCCTGCCTGGTGTGTGTGTGTGATTAACCCCTGCCTGGTGTGTGTGTGTGACTAACCCCCGCCTGCCTGGTGTGTGTGTGTGTGACTAACCCCCGCCTGCCTGGTGTGTGTGTGTGTGTGTGACTAACCCCCGCCTGCCTGGTGTGTGTGTGTGTGTGTGTGACTAACCCCCGCCTGCCTGGTGTGTGTGACTAACCCCCGCCTGCCTGGTGTGTGTGTGTGTGTGACTAACCCCCGCCTGCCTGGTGTGTGTGTGACTAACCCCCGCCTGCCTGGTGTGTGTGTGTGTGTGTGTGACTAACCCCCGCCTGCCTGGTGTGTGTGACTAACCCCCGCTTGCCTGGTGTGTGTGTGTGTGTGACTAACCCCCGCCTGCCTGGTGTGTGTGTGTGTGACTAACCCCCGCCTGCCTGGTGTGTGTGTGTGTGTGACTAACCCCCGCCTGCCTGGTGTGTGTATGATTAACCCCTGCCTGGCGTGTTTGTGTGTGTGATTAACCCCTGCCTGGTGTGTGTGTGATTATCCCTGCCTGCCTGGTGTGTGATTAACCCCTGCCTGGTGTGTGTGATTATCCCTGCCTGCCGTGTGATTAACCCCCGCCTGCCCATCGCTCTCTGTTTAGAGCATTTTCTTGTCGATATGAGTGACTGCCCCACCTGTACTTATAAAGGGGAATCCAGTGATGTCTGCTGCCCTTAGATGAGGAACCAGCTCCATTTCTGAATGTGTGCTGTTGTGAGATATCTACCTGTATAGACAGTCCTCCTGCATATAATCTAATATATAAAAGCCTAGCGGTGTGTGTGGGTGTGTGTGGAAAAAACTACTGGGTGACAGAGTGCTCAAGCTGCAGCGCCACCTGCTGGGTGGAGTTATATACTACACTGACCTACTAAATTCTTAGCATTATCGAATATATAAAAGCCTAGCGGCGTGTGTGTGTGTGGCGATGAAGATGACAAGAACCTTTTTAACACCTTAAGTAGCTTGATTTGACTAGAATGCATGAGTATCATGCACGGGTTAACTTGTGTCTGTATATACTGTGAGGACTGTATTTAGGGGCGGCCGACCTAATGCTGCTTTTGCTTTTACAGGCAGAGGAAGGGAACATTGAGTACAAGGTGAGTCTCTGGTCGTGTGGCTGTCTGTGCCCTCTGACCTCTTTGGTCATGTCGCTATCTGTGTCCTCTGACTTGTGACCTCTCTGGTGGTGTGGCTGTCTGTGCCCTCTGACCTCTATGGTCGTGTCGCTATCTTGTGTCCTATGACCTCTCTGGTGGTGTGGCTGTCTGTGCCCTCTGACCTCTCCGGTGGTGTGGCTGTCTGTGCCCTCTGACCTGTCACCTCTCTCTGTGTCTATGTGATGGGAGCAGCATATTTTGGGTTCTCTCCTCTAGCTGAAACTGGTGAACCCCTCTCAGTATCGCTTTGAGCACCTGGTGACGCAGATGAAGTGGCGGCTGCAGGAGGGGCGCGGTGAGGCGGTGTACCAGATCGGAGTAGAGGACAATGGACTCTTGGTCGGACTGTCGGAGGAGGAGATGAGGGCGTCACTGCACACCCTGCACCGCATGGCGGAGAAGTACTAAACGCTGTTCCGGTGTTGTATGTCTGTTGGGGTATTTGTACCTCTCGCCTCACACCTCACCTCTCACCGTAGGGTCGGTGCAGACATTACGGTGCTGCGGGAGCGCGAGGTGGATTATGACAGTAACGCTCCCAGGAAGATCACTGAAGTTCTAATCCGTAAGGTTCCGGACAACCAACAGGTACCAGCAATCCCGTAATATTCACCCATTATGTAATACGGTACCGTGCTGACGTAGTGATACTGTAATAATGCTGCCGTGTTCCGGCCCTGTCCCTCCTCCTGAGCAGTCACACAACGTCTCTTATATAGTCCCCTTATTAGTCCCATCTCCACTCCTGTAACCTTCCCGGCCTCTCGTCTGCTCCAAATGTCATCATTTCTCATAAGCAGCAGAATCAAATGTTTCATTCACCCCTCATACCCGTGTGATGGACGTATAGTAAGATCACATGATGGGACCCGATCACACTGCATTCCCCCTGCTTCTTTGCTCCCCCCCCCTCCCCTGATTGTCCTGGGCTGCCTGGGTTTCCCCCCTTCCCCATTGTCCCAGGCTAACTGTACTCTTCCGGTTGGTGTCGTACATGAGGATGAAACTAATAATCTCTTGTTTCAGTTCCTGGACCTGCGTGTCGCTGTCCTCGGAAATGTAGACTCTGGGAAGTCCACTCTGCTGGGAGTACTCACACAGGGGGAGCTGGATAATGGGCGGGGCCGGGCCAGGCTCAATCTTTTCCGCCATCTGCACGAGATCCAGTCTGGTCGGACATCCAGCATCAGTTTTGAGATCCTCGGGTTCAATAGCAAGGGGGAGGTGAGAGGGGTGGTGGTCGAGAGGGGGGGTGGGGTGGTGGTAGTGGTAGTATTGCTCCAAGTGGGGGGAGATAATGGGGGGGGCAGATCTTAGAGATTCTGTCCTGCTGTCATATTCTATTCTGAGTTCATCTAGTCCCATAGTCTTCTATCTTACTGTACGAGTACCCCCCCATCTGTGCTATAGATACATTATACACCAGGAGGGACCCCTGCTGGGTAACACACCGACTCCCTGGATAATATACATATCGCTGCACGGACCCAGACTAGATTATTAGTATAACCAGACTCCTATCCTGTCCCTTCCTATAAGAGAGGTCTCGCTGGTACATAGGGCCACAGAGAGGTGCTATATTTAATGTTTGGTTATTACATACAATGTAGCTCTGCTCAGTAATAAAGGGGCAGAGATGACAGAATTGCAGCACATGGCAGAGAGATGAATCCCGTGGGCGACCGCTCTCTCCGGCGCTAACGTTCTCCGTCACTTCAGAGCTCAGACAATAGTATGTAGGAAGGAGTAGAACACCCCCTCGTCTCTTGCTTGTTACGGGCTCTGCTTCCCCACCGTACACCAGTAAGAGGTGGGGGAGGGATGGGGGAGCTGCGTATTGTACTCACTGCCAGAACCAGGGCTTCGTGTAGTAGTTACCGGACCAGGTGGCGGCTTCTCTTTAGGGCGGAGTAGAGGGAGTAAATAGACTCAGTAATGGGGAGATGATAATGATGTGTGATTCTTGTGGTGTCCTGATGCCCCCTGATGCCCCCTGGTGGCCGGGTACATGACCAGTCTGTGCCTCTTGTCTGGGCAGGTGGTGAATTATAGCGAGTCTCGCACCGCGGAGCAGATCTGTGAAAGTGCTTCCAAGATGATCACGTTCATAGACCTGGCCGGCCACCACAAGTACTTGAAGACGACCATCTTTGGCCTGACCAGCTACTGTCCTGACTACGCCATGCTGGTGGTCAGCGCCAACACGGGTATTGGTGAGTGTGTATCTGCTACCAACCAATCTGTAACCCCATGCCGGCTCTCGTCCCCACGCTGCCTGCTGCATGACCTTATCACCAGAAGACCCTTATCTGCCTCCATAGGGCTATTGTGGCAGTACGTTAAGGTCGGTCCTCTAATACTCCCTAATGATCACAATCCACCCAAAAAGTAATATTGGGGATGTTTTCTTGGGATAAGGGAGACCAAATAAGCCCCTGCCCTGTGCTGCTGCTTCTTCAGAGAACATATACAAATACATACAATGCCCGGTACACTTGGCACACGGTTACAGCCATAATTTCTTCCAATAACAACTTTGGTTAGTCCTGGAAAAAAAGAAGACAATTGCTGACAAGGACGTACTTGGTGAGGAAGATATTCTACTACAGCTCAGGGACTCTTGTTGTGTAATACTCGCACTATAAAGTTTCCTGACCATCGTTTGTGTGTAAGACGCCACAAAACTGCAGCGCTAGACGCTCAGAATCACAAATCGCACATAAATACACAACAAATGCAGATGAGGGCGACGAAGGAGTTGCCGACACGAGACCGGGACCTGCTCCTGAGAGCGATGGTGAGACCGGTGGAGATGGGTGTAGTATTGGGTGGGGGGGCCTCTCGTACATTAATGGATCCAGTGTGTTACCCCTGTGACCTGCTGACTAGTCCATTTGAGTCTTGCTCTTTGGCAGCCGGTGTGTTTGGTCTCAGGGCGGCTCCGACATGAATATCGTTTCTGACCTCAGCGTTGTTAATGAAAGTGGGTTTTATGTCCACTGTTGGTAGGATTGGTGGTATGACTGTAACGTAATGACCCATCATCTCTCTGCAGCGGGCACCACGCGGGAGCACCTGGGACTGGCCATGGCTCTGAAGGTGCCCTTCTTTTTGGTGGTCAGTAAAGTGGACCTCTGCTCCCCCTCCACAGTAGAGAGGACACTCCGGCAGCTGGAGCGTACACTTAAACAGCCTGGGTGTAACAAAGTGCCTTTCATGGTGCGATCTGAGGACGACGCCGTCACTGCTGCCCAGCAATTCGCTCAGTCACCAAAGTAAGTGCCGAGGATCCCCTGCCCCCTCCTCCCATGGGTTCTGGGGCTCCCTGGCCTATAAGGCAGTGTCATGTTATAGCAGCATCTATGTCTGATTACCCGTCTAATCCCCCCCAGACCGTACATCTGCTTCACTGACGCCTCCCTCTCCTCTCTCCACAGCATCACCCCAATCTTCGCCCTCTCCAGTGTGTCCGGAGACTCCCTGGACCTCTTGAAAGTTTTCCTGAATATTTTACCCCCTTTGACCAACAGCCGGGAGCAGGAAGAGCTGATGCAGCAGCTGCCCGAGTTCCAGGTTTGTGTGTGTTTGTGTGTGTGTGTGTTTGTGTGTGTGTGTGGGGGTGTGTGTGTGTGGGGGTGTGTGTGTGTGGGGGTGTGTGTGTGTGGGGGTGTGTGTGTGTGGGGGTGTGTGTGTGTGTGTGTGTGGGGGTGTGTGTGTGTGTGTGTGGGGGGGGTGTGTGTGTGTGTGTGGGGGGGGGGGGTGTGTGTGTGTGTGGGGGGGGGGTGTGTGTGTGTGGGGGGGGGGGTGTGTGTGTGTGGGGGGGGGGGTGTGTGTGGGGGGGGGGTGTGTGTGTGTGTGGGGGGGGGGGTGTGTGTGTGTGTGGGGGGGGGGTGTGTGTGTGTGGGGGGGGGGGGGTGTGTGTGTGTGGGGGGGGGGGGTGTGTGTGTGTGTGTGTGTGGGGGGGGGGGGGGGGGGGGGGTGTGTGTGGGGGGGGGGGGGGTGTGTGTGTGTGTGGGGGGGGGTGTGTGTGTGTGTGGGGGGGGGGGGGGGTGTGTGTGGGGGGGGGGTGTGTGTGTGGGGGGGGGGTGTGTGTGTGTGTGTGTGTGGGGGGGGGTGTGTGTGGGGGGGGGGGTGTGTGTGTGTGGGGGGGGGGGGGTGTGTGTGTGTGGGGGGGGGGGGGTGTGTGTGTGTGGGGGGGGTGTGTGTGTGGGGGGGGGGGGTGTGTGTGTGGGGGGGGGGGGGGTGTGTGTGGGGGGGGGGGTGTGTGTGGGGGGGTGTGTGTGGGGGTGTGTGTGTGTGTGTGGGGGGGTGTGTGTGGGGGTGGGGGTGTGTGTGTGGGGGGGTGTGTGTGTGTGGGGGGGTGTGTGTGTGTGTGGGGGGGTGTGTGTGGGGGGGGTGTGTGTGGGTGGTGGGGGGGTGTGTGTGTGGGGGGGGGGGGGTGTGGGTGGTGGGGGGGGTGTGTGTGTGGGGGGGGGGGGGTGTGTGTGGGGGGGGGGGGTGTGTGTGGGGGGGGTGTGTGTGTGGGGGGGGGGTGTGTGTGTGTGTGGGGGGGTGTGTGTGTGTGGGGGGGGGGGGTGTGTGTGTGTGGGGGGGGGGGGGGGGTGTGTGTGTGGGGGGGTGTGTGTGTGTGTGGGGGGGGGTGTGTGTGGGGGGAGGGGGGGGGGGTGGTGTGGGGGGGGGGTGGGGGGGTGTGTGTGTGGGGGGGGGGGGGGTGGGTGGTGTGTGTGTGTGTGTGTGGGTGTGTGGGGGGGGTGTGTGTGTGGGGGGGGGGGTGTGTGTGTGGGGGGGGGTGTGTGTGTGTGTGGGGGGGGGTGTGTGTGTGTGTGTAGAGAGCGCACCTTAGTGATTGATTTGTAGTGGGGTTTAGGAGGCACATTCAGAGGCAGAGCGCCAGGTTAGTAATTTGAAGGAGGGGATAGGGGGGTACAGTCACAGAGTTTCTGTAGCACATGGGTGGCTGATAGACTTGCACCGTTCCTAATAGGACTCTGGATGTCATTCCTGGGGGGAGCGGGGGGGTGAGTTACATAACTTGTATTTGTTCCCATTAAGGATGTGACCTCGGGATGTTCAGTGTGTACGGGCTGAGTAATGAGGGTTGGTGGGGGGGAGTTCCTGAGCTCGGACCCCTCTCTTGCTGGATGTAGAATGGATAATATTTCTCTGGCTCAATGAGAATGTTGTTCTCTCGGCAGGTTGATGAGATCTATACGGTTCCTGAGGTGGGCACAGTGGTGGGAGGAACGCTGTACAGGTAAGAGCTGCTGATATAGGTGGATACCTGGGGGGTGTATATATTAATACTGCACCGTTTGCTTGGGCTGGGGGGGGGGGGGGCTTAGTAAGGTCTGTAGACTTTAATTGTGTTATGTGGAAATGGTGACTGGTTTGTTTAACCCTTTCCAGCGGGGTGTGCAAGGAGGGAGAGCGCCTGGTGGTCGGTCCCACAGATCGGGGGAATTTTCTACCCCTCAGAGTCTGCAGTATCCAGAGAAACCGCTCCACGTGCCGGGTGTTACGCGCTGGACAAGCTGCGACACTTGCACTGGGGGCTTTTGACCGCTCCCTGCTCAGAAAGGTAAGTGCCGTTGATTGGGGAGGGGGGTACACGCTATAGAGACTTAGTCTCCGCACGTAGTAGTGACACGTGTCCTGTTTCTCCGCTCAGGGCATGGTCCTCGTCAGTCCGGAGATGCTCCCCACCGTATGCTGGTTGTTCGAGGCAGAGATTGTCCTTCTGTTCCATGCCACCACCTGCAGGCGCGGGGTACAGGTGACTGTGCACGTGGGCAATGTCAGACAGACGGCTGTCCTGGAACACATACATGGCAAGGTGAGATGTGGGGCCCTTCTCCTTGGACTCCCCTCCTCGTTACCTCTCTTCCTTCTCCTCATCTGTGTCTCTCCCACCCAGGATGAGCTGCGGACAGGAGAGAAGGCTGTGGTCCGCTTCCGCTTCATAAAGCACCCAGAGTACCTGAAGCCTGGGTACCAAGCTTCTCTTCAGGGAGGGTGTTACCAAGGGCATTGGACATGTGTGTAGTCTACAGATCATCACCACAGCGACCAGTGACCTCTGACCATGACCTCGGCGGATGGGGCTGGTCTGGTTCCAGTATTGGTTTTAGAATCTTCCCATACTTCTGACTCATAAACAATCCTCTTTGCCCAGTTTTATTCTGTGACGACAGGTCTCTTTTTATATGAGCAGTTTTTAAATACATTTTTCTACTCTCCTTAATTTTTAAGAATACTCCAAAAAAGCCACCCATCCCCCCCCCTTAATCTACACCCCAGTGTGTATTATTGGGTTATCCGGGACTTCCTCAGCTGTATAATACATTACAGGAAGGAAAACAAGGTTTGTCTATACCACATTAATGGTCACCTCATGAGGGGTCCTGAAACCCGGATTCATGTGTCCTTAGGACAACGCGTCCGCTCCATGTTGCTGGTATTACAGGTTGTCCCCCAATCAGATTAATGTTATATAACTTTATTGAGTAAATCACTCCTCTTCTCCAAAGACCCGTTTTCTCCGGCACAATGGGTTAATCAAACGAGGTAAAGACTACCATTATGTGCTGAGGGCGGGGGGCAGCTAGTGGGATCAGCACACACTTGTCCAGATTCTGGATGTTTGAATTATGTAGCTCCTGATTTGGGGAAGTGAATGCGCTGAGGTCGGCGTTGGATCGGCTGCTCTCCCGCTCCACGTGTGCAGTTATATTGTATTATTGTGCGAGTGTTTATAATTTTGCACGTTCTGTACAGAATAAAATGTTTTATGGAGTGTGTGTTGCCCATTCTTGCATCAGCCAAAGTCATTACTTGACAATAGTCCATGGTCACCGAGGCTGAAGAAATGGATAATACTGTAATGGTCTTTTCCTGGGGTTTGTCCATCTCCCAAAAAAACTAATGGGTAAACATTTTATTGGAGCAAAAATCCAGGAGTTGTGGGAGGTGCAAACATAGGATCTTAATGCTTTGTCCTCTAACAGCACTTAAATAAACAAATAATAATTCTCATGACCTGGGGCCGAGGTGTGAAGGCCGCACGCGGACGGCACAAGATCGGGGAAATAATTGTCTAGAGACGGAGGCCTGTCCTAGGCTGGGTAAGGTCACCTCTGCCCGGAGAGTAACTTTACTACACTCCTGCACGTTGCCCCCTAGATAAACACTGTTATATATTCAGGAGTGGACATTAATGTGCTCTAAATATATGAATGTAATTGATTGGCGTTTTCAGAACCAGGTGATACTTTAGTTGGGGGTTCACAGATGCCCTTTGCCAAACGCCTTCGTTAATCCTTTATCCAGACTTCTTTCAGCCTGTTCACCACTCGGACCACATATTTAAGATGTGAGATGAGTTTCTTGGTGTGTTCCTGTTTAATGAGGGGGTATAACGGGACGCTCCTTAATTTTGGAGGAGGGAGAATTCTGACTACAAAGTGTGGTGCAGATGAAGGTAACAGAAGTGTTAGTGGCGCAGTAATGAGAACTGGAGGAGTTGAGAAATGGGTGATGGCAGCTCGGGGGGGGGCAGTTATTCTGGGGGGGGGGGGGGCAGTTATTCTGGGGGGGTTGCATGCTCTGTCTATATTATTAATTCTTGCTCAAGAATATTAGCAATTGGGGAAATGTGACCACATAAGCCCTTAAATATCAGATAGATGGTCTCTGACAAATCAATTCCATCTTATGACTTCTGTTTAATTTAAACCAAATTGAAAATTGAGTAATAAAGCTGGAAGAGTTACACTACCCTGTAGACTGGGGCTCAGGGCAATCGGAGGTGGCTGTTCGGTATGTCCCCCAGAATACAGAGTATGGAATTCACCAAAATATGCCCAAATATAGACCAGGGATTGAGGAAGCCCTTAAGGGAGAATAAACATTTTGACCAGATTAAACCTGTAATAAAGGACATGGAGTAGAGGGATGATGTTGCTGGTAATGAAGACTGGGTTTGCTGTACATTTCTATGTCTAGATATGTAAAAGTTACAATTAGGGGGAGAAGTCTGATAATTTATAGAGAACAGAAACCTGGTGTATTGTGTAATAGGGGAGGAGCCTAATCTCCAAAACATTTCTGTGCCTTATGACCATGAGTGGGTCCACCCAGCCTGTACCCACCAGTGATCCGGTGCCAATCACATACTGTGGAGTGAGGTATGTTATTTAGCTCTTATGGAATTCTATGCGCAGCCAATCAGGGGTAGTATGATGAGGGATGAAGCAATCACATTGCACATATCCGAGGGGGGTGTATCCAGGACATTATTCTGCTCTTAACATTGGGGGAGCATTGCATAAAAAAATATTTGTCTGAGCTGGTTGTGGGGACGCAGTCTGGTAGAGGGATGTACAATATAAACAGAATTGGCTGTTAATATCCTTTGGGTGATCTGACACAGAGAAGAAGGATAATTGCTCTATTTAGTAATTACTACAATGAGGACGTCTACGATGGGGGTGGGAAGATAACGCTCTCAGAAGTACTTGTGCTATAGGTGAGTGATGATGTCCTCTATGTGCCTTTATGGGGGACTCCAGTCCTCACCCTCCCATCCCCAACTGATCATGTTTTCAGGTGCAATCCTGCACAGGTGACTTAGTCTACTAGGCTGGGTCAGTAATTATCCTGTTCCACAGACAGAAATTCTCAAAACATGGCCTGTTAGTGGTGCCCGAGGACTGGAGTTAAGATACAGCTTTAGGGATATGTAGAATAGTTTTGTAGTGGAAGTCAGCAATGTAAGAGAGATTATATATAACAGTACATTGTATCAGCATGGACACTCCTTTGTTGTCACCTTTCCAAGGCTGCTCCAATAGTAAGATGTCTCCTAATAAACTCTACCTAAAGATTCATGGTTCACCACAATCCCTGCAGTAGATCTTGATGACAGCACTTGCCCCTTCCGTCCAGCTCTTTCTAACAGGATATACGACACATCCATTGTAAGCTGCTCCCCTTCCTGGGGGGATTGCAGAGCAGGAAGTGGGTAGAGGACCATCCGGTTCATATGAAATAAATTTAGTAGAAATACTACCAATCCCACGTTATCTTGAAAGAAGGTCACAGATGGTTCTTACCAAGTGACGGCTTGGATTGGGGAAACCCTTCTTGCTGATGTGATACCAATAATGTACAGGACGTCTGTCTGACGGGCTGAATCCAGCAACTCCTAAAGTAACAGCTGAGGCAACATAATAGATTAACGTTGTTATCCTGAGCAGACAGGAAACATGTTCCCATGTTCTGATATATGTACTATTTTTAGACTTTCAGTATATTCAGGATACTACTTCATCCCCATCCTTCAGTCCCATTTTCAGTGAACCCTTCCAGGCCACTTCCAGTCATCAAATTGTAATGTTTATTTTGATGCAAGAACGTTCTGTACAGAAGCAGATCCTGAGAACGAGGCTCAGCCGAGATGTTGAGCTGGAATCACTTCAACCGCATCTGTCTCTTTCACCAGTGAAGGATAAACATTAGAGGATGATTCCACTCCTAGGACAGGCCATGTACTCTCCCTCCGTCCTGAGGACAATTCAGCTTGTCCTTGTCGGATGCCATCACGTCCACCTGTGGTGATCTGACTGAATCAATGATGATTCAAAGAGTGTGGGCAGAATGTGGAAATAATTTAAAATTTTTAAATAAAATCTAACTCCACAGTCTATGCAAATATATCGCCTTGATCACTACCAGTTTATAACCAAAAAGTGGTGGTATTTGTTTAATAGAATGTGGAGTTCCATTTAAGAACACTTTACATTCATTGTCTCCTCTCTCCAATGTTATAGAATTCCTGAAGTCCATTCATTCTTCTGTGGAAATTTGTCTGCTGAGGCGATTCTCTAAAGTGTTGTGGATTTACCCAACCCCCCTTTTCTAAGTGTCCTTAGTGCCCATGTGTGCTAGTATGCTAATCTGTTTTACAGCCAATTTATTGCCTCTTGCCCAAAAGCCTAATTAACGGGTCCATAAAATATTCCATAACTCCCTTCTGGAACAACACAATATATGTTCTGCCCCATGGTCCTGTGAGACTTCTCCTGGTGGTCTGGTATCCTCCCACAGTACAAAAACATACTGGTAGATTAAATGGTTTATGACATAAGTGAGTGCGTGTATTTGGTAGGAAATATAGATTGTAAGCTTCAATGGGGCAGCAACTCATGTGAATGAATGAGTATTCTCTCTACAGCGCTGCATAATATGGTTGCACAATACAAATAAAACAATAATATGACATTAATACACATATACATATGAAACATATGGTTATATTGATTCCTAGGAGAGATGCATCATCCCTAGGGTTCTTATGTGGTGTATGTATGTAAGTTGCTCTTGGAGGATGTTTTGGTACCATTCTTTATTCATGGCTGTGTTCTTAGGCAAATTGTGAGTGATCTCACTCCCACCAGTGCAGAGCTTGCTCAGGAATGGCAGCAGGTAGGTGTGAGTACATCTGCACAGTGAGGTGAAGACTTGTGGAGGATATCCTTGTGCCAAGAAGGCCAGCAAAGAAGCCACTTCTCTCCAGGAAAAACATCAGGGACAGACTGATATTCTGCAAAAAGTACAGGGATTGGACTGCTGAGGACTGGGGTAAAGTCATTTTCTCTGATGAATCCCCTTTCAGATCTGGAAAAACACTTGTCCGGAGAAGGAAAGGTGAGCGCTACTATCAGTCCTGTGTCATGCCAACAGTAAAGCAGTCCGAGACCATTCATGTGTGATGTTGCTTCTCAGCCAAGGGAGTGGGCTCACTGTCAATTTTGCCTAAGAACACAGCCATGAATAAAGAATGGTACCAAAACATCCTCCAAAAGCAACTTCTCCCAACCATCCAAGAACAGTTTTCTGACGAACAATGCTTTTTGCCATAAGGCAAAAGTGATAACTAAGTGGCTCGGGAATCAAAACATCGACATTTTGGGTCCATGGCCAGGAAGCTCCCCAGACCTTAATCCCATTGAGAACTTGTGGTCAATCCTCAAGAGGCGGGTGGACAAACACAAACCCACAAATGCTGGCAAACTCCAAGCATTGATTAGGTAAGAATGGGCGCCCATCAGTCAGTATGTGGCCCAGAAGTTGATTGACAGCTGCCAGGGCGAATTGCAGAGGTCGTCAAAAAAGAAGGGTCAACACTGCAAATATGACTCTTTGCATAAACTTAATGTAATTGTTAATAAAAGCCTTTGACACTTATGAAACGCTTGTAATAATACTTCCGTATACCCTTAGCAACATCTGACAAAAAGGGGGGTATTCAATTGTTGCTCCGAGCGCCGCCGGAACGAGCGCGTTAAAATGATTACCGTTTATACGTGCTCGTTCCAGCGGCGCCCGGAACAACAATTGAATACCCCCCAAAAGGTCTAAAAACACTGTAGCAGCAAACTTTGTGAAAACCAATACTTGTGTCATTCTTAAAACGTTTGGCCATGACTGTACATTTTGTTCTTAAACACAGTATTACATAACAAGTCAAGAAAATTACATTATGGGCCTGATCATAAAGGAAAATAAGGCAAAAAAAGGAGTACGTTTTCTCCTGGACAAACCATGTTACAATGCAAGGGATGCATATTAGTTTATTATTTTGCACACAAGATAAATATTGCCTGTGTTTTCATGTAGGACACAAATACTTGATAGCTTTATATTTACACTGACATTTAAAGTTGATCTAGGACATGCCCTACCTCAACTATAAATCTGTCCTCATATTTTACATTTACCTCCCTCTCCAATGTAACATGATTTTCCCCAGGTGCAAAGTTATTAATTTTTTTGCTTTCTTTTCCTTTATGCATCAGCACTAACCGGTTATAATCATGACAATAGTTTTACAGGAAATATAGAAGATCAGAATCCTACTAATGTCTCTTTTACGGGGTCTTCTTTGTAGCGCATCAAGGTATAGAAACTGTATTGAATAATCACTTTGCTATTTTCTGCAGATTTTGGAAAGGAAGTTAGTACAAAGACGGCTAATTAAATAATTGTTATTCAGAATTATCAAAAATTGTCCAGAATCTTTCTAGATGTTCTACAAGTGTAGAAATCTGGTCCCACAGCCCAACTGTATCAAACATGGTCAGGTTTTTTGTTTCCCAGCAGCTGAAACTTCATTTTCTTTATCTTAGAAGGAAACGTTTAGTTTCCCTCAATGACGATCCACTTGGATATTTATTTCCAGGTTTGTGTGAATCCGCCTTCTGAAATGCTCCAGATATGCTCTTCATCCCTCAGGGATTAAACGCAGCCTTCCACCCTCACCATAAAATCTGCTTATGCTGTGGCCCAAGTTTTAAACCATAGAGCTGTCATGGAAGTAATGACATAACTGGCTAAAGCCACTAATTCAGCCACAAGCACTGAAATCAGCCTCTATTCATCTAGTGATATCTAAGCGAGTCACCACCTTTTCCAGGTCTGAATTTAAAACCTCCAACATTTCGTTGTCCAGACGTTTAATGCTCAACCCATGGATGTTATCGCTGGATGACAGTAAATGTATCCGTAAATCTGATTCCAACCTTCAATCTATCACAATTTATAAAGGGTACTAGAATGACTCCCATTTAATCAGATCTTATCATTTTGTGGAATATAGATCTGAAAAATTATTATTAACCAATTACTTTTCTATCAGCTACTTTCCATTCCCCTCAGATCAATTCCCTCCAACGAGTGAGGTGTCTTTAATACAATACCCTCAATGTTGTATTAGATATTAAAGAGGATTCTGAAAAAGTATTTGATGGGACAACAGTAAATGTTCCACCATATTGTATGAAAAAAAATGAAGGACAGATGACATTGTACAGCCTAGATATTTTTTTGGTTTAAATTAAGAAAATAGACATTTTACAATCATTCTGTTCTGTTCAGCCAGGATAATGTTCTGTTAATTTTGTCTCTGAAACTCCTATGACTGCTCGACATAGGGAAACAATTTATATCTTCCTCCTCCAGCTCCGACAGTGTTACCAGTAGACTACGGCTCAGAGTGACGTATCAGCCCCTTTACCCTCATCTTCCTCACTGGTCGGTGACCTGGTTCCTTTACTTGTTCCTGAGTCTTGATTCAAATAAGTCTAAAATTCTGCTAAAACCTGTTGGACTCAAGTGAGAACATCCAGCGCCTCAGTCACCTCTGTACAGCATGGTGCCCCCACAAACTGTCATGTTAGAGTTGAATTCCCAAAAGCCCAACCACGTCCTTCGGAGAACATTGGATTCTTTCACTATTGAAGATTTACCAGGAATCCGAGATCTTCTCTCTGGTTTGTAAATCGGGATCTCTAGGTGCTGAACTTTAGCCTTTAGGGCTGAATAATGTCAATACTAATTATTTTTGTAATATTGCACTGTGTTTTATTACTCCAATGACCAGAAGTCTCACCCCCCTTTTCTGGATATACAGCTCGGTGGAGTGAGAATCTATGGCCTACAGCAGTATTTAATTGAAGCAATAGAAGAGAAAACTAAAAGGAACAGAACTTGAAGGGAACCAACATCTACGTAACTAGCACAAATCCAAATAAAGAGAATAGAAGAGCGATGGATGGATGAAATTAAATAATATAATTGAAAAACTTATTAGACATTTATTTATATAAAACAATTAAAATCATTTAAAATAATCAAAAAAATATCAAACACAGAAAAAAAATCACAATATTGACAAGTGTAAACCATATAGGCAATAATAAAAAAAGTTCTGGGTCCAGGTGGTGAATTAGATGATGTTATTGAAACAGTTCTGTGGATACAGATAGATAAACCCACAAATATACCAAATCCCTCCAGTGTTTAATAATAATTTTCCAATAGATATTCAGACTGAAAGACCATTGATATAGACAGGCGCGGGCTGGGAGAGGGATGGCCGGGGGGCACACAGGCGGCTGCATCCCGTCATGTGATGCGGCCGCCTGTGCGCTGACACGGCCGCATCTGATGACATTAGATGCGGTCGCGAGGGGGGGGGGGGGGGGGGACTATGTTTTTTGCATCCGGGGGGCGGCCGACCGGCCTACCCCCCAGCCCTAATAGCCATCTGACCCAGCGGCCCAGGGGGCCGTTGCCCCCCTGCCCAGCCCGCCCCTGGATGTAGAGTTAAACAGAAAGTGTTATCCAGGAATATTCCATATGGAAATTAGGCTCCACATACACTGAGGCAGTAAAACAGTTCATCCGATCCGAAAGTTTGACTACAAACCTCAGTAGGACCTTGGATTTAGATGAATTAACGCTGTATTGAGCACCTCTATTGTCAAGCATGGGTGTACAATAACAAAGTACAGCTGTCCATATTAGGGAATAATCCCATTAGTTTTTGGGAGTGCACAAATAATCCATTAGGCAACGATTTGGAAGCCAAAAAACACTGTCCACAGTGTATTGTTTGCTGTAGCTTAAGTTCAAATGTTATCTCCCTTATGTACAGCTGAAAGATATCCGGATACAATAAGGAGACACAATAACGATTGGAAAAGGAAAGATTGTTGCTCCTGCCATACCGATATAAAACTGACGCGTTTCTCCGCCGTTTCATCAGATGTAAGTATATTGCCAAACAAGCACCCTTAAATATCATTATATATAAATCGGGAGCCAATCGATAACACTCCCTAATTAATTAGTCAGATTGCCATAGGAAAAAAACATTCTGCAAACAGCACTTCAAATATTTACAAAATTACAAAGTATATAAAAATATTAATATACAACAGACCTTAATCTATCCTGCATAACTATATTCAATGCACCCGTGATCAGATAATCCGTACAGCGGAAACATAAACCACGTGACACAGTGCTTACTGCACATGGCTGGCAATATACTTCTGAGATGGACACTATATGGGGGGGTTGATATGTGGTTCACAGTGTGCAGGAACCACAGGTCTTCACATAATGGCAAACATAATTTATTAGGAATAAAAGTCTGAGGTAGTCCCACGTTCAGTCCCCAGACGTCCAGGGTCATCACTGAGGGGCTCTTTTAAAGAACGCATCCAGAGTGCCGCTGCCCTCACTCCGGGGTCGTTTCGCACTTGGCGCTGCCTGGTTTCTAGCTTTGTTCTTTGGTCTGATGGTGGGTGTCGTGGTGGGAGTAGCTGTTCCAGGACTGGAGGTAGAGAAAGAGTCCTGCAATTCCTGGGCAAAGTGATAATCCATGTGCTCTGGGAGGTCCCACACCAGAATAGTCCGGTGGCACTTCTCACAGTCCACCATGTCTTCCTTGCACTGTCCGTTCTCGTCCTCTGCCGGAACTGTGGCTGATCCTAGAGAAGAAGAACTGGCCAGAAAGCCAGCGGGTTCCTCTCCAGAGTCATCTCTGTCTTGATGAGGGGTGGGAGGATCGGACGTCCCTGGGTCCAGCAGCCGTCGGGAACGGGTGAGGAAGAACGACCTACAGTCTATTTTGCTCACACTGTCCTGTTTACCTGGAGATTGCTCGGTAGAGGGGAAGACACTAGAAATTGGGGATTGTTCCTCTCTGGTTTCTTTTCTCTTCTCGGCCGCTCTCTGGAACAAGAGTTGGATGCTGCTGGGAGTTCTGATCTCCATATCTAGTTTCTCTTTCTGTGGGGTTCTGGGGCTGCCCGATGACGCTTGTGTGAGACTGCACTGAGGGGATCCAGCGACGTCCTTGCTCAGGAAGCTTGCAATGCCAGTTCCAGAGGATGCAGTCGGGGAGAATTTGCTGGCACAGAGCGAAAGCAGAGTGAGCGCAGGAGACCTGGGGGGGACAGAGAAAGCTCTGCGGTTACATGACATATGCAGATTTAAGTCCTTTGTCGGAACTGCTATAGTTTACATGTAGCTTTCACTAGAGGACGACAGAAGAACTAAAACTCCGCCATCTCCCCAAACAGCCTCGCCCACCCAGCACAGGTTATTATATAGCGTAGAGGTAGAAAGAGGTTCCTACAAAGGACATAGGTACGAGGAAGAAATATTTAATTTCTCCAACGTCCCAAGCTTGTTATCAAAACCATTTCCAGGGTGCATAGAAACCTGACAAAATACCTAAAAAACACGACTTAACAGGAAAACAATGTAGTCTGTGAAGAGAAAGTGCAATGCAGCATGGTCAAGCGGCTGCCTTACAGCTCCACACTTATATGCTATGTGGAATTACACTTTCCTGAGAAAACAGCGCATTGCTGAACCCTGTGAAAGTTATCTCTAATGACATGTGGTAGCGTTTATGCTTCGGTCTCCGCGGGGGTGAATAGATTCCTGGTGAGTCCTGTCATAATAAAGTGAATTACAGGGCAGAGATAATCTCGGGACGGTAACATTGTATCAGTACCTGCATTTATTCTTTATGTGTAAGTGAAATAAAAAGTATCAGCAGTCACACGACTGTAAGGACTGTGACGGCTGTATGTAGATGGATCTATAGTACATACCACAGGACAGTATGATATATAGTACACACCACAGGACAGTATGATATATAGTACACACCACAGGACAGTATGATATATAGTACATACCAGAGGACAGTATGATATATAGTACACACCACAGGACAGTATGATATATAGTACACACCACAGGACAGTATGATATATAGTACACACCACAGGACAGTATGATATATAGTACACACCACAGGACAGTATGATATATAGTACACACCACAGGACAGTATGATATATAGTACACACCACAGGACAGTATGATATATAGTACACACCACAGGACAGTATGATATATAGTACACACCACAGGACAGTAGGATATATAGTACATACCACAGGACAGTATGATATATAGTACATACCACAGGACAGTATGATATGTAGTACATACCACAGGACAGTATGATATATAGTACGTACCACAGGACAGTATGATATATAGTACGTACCACAGGACAGTATGATATATAGTACGTACCACAGGACAGTATAGTACGTACCACAGGACAGTATGATATATAGTACGTACCACAGGACAGTATGATATATAGTACGTACCACAGGACAGTATGATATATAGTACGTACCACAGGACAGTATGATATATAGTACGTACCACAGGACAGTATAGTACGTACCACAGGACAGTATGATATATAGTACATACCACAGGACAGTATGATATATAGTACGTACCACAGGACAGTATGATATATAGTACGTACCACAGGACAGTATGATATATAGTACGTACCACAGGACAGTATAGTACGTACCACAGGACAGTATGGTATATAGTACATACCACAGGACAGTATGATATATAGTACGTACCACAGGACAGTATGATATATAGTACACACCACAGGACAGTATAATATATAGTACACACCACAGGACAGTATAATATATAGTACATACCACAGGACAGTATGATATATAGTACATACCACAGGACAGTATGATATATAGTACATACCAGAGGACAGTATGGTATATAGTACATACCACAGGACAGTATGGTATATAGTACATACCACAGGACAGTATGGTATATAGTACATACCACAGGACAGTATGATATATAGTACATACCACAGGACAGTATGATATATAGTACATACCACAGGACAGTATGATGTATAGTACATACCACAGGACAGTATGATATATAGTACATACCACAGGACAGTATGATATATAGTACATACCACAGGACAGTATGATATATAGTACATACCACAGGACAGTATGATATATAGTACATACCACAGGACAGTATGATATGTAGTACATACCACAGGACAATATGATATATAGTACATACCACAGGACAGTAGGATATATAGTACGTACCACAGGACAGTATGATATATAGTACACACCACAGGACAGTATGATATGTAGTACATACCACAGGACAGTATGATATATAGTACATACCACAGGACAGTATGATATATAGTACATACCACAGGACAGTATGGTATATAGTACACACCACAGGACAGTATGATATATAGTACGTACCACAGGACAGTATGATATATAGTACATACCACAGGACAGTATGATATGTAGTACATACCACAGGACAGTATGATATATAGTACATACCACAGGACAGTATGATATATAGTACACACCACAGGACAGTATGATATGTAGTACATACCACAGGACAGTATGATATATAGTACATACCACAGGACAGTATGATATATAGTACACACCACAGGACAGTATGATATATAGTACACACCACAGGACAGTATGATATATAGTACGTACCACAGGACAGTATGATATATAGTACATACCACAGGACAGTATGATATATAGTACACACCACAGGACAGTATGATATATAGTACATACCACAGGACAGTATGATATATAGTACATACCACAGGACAGTATGATATATAGTACACACCACAGGACAGTATGATATATAGTACACACCACAGGACAGTATGATATATAGTACACACCACAGGACAGTATGATATATAGTACACACCACAGGACAGTATGATATGTAGTACACACCACAGGACAGTATGATATATAGTACATACCACAGGACAGTAGGATATATAGTACATACCACAGGACAGTATGATATATAGTACATACCACAGGACAGTATGATATATAGTACACACCACAGGACAGTATGATATATAGTACACACCACAGGACAGTATGATATATAGTACACACCACAGGACAGTATGATATATAGTACACACCACAGGACAGTATGATATATAGTACACACCACAGGACAGTATGATATATAGTACACACCACAGGACAGTAGGATATATAGTACATACCACAGGACAGTATGATATATAGTACATACCACAGGACAGTATGATATGTAGTACATACCACAGGACAGTATGATATATAGTACGTACCACAGGACAGTATGATATATAGTACGTACCACAGGACAGTATGATATATAGTACGTACCACAGGACAGTATAGTACGTACCACAGGACAGTATGATATATAGTACGTACCACAGGACAGTATGATATATAGTACGTACCACAGGACAGTATGATATATAGTACGTACCACAGGACAGTATAGTACGTACCACAGGACAGTATGATATATAGTACATACCACAGGACAGTATGATATATAGTACGTACCACAGGACAGTATGATATATAGTACGTACCACAGGACAGTATAGTACGTACCACAGGACAGTATGGTATATAGTACATACCACAGGACAGTATGATATATAGTACGTACCACAGGACAGTATGATATATAGTACACACCACAGGACAGTATAATATATAGTACACACCACAGGACAGTATAATATATAGTACACACCACAGGACAGTATAATATATAGTACATACCACAGGACAGTATGATATATAGTACATACCACAGGACAGTATGATATATAGTACATACCAGAGGACAGTATGGTATATAGTACATACCACAGGACAGTATGGTATATAGTACATACCACAGGACAGTATGGTATATAGTACATACCACAGGACAGTATGATATATAGTACATACCACAGGACAGTATGATATATAGTACATACCACAGGACAGTATGATATATAGTACATACCACAGGACAGTATGATATATAGTACATACCACAGGACAGTATGATATATAGTACATACCACAGGACAGTATGATATATAGTACATACCACAGGACAGTATGATATATAGTACATACCACAGGACAGTATGATATGTAGTACATACCACAGGACAATATGATATATAGTACATACCACAGGACAGTAGGATATATAGTACATACCACAGGACAGTATGATATATAGTACACACCACAGGACAGTATGGTATATAGTACATACCACAGGACAGTATGATATATAGTACATACCACAGGACAGTATGGTATATAGTACACACCACAGGACAGTATGATATATAGTACATACCACAGGACAGTATGATATATAGTACATACCACAGGACAGTATGATATGTAGTACATACCACAGGACAGTATGATATATAGTACATACCACAGGACAGTATGATATATAGTACACACCACAGGACAGTATGATATGTAGTACATACCACAGGACAGTATGATATGTAGTACATACCACAGGACAGTAGGATATATAGTACATACCACAGGACAGTATGATATATAGTACACACCACAGGACAGTATGATATATAGTACGTACCACAGGACAGTATGATATATAGTACATACCACAGGACAGTATGATATATAGTACATACCACAGGACAGTATGATATATAGTACATACCACAGGACAGTATGATATATAGTACATACCACAGGACAGTATGATATATAGTACACACCACAGGACAGTATGATATATAGTACGTACCACAGGACAGTATGATATATAGTACATACCACAGGACAGTATGATATATAGTACACACCACAGGACAGTATGATATACAGTACATACCACAGGACAGTATGATATACAGTACACACCACAGGACAGTATGATATGTAGTACACACCACAGGACAGTATGATATGTAGTACACACCACAGGACAGTATGATATGTAGTACACACCACAGGACAGTATGATATATAGTACACACCACAGGACAGTATGATATATAGTACGTACCACAGGACAGTATGATATATAGTACGCACCACAGGACAGTATGATATATAGTACGCACCACAGGACAGTATGATATATAGTACACACCACAGGACAGTATGATATATAGTACATACCACAGGACAGTATGATATATAGTACATACCACAGGACAGTATGATATATAGTACACACCACAGGACAGTATGATATATAGTACACACCACAGGACAGTATGATATATAGTACACACCACAGGACAGTATGATATATAGTACACACCACAGGACAGTATGATATGTAGTACACACCACAGGACAGTATGATATATAGTACATACCACAGGACAGTAGGATATATAGTACATACCACAGGACAGTATGATATGTAGGACACACCACAGGACAGTATGATATATAGTACACACCACAGGACAGTATGATATATAGTACACACCACAGGACAGTATGATATATAGTACACACCACAGGACAGTATGATATATAGTACGTACCACAGGACAGTATGATATATAGTACATACCACAGGACAGTATGATATATAGTACATACTACAGGACAGTATGATATATAGTACATACCACAGGACAGTATGATATATAGTACATACCACAGGACAGTATGATATATAGTACATACCACAGGACAGTATGATATATAGTACATACCACAGGACAGTATGATATATAGTACATACCACAGGACAGTATGATATATAGTACATACCACAGGACAGTATGATATATAGTACATACCACAGGACAGTATGATATATAGTACACACCACAGGACAGTATGATATATAGTACACACCACAGGACAGTATGATATACAGTACATACCACAGGACAGTATGATATACAGTACATACCACAGGACAGTATGATATATAGTACATACCACAGGACAGTATGATATACAGTACATACCACAGGACAGTATGATATATAGTACACACCACAGGACAGTATGATATATAGTACATACCAGAGGACAGTATGGTATATAGTACATACCACAGGACAGTATGATATATAGTACACACCACAGGACAGTATGATATATAGTACATACCACAGGACAGTATGATATATAGTACATACCAGAGGACAGTATGATATATAGTACATACCAGAGGACAGTATGATATATAGTACATACCACAGGACAGTATGATATATAGTACACACCACAGGACAGTATGATATATAGTACATACCACAGGACAGTATGATATATAGTACATACCACAGGACAGTATGATATGTAGTACGTACCACAGGACAGTATGATATATAGTACATACCACAGGACAGTATGATATATAGTACACACCACAGGACAGTATGATATGTAGTACATACCACAGGACAGTATGATATATAGTACATACCACAGGACAGTAGGATATATAGTACATACCACAGGACAGTATGATATATAGTACATACCACAGGACAGTATGATATATAGTACATACCACAGGACAGTATGATATATAGTACATACCACAGGACAGTATGATATGTAGTACATACCACAGGACAATATGATATATAGTACACACCACAGGACAGTAGGATATATAGTACACACCACAGGACAGTATGATATATAGTACACACCACAGGACAGTATGATATGTAGTACATACCACAGGACAGTATGATATATAGTACATACCACAGGACAGTAGGATATATAGTACATACCACAGGACAGTATGATATATAGTACATACCACAGGACAGTATGATATATAGTACATACCAGAGGACAGTATGATATATAGTACATACCAGAGGACAGTATGATATATAGTACATACCACAGGACAGTATGATATATAGTACATACCAGAGGACAGTATGATATATAGTACATACCAGAGGACAGTATGATATATAGTACATACCACAGGACAGTATGATATATAGTACACACCACAGGACAGTATGATATATAGTACATACCACAGGACAGTATGATATATAGTACATACCACAGGACAGTATGATATGTAGTACATACCACAGGACAGTATGATATATAGTACATACCACAGGACAGTATGATATATAGTACACACCACAGGACAGTATGATATGTAGTACATACCACAGGACAGTATGATATATAGTACATACCACAGGACAGTAGGATATATAGTACATACCACAGGACAGTATGATATATAGTACATACCACAGGACAGTATGATATATAGTACATACCACAGGACAGTATGATATATAGTACATACCACAGGACAGTATGATATATAGTACATACCACAGGACAGTATGATATGTAGTACATACCACAGGACAATATGATATATAGTACATACCACAGGACAGTAGGATATATAGTACATACCACAGGACAGTATGATATATAGTACACACCACAGGACAGTATGGTATATAGTACATACCACAGGACAGTATGATATATAGTACATACCACAGGACAGTATGGTATATAGTACACACCACAGGACAGTATGATATATAGTACATACCACAGGACAGTATGATATATAGTACATACCACAGGACAGTATGATATGTAGTACATACCACAGGACAGTATGATATATAGTACATACCACAGGACAGTATGATATATAGTACACACCACAGGACAGTATGATATGTAGTACATACCACAGGACAGTATGATATATAGTACATACCACAGGACAGTAGGATATATAGTACATACCACAGGACAGTATGATATATAGTACATACCACAGGACAGTATGATATATAGTACATACCACAGGACAGTATGATATATAGTACATACCACAGGACAATATGATATATAGTACATACCACAGGACAGTAGGATATATAGTACACACCACAGGACAGTATGATATATAGTACACACCACAGGACAGTATGGTATATAGTACATACCACAGGACAGTATGATATATAGTACATACCACAGGACAGTATGGTATATAGTACACACCACAGGACAGTATGATATATAGTACATACCACAGGACAGTATGATATATAGTACATACCACAGGACAGTATGATATATAGTACATACCACAGGACAGTATGATATATAGTACATACCACAGGACAGTATGATATATAGTACATACCACAGGACAGTATGATATATAGTACATACCACAGGACAGTATGATATGTAGTACATACCACAGGACAATATGATATATAGTACATACCACAGGACAGTAGGATATATAGTACATACCACAGGACAGTATGATATATAGTACACACCACAGGACAGTATGGTATATAGTACATACCACAGGACAGTATGATATATAGTACATACCACAGGACAGTATGGTATATAGTACACACCACAGGACAGTATGATATATAGTACATACCACAGGACAGAATGATATACAGTACACACCACAGGACAGTATGATATACAGTACATACCACAGGACAGTATGATATATAGTACACACCACAGGACAGTATGATATATAGTACATACCACAGGACAGTATGATATATAGTACATACCACAGGACAGTATGATATACAGTACACACCACAGGACAGTATGATATGTAGTACACACCACAGGACAGTATGATATGTAGTACACACCACAGGACAGTATGATATATAGTACGCACCACAGGACAGTATGATATATAGTACATACCACAGGACAGTAGGATATATAGTACATACCACAGGACAGTATGATATATAGTACACACCACAGGACAGTATGGTATATAGTACATACCACAGGACAGTATGATATATAGTACATACCACAGGACAGTATGGTATATAGTACACACCACAGGACAGTATGATATATAGTACATACCACAGGACAGTATGATATATAGTACATACCACAGGACAGTATGATATATAGTACATACCACAGGACAGTATGATATATAGTACATACCACAGGACAGTATGATATATAGTACATACCACAGGACAGTATGATATATAGTACATACCACAGGACAGTATGATATGTAGTACATACCACAGGACAATATGATATATAGTACATACCACAGGACAGTAGGATATATAGTACATACCACAGGACAGTATGATATATAGTACACACCACAGGACAGTATGGTATATAGTACGTACCACAGGACAGTATGATATATAGTACATACCACAGGACAGTATGATATATAGTACATACCACAGGACAGTATGATATATAGTACATACCACAGGACAGTATGATATATAGTACATACCACAGGACAGTATGATATATAGTACATACCACAGGACAGTATGATATATAGTACATACCACAGGACAGTATGATATATAGTACATACCACAGGACAGTATGATATATAGTACATACCACAGGACAGTATGATATATAGTACATACCACAGGACAGTATGATATATAGTACATACCACAGGACAGTATGATATATAGTACACACCACAGGACAGTATGATATATAGTACATACCACAGGACAGTATGATATACAGTACATACCACAGGACAGTATGATATATAGTACATACCACAGGACAGTATGATATATAGTACATACCACAGGACAGTATGATATACAGTACATACCACAGGACAGTATGATATACAGTACACACCACAGGACAGTATGATATATAGTACATACCAGAGGACAGTATGGTATATAGTACATACCACAGGACAGTATGATATATAGTACACACCACAGGACAGTATGATATATAGTACATACCACAGGACAGTATGATATATAGTACATACCAGAGGACAGTATGATATATAGTACATACCAGAGGACAGTATGATATATAGTACGTACCACAGGACAGTATGATATATAGTACATACCACAGGACAGTATGATATATAGTACATACCACAGGACAGTATGATATATAGTACATACCACAGGACAGTATGATATATAGTACATACCACAGGACAGTATGATATGTAGTACATACCACAGGACAGTATGATATGTAGTACATACCACAGGACAGTATGATATATAGTACACACCACAGGACAGTATGATATATAGTACATACCACAGGACAGTATGATATATAGTACATACCACAGGACAGTATGATATATAGTACATACCACAGGACAGTATGATATATAGTACATACCACAGGACAGTATGATATATAGTACATACCACAGGACAGTATGATATATAGTACATACCACAGGACAGTATGATATATAGTACATACCACAGGACAGTATGATATATAGTACATACCACAGGACAGTATGATATATAGTACATACCACAGGACAGTATGATATATAGTACATACCACAGGACAGTATGATATATAGTACATACCATGCTGCTTGCTGGGCTCCTGCCGTGTTAAAGCTTTTCAGTAGCACAAAGACATCGCTGCTGATCTTCTGTGCATCATAGCGGGCGAGGGCACAACATCGGGACATGCTGCTTGACCGGGGGTCTCCCTGGCGGTGTAAGCCCACTGTCAGCTGCTTGGCCACTCTGTGGTTCTGTGTAGGAGGATCACACACTGATATTGTTGGACATACGGAGGTGATGTGATACAACTTACTGTACACATACAGGGTCTGGGGTCCTCACCGTGTCTCTGTCCTTCTGTAGTCTCTCCTCCAGCTCCAGGCACAGCTGTAAGAGCCAGTACTGCACCTGTAGAAATGAGGAGCCTGGTATTATATGGGCAGTACGCAGAGGGCAGTACTGCGTAGGATCGGGGGCCACACGCTGGTGATATTTTCCACGTGAGATGAATATAGATCGATATTACCCGCTGCTACCGGTGTTCATCTACCAGATATCAGTGTCCGAGTCGTGTTTCTACCATCTGATGCTGGGACTTGTAGTGTTATATCTATGCCGTATACAGATGCTGTATACATTAATGGCTTCCGGCTACATCGATGCTGTTTATTATTGTTGATTTGTTTTTGCATGTTTATTTGTTTTGTTAATGTTCCTCATTTAAAAAACAAAACAAAACATTTTTTATCAAATATTTGTAAAAAAAACCCAACACCAGCTCTAGGTGCGTTCACATAAATTCTGCCTTATTAATGTGAATATTAGAACATATATAAGGATTAACTACTTAGTGCCGTTTCTGCAATTGCCCCTTTAGTTGGGCTGTTTTAAACATACAGAACCACCCCCCTCCTCCACAGGAGACAGAATGATTAATTACTGGTCTATCCTACGTCTTCTCTAGAGCTGAGAGCAAAGAGCCTGAACGCTCCTTTCTATTCAGTTATATATTTCTCTACCTCAATATGACTCAAATGCGAAGTTATCTGATGGTTCAAACATTAAACACAAAAAGCGCTTTGCTGAGGGTCACACATCCCACATGGACACCATGATTGGCCCCAGCAGACTGACTGATGCCACAGACATTATTCTATTTCTCTCTTCTAAGACACAACCTAGCGATCTGCAATGTACAGAGAGGATATGGATCCACAAGTCAGTGAGATTATAACATGAACTGATGAAAGGAGCCGTTGGAAGATGTCCAGACGGCACGGATAGACCCACCTGATCCCGAGTGCACAGCGCCGTCTTCCCAGGAAAGTTCTTACTGCAGCCAATTGATTTGGGTAACTGTCTGGGCTTCACGGGTTCATCCTCAATACCGCGGCACAGGGCGAAGAGCCAGGAGCTACACAACACAACAAAGACTGAAACATATTTGTGTGTAGACTATCTGGATGTTCGTCACTGTACTAGTGAGACAACAAAGAGTTGGGAAGTAACAACACACCGGAATAGAATAACTTCTGTAATTGTGCACAAATGTCTCTCTCTGGAGGTGCTTATGGAGCTTCCCTCTATCACCGGTATCTGATTCCATGACTCTCCCAGAGATACAGAGCAAGGAAATAAATGAGAGATTCTCCTAACAACAGACAGATTCCAGCTGGATTCACGACCACCTGCTGGTATACTTAGGTTCCTTATGATTGTATACTGTGGTCCGATTGCTGAGAGACTGAATCTGTGCAATTCAGCCTTGTCAACAACTTGGCCAAGCTAAAGACCCATTTGTGGATGGCTTAACTCTGACTTGTCATATTAACAAATTCCTTTACAAAAGTAGGGACTGTGCCATTAGGGTGGAGGCATGAGTGAAGGCAGATGTCTTATCATGAAAGCACACATGCAGAACACAGACAGCAACCGATGTTACTTACCCCGTTTTCTCCCCAAAGTGGCTCTGGAGATAGGATTCGCTGAACTGGGTGAGCTGACCCATATATTCCACACCTAGGATCTCTTTGATTGATGACCCAAGTTTGCCTCCAAGATGCCGACTAAGAGAAGAGACTGTTAGGCATCTCAGTTGCGTTAGACACTCCACAGCAACAGTTTAGACAGAATTGCTTCTTAGACAAATAAAATAAAAAAATAAAAATAAATGATTCTATAATTTCATCTCCAAGACTTCTCTTGTGCTGCTCCACTTATCTGGAACTCACCCCCTCTCTCTACCTCTCTCCAAGACTTCCAGCAGGTTCTAAAAAACTAATTATTCTCACAAACAGGAGCCTCTTCCCTTGTGTCCACAACAGTTACCACCAGAGCCGTTCCTCCTGTTTGCTGCGCACAGGGTACAGGTTCAGCTGTATTCTCTATTACAAAGGATTGATGTGACTGGGTATAGGAAGTGACAGGCTGGTCTCTTATGTGTTGGATTGGGCGGCACAGGAACGGTGGGATAGGCACATTGGTAATGATAGTTTCATGCTGGCAAAACCATGTGTGAGATTAGGATCTTCTCACTTTACGTCAGGTCAACGGAGACCTCAGCCCCCAGCCTTTGTACACAGCATAAATAGAGAGCACTTGTATACTATCACTTCAGGACTTACATCTTGCCGATAGGCAGCTGGTTGAACAACTCCGTCACTGAGCCCTGGGACAAGATGGTTTGACGGTTTGGTTTATTTAACCCGCACGCCAATTTAGCCAGTATCTAGATTGGAGAAGAGGACACCGGGAAACAGTGGTTATTCTAACAGTGAATACTAGGTTCTTTAACTCTAGTAAACCCAGTGTATTATATCTAGAAGGAAACAATGAGCATGCATAATGATAAAAGAAACACTATGGCAGCCTAAAACCACCGTACTTAGAATGTCAGGACACGCTGCGTTCCTGTATATTATTTACAGTCATGGTTATATATAAATCTTTGGTGTAAAGTCTCTCCTGCCGGTACACACCTTGTTGTACGAGATCCCAGCAGAGCACTGGAAACTGGTCTCCTCCTCTACGGCTGATCTCATCTCCTCCACAATCATGGCTCCCAGAGTCAGCTGGAGCTCTGGGCTCTGAGGGTCCCCGGTAGGGAGTGAAGACAGCCACTGCGTGACCCCTAGCTGACGCAGCTCCTCTGAGGGACAGGACACAAAATCCCAGATCATGAGTTCAATAGAATATAATATATCTATATCCAGTAACTGCCGAACTGACTGTCCCTTATACCCCAGCGGACTGGAGGGGTAAGGCTACCAGTAGGTATGCTGACGAGGGTGAAGGTCACCTCTATTCCCCTCCCCACGACTAACAGAACGGTCCCCCCACCCGCACTCTCAACATTGATTCTTCCAGGATCCACAAACTGAGATTACACAAATGTAAACGGAGCTGAGGGTGCCTCTGACCAGACAAGGCCATGGCTCCCCGTTATTAACTAGATGGATGACGGTGATACAATGGGGAGAGTCACCTTTTGTTAGGTCCGTGCTGTTCTGTTCAGCTGATGGGTGAAGGTGAGGATAACCCTGCACATATGTGGTCTTCAGCAAAGTCTCCGATACAGGCCTGGCCGCCATCTCTCGTAGCCGTTTCTGCACAGAGTCAGTCAGGTCGATATAGGCCTCATCAATGCTGGCTCTTTCTACCACTGCAAATCGAGACATGACCTCCATAACTTCCACACTTGCCTCCCGATACCTGCAAGTGTCAGTGACGTCATACATCTCATGTAACAGACGTACCCATAATAAGTGACATGTCCTACATATAGTCATACACACCTGCTCCCATTTCATGAGTTCTCAGAGTAACAGACATGTTGACAAATGCTACCTAAATTCTGATGTCCCAATAGCCATATTTGTGGACAGTATTAAGAATCAGACATCGAGGGGATGTAAACTGGCTGAATGACTCAGGGGAAAGTTAGTCAGAGACAAATCTGCCAAACACCTCTGGAAGAATTTCTATAACATTTAACTTATAAATCTGGGTGGTCTACTAACACTCACTTGGAGAGGTCAGCCTTCCCATGCGCCTCACTGACTCGGGCCAGCTGCAGATCGGCACATAGCTTCTTGGCATCATTGGCAAACATGTTCCGAGTCACCCCAAAAGCTCGGGCTTCATAGCTAACAGCTATAATTCTGCATGACAGAACAGACGACACAGCAGTATTATATCACTCTAGAGAAAGAACATACTCCCACCCAGACACAGCAATACTACATCGCTCTACAGCATGTCAAAGCTATCTCCCTCCAGACTCAGCCATGTACATTACTCTACAGCCAGGAGAACAGAGTTATCCCAAGTCACAACCTGTGAGACAGCAAAGCTCTAATCAACCCAAGTAACGACCGGTGAGACAGCAAAGCTCTAATCAACTCAAGTAACGACCGGTGAGACAGCAAAGCTCTAATCAACCCAAGTAACGACCGGTGAGATATAGAAACATAGAATTTGCATGGCAGATGAGAACTGCTTGACCCATCTAGTTTGTCCAATTTTTAACCTATGGTAATCCCAAACCCTGTTTAAACCTTTATTCTTTGTAAGGATAACCTTATGTCTATTCCAAGCATGTTCAATTGTTTTTAGCCTCTACCACCTCTGATGGAGGCTATTCCACTTATCCACTACCCGTTCTGTGAAGTAGTTTTTCCTCACATTTCCTCTGAGCCTACTTCCCCCCAGTGTCAGTACATGTCCTCATGTTCTAATACTTCTCTTCCCCCCAGTGTCAGTACATGTCCTTGTGTTCTAATACTTCTCTTCTCTTCCCCCCACTGTCAGAACATGTCCTCGTGTTCTAATACTTCTCTTTCCCCCAGTGTCAGTGCATGTCCTCATGTTCTAATACTTCTCTTCCCCCCAGTGTCAGTACATGTCCTCATGTTCTAATACTTCTCTTCCCCCCCAGTGTCAGTACATGTCCTCATGTTCTAATACTTCTCTTCCTCCCAGTGTCAGTACATGTCCTCGTGTTCTAATACTTCTCTTCCCCTCAGTGTCAGTACATGTCCTCGTGTTCTAATACTTCTCTTCCCCCCCAGTGTCAGTACATGTCCTCATGTTCTAATACTTCTCTTCCCCTCAGTGTCAGTACAAGTCCTCGTGTTCTAATACTTCTCTTCCCCTCAGTGTCAGTACATGTCCTCATGTTCTAATACTTCTCTCCCCCCCCAGTGTCAGTACATGTCCTCGTGTTCTAATACTTCTCTTCCTCCCAGTGTCAGTACATGTCCTCGTGTTCTAATACTTCTCTTCCCCCCAGTGTCAGTGCATGTCCTCGTGTTCTAATACTTCTCTTCCCCCCCAGTGTCAGTACAAGTCCTCGTGTTCTAATACTTCTCTTCCCCCCAGTGTCAGTACATGTCCTCGTGTTCTAATACTTCTCTTCCCCCCAGTGTCAGTGCATGTCCTCGTGTTCTAATACTTCTCTTCCTCCCAGTGTCAGTACATGTCCTCGTGTTCTAATACTTCTCTTCCCCCCAGTGTCAGTGCATGTCCTCGTGTTCTAATACTTCTCTTCCCCCCCAGTGTCAGTACAAGTCCTCGTGTTCTAATACTTCTCTTCCCCCCAGTGTCAGTACATGTCCTCGTGTTCTAATACTTCTCTTACCCCCAGTGTCAGTACATGTCCTCGTGTTCTAATACTTCTCTTCCCCTCAGTGTCAGTACATGTCCTCGTGTTCTAATACTTCTCTTCCCCCCAGTGTCAGTACATGTCCTCGTGTTCTAATACTTCTCTTCCCCCCAGTGTCAGTACATGTCCTGGTGTTCTAATACTTCTCTTCCCTCCAGTGTCAGTACATGTCCTTGTGTTCTAATACTTCTCTTCCCCCCAGTGTCAGTGCATGTCCTCGTGTTCTAATACTTCTCTTCCCCCCAGTGTCAGTGCATGTCCTCGTGTTCTAATACTTCTCTTCCCCCCAGTGTCAGTACATGTCCTCGTGTTCTAATACTTCTCTTCCCCCCAGTGTCAGTACATGTCCTCGTGTTCTAATACTTCTCTTCCCCCCAGTGTCAGTGCATGTCCTCGTGATCTAATACTTCTCTTCCCCCCAGTGTCAGTACATGTCCTCGTGTTCTAATACTTCTCTTCCCCCCAGTGTCAGTACATGTCCTCGTGTTCTAATACTTCTCTTCCCCCCAGTGTCAGTACATGTCCTCATGTTCTAATACTTCTCTTCCTCCCAGTGTCAGTACATGTCCTCGTGTTCTAATACTTCTCTTCCCCCCAGTGTCAGTACATGTCCTCGTGTTCTAATACTTCTCTTCCCCCCAGTGTCAGTGCATGTCCTCGTGTTCTAATACTTCTCTTCCCCCCCAGTGTCAGTGCATGTCCTCGTGTTCTAATACTTCTCTTCCCCCCAGTGTCAGTACATGTCCTCATGTTCTAATACTTCTCTTCCTCCCAGTGTCAGTACATGTCCTCGTGTTCTAATACTTCTCTTCCCCTCAGTGTCAGTACATGTCCTCGTGTTCTAATACTTCTCTTCCCCCCAGTGTCAGTACATGTCCTCGTGTTCTAATACTTCTCTTCCCCTCAGTGTCAGTACATGTCCTCGTGTTCTAATACTTCTCTTCCCCTCAGTGTCAGTACATGTCCTCGTGTTCTAATACTTCTCTTCCCCTCAGTGTCAGTACATGTCCTCGTGTTCTAATACTTCTCTTCCCCCCAGTGTCAGTACATGTCCTCGTGTTCTAATACTTCTCTTCCCCCCAGTGTCAGTACATGTCCTCATGTTCTAATACTTCTCTTCCTCCCAGTGTCAGTACATGTCCTCATGTTCTAATACTTCTCTTCCTCCCAGTGTCAGTACATGTCCTCGTGTTCTAATACTTCTCTTCCCCTCAGTGTCAGTACATGTCCTCGTGTTCTAATACTTCTCTTCCCCCCAGTGTCAGTACATGTCCTCGTGTTCTAATACTTCTCTTCCCCTCAGTGTCAGTACATGTCCTCGTGTTCTAATACTTCTCTTCCCCTCAGTGTCAGTACATGTCCTCGTGTTCTAATACTTCTCTTCCCCTCAGTGTCAGTACATGTCCTCGTGTTCTAATACTTCTCTTCCCCTCAGTGTCAGTACATGTCCTCGTGTTCTAATACTTCTCTTCCCCTCAGTGTCAGTACATGTCCTCGTGTTCTAATACTTCTCTTCCCCTCAGTGTCAGTACATGTCCTCGTGTTCTAATACTTCTCTTCCCCTCAGTGTCAGTACATGTCCTCGTGTTCTAATACTTCTCTTCCCTCCAGTGTCAGTACATGTCCTCGTGTTCTAATACTTCTCTTCCCTCCCAGTGTCAGTACATGTCCTTGTGTTCTAATACTTCTCTTCCTCCCCAGTGTCAGTACATGTCCTCATGTTCTAATACTTCTCTTCCCCCCAGTGTCAGTACATGTCCTCGTGTTCTAATACTTCTCTTCCCCCCAGTGTCAGTACATGTCCTCGTGTTCTAATACTTCTCTTCCCTCCAGTGTCAGTACATGTCCTCGTGTTCTAATACTTCTCTTCCCCCCCAGTGTCAGTACATGTCCTCGTGTTCTAATACTTCTCTTACCCCCAGTGTCAGTACATGTCCTCGTGTTCTAATACTTCTCTTCCCCCCAGTGTCAGTACATGTCCTCGTGTTCTAATACTTCTCTTCCCCCCAGTGTCAGTACATGTCCTCGTGTTCTAATACTTCTCTTCCCCCCAGTGTCAGTACATGTCCTCGTGTTCTAATACTTCTCTTCCCTCCAGTGTCAGTACATGTCCTCGTGTTCTAATACTTCTCTTCCCCCCCAGTGTCAGTACATGTCCTCGTGTTCTAATACTTCTCTTACCCCCAGTGTCAGTACATGTCCTCGTGTTCTAATACTTCTCTTCCCCCCCAGTGTCAGTACAAGTCCTCGTGTTCTAATACTTCTCTTCCCCCCAGTGTCAGTACATGTCCTCGTGTTCTAATACTTCTCTTACCCCCAGTGTCAGTACATGTCCTCGTGTTCTAATACTTCTCTTCCCCTCAGTGTCAGTACATGTCCTTGTGTTCTAATACTTCTCTTCCCCCCCAGTGTCAGTACAAGTCCTCGTGTTCTAATACTTCTCTTCCCCCAAGTGTCAGTACATGTCCTCGTGTTCTAATACTTCTCTTACCCCCAGTGTCAGTACATGTCCTCGTGTTCTAATACTTCTCTTCCCCTCAGTGTCAGTGCATGTCCTTGTGTTCTAATACTTCTCTTCCCCCCAATGTCAGTACATGTCCTCGTGTTCTAATACTTCTCTTCCCCCCAGTGTCAGTGCATGTCCTCGTGTTCTAATACTTCTCTTCCCCCCCAGTGTCAGTACATGTCCTCGTGTTCTAATACTTCTCTTCCCTCCAGTGTCAGTACATGTCCTCGTGTTCTAATACTTCTCTTCCCCTCAGTGTCAGTACATGTCCTTGTGTTCTAATACTTCTCTTCCCCCCAGTGTCAGTACATGTCCTTCTGTTCTAATACTTCTCTTCCCTCCAGTGTCAGTACATGTCCTCGTGTTCTAATACTTCTCTTCCCCTCAGTGTCAGTACATGTCCTCGTGTTCTAATACTTCTCTTCCCCCCAGTGTCAGTACATGTCCTCGTGTTCTAATACTGCTCTTCCCCCCAGTGTCAGTACATGTCCTCGTGTTCTAATACTTCTCTTCCCCCCCAGTGTCAGTACATGTCCTTGTGTTCTAATACTTCTCTTCCCCCCAGTGTCAGTACATGTCCTCGTGTTCTAATACTTCTCTTCCCCCTAGTGTCAGTACATGTCCTCGTGTTCTAATACTTCTCTTCCCCCCAGTGTCAGTACATGTCCTCGTGTTTTAATACTTCTCTTCCCCCCAGTGTCAGTACATGTCCTCGTGTTCTAATACTTCTCTTCCCCCCAGTGTCAGTACATGTCCTCGTGTTTTAATACTTCTCTTCCCCCCAGTGTCAGTACATGTCCTCGTGTTCTAATACTTCTCTTCCCCCCCAGTGTCAGTACATGTCCTTGTGTTCTAATACTTCTCTTCCCCCAGTGTCAGTACATGTCCTCGTGTTCTAATACTTCTCTTCCCCCAGTGTCAGTACATGTCCTCGTGTTCTAATACTTCTCTTCCCCCTAGTGTCAGTACATGTCCTCGTGTTCTAATACTTCTCTTCCCCCAGTGTCAGTACATGTCCTCGTGTTCTAATACTTCTCTTCCCTCCAGTGTCAGTACATGTCCTCGTGGTCTAATACTTCTCTTCCCTCCAGTGTCAGTACATGTCCTCGTGTTCTAATACTTCTCTTCCCCCCAGTGTCAGTACATGTCCTCGTGTTCTAATACTTCTCTTCCCCCCAGTGTCAGTACATGTCCTCGTGTTCTAATACTTTTCTTCCTTTGAAGAATATTTCCTTCCTGCACCTTGTTATAACCCTTGATATATTTGAAAGTTTCTCTCATGTCCACCGTTCCCTTCTCTGCTCCTTACTATACATATTAAGATCTATTAGCCTTTCCAGGTAAGTTGGGTGCTGTAGCACATGCACCATTCTTTGTACAGTCTGTAATGTATTTATATCCTTCTGGAGATATGGCCTCCAGAACTGAACACAGTATTCTAGATGAGGCCGTACCAATGACCTATACATTGGTATTAGTACTTCTTTCTGCTACTGATTCCTCTCCCTATACAACCAAGCATCTGACTTACCTTCCTCATTGCTTTGTTACATTACTTACCTGCCTTTATGTCACCTGAAATAGTGACTCCTAGATCCCTTTCCTCCTTAGTAGTTTCCATTATAGTGCCATTAATACTGTATTTAATTAACCTTTGAGTGTTTGAGACCCAAGTGCATGATTTTGCATTAAACTGTAATTGCCACTCTGGACTATTCCTCTAGTCTTCCTAGATCATAAATCATTTGTTTTACCCCTCCTGGTGACTACCCTGTTGCATATCTTTGTGACATCTGCAGTAAGACATACTTCCCTTCAATACTATTTGCAATGTCTCCAATAAAGATATTAAAAAACACTGTTCCAAGTACAGATCCTTGGGGTTCTCCACTGGTAACCTTTCCCTCCTGTGAATGTACTACATTTACTATAACTGTTTTCTGTCCTGCAACCAGGACGGCAAAGCTCTAACCAACCCCAGCAACCAGGGAGAGACAGAACTTTCATAAACCCAACTAACCAGAGAACATTGCAATTCTGTGCCCTGTACAAAGGTGTGATCCACAATGTGTCAGGAGACACTATAATGTCTGAACTATGTAACACCCATTACACAATACACAGGAACAACCCAATTGTTTTTGTCAGTAACCGGGCCCAGTATTAACACTTGTAGAGAATAAGGTCTAATTTAACACCTTGAGGAAAATGAAAAAAAAAAAAAAACCTTTCACAAATGACAGATCTTTAACCTTTAAATAATTTTGATAAAACCTGATGCTAATTAGCTTTAATTTTTCCACTTTTCATCATCATCAACATTTATTTATATAGCGCCAGCAGATTCCACAGCGCTTTTATAGAATGACCCCCTAGAACATAATCCCACTGTCTCTGCAAGTGCCGGGTTCCTCTTACCCGCCTCCTTTCCAGGTTTTGTACTGCACCACAGCTACTGGCTTGTTCTTCAGCTCTGGCTTCAGCCTCTGCTCCACTTGCACATAGAAGCAATCCATATCCACCAGAGCAACCACGCGCTCCCGAGAGGAGGACAGAGTGTTGTCCTAAGGGATCAGGAGAACAGGAATCAGGATAAATGTGGACACTAATGAGAGGAGCATAGAGCCGCATTGTAATATTAATCAGATACTACTAGTCTCCTGGGTCCTAGACAGAGCTCTTGGAGGCCCATCCGTTTCCTCTGACCAGTTACAGATATTTGCTCAGAGAAGATGTGTCCCCGCCGTTGGAAACTACAGCAGCAACATGTCCGTTCCCGGTCCGGACAGACCTCTCCTTGTCTTAGGGCAAACCTCTACCTACGGCTTGCCCACCGCTACAAGTCTTCAGCCTTCGCATGTCTTGCCCATGCTCTGCTCCGTGGGAAGTCACGTCCGGCTTCCTGCATCATTTACCAACAATTAACAGCGGTTCTGAGCATGTGCAGAACCTTCCATTCATTCTGAAAGTTTCCCGCTGAGGTCATCAAGAAGCGCCTACAGGTACTATAAAAGAGGCCCTCTGTCTTGCAGGTATTGCTAGGTGATTGTGTTAATATCCAGCCTCGGTATCTGATACTTACTTCTGTGTTTGGACCTTGATTTTGGACCAGCTACTGTTTAGTCCATTGGAACTTCACTTACTGACATTGCTATACCGTGTACCGACCTGGCTCTGGACAATTGGACGCGTTACAGTTTAAACCCCTTGAAAGCCTCCTAACTCGTCTCCTGCTATATTGGAAACAGCTCTCCAGCAGTCACTGTCTCAACAGCTTCTTGAATCACGTCCCAGTCAGCTTCATCGGGAACTAATCTCTGGTCATCCTGCTTCCAGCCAGCAGAATCCGTCCACTGGAGTAAGGCAATATAATTACTTTTCTTACTGTTAACTTAACAAGAGGTATCCAAGGTTCAGGCAGTAAATTGCAATGACTGAAGTCAGACTATAGCAGGCCGATGTTGAGGATGGCAGAAGGTAGTCCGTGGCTGCCGCTCCATGCACGGTAGTCATGTACACCCCACCCAGAGACATCATCCTGATGAAGGGGATGTTTATCACACAACAAACTACTTACATTACGCGTAATGTGATATTCTTCCCAGATGTGCATGGAGAAGACATCAGGGCATTATCATCATACCACTCCCTGGAGAGCGCTCCATCTAACCAGGGTATATTGTAGTGTTTAATCAATGTAGGAGAATGGCAATCTCAACAAGACAAAGACCCAGTACCTAGAGTGGGATCAGGGAAAGCCTACAGGGAGTGGGACCAGTGCCCGCCTACAGGGGGCCCAGTCCCCGCCTACAGGGGGCCCACAGTGGATCCAGCACCCGCCTACAGGGGGCCCAGTCCCCGCCTACAGGGGGCAGTGGATCCAGCACCCGCCTACAGGGGGCCCAGTCCCCGCCTACAGGGGGCAGTGGATCCAGCACCCGCCTACAGGGGGCCCAGTCCCCGCCTACAGGGGGCTGAACACGTCACAGCACAGCTGAAGTATTGAACATGTTAGTTCTAACAAACAGATAATATAATTCAAAATAAAGGGTGCATGTTTGTAGTAGATGCTGTACAACAGAGGTGCCTCCGCTCAGTACTCAAGAGGTAGCAGCAGCTCATGTTTTCAGGATTTCTTTAATCATGCAATGTAAGTTCATCTATTTTCCTGGGTCAGTAATTATCCCACCTATTTCTACAGACAGAAATCCTGAAAACATGGCCTGTTGGTGGCACGTGAGGACTGGGTGGGTTTGGACTACAGTGAGGAGAAAGTGGGGACAGGGAAGTAGTCTGTGAGTCTAGGTGATGGGGAGGATAGAGAATAAGAGGTGCAGTCAGTGAGGACAGATGTTGAGGGCACAGTCAGCGAGGACAGATGTTGGGGGCACAGTCAGCGAGGACAGATGTTGGGGGCACAGTCAGCGAGGACAGATGTTGAGGGCACAGTCAGCGAGGACAGATGTTGGGGGCACAGTCAGCGAGGACAGATGTTGGGGGCACAGTCAGCGAGGACAGATGTTGGGGGCACAGTCAGCGAGGACAGATGTTGGGGGCACAGTCAGCGAGGACAGATGTTTGGGGCACAGTCAGCGAGGACAGATGTTGAGGGCACAGTCAGCGAGGACAGATGTTGGGGGCACAGTCAGCGAGGACAGATGTTGAGGGGGGACAGTCAGCGAGGACAGATGTTGAGGGGGGACAGTCAGCGAGGACAGATGTTGAGGGGGGACAGTCAGCGAGGACAGATGTTGAGGGGGGACAGTCAGCGAGGACAGATGTTGAGGGGGGACAGTCAGCGAGGACAGATGTTGGGGGCACAGTCAGCGAGGACAGATGTTGGGGGCGGGCAGTCAGCGAGGACAGATGTTGGGGGCGGGCAGTCAGCGAGGACAGATGTTGGGGGCGGGCAGTCAGCGAGGACAGATGTTGGGGGCGGGCAGTCAGCGAGGACAGATGTTGGGGGCGGGCAGTCAGCGAGGACAGATGTTGGGGGCGGGCAGTCAGCGAGGACAGATGTTGGGGGGGGGCAGTTAGCGAGGACAGATGTTGAGGGGGGACAGTCAGCGAGGACAGATGTTGGGGGCACAGTCAGTGAGGACAGATGTTGGGGGCACAGTCAGTGAGGACAGATGTTGGGGGCACAGTCAGTGAGGACAGATGTTGAGGGGGGACAGTCAGTGAGGACAGATGTTGAGGGGGGACAGTCAGCGAGGACAGATGTTAGGGGGACAGTCAGCGAGGACAGATGTTGGGGGGGCAGTCAGCGAGGACAGATGTTGGGGGGGCAGTCAGCGAGGACAGATGTTGGGGGGGCAGTCAGTGAGGACAGATGTTGGGGGGGCAGTCAGTGAGGACAGATGTTGAGGGGGCACAGTCAGCGAGGACAGATGTTGAGGGGGCACAGTCAGCGAGGACAGATGTTGGGGGCACAGTCAGCGAGGACAGATGTTGGGGGCACAGTCAGCGAGGACAGATGTTGGGGGCACAGTCAGCGAGGACAGATGTTGGGGGCACAGTCAGCGAGGACAGATGTTGGGGGCACAGTCAGCGAGGACAGATGTTGGGGGCACAGTCAGCGAGGACAGATGTTGGGGGCACAGTCAGCGAGGACAGATGTTGGGGGCACAGTCAGCGAGGACAGATGTTGGGGGACAGTCAGCGAGGACAGATGTTGGGGGCGGCAGTCAGCGAGGACAGATGTTGGGGGGGGCAGTCAGTGAGGACAGATGTTGGGGGCACAGTCAGTGAGGACAGATGTTGGGGGCACAGTCAGTAAGGACAGATGTTGAGGGGGGACAGTCAGCGAGGACAGATGTTGGGGGCACAGTCAGCGAGGACAGATGTTGGGGGCACAGTCAGCGAGGACAGATGTTGGGGGCACAGTCAGCGAGGACAGATGTTGGGGCACAGTCAGCGAGGACAGATGTTGGGGCACAGTCAGTGAGGACAGATGTTGAGGGGGCACAGTCAGTGAGGACAGATGTTGGGGGCACAGTCAGTGAGGACAGATGTTGGGGGCACAGTCAGTGAGGACAGATGTTGGGGGCACAGTCAGTGAGGACAGATGTTGGGGGCACAGTCAGCGAGGACAGATGTTGGGGGCACAGTCAGCGAGGACAGATGTTGGGGGCACAGTCAGCGAGGACAGATGTTGGGGGCACAGTCAGCGAGGACAGATGTTGGGGGCACAGTCAGCGAGGACAGATGTTGGGGGCACAGTCAGCGAGGACAGATGTTGGAGGCACAGTCAGTGAGGACAGATGTTGGGGGGGCAGTCAGTGAGGACAGATGTTGGGGGCACAGTCAGTGAGGACAGATGTTGGGGGCACAGTCAGTGAGGACAGATGTTGGGGGCACAGTCAGCGAGGACAGATGTTGGGGGTGGGCAGTCAGCGAGGACAGATGTTGGGGGGGGGACAGTCAGTGAGGACAGATGTTGGGGGCACAGTCAGCGAGGACAGATGTTGGGGGCGGGCAGTCAGCGAGGACAGATGTTGGGGGGGGGGGACAGTCAGTGAGGACAGATGTTGGGGGGGGGGGACAGTCAGTGAGGACAGATGTTGGGGGGCACAGTCAGTGAGGACAGATGTTGGGGGCACAGTCAGCGAGGACAGATGTTGGGGGTGGGCAGTCAGCGAGGACAGATGTTGGGGGGGGACAGTCAGTGAGGACAGATGTTGGGGGCACAGTCAGCGAGGACAGATGTTGGGGGCGGGCAGTCAGCGAGGACAGATGTTGGGGGGGGACAGTCAGTGAGGACAGATGTTGAGGGGGGACAGTCAGTGAGGACAGATGTTGGGGGCACAGTCAGTGAGGACAGATGTTGGGGGCACAGTCAGCGAGGACAGATGTTGAGGGGGGACAGTCAGCGAGGACAGATGTTGGGGGCACAGTCAGCGAGGACAGATGTTGGGGACACAGTCAGCGAGGACAGATGTTGGGGACACAGTCAGCGAGGACAGATGTTGGGGGCACAGTCAGCGAGGACAGATGTTGGGGGCACAGTCAGCGAGGACAGATGTTGGGGCACAGTCAGCGAGGACAGATGTTGGGGCACAGTCAGCGAGGACAGATGTTGGGGGCACAGTCAGTGAGGACAGATGTTGGGGGCACAGTCAGTGAGGACAGATGTTGGGGGCACAGTCAGTGAGGACAGATGTTGGGGGCACAGTCAGTGAGGACAGATGTTGGGGGCACAGTCAGTGAGGACAGATGTTGGGGGCACAGTCAGTGAGGACAGATGTTGGGGGCACAGTCAGTGAGGACAGATGTTGGGGGCACAGTCAGTGAGGACAGATGTTGGGGGCACAGTCTGTGAGGACAGATGTTGGGGGCACAGTCTGTGAGGACAGATGTTGGGGTACAGTCAGTGAGGACAGATGTTGGGGTACAGTCAGTGAGGACAGATAATGGGGGTAAGGCTATATCATGGGGGCGCAGTCAGACAATGGGGTGCAGTCAGTGAGGACAGATAATGGGGGGAAGGCTATATCATGGGGGTGCAGTCAGACAATGGGGGGAAGGCTATATCATGGGGGTGCAGTCAGACAATGGGGGGGAAGGCTATATCATGGGGGCGCAGTCAGTGAGGACAGATAATGGGGGGAAGGCTATATCATGGGGGGACAGTCAGACAATGGGGGGGAAGGCTATATCATGGGGGGACAGTCAGACAATGGGGGGGAAGGCTATATCATGGGGGTGCAGTCAGACAATGGGGGAAGGCTATATCATGGGGGTGCAGTCAGACAATGGGGGGAAGGCTATATCATGGGGGTGCAGTCAGACAATGGGGGGAAGGCTATATCATGGGGGTGCAGTCAGACAATGGGGGGGAAGGCTATATCATGGGGGGACAGTCAGACAATGGGGGGAAGGCTATATCATGGGGGGACAGTCAGACAATGGGGGGAAGGCTATATCATGGGGGGACAGTCAGACAATGGGGGGGGAAGGCTATATCATGGGGGTGCAGTCAGACAATGGGGGAAGGCTATATCATGGGGGTGCAGTCAGACAATGGGGGAAGGCTATATCATGGGGGTGCAGTCAGACAATGGGGGAAGGCTATATCATGGGGGTGCAGTCAGACAATGGGGGGAAGGCTATATCATGGGGGTGCAGTCAGACAATGGGGGAAGGCTATATCATGGGGGTGCAGTCAGACAATGGGGGAAGGCTATATCATGGGGGTGCAGTCAGACAATGGGGGGAAGGCTATATCATGGGGGTGCAGTCAGACAATGGGGGAAGGCTATATCATGGGGGTGCAGTCAGACAATGGGGGAAGGCTATATCATGGGGGTGCAGTCAGACAATGGGGGGAAGGCTATATCATGGGGGTGCAGTCAGACAATGGGGGAAGGCTATATCATGGGGGCGCAGTCAGACATTGGGGTGCAGTCAGTGAGGACACAGATAATGGGGGGAAGGCTATATCATGGGGGGGACAGTCCAGGTCTCAGGGGTCTTCTTACCATCTGTCCAGCTTCCCGCCACACAGCTGACACAACGTGACGTCCCGGCTGAGAGCGGCGCACGCGCAGAGAGTTGCGGCCGCTGCTCGTCAGTGCGCATGTGCGGGGGGTCTGCGTGGCTGTCAACGCGCATGCTCGGTGTATCCCATGCTCTGGACTTTGCGCATGCGTGGTTGGCCTGGTGTCCTCGCTCTTCTCCCGGTTCTGTCCCAGTGAAATCTCCGGGAAGATGGCGGCGCAGGTGACGGTGCTGTGCGAGCAGCTGGTACAGGCGGTGACCGTCATCATGGAGCCGGGATCACCCCAGGAGCTCAGGCTGGAGGCGCTGAGGGTGAGGGGACCCCGGGGCACCAGTGGGGGCAGGGGGTGCGGGGTGGTAGAATGTGGGGGCATGTGGTGCAGGGTGGTAGTATGTGGGGGCAGGGGGTGCGGGTTGGTAGTATGTAGGTGCAGGGTGGTAGTATGTGGGGGCAGGTGGTGCAGGGTGGTAGTATGTGGGGGCAGGGTGGTAGTATGGGGGCAGGTGGTGCAGGGTGGTAGTATGTAAGGGCAGGGTGGTAGTATGTAGGGGCAGGTGGTGCAGGGTGGTAGTATGTAAGGGCAGGGTGGTAGTATGTATGGGCAGGTTGTGCAGGGTGGTAGTATGTGGGGGCAGGGGGTGCAGGGTGGTAGTATGTAAGGGCAGGGTAGTAGTATGTAGGGGCAGGTGGTGCAGGGTGGTAGTATGTAAGGGCAGGGTGGTAGTATGTATGGGCAGGTTGTGCAGGGTGGTAGTATGTGGGGGCAGGGGGTGCAGGGTGGTAGTATGTAAGGGCAGGGGGTGCAAGGTGGTAGTATGTGGGGGCAGGGGGTGCAGGGTGGTAGTATGTGGGGGCAGGGGGTGCAGGGTGGTAGTATGTAGGGGCAGGGTGTGCAGGGTGGTAGTATGTGGGGGCAGGGGGTGCAGGGTGGTAGTATGTGGGGGCAGGGGGTGCAGGGTGGTAGTATGTAAGGGCAGGGGGTGCAAGGTGGTAGTATGTAGGGGCAGTTGGTGCAGGGTGGTAGTATGTGGGGGCAGGGGGTGCAGGGTGGTAGTATGTGGGGGCAGGGGGTGCAGGGTGGTAGTATGTAGGGGCAGGGTGTGCAGGGTGGTAGTATGTGGGGGCAGGGTGGTAGTATGTGGGGGCAGGGGGTGCAGGGTGGTAGTATGTAAGGGCAGGGGGTGCAAGGTGGTAGTATGTGGGGGCAGGGGGTGCAGGGTGGTAGTATGTGGGGGCAGGGGGTGCAGGGTGGTAGTATGTAGGGGCAGGGTGGTAGTATGTGGGGGCAGGGGGTGCAGGGTGGTAGTATGTGGGGGCAGGGGGTGCAGGGTGGTAGTATGTAAGGGCAGGGGGTGCAAGGTGGTAGTATGTAGGGGCAGTTGGTGCAGGGTGGTAGTATGTGGGGGCAGGGGTGCAGGGTGGTAGTATGTGGGGGCAGGGGGTGCAGGGTGGTAGTATGTAGGGGCAGGGTGTGCAGGGTGGTAGTATGTGGGGGCAGGGTGGTAGTATGTGGGGGCAGGGGGTGCGGGCCGGCAGTATGAGGGGGCAATGGGCGGCAGTATATGGGGCAGCAGTATGAGGGGGCGGCAGTATGAGAGGGCACGGGGCGGCAGTGTGTGGGGTTATATGGGGGGGCAGGGGGTATATGGGGCGACAGTATGAGGGGGCACGGGGCGGCAGTATGTGGGGGTATATGGGGTGGCAGTGGGCACAAGGTGCTGTATTATTGGGATACAGTTAGGAGATGTACAGTGTATGTGGGACTGTGTCTTCTTTGAAGTGCCTGGGGGTTGACAAAGTTGTCTATTATATCTGCATTTTTTGCAGTTCTGTGAGGACTTCAAGGAGAAGTGTCCGGTCTGTGTACCGTGTGGATTGCAGCTGGCGGAGAAGACGCAGCCTCCTGTCATCAGACACTTTGGCCTGCAGGTTCTGGAGCATGTTGTCAAGTAAGAAAAAGGCCTTATTTGGTTTGGGAAGGGTCTTCTTTGTTGTGTTGCTTCTTTGGAGGGCTGCTGGGTCCCTGGGGTGCTGGCACCTTCATGGTACTCCTGAACGGCTGGTATGTCCGTGGTGTGCCGGGGTGGCCCTGGGGGTCTGGCACATCCAGGGGTGGCCCTGGGGGTCTGGCACATCCAGGGGTGGCCCTGGGGGTCTGGTACATCCAGGGGTGGCCCTGGGGGTCTGGTACATCCAGGGGTGGCCCTGGGGGTCTGGTACATCCAGGGGTGGCCCTGGGGGTCTGGTACATCCAGGGGTGGCCCTGGGGGTCTGGTACATCCAGGGGTGGCCCTGGGGGTCTGGTACATCCAGGGGTGGCCCTGGGGGTCTGGTACATCCAGGGGTGGCCCTGGGGGTCTGGCACATCCGGTGTGTGCGGGGTAAGCTCCTCTGTATTTTGGTCGCAGTGTAAATGTGTGCAGCATTATTAGAGGGTCTGCTCTCGAGGATACTCGCACCTGGCATGGTAGCTTGCGCTGCACATGAGTGGTTTAGCATTGCAGACGTCTCAGGATGTAGAGAGTTGTACATGATCTGTGGTTTCCATGCTCTCCTTCATGGACTGCTGACTTCTCGCCCTGCCTGACATCTCGCACCTTTTTCACTCAGGAAATTGGGCGTTAAATCTGTTTTATTCGTTAGGGGAGAGAGAAAAATAGTTTCTGACATGATCTGCTGGCACATATGTAAACACACAGCCTACATATCAATGCACACGCCACACACACTATATGTAGCAGACCTATAAATAGATACAGTGTATGTATAAATGCAGATGTTTACTTACATATCATACACTAGCACACAATGTTTATATCAGAATATACACAGACTGCAGACACATACATAGGTGCACACGGCAGACATTTACACATGTAGCGTACATATGCATGGATACACGTGACAAACATACGTACATGCATACGGCAGACATTGTGACAGGGCAGCGGTGGGGGTGACAGGGCGGCGGTGGGGGGTGACAGGGCGGCTGTGTGGGGAGGGGGTGACCGGGCAGCTCTGTGGGGAGGGGGTGACAGGGCAGCGGTGGGGGCAAGGGGTGACAGGGCAGCAGTGGGGGTGACAGAGCAGCAGTGGGGGTGACAGGGCAGTGTTGGGGGAAGGGGGTGACAGGGCAGCGGTGGGGGAAGAGGGTGATAGGGCAGCTGTGTGGGGAGGGGGTGACAGGGCAGCGGTGGGGGGAGGAGGTGACAGGGCAGCGGTGGGGAGGGGGTGACAAGGCAGTAGAGTCTGGGTGGTAATACGGGAAAGAAGAGTCAGTTTTCTAGTGTTCTGCCTCCTTGGTGTTAAACATACCCCAATGTATTTGTTCTATAGCCTTGGAGAAAATAATTGAATGTGAAGTACAAAAAAAATCCCTTTTTTGTAACTATAAATCCTCTCCACATTGTTATTGGTTAGATACTCTGCGTGCAATGTATCCTACCTAATACCTTTTTGCTGCAGATTCTTCATCTACAGGTGCCGGTTGTATGTGGATCACTTCCTGTACCCGTCCCTTTGCCACATAACAGACCTGACACCATGAAAGTGCAGATCTTGACTGTGATACAGTGCTGGCCAGATTTTATAATATATATATGTATATATAATGTATGTAAAAATATCTATATATGTATTTTGCACATTTAACTCAAATTCCTCAAGATGTTATTCGGCTTTTTAATGTTTGGTTATTTGATAATAAAGCTACATAGAATCTCCGCTATCCACATCGCTGTGATAATATGGACAGAATGTTATCTGCTTGCAGCCACCATAGAGGTGCAGGGTGTAATACACAGATATTAACCTGCAGAATGTGATATTCACTGTATAAATCCTAGTTCTTATCCTGTACATAACTGACGTCTGGTGTATTCCAGGAGACGTTCTATGTCATTGCTCTGTCCACTGATGATCTTTGCCTTCTGTGCAGGTTTCGGTGGAATAACATGGAACGAGGGGAGAAGGTGTGCCTAAAGGACAGCGTGATGAGTCTCATCGCCAGCGTAAGTTTCATCAAACATGTCTGAAATTCTACATATAACCCAGGAAAACTAGGTGGGCCGGGGCAGGGTAGGGGCGCGGGGGCGCTGTGTAGGGGCACGGCCGCCGGGGCTCAGTAGGGGCGCGGCCGCTGGGGTTCAGTAGGGGCGCGGCCGCTGGGTCGGCCGGGGCTGGGTAGAAGTGGAATTGACCTGTGTTTGTATATTCGCTCTCTCCCACCTTAGGGCATTCGTCCGATCCTGGAGGAAGAAGGACACATTAAGGATGTTCTTGCGAGAATTGTGGTGGAGATGATAAAACGAGAATGGCCTCAGCATTGGCCGGACATGTTGAATGAGCTGGAGTCTCTCACCAAGAATGGGGTATGAAGCTCAGCCTGTTGTCTGATATAGGATTCTCTTATGCTCGGGGGTATCGCTGGGGCCCCATTGCCCAAGTCTTCATGTCTAGACAAGATGTGTTAAATCTCATTTCGTGGGGGTTTTATATTTGTACCTTATTATTATTATCAATCCTCATATGTAGGAGGTGCAGACGGAGCTGGTAATGTTCATTCTGCTGCGGCTGGCGGAGGACGTGGTCACTTTCCAGACTCTCCCCACTCAGCGGCGGAGGGACATACAGACCACCATGACCCAGAACATGGACAAGCTCTTCACCTTCATGCTGAGCATCCTGGGGGACAGCGTTCATCAGTACCAGCAGCTGGTATGTGCCCCCCTTAGTGCTAGAACCCACATAGAGGCTGTTTAATAGTAAATTGCATAAAGGTTCCCCTGATCTCACCAGTGTACATGACCAGGCTTATTGGCTTTGGGTGAGACTCATGTTCTGTTTTTGTATTCATTGTAGAAAAATGACCTCGCTCAGAAAGACCAGGTGAGTGGCTGATGGAAGAGAGGAATCTGTTCATTTCAAAAACTTCTTGCGGAAACCCCCCCTGCCCTCCCCCCCTGTCTGTCTGGCCTCGCCTCCTGTCCTTCTGGCCTCTCCCCCTCCCGCCCCCCCCTCTGTTTGTCTGGCATCGTCCCCCCTCTGTCTGCTGGCCTCTCCCCCTGCCCCCCCCCCCCTCTGTCTGGCCTCTCCCCCTGCCCCCCCCCCCTCTGTTTGTCTGGCCTCTCCCCCTGCCCCCCCCCCCCCCCCTCTGTTTGTCTGGCCTCTCCCCCTGCCCCCCCCCCCCCTCTGTTTGTCTGCCCCCCCCTCTGTTTGTCTGGCCTCTCTTCCTGCCCCCCCCCCCCCCCCTCTGTTTGTCTGGCCTCTCCTCCTGCCCCCCCCCCCCCTCTGTTTGTCTGGCCTCTCCTCCTGCCCCCCCCCCCCCCTCTGTTTGTCTGGCCTCTCCCCCTGCCCCCCGTCCCCCCATCTGTCTGCCTGGCCGGTCCCCCCATCTGTCTGGCCGCTCTCTCATTTGTTCCCTGCTTCTTGTCAGTGCCAGGAAAGGTGCCGCGTGGCATTGGCGGCTCTGAACACGTTGGCGGGATACATTGACTGGGTGTCGGTCACTCACATCACCGCTCAGGACTGCAAATTGCTGCAGATGCTTTGTCTGCTGCTCGGTGAGGAAGAGATGCAGGTGGAAGCTGCGGAAGCTCTGCTCATCGCAGTCAGCAGGAAGGTGGGTCCATAAGAAAGAGTCCTAAAGCAATATGGGGATTAGCGCTAAGGCTGGAATAGACATAGGATAGAGTGTGGAACGCTTGTGGCAGTGTCTGGGGCGCGAGTTGTAAGTGGTTCTATTTTGGTAGTTTTCAGGAGGGGATCTCGCTTCCCAGTTTCCAGTCACTGTTTCTAGTGTCATCACACCAGTAGGATTTAGTGGGTTAAAAACAAAGACTGATATTGTGTCTGGAGAATTAAACCTTGGACTTGTTGTGTGTACAGGGAAAGCTGGAGGACCGGACTCCTCTCCTCATCTTGTTCGGAGACAATCCCATGCACTATATCATGACTGCTGCGCAGTGAGTATTACGTCCACGCCGGAGTCCGTGCGTCTCATAATCTGTCGCCCACACGCTGATCTTAATGTCCAGTCTCCATTCTATCGCTCTCCTCCCAGTATTGGCCGCACTTACACCATCATTGCACTCTCGTCAGTACTTGATTAACCCATAATGCTTTGCTACGATTGCAAGGCAGAGCCTTTTCTAACCGTGATCAATTGGTCATTTTGTAATGTGTCACTCACGCAACAATGTGTAGTCCCTCCGATCGCTTGGACCAGCCGTGGGGGACAAATATGGTTATCTCCGTCACACTTGTCTAGATTTCCCAGCTGTCAGCACTTGTTGCTCCTTCTCTGATTGACCCACTAAATCAGGACATGTTTTATACCGTTTACCCTTCAGGAAGGCGCACGGGGAGGGGTTACACGAGAAGCGCTATGTGTTCCTGAAAAGGCTGTGCCAGGTCCTGTGCGCGCTCAGCAGCCAGCTGTGCGCTCTGTCTGTGGTAAGAATTACGTTCCGTTTTCTGGTCCCGTTATTGGCCAGGCCGCGTGTCTCCTAATCTTCTATTTTCTGCCCCCAGCTTCCTGACATCCAAGTGGAGATTCCAGTGACCTTCAGCAAATACTTAAACTCATTGCTCAATTTTACCGTGCACCCCAGTCTGGTGAGTCCCGGTGATCTCTCTGCATCTGATGTCTAGACGCGATCGGCGAAACTCTTCTAATATCTCTGACCTCTTAGTTTCTCAGATCTTCTACCATAATGACGTGGGGGTCTCTCTTCAGACACGAGGTACTGTCGAAGGACCCTGCTCTCAAGGCCATAGTCCCAGAATTCATGAGAGTTTCTATGACTAACGTTTGGAAGGTGAGATTTTCTGCATTACAGAAATATTTGGTCAATTCTTTCATCTTGTCTTATGTCGGGCTGTAGTCCCATCTCCAGTAAGTCAATGTTCTGTTATAAACCAGCTACAACCTGTATTATTTTCTTCAGATGGGCTTCCCCTCGAGGAATGACAGTCCTAGCTGTGAATATTCCCGCCTGGACTTTGACAGCGATGAGGATTTCAATAACTTTTTCAGCTGTGAGTAAAATCTGTATATGTTGTATCATTGCTGGGATTAGTGCATTTTAGTTCTAAACTCTATAAACCTGTATTTATCAAGATGGATTCTCAGATCAGGATAGACCTCCGCTCTCGGTCGGCGTGGGGCGGGGATAGACCTCCGCTCTCGGTCGGCGTGGGGCGGGGATAGACCTCCGCTCTCGGTCGGCGTGGGGCGGGGATAGACCTCCGCTCTCGGTCGGCGTGGGGCGGGGATAGACCTCCGCTCTCGGTCGGCGTGGGGCGGGGATAGACCTCCGCTCACGGGCCGCATTGGGTCGGGCTAGAGATAAATCGAAGGCTCTCGTCAGGGCCGTTTTCTGGGGTTGGGTGTAGAGGATGGACATAGCGCAATAGACTTGTCAGGTCGGCTGGGGGCAGTTACTGGGTGAGGCTCTTAGGCCAGCTGTGGAGGGATAAAAGATGATTCTCTGGGAGGGGCGTTGGTATGTTTTAATGACTAGACTTGTTAGATTGAATTGGTTTCATTATTTGTTTTCTGTCTTAGATTATAAAGCAATGATGGGAGACGTGATGAGGGAAACCTGCCGTCTAGACCCTCAGACCAGCTTTCGTTTGGCTGCTGATTGGCTTCAATTCCAACTTTCTGCCCCACTAGACCCTGGACCCCAGAATAGTACGTTCTAAGCACGATGAGCCCTTGTCCTGGTATAAATCAGTGGTGGATTTATGTGTTGCCTGTAAGAGTACTGAATACAGTGAATATCTGTGTACTTCTAGTTACGCCTGGCGATGGGATGTGCCGCGTTCTGTCTCCGTCATTCATACAGTGGGAGGCCATGACTTTTTTCTGCGAGTGTGTGACCAACCATATCCTCAAACTACTTCCCAAGGAGGTGAGTATTGAGGGTATTTACCCCATGCTGGGGAATAAAACGTACAAGAGCGTAAGCTGCCATTTTGTTTGCATCATGTGATATAAATGTGGCCACATTAGAAGCGGATATTAGTCATTGACTATATTTTGTGTAAGTTTGTGCTGGATAAACATGCTGGGTCCATGTATTTTATCTGAATGAAACTCTAATTTGCTGGTAAGATGGTTGATGCGTGTTATATGTTCCGGTGTGTCTCATACAGGAGCTGCCAGTCTCACAGGGTGTTGAACTTCTCCAGCGTGTGCTGAACTATGAGACTAAGGACCCCCGTCCTCCTGTCCTGCGTCCTGACCAACCTGTCCGCTCTCATCCCCTTTGTGCGCTACATGAATGGGTTTATGCCTGTGGTGCTGAGCAAGGTGAGTCCTGGTGATTAGGACTTACTGTGTGTATTTTATGTTCTTCCTTTATAACTTCTGGTTAGAAGATGGTTCACTGACTTCTATGCTGCCGTTTGTTAATAAAGACAGAGTAACTGTTTCTCTGCAGTCCTGAGATGATGCAGACTCCTAGGTGGTGAGAGGTTTTATACTTACAGACTGTATTGTGCTGTCCTGTGCACTGATTGTATCAGTAACAGAAGAGTATCCTCCTTTCTCCTCTGTCGAGCCCCGCGGGGCGGGACAGGTCTCGGCTGACGAGCCCCGCGGGGCGGGACAGGTCTCGGCTGCCGAGCCCCGCGGGGCGGGACAGGTCTCGGCTGCCGAGCCCCGCGGGGCGGGACAGGTCTCGGCTGCCGAGCCCCGCGGGGCGGGGCAGGTCTCGGCTGCCGAGCCCCGCGGGGCGGGGCAGGTCTCGGCTGCCGAGCCCCGCGGGGCGGGGCAGGTCTCGGCTGCCGAGCCCCGCGGGGCGGGGCAGGTCTCGGCTGTCAGGCTTAAATCGCCTTAAAAAAACCTTGGTGTTGTCTAATGGTCACAGAAGAAAATGTCCCGTGTTCATGTCTCTGTTCTAGGCTTGGAGCATTTTTGAGGGTAAAGTGCTTAACAATAAGTTGAAAATAATCTGATCAATTATAGAATTGAATTTAATAAGTGCTGCGCTTCCTTTCTAAACATAAATCAGGTAATTCGTTCTCTCTCTCTCCTTTTATTTGCAGCTGTTCTCAGCAGTGACCTTAGAGCTGGATAATAAGGTAACAGTCCTGGGTGTGGTCTGGGCAGCTCCATGACGTGAGTTCTCCCTCTTTGTATTCTGGTGCTCGTGTCACTCTGGGTGTGAATTCTGCCTTTTTATTCTTCCCGTCACATTCGCCATTAAAGGGACTGTATATTGGGGTTTGTCTTTGTAACGGCTCTTGTCTTGCTGGTGTTCCCAGGGGCCACGGACACGCGCCTTGAGGGGTGTTCGCCGTCACGCCTGCTCCTCCCTTATCAGGATTTGCCGAGACTTTCCCGAGTTGGTTATGGTGAGTAATTAGAGATTATGTAGCGACCGATGAAGATTGGTTTACGGCTCCAACCAACATGTCTTGTGTGGGTCAGGGATACAACCAGGATGATAGAGAGAGATTATTTATGGAACAAAATATAAACCAATATGAAGAAGCCATGTGTGTAATAGTAAGTGCACCCTCACTGCTTCCATCTGAATGAAGAAAGACTACAAATCGTTATGTGCCCCCGACTGTATAACCGACTATGCAGACCGCTCGGTCTGGAGCATCCAGCTCTGCGTCATCACCGGGCCAAGGAGTCCTCTCGGAGGAGTCATTGTTGCTGCTCGAGGGCTATAACACCATTTCCAAACATGTGGAGTCTGTCGTTCTACAGTGAGAGGTTATATTCCCAAGAATTGGCGTTCCAGGATATCCACCCAAAGCTACGTTCAGTTGTCTACAGGCTTCTGCCAGCAAGGTAACTAGAAGTTCTTGGCCATCAGAAAAATACTCAACACGTGTTACTTTTATGGAAGGATAGCCAGGAGAAAGCCTTGTCCAAAAAAATAAATTAATAAAAATTGCAGAATGGTTTAGGTCTGTAAACTTCTGTCTGAATGAGACCCGAGAGTTCTGGAACAACGAGACCAAAGTGGAGTTATTATTATCATAGGTTTGTAAGGCGACACAGTGCCATACAGTAGGGAAAACGGCATATATAAAACAGGGACATACCTAAAACAGGGACATACAAGGCAGACAAAATGAATGGAGACATGAAAACAAAGGCTCTGGAGGACCCTGCTCATTAGAGAGCTTACATTCTAAGGGGAAGAGGGCACAGCTCAAACAAGAGGAGTGAGTGTGGCTCAGAGTGGAGATTGGGATAGTTCTGAGGGTACATTAGTGTGAATAGTGTTATCGGGGATAAGGTCACCTCTAGAAAAGAGATGGGTTTTCAAAGAGCATCTAACGATTTGAAGGCTGTAGGAAAGTCTGATTGAGCGTGGTAGGGAATTCCATAAGTGGGGAGCAGCACGGGAGAAGACCTGTAGGCGGGAGGGAGAGGTGGTTACCAGAGACGAGACAAGGCGCAGGTCAGAGGTAGATCTAAGAGGGCGGGAGTGAGAGTATTTTGATATGAGATTTGAGATGTATGCAGGGGTAGTGTTGAGGGCTTTGTAGGCGAGTAATTTGAATTTGATTATGGAGGACACAGGGAGCCAGTGTACGAATTTGTGAATTGGTGCTACAGATGGGGAACGGTGAGAGAGGAAGATCAGTCTTGCAGCAGCATTTAGGATGGATTGAAGTGTGGATATATTGGTGTCAGGAATGCCAGATAGCAGGAGGTTGCAATAGTCAAAATCGGAGATGATTAGAGAATGGATAAGAGTTTTGGAGTTGTTTTGTTTTCACCAAGCATAGCACTGTGCATTAAGACCAAACGCCGCATACCACCTCATAAAAACAGTCAGGCATGGTAGTAGAGGGTTGTGGGCTGATTTTTTTCTTTTTTTTTTTTTTTTGCAGTCTTATGACCTGGTTGACCCAGTCATTTAGTGCACCATGAACTTTTCTCTTTATCCTGGAGTAGTGTACAGGAAAATGTGAGGACAACTGAAGCTTGTCCGAAATTGGATCATGCAACAGGATAATGATCCTACAAACAAACCTATAACTAAATAGCTGAAAAATAAACCAGTTGAGGCTTTTGAACAACCAAGTCAGAGTCCTGACCTCAGCTCCATTGAGATGCTGTGGAGGGACCTTAATAGACCTATGGATAATACAATGATTCCCTCAGACGTTAGTGAAATGGAAGAATGGGCCACAATTCTTCCAGTCCGATGTAAGCAGCTGATAAACTTGTTCAGAAAACGATTAATTCAACTTATTGCTGTTATAGGTTGTTCTCGACTGAACAGTGCACTTACTATACGACATGTGGCTGCTTCATATTGTGTGGTTTATTTTGCATCAAATGTACAATTTGGGTTAATACTTACTAGATTAGATGTATGAAATGTTAGGGCTCGGTGAGGACTGGGTGTTATGTCCTGATATTTAATAAGATTGAATTGGTGAAATGTATGAGGTGGTCTGTAACCGGTTGTTGCCTCTTTCAGCCACATTTGGATCTCCTGTGCACACGCGGTATGCTCTTACTCCAGGACCAGCGACTGGTCCACTTGGAGAAATGTGCAATACTGGAAGCACAAGTACTAATCAGCAACCACTTCAAGGACTTTGAGAAGCAGCGAACATTCCTGGGACAACTGCTGAGTCCTGTTGTGTCGATCTGGGTGTCAGAAGAGATGCAGAGGTAAGAGGGCTGTGTAGATCTATCCCCTTGTGTACGGTGGGTCTCCGTGACAATCGTTGTAATAAAAAGATTTATTTTGTTTCCTGTGACATTAATAGAAATGATATAAAGAGTGTAGTTTTGTTGATAACTGCGCCCCATTCACAGAGCGGTCTCCACTCCCGATGAACTCATTTCCTATGTCGGAAGGGAGATCCTGAGAGGTGCGCAGGATGAGGAGGATCTGTGTCAGATGAGGCGCTCCCAGGTGAGTTTTCTTCGTTTTGATAACTCTGTGTCTCGGTGACAGAGCTGGTAATGATACCGGTAATATATATCGCACAGCTCTGTTTCTGCTTGCAAGCGGTGGAGAGAGTGCTGAGACGAGCACGCTGGCCCAGTGACCCGGACGAGGCGAAGTCTGGAGGGTTTGTTGTTGGTTACACTCCTGCTGGGGCCCCCATCTACCGTAATCCGTGCAGCGAGGTGGTGCTGAAGCTGCTGGACACCCTCTTCTCCCTGGTGAGGTGAGTGTTTGCAGACAACATCCTAAACTTCTCCCTGATCAGTCCCGTTCTCTTATTGCTGAACTCGGCCATCCTGTTTTCTCTGTAGGACGTACAACAATCTTTACTCACCAGAGATCGTGCAGAAGATGGGAGATTTCTATGCAAAGTCTTTGGACATGCTTGAGGGGGAGAAGAAATGCATCTTGGGTAAGAGATGGGGCGTGTGACGATGGTGGATGGAAAATTAACTGGGGTTTTACAAGTCTCCGGGCCCTGATGTGCTTCTCTCCTATTGGCTTCTTAGCAGCCTGATACACCCCCAATTCTTACCACCTTCACCCACTCTGATATACACCCCAGTCATTCACTTCTCCTGATCCTCCCCAGTTTATAGATCCCAGTCCTGGCCCATTACATCTCTCCTCATGTACATGAGCTAGAGGATCCGCCACCTGCCACCATTGTTGATGTATACCCTGATCCTTCATCCCACGTTGCTGCTTTGCCTTCTTTTACCCTTACTGCCCCATATATATTTACTTTCCTGTTTCTGGAATCAAAAATGAGGTTGCCCCTGGGCATATAGTGTATGCTGGCCGCAGGCTACACTACTGGTGAATGCGTACAATACCTGTAAGTGTCCTTGGATGATGTCTGCTGTTGGCCTGTGTGTGGTGCTCATCTGACCCCACCTCAGACCTCCATGTGTTTGGGATGCGCAGACAATGTAACAAATTAATGGAATTATCCGATTGGACATCCACAACTGTGGCCAGGTTGGAAAGTGATCTTGTTGCTTGGTCCAATTGTGACCAACGTTGGTTTCCAAATCAGATCATAGGGGGAATGATGATTGTGTCCTCTCCATTGACCTTGAATTGAACTTGCAGGGATGACTCAGCCGCTGCTGGACGCGTACGATATCCCTGTATATAAGAGTGCGCAGGAGAGGATGCAGGCCTTCTTCTGCTCCATCTCTGAGAGCTGGTGAGTAGTCTGCACCTTCAACTTCTAACTGTCACTTGTGTGTATTTCTATATATAACGTGTCCCCTCTCCAGCTATCAGATCCTGGGACACATTGGACCGTCGTTGCTGCAGGATTTGTATTCCATTCCAAACTTAGAGATCCTCCTGGTTAACTCTGCCTTCTGCAACCTCAACAACGTGCCGGACTTCCGCCTGAAGCCCATGTTACATATCCTTTTCAGAGCCTGTGGAGGGTTTAGTGCCAGTGTCTGGGGGGGGGTTATTATCTGCCTGGGTAAGTGTGCATGGAGGTGGGGGGTTATAGTAAGAATCACCGTATTCAGTGAGCCGAGATAGTTGTGTAGGTGGGGGGCTGCTGGAGATGGCTTGGACAGGTCAGAGAGGGATGCATTAAAGGAAGAGAAATCAGACCGTAAGCAAGACAGCTGGACTAGGAGGGTTGAGCTGTTAATTTATTTCCTTAACGTATTCACTTACGATTATTTGTGAAGCCGTTCGTCCTCTCCTGTCCTCCTGAGAAGTATAGTAACCTCTTGTGTCCGATCATGGGACCTCTCCTGAATTTCCTGCATCAGGTAATGTACTGCAGCTCCAGACTAAGCTTCTCGGTATTACCCCAAGCTCATACTGGTATATACGCCCCCAACTCTTAACCCACTTTTCCCCAGAAATATTTACCCATACGAATACGCAGTACGATTAGTCGGGAACATTAAGTGATTGTTCACATGTACCCTGGCATCCCTGGACATTGTTTCTGAAAAGTTACATTTCGGTCATGTACTTCCTGAGCGATAGCGCCACCTACAGGCCGTAGGACAGCAGCACATTAATACTTTATTCCACTCTCATAAATGCCTTTCAGTGTCTGCTGCAATGTATAGAGTTCTAATCACGGCGGACGTTTATTGTCCTACATGGAGTGAGCTGCGGGTGACTCATTGTCTTTCATCCTAATCTTGTTCTCTTTTACTTCCAGAGACTGTCACATAAATGGCTGGCGAGGTGAGTTCTTGACGGTACCTGACCGTATCATGGGTCTAAACTGCAGCCTCACTGAGCCCTAGTTCATGCAGGGTCTGAGGGTCTTCAGACTTGGGTCTGGGGAGAGGTGATCTGAGGATGTGTTTGATCAATAGATATGAATGGAAGGTGGTCTTCTGCCCCAACTGATTAGGGTTCTGGAGGATTTAATAACTTTGTTTACAACAGTGGTCGGAGGGGGTTTGATATTAATATTATGGGGTGACATCTGTCATGATGGAGATATCCGGGGCTTTGATATATTGATAATGTGCATTCACAGTGGGGAAGAGTGCACAGAGCTGAACACAGAGTCTACAGAGATACTGGAGCTGGAACTAGTGCGGCTGCTGACCAGAGAGATGGTGGATTTAATGGGTGAGTTCTCTGCTTCTTTCCTTTCATCGTCTGCATTGTATTTCCATCTCCTTTCGGCATCCTCAGCTCTTCTGTATCTCTGTAGTTGTTTGCTGTGTAGCCAAGAAGAGCGCAGACCACAGCGCATTGAATGCAGCAGTGGATGGAGTGCGTAGCGCTACTCGGAACGATGCAGAGGGTAAGATCAGCGGCTATTGTGTTTATTTTTCCTCTCTTGTGCTACGTGTCTGTCCCTCCATGTGTGGGCGTGGCGGTCACGGCGTCTGCTCCTACCACTGTCTTTTACTTGTGCCCTGCATGGGGTGTGTACCATCACCAATTTGAGTTCCCTCCTCCAGATGAAGAGATGATGGTCTTGGAAGCAACATCAGTCGGCTCCCTGGAGTTAACGGAACTTGGGAAGTTTCTGATGTCAAATGAGGTGAGTGAAGTTCTGGGTGTTGTATGGAAAGATGGATGTAAGAGGACGCTTGGGGAGGTATGTAGAGACCACACAGGAGCGATAGATGGGTGCAATAATAAGTGGTTTGATAGAAAGAGCCAGAATTTTGGTTTGTATCCCGGCAGGAACACGTCAGTGTAGTTACTGTCAGAGGATTCCAGCAATGATGAACAGACTATGGACAGCATAGGTCAAACTCTGTCGCGCTTGGTTTGATCTGGGTTGAACGGTTGGTAGATGACTACAGTGGTCCAAGTGGGATATGATGCTTTACAGGAATTGGCATTTTAGTATTGGAAGCACTGGCTCGAAGAGTGCAAAATATAGATAATGAAAACTAAGAGATGGTGTAGTATCCATCCGGTCAGAAGATCACATCGGAGTTGGAGTTGCTAAGGAGACATTTTGGGGCATATTCAATTGTCTGCGGGATTGCCGAAAATCCCGCGGTCCGCGCACGTTTACGATATTACGGTAATCGTGCGCGGAAAAACATGTAATACGGTAATTTACTCGCTGGATTTCAGCTCGCAGCTCCCTGAGCCGCGAGCTGAAATCCAGCTGCAAATTACAGTATTACATGTATTAGTTTTTCCGCGGCGGGATTTTCGGCAATCCCGCTGACAATTGAATATACCCCTTGGTGGTAGAGAGAAGACTTACTCTATGTGATGTAAAATAACTTTAACTCTAATTCAGAAACATCAGCAGCAGAGCACGATTTCCTGTAGCCGGCTGGTACACTGTTCCCTCTAGTTAGTCTATTTGTGTAAAGAGCAGATATGAGCGTGTGGTGGGAGAAGTAGATGCACTAAGATGTGGATCAGATGGGGACGCGCGGATGTCTTACAAATGTTACATTTCTGCATAGGTGGGAGAAGGTTAATTAGTGAAGTGATGAACAAAACACAATAACTGTAAGATTACGAGAATGGCAAAGAACAGTGGTTATAAAGAATGATTTTTGAGGAAACGGAGAATTGTGGGTTTTCTGTAGTGGAGACTGTTGCTGAGTTAAATCGTAAGAGGGGGTTTTAGCCATGAGGCCGATTAATTCAGATCTACTAGGGCATCGTTTATGTATATATACAGATTTCTGTAGGCCGAAGGATTGGTTAATTTGTTTATTCCATTGCCTAATATTGTGGTGCACACGTCCACCTAAGTGCCCCGATTATATTTTCAAAGAAAAAGAAGCAATAGCTCTAAAGAGTATTTCAAAAAGCATACGCTCCAATTCCAAAATTCCTGTAACATGTGAATGTGCCCCAACCTCCCCTGACATCTGTCTTGTAACGAAGACGAGGGAGCGTATAGTAAATGCTGTGCAGCATGAAGAACAGAGACAGACGACTCCTCCAGGAGACACAAACCATTTCCTGTCCTGGTTCTGCACTTTACAGATGGGCACTCAGAAATACTCAGTAACCAGACACAAGCAGAGGATATTTTATTAGGATCTTCTGCTCAAATGTTTCAAGATTCGAGTGATTGATATTGATACCGCTCAGGAAGCTGCGTCTGTAATGATGTGTAACGGTCACCGCTTCTGTTAGACATCTGGTTCTTTTTCACAATTACCATTGGTACCGTATGGGTAGATATCTGCTAATTCTCTTATCCCCATTTAAAGTGCGTCAGACACTGAGCAGACTTTAGGATGGTTGGGATGGTTGTATAAGAGGGGCAGTATGAGACAGATGAAGAATAGATGAGTAATCATGTTCCCTGTCCAATATGAATGGTAAAATATAGTTTGTTTTTTATTGCTAAGAGGCAAATATCAGGATTCCTTCCCTCCTCTGTATTTGTCATTGGATTTACATTAACCTTCCAGGATCATGCTGTAATTATGAGACCATAAAATAGATAATGATTGGATCCCATAGTGAGTGTAGTGTAACCACCAAAGATCGGGGGGCACCTGGAGAGCCAGTTTCAGAGTCGGTGATCTAGGTTTAGAGCATTGTTGGATATATTGGCAGGTAGGGGAGGCCAGATTTAGGAGACAGGAGGATGATTGTAGTATTGGCGGGTTGGTGGAGATGGGTTGCTAGAATGAAGTACGGCCAATAATAAGAATATAAGAGAGGGACACGTGAATAGAGCCATTGGGTGAGGAGCTGGAAAGGGACATTTTATTGATTAAACAGTAGACGGTGATGGAAGAATAAAGTAAATGAGGTGGGAGGAAACCTCAAGGAGCTGGGCCATGTTAGAAGAGGGAGGCGGACGACATGAGCTGTGGAAGTGCAGAGTAACGGTGGCTCCAGGTGACCCCATCTGCCCCTCGGTGGGAGCAGCCAGATGACTGTGAGAGTTACTCTTCTGCCTCGTGCAGAGTGGCCTGTTAGTGTCGCACACAGGCTAACAGCGGTCATCTTCCAGCCCTATTACCAGCATTGATATCTGACATAACAATGGGCTGGGATAATTCAGTTATTGTAGACAAAAGAGAATTAGAAAGACCATACTAGCGGTGACATCCTTTGTGTGATTCCCAGGAAGGGACATTTATAGTGTGGAAAAGAAATATTATTCACAGCATGTGTTCTGTTTAAGGAGGTGTCCACTGCATTGCTGACCAGTTCCTACAGCCCGCTGACCTGGATGGACACGCCTGCCTGTCTCAAAGCGGCTTCCCAGCTATGCTGGCCCCTGCTGAAACAGGTACTGTATGTCTAGTCCACTGTGAGAACTCTTATACACTGTTCTGCTCCACGCTGCCGTCCTGTCCCCCTGTTGTCGGCGCCACGCTGCCGTCCTGTCCCCCTGTTGTCGGCGCCACGCTGCCGTCCTGCCCCCCTGTTGTCGGCGCCACGCTGCCGTCCTGCCCCCCTGTTGTTGGCGCCATGCTGCCGTCCTGCCCCCCTGTTGTCTGCGCCACGCTGACGTCCTGTTGTCGGCGCCACGATGCTGTCACTGTATTCTATGCTTCGCAGTGGAGCTTTCCCCAATTTTTGTTGTATGCTTTTACTTCCCCATACACTGGTTTGGACATGACTTTGTGACTCTCATCCTTCAGGTTATCTCTGATTCCCTGCGCTCGGAAGCTGCTGTGTGTTTTTTCACCAATGTTCTTGGTGGGCTGCAGATACACGGTCAACATGAAGGCTGTAATAGTTTCCTGGTTAACCTGGCTTTCCAAATCTATGAAGCTCTAGTAAGAATCAAAGCGACTCCATTTATTATATTCTGTAGATTTGTATTTTTCTGTACATTTCGTAGAAATTGCCCCTTTGTATATTTTAGTGTTAGTAGGAGTAGCAGGTTTGCCATTGTGTTTGTTAAATAACATCCACCACAGACTCCAATGTAACAGCGACCCCTGTGGTAAACAAGATCATGGGGAAAATACTTGCACAGCATTACTGAGCAATAAGAGTAGATAGGGGGTGTTCTTGGTCTTCATCAAGAGAACCATTATTTCGTATTAATAATGTCATCTTCTCCAAAGCGTCCACGGTACCCAGAGGTTCGGGCGGTGATGGAAAGAGTGCCTGAGATCCAGCTCGAGTGCTTGGAGACATTTGACACACAACTTCTCTACCTGGTGGAGAAACGGACAGAGAAACGTAGGAAGGATAAGTTCAGACGGCTCATCTCCGGCTGCATTGGGGTGAGCGGGATCTGGGGAAGGGGGACACACACAATATATATTTATATATTATTCCCCTTCAATTCCAATGTGATGTATGAGATACTACACGCTAAATACTGTATTTTCGCAGAGACGGAGTATAACATTATCTACATAATATGAAAAATACACATGTATATAACATTGTATCATATGATGTATAACTCAATTCATCGCGATTGCTGCTCCATGAGGTGACTGAGGAGGGTTGTTTAGTGCTGGGTGGCATTTCTGCTATCTCACTGCTACTTACTGATGACCACTGACCTTGTGGAAGAGACAGAGCTCTGTCCAGTTGGGCACACTTAGTACCCAGAGCCTGCTGGAACTAGGTCCTCTTTAGGATTTAGTGGACTTTACGGTTTACATGAAAAGAACACATCTCCTTCCAGGTTGTTCTTGTGCTATGTTTAATGGTGACTTTTCTCCTCTTCTCCTTGTAGAAACCTCTAGGGGAGCAGTTTCGGAAAGAAGTTCACATCCGGAACCTGCCCTCTTTGTTCCAGAAGAAGCCTAAACCGATGCCAGTTCATGACCCTATCCTGGCCAGCTGTGACGAGGCTCTACCATCTTTGTTTCAGCCATGATCTTCAGCCCTGTTTCTGGAGGACACCCATTCGAGGAAGCGATGAGGGGGCTTGTGTGACCTCTTGCCTCAAGTTGTACCTTTGTCTGGTGGATATGGCATCACTACAAAGGAGAGCAAGCTGGTCTCTGACCCTCCTACAGCTTCAGTCTCTTCTCCCCCTATGGGGGTTAAACATGAATTCACTATTAAGACATTCCACACCAGCTGGTGCTGCCATTACAAAGTATGGGTACTGAGTATCGTCTCTCTTGGGAACGAAAAGGTCAATAACTGCTGAGCTCTGTGGTAGAACTGCCGATGCCATATGCGTTGCGGCATATGATGTCACTATTGCGTTTTTTAAATGTAGCTTTCTGCACTCAGATTCTTTCCAGACCGGCGCTGCATGAAGGACCAGCCGCTGGTTGCTGAAACCTGACCGGAAGAGTAATGACGTCTCATACGATTATTTGGGTAGGACATAACGTTGCCACCGATGGCCGTACAAAGAACCTGGGGAATTAGAATTTTACAACCGGAAAAGAGAATGAGTGATCAACCTAATTAACCTCATTTGTTTTCCTTTTTTTAATATTTTTGAAGCTGAAAAACCAGGATTCTGCTGCTGCTAAACTCGTCCTATGATCTGTTACCAATGATGGGGACGGAGGTTGCGGATGGTAGACCCTCCGACTGGAGCTGTTTAAAATAATATATCTGTCTATTATCTTATTTGTTGTAAAGGCTCCAGTGAGCAGATAACTGTTACTTGCCTGGGGCTCAGTATTTATTTTTTGGCTTTTCCGGTTGTTTGTAAAAGTCCCACTTTTTAAGCTAAATATTATTAATTGATAGAGACCACCCAAATACTCTGTGTTAGGATGTCCGTAAAATGATTGATAAAATGATTGGTTTCTTTATGTAATACTTACATTTCTTGTGTGTGGGTCATGAGCGTAACAAACATCACGCAACGTTTTCTGAGCCCGTCCTGAGAAACGGCGCCAGTGGCAATTGGAGAATCTTTCCTCTTCCAACTCAGAGGCAGAATACTCTATATCCCAAATAGTGGCCACTTACCACTACTCATAGGCTAGTGTCTGTAAACGCCCCTTACGCTTTTCCACCATGGGATTCAGTAGTAGCTCATCTGACATTGGAACACCTGCTGTAGCCCACAGTTAACGTTCCGTGACAGCTGCTGTAACAAAACCACGTATGGTTTTTGTACCATGGGAGTTAACTAAATGAGTACCAGGACCATTGTGGTAGAAAGCCCCCCCCCACCCCCCCTTTTCCAAATGTGCCATAGCCATACTGCATGAGATGTTAGTTGGGGGATGGTAAGTCATCATGGAGGGGGGGGAATGTTGGGATCGTTTCCTCCTATCACCGATCAGACCCTCCTCTCAGTCGGCAGGGGAAAGAGTATGTGTGATACTGCCAAGGCCGCATTATCCACCCTACTCCGCCAGTAAAATGAAGATGAGATAAAGCCATCCAAGTTTTCTTTTTATTACTTTTAACATACAACACGTCATACACCCGTTCTCAGTGATACACGGGACTCTTGCCACAATATTGCAGTAAGGAACGAACCCTTGATATCCTGAGTAGGTAACACAATTAGGGGTCACAGAAGCATGAAGGACAGACCAGCAACAGGATCCAATGTTTCTCAGGGCACCCCTTGGCCATACATGTTATATTAGTGAGTAGTCTAACTTTTTTTTGTTACAGAAGAACAATAGTGATTATCTCCTCCCTCCAGCAATAAGGCGGTGGATAATTTAGGTGATAATCAAGTATGCTATGGGTAGGAAGAGTCCCTTCTTTCACCAGAAGATACCCATAGGAGATAATTTACGTCACAAGAGCTTATTTCACTCCCTGGGCATAACACAGTGGCAGCGCATATTAAAAAGAGGTCCTTCTGGGAACTTCTCAAAGCTATTGACAAAGGAAGATCTTCCTGATTACCACTTTGAACCTGGAGCAACAGACGTGGATAGCGTGCCTTTTTTTTTTTGGTGACTCTTGGCCATAATCTGTTCAATTCCCGTCCGCTTACGCTCGTCTTGCAAGGATAATAGATTTCCATTTCAGAGGCCCCTCCAAATCATGTTTCATGTCTCGAGTTTCTGGAGAGCACACCTGACCATTAAAGGGGGGCTTGATCATTCGTTTTGTTTTCTTCAACTCCAATATCTTCCTGGTGCCCAAGTGCTACTGGTCCTTCTGATCTGTTTTCAATCTGAAGGCCCTCAATAAATTCCATCCAAGAGAGCTATTCAAGGTGGAGTCTACTTAGTTGGTGATTCAGGTCATGAAGGAAGGAAGGGAAATTTCTGCCATCCTTGGATGTCTGAAATGCCTATATATATAATACTGTGCAGAAGTTTTAGGGAATTGTGGGACAAAGCTTCAAAGTAAGAATGCTTTCAAAAATAGACTTGTTACTAGTTTGTTCGCAATCATCCACGCTGGGGGACACTGCTACCATGGGGTTGTATGAGAGCGCATGGAGTTGGCACTTAAATAGTTAACAATTAAACTTGCTTACTCCTCCCCTCTGCAACTCCTACAAGCCCCAGTTTAATTTAAGTACCCAAGGAGTTTGGCTGTATTGGTTCTGCTCTGCAGTACTTGCTGCAGTTAGCTCTTATATCTGTAAGCTAAATGGTGCAACGTTCGGGGATTTTTTTCCACTACAAAAAGTCAGCTTGAGCTGACTTGAAATTGATGTTAAGCGATCGAGGAGGATATTGGATGACAATGAAAATCGCATTGTCATGCAGAACACCGTACTTTGTGTTTCATGAAGATGGTCCCTTCCTTTCTTCCAAAAGTGGTCTTCAGTTTCCACATAATTTAAGAAATTGGGGTTCTGCCATTTAGGGACGGGGCGTCCTCAGTAGGAATTTCCTTGGATGTATTTAGAGCTCTGGTAATCTATGTGGATAGGACTTCATCTTGTAGAAGGACGGATTCCCTTTTTGTCCTCTGTGACAGTCAGAAAAGGGACTGGCCGGTCACCAAGCAAACTATTGCTCGTTGGATTATGGCTATGATAAAACACGCTTCTGTGAGTTCTAACCGACCTGGGCCAGGGAGGATTACTGCTCACTCCACTTGTTCAGTGGAGGCCTCGTGGGCACGCTCCATGGCGCTTCTGCGAATCAGCTTTGCCGGGCAGCCACCTCTCCTCTGTTCGTACATTTACCAAGTTCTATCAATTTAATGTTTTTGCATCTTCTGATGCAGGATTTGGCCATTCTGCTCGTCTGCTGTGTGATCTTGGGTGTTTGGCTCTCGTCCTTAGGGCTTTAGTATTATACTGAGGCTTGTAGAGGGGAGAAGTCAGCAGCAAGTTTAGTTGTTAACTATTTAAGTGCTAACCCCATGATAGCAGTGCCTCCCAGATGGATTCAGAGAAAGAGAGTTATCACAAGTACATAAATCTTATAAATCAATTAACAAAATGCAGAGGGAATGAATAGAAGGGAAATCTAAATCAAATCAATATTTGGTGTGACCGCCCTTTGCCTTCAAAACAGCAAAATTTTCTCTCTCCAGGAGCCAGTAGTCCTACTTGTGCCCAACACATCTGATACTGTATTAGTGCAGTATGTGAATCATAGTCCCCTCCACCCTATGTGGATCAGTTCTCTTGGGCACTTGAGAGCCGTTTCCTGCTATTTCACAAGCTGATTTTCCTCCCTGATGTGGTGGATGGATCTCTCCTCTGCCAGGAGACAGACCCTTTTCAGCTTCGGTGGAGTCACTGCACACAGAATATTAGTTCCTCGGGATTCGTCCTTATCAGTATCTTGGAAGGCAGGGCCATGTACCTCCCCATCGCTCTTCAATCGAGAAATCAGGGCTCAGTGGACAATGGCATCTTATGTGACACGCAGTCCACAGGCCTTGAGCGAAGTATCCCTCATCCTGCACTTATGTGCCAACCGTAGTCGTGACCTAAATTTTGAAGAAAAAAAAATATATATATATATATATATATATATATATATATATATATATATATATTCCCTTTGGCGTTAAATATGACATGGTTATGAGATACCAATTCTTGAGGTCTGCGTCCTCAAAATGATAAAATATATAAACAAAGAATTGCAATGTTAACCCACCAATAAAATCTCAATAATAATATTTATTAAAAACCATACGTAACCTCACATAAAGCTGTAAATCTGTTAATCAAAAAACAAAAGATACAGCTTATACTTTGAAGTATAAAAAAAATACCACAAATGATTCAATAGGGGCACCTAAATAATCAATTTGGCTTATCATATGTGGATTTAACCAAATAACGGGCAGATTGTTGAAAGAGACGCTGGTATATGCTTAGGATAATACAAAGCAATTAGTCCCATTCAATCCTGCGGGGATAAATACTGATGAAATAGGGAGTTCTGGACTAGCAAACCCCAATAATTGATAGGGATAAATAGATGAAATTGAACAGGGGGATGGAAAACCGTACGGTGCAGAGTGGAGTGAAGTCTCTTACCAGAATCCTGGAATGACAGTGTGCTGTCGGACTTTTACCTTCACAATAGTTCTTTGAAGCTCATATTCAGAAGTGTTGCTTAAGAGATTTCCCCCGGATACAATTTAAGTCCAGTTCCCAATCCTGCACAGGCTCCGTGCACACGTCCGTGTGTCTATTCCCCAAAGCATAGAGGCTGATTCCGATGTAACTCGATACAGTCTCACATAGGAATTGAAACGACTCTCTCCTAATTATCCAGATGAAATTTCACAAAGCCCGATATCTAGTTGATTAAGAATGTAGGTGGTAATCACAGCAAGAAAAATGTTAAAATCCCGAACTGACGCGTTTCATCGCCAACAAGCAATTTCATCAGAGATATGGTGACCTTAATTTTATAGGTGGACAATTCCTCCAGTTGAGGGTGATTTTAATACATCACACTTACTGCTGGACTAAAGGGAAGTTTTGCCATTAAATCCCTTCCTGGGAGCCTGTAGGGGGGCACAGACCTAGGTTGTGTCTTCTGTTTTCCCTGCTCCTTTATTGTCTCCTTACTAGGCTGATTGTGAACTGAGAAAGGAGCAGCTAGGTGGAGGGGTCAGTGCTTGTGCTTCTTTCTGTCCCCCCGTCTAGGTGTACAACATAAGCAGCTTTGGAGAAAGTGGTTTCAACTTTGCTCCAGTACCAAGATATAGACTTATAGGTACTAGTTTATGACAAATTTTGCTGTCACGTCTGGAGCATTCTTTTGCCAAACACTATGCAAAAAAATTGATCTGAGTGGATAATCAAGAAGATTATAATCTCAAGACCTGGTAAAATATTGTTTCCCAGTCCGGTGCAGCAGTGCAAAAACTTATGAAATGAAATAATAGTGGAGAATAAGCATTTTTAGGGGCATATTCAATTGTCCGCGGGATTGCCAAAAATCCTGCGGTCCGCGCACGATTACCGATATTACGGTAATCGTGCGCAGAAAAACATGTAATACAGTAATTTACTTGCTGGATTTCAGCTCGCAGCTCCCTGAGCCGCGAGCTGAAATCCAGCTGCAAATTACCGTATTACATGTATTAGTTTTTCCGCTGCGGGATTTTCGGCGGTCCCGCCGACAATTGAATATGCCCCTTAGAGTGCATTGCTTTGTGGAAGCGGACATGGTCATTTTCATTCAGCAAAAACATTTGAATTTTGCACCAGGTCTGAGCTAGTGAAGATTTGATCTCGTACTAGACGTGTAATAGGATGAATATTTCACATTCTCGTTGCACTTTGGGGGAGGAGCATATTTCTAGGTGCACTTTGACCCCTGCAGTAAAAATTATCAGACATACAAAAGTCCCACATGTAATAAAGATGCCTCCTCACTTTCGTGATCTGATATGAGGTTAAGCTGAGGAGTATTATAGGAGAAACGATACCTACAAAGTTAGGTGGCCTTCTAGTTTACGGAGACCTCTCCAATGACTGGAAAGTAGGTGGGCACCATGAAGTGTGCTACACGGATCGTACGTATATGATCTGTATATATGCATCGGTGCAAAACCAGAGCGATCTGTGCTGTACTTTACCAATGCGGTGCAGAGCTTCCTCCAATATGTACATTCAGAACACATGGAATCTGCCCCAGGAGTCCAGCAGCAGCCGGCTCCAGCACCACCACAGGGTTATCAGAATCCGGGTAAAACCACCAAATGGTGATTCCTTCTGGGGAAAATAGTGACATCAAGAAACACATTAATTAATTTGATAATTTAATTCAACATGAAACAAATACGGTTAATTTTGACCAACTTACAAATGATCGGATTTAGGCTTCCTATTGGGTAGTGGCAGCTGTTTCCAGAGATTTATCACAAATAAAACATTTCCAGCTGTTTCAGGGCCACTTGGGAGTCGACCTCTTCGAAATACTCTCATAGAAGGGAAACGATAATGTGACTGATGGGCTTACTTTACTCCCTGGTCTGTTAGGTGAAGAAGGATGAACGGATGTTCCTCCTGCACTGTTTATCTGGTTTCTTTCTCAGCGTCAGTAACCGACTGTTACTCACCTCCTACTGCTGTCACCGGCCACCAGACACGCGCTGACTGTGCACTGTGCACCGCTTACTTCTGGGTGGCTGGTATAGCTGCTGCAGCTCCTCTTTGCTGTGGGCTGACTGGTACCTCCTGACCGCTTACTATGGATCAGGACCGCTGGGTTGCGGGCAGACCGTTGACACACAGACGCTGGGTACAACACAGGACAGCCCGGAAACAGATTAGAGTGTAAGCTCTTATCTGTAGGTGACAGGATACAGCAGGTAATAGGCGTCAGGCAGAAACTTCAAGCAGTGATGTTTATTGCTCTAGAGTCCCTACAAGGACATTTACACACGAGTTAAATGTACTAGTGATCTTCCAGAAGTGCAGATGGTATAATAATACAGTTGAAATACAAAATACAGCTCTTATATACTGTTTCTGACACATTTTGGCAAGGGTAACCAAGCTCCCTGATCCTATCTGGTCCCACAAAGTCTGAGATATAACATCTGATCTTTAGCATCAGGATGTAATATATTTTCTAAATTTGGATTTAATACAATTTAAACGTAACAAAATTTACATCAATATGTGATTTCCTAAATTACTTGCTGTTAGGTTTTCTATCTAAGACACAGGATAAACAGGTATCGACCCCCTGCTGTGTATTCAGGCTAAAAGATGTGTTGGTCACCGATGTGAAAGATGTGAAAAGGCTTCGTTAGCATGGGATTTCCTTTCTTTCTTTCAAAAACAAATTTCCCCCAACATATGCTTACTGCATCAGACATCAATACATTTCCAATACAAAATCAGGACATTTGCAATGATTTACATTGACTCGCTGCGCCACTAATTAAAATCAATTTATACAATAAGTTATTTAGAATTGAGCCAGCCACAGATAGCGCAGCCTTGACAACTAAAATCTGAAACCACTTCCATCAACTACTGCAGTTAGAATATAATAAAATACTGACTAAAGACAGTAGATGGTGGTGGTCTCACATCCAATGTATTATATAAGGGTATGTGGTGCCAGCTTATTTATACAGAGTATCATAGGGACACATTTCTAAAGGCAGGAACAGAGATGCACACCTCCCTTTGTTCTTGGAGTTTTCATGGATTCCAGTATCCAAGTTTAGTTGGTTACTGAGAGGAAAGAGAATATTTGTGTGAGAATAATGCATTCATTGGTATGATATAGTCAATATTAATGGATCAATCAAATACAAAATAATAGATATTCAGTCTTTTTGTTTACTATAAACCAAATGCCTAATGTTATCCCCACTTGGGGAAGTATAAGACCTTCATACCTGGGTATATCAGGAAAACTCCTGTTACAATATTGCTCCTGCAAAGTTCTTTTGACCATCAGAGGGTGTCATCGCTCTAAAGCAGGCCTGTCCAACCTGCGGCCCTCCAGATGTTGTGAAACTATAAGCCCCAGCATGCTTTGCCAGTAGACAACCAGTTGATAGCTGGAAGGGCATGCTGGGACTTGTAGTTTCACAACATCTGGAGGGCCGCAGGTTGGACAGGCCTGCTCTAAAGGTTATTCCAGAATTTGCTGACAAGCCTCATAACAAATCCAGTTTACATGTAAACAACTGTATGTGGATTCCACAAATTTTAAAGTGTATTTAGAGAAACATGATATAATGCGATTGTGACCAACGCCGCACTTATGTCTGGGTGGCAGCTTCTCCACTGAAGAAAACCATGATTTAAGATTGAGAAATTAAGGGGGGTATTCAATTGTTAGCAAGATCCCCGGAAAAACGAGCGCTCAAAATATATTAGCGTTAATACGGTAATATGCGCGTAAATACCGTTAATACGGTAGTTTACTCGCTGAATTTCATCTTTCAGCTCAGGGAGCTGCGAGATGAAATTCAGCAAGTAATTACCGTATTAACGCTAATATTTTTAGAGCGCTCGTTTTCTGGGGATCTCGGTAACAATTGAATACCCCCCTAAATGTCTAAAGGAAAGAAGCTAACAGCTCCTCCAGAACTAAAACAATTCTTCCATAAAAGTCTGCCCACTGAATCAAATAGTGAATTTCCACAGACCAGGACTCCGAATCTGAGCACAAATCAACCGAACCATCTATGAAAGCAGAAACAGAGCGTCAGTATATTGTAAAAGGGAAAATTGTCCGACACGTAAGCTGAGGCCCCTGAAATTGGGTGCCCACAGATACGAGACAAAGCTTGAGGAAGTCATTCAATGTCCACAGGATATAGAAGAAACCTTCACCGCGTTTCCACAGGACCTCCAATTAGTAAAGAGGACACTGCAACAACCATCATAAAAAAACATCACAGACGTTAACGAGCAGTCACAACTGGATCACTGCCTCAGGCGCTTTTCCTGAGAACATATTATACAAGAAGTGTCATTCATCGTTGGTAATATGGCAAGCTCTCTGCTACCATTCACATTAACCATGGCAGGGGTGTCCATTATTCCTTCTCATATTTGCATAAACCACAGAGGATTTAGCACAATGAATTAGACTGAACTCGGACAGCAAAGGAATAGGATGAGGGGAGGAAGGAATATAAATAATCTTTATTTGCAGATAATGTGCTGCTTACTTCGTCTTCCCCTGGTACAACTCTCATTCATATGCAGTGTTAATATCTCTAACACAGGCGCTGCCTTCCCATATTCCAGAAGCCCAGAAACAACACCTACACCAAAACTAGAAATCCAATAGGAAGTCTAGGAGAATGAAACATTTATATACCTAGCCATTACAAATTACAATATAAGGGAAACGTCTCTGGTGGTGCATACGAATCAGACATGCTCAGAGACAGGAGATGGTTTCACGGTTTGGCAGAGTGACGGTAAAAAAAAATAAAAATGAATATCAGAGACTCCTGTACAGGGATTCAAACAATCCCTGGTCATATTCCAAACAACACTAAGTCAACCTCAGGAATCCATTTGCTGTGTGGATGGATAATCCTCCCAGAATTAAATGATTAATCTTAATTAGATCCTGCAGTGATGGAGGCAGAGGCCTCCTAGATATAACAATAGAGGCTCCAGCGATGGAGGCAGAGGTCTCCTGGATATAACAATAGAGGCTCCACTGATGGAGGCAGAGGTCTCCTGGATGTAACAATAGAGGCTTCAGTGATGGAGGCAGAGGTCTCCTAAATATAACAATAGAGGCTCCAGCGATGGAGGCAGAGGTCTCCTAGATATAACAATAGAGGCTCCAGCGATGGAGGCAGAGGTCTCCTGGATATAACAATAGAGGCTCCAGAGATGGAGGCAGAAGTCTCCTGGATATAACAATAGAGGCTCCAGAGATGGAGGCAGAGGTCTCCTGGATATAACAATAGAGGCTCCAGAGATGGAGGCATAGGTCTCCTGGATATAACAATAGAGGCTCCAGAGATGGAGGCAGAGGTCTCCTAAATATATAACAATAGAGGCTCCACGATGGAGGCAGAGGTCTCCTAGATATAACAATAGAGGCTCCAGAGATGGAGGCAGAGGTCTCCTAGATATAACAATAGAGGCTGCAGCGATGGAGGCAGAGGTCTCCTGGATATAACAATAGAGGCTCCAGCGATGGAGGCAGAGGTCTCCTGGATATAACAATAGAGGCTCCAGCGATGGAGGCAGAGGTCTCCTGGATATTACAATAGAGGCTCCAGCGATGGAGGCAGAGGTCTCCCGGATGTAACAATAGAGGCTGCAGCGATGGAGGCAGAGGTCTCCTAGATATAACAATAGAGGCTCCAGAGATGGAGGCATAGGTCTCCTGGATATAACAATAGAGGCTCCAGAGATGGAGGCAGAGGTCTCCTAAATATATAACAATAGAGGCTCCACGATGGAGGCAGAGGTCTCCTAGATATAACAATAGAGGCTTCAGAGATGGAGGCAGAGGTCTCCTAGATATAACAATAGAGGCTGCAGCGATGGAGGCAGAGGTCTCCTGGATATAACAATAGAGGCTCCAGCGATGGAGGCAGAGGTCTCCTGGATATAACAATAGAGGCTCCAGAGATGGAGGCAGAGGTCTCCTGGATATAACAATAGAGGCTCCAGCGATGGAGGCAGAGGTCTCCTGGATATTACAATAGAGGCTCCAGCGATGGAGGCAGAGGTCTCCCGGATGTAACAATAGAGTCTGCAGAGATGGAGGCAGAGGTCTCCTAGATATAACAATAGAGGCTGCAGCGATGGAGGCAGAGGTCTCCCGGATGTAACAATAGAGGCTGCAGCGATGGAGGCAGAGGTCTACCACATATAACATAGTATTATTATGCCACTCATCAAACTGTAATATAGTTTGTCACCAGATGTTCTTTCTTCAGTGTAAATTGAATCGGACTTTCCCTCGGGAGCTTTAGGAGACTACTCAGGCCAGGACTAGCCTATGAATTTAGAGACGGCTCTCCTGGGGGTACTGTCAAATCTCCAGACCAACCTTTAATCAATAACCTGAAGTGAGTTCTTTCTTACTAACAGACCGGCTGTTTATATCCCTCTACATCTGAAGCCGTTATTATTTCTATTCTTCACAACCTACTATGCTCCTTTACATTAGACCTACTTATGAAGCATGAAATTGACTGGATGAGATTCAGGTCCCCCCCCAGAAAACGATGAGACTGAGCCCTTGGTTAGTTCTATCTCCGGCCTTAGTAAAGAGCCAATGAAGTGACAATACATTCCGGAAGCATCTCCCACTCAACATTCTAATATTAATATTGTTTTGCGAATACGCAAGGTTACCACTTAAGTCCATTATATATGAATGAAATTTCATATAGTTTGTTTCTGATTTCTATTTGTCTTACTAGGAGTTAGTTACCTCAGCAGATCACTTATCACCCCTTCCCTAACTAACCCCCTAATATCCTGTTTAACCCCTTTGTGAGGGAACGGCGTCTACTACGGCTGAACAGCCTACGGAGTTCCCCTGTATGTGGGTAAATACTTACACCCAGACAGATATCCAACTTAATCAATGGTAGCTTTTATTAATGGAACAAGCACAAACATAATCTATGTACAGGAGTACTAATTACATGTATGCACAGTGGACACAAGGGTAGTACATACAATACGATACCGGTCCTATTATGGCCACCTTGGGGAATCCGACTATAGGCTTCTGCTTTGTTACCAGCTCCTTCTACGGTCCTTAGCACCCTTCCTGGGAGTGTAAGCCCCAGTGACTGACAGCAGGGCAGTGGTCCGGCTGCACTGTCTCCTCGCTTTTGGCGAGCACACAGATTCACAAGACCTGGGGTAATGTATCTAAAGGAAGAGGAACAAAAGGTCCTCAGTCCTTCACCCCATCTCCGTTCTCCGTCAGCTGGCAGGAACCATTACCTCCTACACCAGCCTTATCTTTGTTCATCCGTGCTGAACACGAAGCTGCTCCTTCTTATACCCACAGAATAGCCTCAGGCTGTAGGGGTGTGTTGGGCTGTCTGCAGTGTCTTATGATATTAAGACATAGGAATACAACACACATTTCCTAATGAAGGTGATTAAATCAGACACAGAGAGCCACCCTGTCTGGCTTGTGAATACACTACTAAACATTATCTAATTTGCCTACAGATGTAGCTAAAAGCACAATATTACAATTCCTCCGTTTGCCTATAACATGCGTTTAAATAGCAATGTAAATATCAGGACAATTACAATCTACAGGGTGATTCAAAAGTCACAGTACACCCTTTTATTTCAAAAACTCTACAGGAAATTGGGAATCCTGAATACTCCAGTAAGGTATGGGTGACGTGGTCTATCTTTTACGGTATGTACCAAACATGGGCGCCATCTTGAAATTGGCCCAATTCCTGTAGTTTTTGAAATAAAAGGGGGTACTGCGACTTGTGAATCACCCTGTATATAAATGGTTACAGCATAATGTAATGGGGACTATTCACTACATTGTGCTTTAAACATAACACCTGCCTGACCAGATTTGGGACAGAGGAGGGGACACTATCCCTAGCTAGATCTCCTGTGATTTAGGTAAACAAAGATAGTATCTGTAAAACAATAGTCTGGTCTACCTGGTAATATAATTATTGATGTACTGTTTCTGCAGACCTAGAATACACATAGACTTACTCTGTTGGTAGAAGTAACATTAGGAAGCCCTAGGAATAGGAAGAATACCTCACCTACAGTGTAATAGATAATATGACACAGTCTCATATATTAAGGCTGATATCAAGACACAGTATGGGGTGAGCACAGACATACTATGGGGAATAAAGACATAATGTGTGCTAGGGCAGACACTAGGGGACATGGGGATATACAGTACATGTTCAACAGTATCCTCACACCCTTCACCAGATTTTTCTTTTTAAATTCTAAAGAACTTAATCCAACAAACAACACTGGGGACGATTGAATATTGAAACTTGTAAATCTGTTAATATTGTTGTATTCAGTTTACACATGGACACGCTGGTCATGTCTCTATTTTCATATCTTGGAAAAAAAATTATTGTTTAAAAAGAAAGAGGTGGGTATGTAATCAATTAGTGTCCATTTCATTTGTACTTAAGAAAAAGATTTAGACATTTGTGTTTGACATTGGAGTACATGGTACTGATCAGAGAATGACTGAATCAATTCATTTTGATTCCATGATGTAAGAAATTAAAGTTTGAGGGGGATGAATACTTATTGCAGATGTAGAACTTATGGCAACTGGAGTCAACATCAGTTTCTGTGCAAAAAAAATCTCTCAGGGAATAATCAGAGATTCTGAGCATCATGTAAGGTTAGGAGAAAATCCAGGTGACCTAAAGAACAGAAGTGGTGAATGGAAGGATTCTCTACTGTAAGGGTGGTCACACATTCCTAACCACGAGGATGATGGCAGATTCACTAACACAATGAATCAATGGATTGGGGTCTTTCTTACCAGAAATATTATTTGTAGATGTAATTAGTAGAGGACGTTATGGATCTGACTGATATTTTCAGGGTCAGGAAGGAATGTCTCCGTCACACTGGGGGTTACGTTGTTGTTCTCTGGCACAACACATTTACTAATTATTAAAGGTTCAATTTGATGGTATCTGTTTTCCCACCTATAATATGTGACATATAATAAACAGGGCTCTGACGTCCACTCACTCCCATGATTAATTCAAGACATAATGAGGCTGGAAATCGCAGTTTTCTGTGGCAAAACCACACAAAATTAGCTTCATCTAATCATATGTGATGGTCCTAAGGTACCAGCGGGCATTGAGGGGACCTTTATCTCTTTCCTCCCTGACTTGGGTACAGCCCCAATATCCAGATGCAATGCCCAAGTGCAGTGTGTAGGTGTCCACCTTCCCCTGGCGGACGTGTCGCCACTGAAAGCTGCGGCCCTGGTGATGGACACTAACACTGTCCTTATTCCTCTATGCCCTGTGTACCTGTTCTCAGCAGTCTGTATGTAACTGCACTGCCCTCTAGGCCGTGTTCTCTTCTGTGGTGCCACGCTCTATGTACGGCGCTGCGGAGCCCTTGTGGAACATTATAAATAAAAGATAATGATCTCGGGAGTATATATTATTATGTCCTCTGTGTCCTTATATTAGGCATTGTATCAATATACAATATATCTTACAGGCTGCAGTGATATATACAATATTTACTGTCTTGGTCGGTAACTTTGTGAACCAAACAATGTATATTTCATTAAAATTAAAAAAAGAATAAGAAAAGAAACAAATCTTTAATGTGCATGGAATCATCCTGTTTTACAATAGTCACATGCGTATTAACTTGTAAAATCAAGTATTACATTGTTATAAATCCACCTTTCTGTGCAGAATCTGCTGGATATAACCAAGCTCAGCCGCGGTCCGCGCTCTCCAGTCCTGGACACAAGGTCTCACCAGGACCCAGCTACAAAGCGTAAGACGCTGTCTCTATCCGCAGAGTCCTTCTGCTCCAACCCCCTGGAGACATTCTCATTGTGTGCTCAGAGCCTCAGTCCATCTGAGCTGCATCCAGTTCATCCAGGAAACGGCGACATTTCCCCATCAGGACCTTGATGGCCTCTTTGAGTAGAGTGTCCGGGGCCAGAATACCGGTGGATTCTATGGAAACTGAAAACATTTGTTTATTTGACAGGAGACCATTAAATATCATGAGACGTCCATTCTAGAAGTTCCAGATCAAGCAGACCCATGATAACCTCTCAGTTCTCTGCCTGGGCTGACAATCATCATGGTCTGTAATAAATGTACTTTACAGGGCCCCCAACATGGTGGTCTGACCAATCAACAGCCAAGTAATCAACTCTGTGGCAACAGAGCTGGGCCTGTCAGTGGGATGGCCAAATGACCAGGACATTATACAACCAGGAACCTACCCAGAGTACTTTCCCCAGAGCTATAAATCTACAATATACAGAATGAGATCACATTGCCACATTCAGTGTGAAACGTGTTATCTGAGCGCGAGAGCAGATACGGCTCGTTCCATAAATACTTACAGATAAAGTGATCTCGCACCCGTGCCATTTTGACCAAGTTCTTTAGCTCCTCATGTCGGAATATCTCTCGGCTGCATGTGTCTATTCGAGAGTTCTCCACCCGTGCCACCTTTATACCTGGGGACGACGTATGTGAGAAGACAGCACAAGAAACAAAATGAAACATTGGTGCCCCATATTCCAATCACAACCTACCCGCTGCCAGCACACCGCTATACTCATTCCCAGGTACTTCTGTATGTAACGTATCTCAGTGACAGTAACTTCCAGTATAGAAGACTGGAGAGCAAGCAGCCGGCGTTATTGTACGACACAAGGACCCACTCACCGTTCCGTACGTCCACCGCAATAACTCCCGGAGAGAAACATTTCTGCAGCTTCTCTGCCAGATCTCCCTCTACGGGGTGTAAGAGCGTAATCTCTGGAAGCAGCCGGTAACTGGCTGTGGCCACAGGAGAGAACTTGGCATGGTCCTTCCCTGGTGAGTGAGAGAACAGAGTCCTACATTACCCATAGATCAGTACAAGTGTCCTGTAATATACAACGTTCTTCTCCTCACTCACCGACACCTTTGACACAATGCATAATGACGTGGATCTCCTGGCCAGGACGAAGCTGAGCGATCAGGATGTCATCGTGAACAGAACGAGGAGGGTCCGTCTCAGGGAACAGGTCGGATTGGTTACCTTGTGGGAGCCACTTCATGTGTCTTGTGTACACTGAGATGGTTATAAACAAAGAAACAACATTAGATATAGCTCAGGCGTATAACGCGGGTGAAACTCCCCTGAGAAATCCCCACTCACCTTTATGATCCAGGTAAAGCTCATTGGGGTCTGAGGACTCCTTAGATGCACGGGGGTTTCTTGTGCATCTCACGTTCAGCTCAAACTGGAGAGTGTCTATCTCTGTGCCCTCTGCGTCTTCTGCAAGACAGAGAGGAGACACGGAGTGAGCACGGTTACAGATGCTGTGATATAGGGATGTGCCTCCTTCTTATAATATAATGTGAGGTACAGACGGCACAGCGTCTGAGATATAGAGCGGGGTACAGACAGCCCAGTCCCCTGTATTATATAATGGGTCCAGGGGGTAAATGGATTAACTTCGCTGCTATTCGGCAAGTTTGCAGTGAAAATTAAAGGCGGCAATGGCTTTAAAGGAAAAACAATACCTGTCCGTACCAGCTTTATATCTCAGACGCTGTGACGTCCGTACATTTACCCTCAGGTGTTCCTCCCCCGTGCAATATAAAGTGCGGTACAAACGTCCCAGCCACTAACAAAAGATAGTATATGGTTGAGACGAATACTTCCTTATAATGTAAAGAGGATGTCGGTGTGGTGTAAAGAGGGGTATAGGTGTGTCCCCTGTATTATAAAGTGGGTGCACACAAGCTATTACAAAGTTGAGTACACAGAGATCTCTGCCATTACTTACCAGTGCTGCGATATTCGAAGAGTCGGGGATCAGCCCGAATGGGGATGAGGCCCAGGCGATGGGCGAGGATCTCGTCCTGTATGATGGAAGTGTTTTTATATACAAAGACTTTTTCTGTGGCCATGGTTGGGACCTGTGGAGGAAGCAGTTGTGTGTTCCTAGATTATCGCTGACCATGAGATACTACAGAGAATCTCTCACTTGTCTGCACAAAGTATAAACACTGTTTTAATGATCTGCAGACGAGACGAGAGGCGCTCCCCCAGCAAGGTCCTATCCCAGCATAGTGAGGGGCTTCCGAGTTACAGAACATTACCAACATGTGGAGATGTGTGGGGTGAGAAGGGAGTTTTGCCCTTTTCAATAATATATCTCAAAACTTTTAAAAAGTGAGTACTCCCATCGTGTGCAAACCTCAGCCAGCAGGATGCGCCTGAATGCGTTGGCAAAAGAAGCATCGATTCCAATCATGTCAAACTCCAGGAGGTCATCTTCCATCTTAATAACATCCAATCGGAAATTCTGCCCAAAGAGACAATAAGAAAATATTATGGAGACACGCAGAATATGGATATAAAAACACACACACACCGTGTATATAGATATATACACACACCAATCAGTCACAACATTAAAACCACCTGCCTAATATTGTGTAGGTCCCCCTCATGCCACCAAAACAGCTCTGACCCGTCGAGGCCTGGACTCCATGTCCTCTGAAGGTGTCCTGTGGTATCTGGCACCAAGACGTTAGCAGCAGATCCTTTAAGTCCTGTAAGTTGTGAGGTGGGACCTCCATGGCTCGGACTTGTTTTTCCAGCACATCCCACAGATGCTGATCAGATTGAGATCTGGGAAATTTGGAGGTTACCTTGAACTCTGTGTCATGTTCCTCAAACCATTCCTGAACAATTTTTATAGTGTGGCAGGGCGCATTATCCTGCTGAAAGGGGCAACTGCAAATCGGGTAATACTGTTACCCTGAAGGGGTGTACTTGGTTTGTAACATTGTTTAGGTAGGGGGTACGTGTCACATGAATGCCAGGACCCAAGGTTTTCCAGCATCACATTGCCTCCGCCAGCTTGACTTCTTCCCATAGTGCATCCTGGTGCCATCTCTTCCCCAGGAAAACCACGCACCCGGCCGTCCACATGATGTAACAGAACCGTGACTCATCAGACCAGGCCACCAACTTCCATTGCTCCATGGTCCAGTTCTGACGCTCATGTGCCCATTGTAGGCGCTTTTGGTAGTGGACAGGAGTCAGCATGGGCTCTCTGACCGGTCTGTGGCTGCACAGCCCCATACACAGCAAGCTGCGATGCACTGTGTGATCTGACACCTTTCTTTTGGTATGTCCCTGTGTCCTGTGCTCATTCCACCTCTAACTAAAATCTGTAATCTCTCTTTCTAATGGTATTTTTCCATCACTATTCAAGCACGTAGCGATTACTCCTATTTTGAAAAAACAAAATTATGACCCAAACTCTCTCAAATTACCGCCCCATCTCCCAGCTCCCGTGCCCCTCCAAGCTGCTCGAGAGAATTGCCTACACTCGCCTCACACGCTTCCTTTCTACAAACAACCTATTGGACCCTCCTCAGTCAGGGCTTTCGTTCTCAACACTCCACAGAGACTGCGCTGACCAAAGTTGTCAATGATCTGATCACAGCTAAAACTAAAAGGTGATTACTCTCTTCTAATTCTCCTGGATCTCTCTGCTGCATGTGACACTGTATGAGGAGAGAGTGGTCAACAAACGCTACAATCCCTAGGTCTTGAAGGCACTGTCCTATCCTGGTTCTCATCCTACCTATCTAATCGCTCTTTCAGTGTTATTTTCTCTGGGGCCACCTCTGCTCCGCTTCCTTTATCAGTTGGAGACCACAAGGATCAGTCCTAGGTCCTCTGCTGTTCTCTATCTACACCACTTCTCTTGGAAAACTAATAAGCTCCTTTGGATTTCAGTATCATCTCTATGCGGATGATACAAAAATACACAAATCTATCTATCCTCTCCTGATCTCACCATCTGTGTTGTCTCGCGTTACTGACTGTCTTTCTGCCATTTCATCTTGGATGTCTTCTCGCCAACTCAAACTCAATCTTTCAAAAACTGAATTAATAATGTTCCACCCAAAAACAGAAGCTTCCTGCCTGACATTTTTATTTCTGTCGATAACATGACCATAAATCCCACCCCGCAAGCTCGTTGCCTAGGTGTAATCCTTGATTCACAATTGTCGTTTATTTCCCACATCAACTCTATATCTAAATAATGTTACATACACCTAAAGAACATTTCCAGAATACGCACATATCTCACACAAGACACAGCAAAAACATTAATTCATGCACTTATCATCTCCCGCATCAACTATTGCAATTCCCTCCTTATTGGTCTTCCCAAAGTCACACTTGAACCCCTACAATCTATTTTGTACGCAGCGGCTAGATTGCTTTTCCTTGCAAATCGTTTTACATCTGCCGAGTAACTCTGTCAGTCTCTACATTGGCTGCCTGTATTTCAACGAATCCAATATAAAATTCTACTAACATACAAGGCGTCAACAAACTTGCACCGACATACGAGGAAGTTAGTGGGAACTTAGACCAGGGCAGGACAGTAGATGTGGTCTACTTAGATTTTGCAAAGGCCTTTGATACAGTGCCACACAAGAGGTTGGTTTACAAAATAAGGGAACTGGGTCTAGAAATCAAAATTTGTACTTGGATCGAAAACTGGTTAGAGAATAGGGAACAGAGAGTTGTGATAAATGGAACATTTTCTAATTGGTCAAAGGTCTTAAGTGGAGTACCTCAAGGCTCCGTGCTGGGACCACTCCTTTTTAATATATTTATTAATGACCTTGGTGATGGTTTAGAGAGTAAAGTTTCTATTTTTGCAGATGACACTAAACTCTGTAAGGTAATAAAATCAGAGCAAGATGTAGCTTCTCTACAGAGGCACTTAAATAAACTGGAGGATTGGGCGGCTAAATGGAATATGAGGTTTAACACAGATAAATGTAAGGTTATGCATTCAGGGATCAAAAACAAGAACGCAATCTATAAATTGAATGGAATTAATTTAGGAGAATCTATAATGGAAAAGGATTTGGGAGTGCTCGTAGACAGTAGACTTAGCAATAGTGCTCAATGTCAAGCAGCAGCTGCAAGGGCAAACAAAGTATTGGCATGCATAAAAAGGGGCATAGATGCAAGGGAAGACAGTGTAATTTTGCCACTGTATAAATCGTTGGTAAGACCTCATCTTGAATATGCAGTACAGTTCTGGGCACCACTCCATAAAAAAGATAATTTGGAACTAGAAAGGGTTCAGAGAAGGGCGACAAAATTGATAAAGGGTATGGAGTCATTAAGTTATGAGGAAAGGTTAGCCAGTTTAGGCATGTTTACTTTAGAAAAGAGGCGTCTAAGGGGAGATATGATTACTATGTACAAATACATTAGGGGTCAATACAGAGAGCTTTCATGGGAACTTTTTACCCCAAGGACCATAAACAGGACTCGTGGTCATCCCCTAAGGTTAGAGGAGAGGAAATTTCACAACCAGCAAAGGAAGGGGTTCTTTACAGTAAGGGCAGTCAAGATATGGAATTCATTGCCAGGGAAGGTTGTGATGGCAGATTCAATAGATATGTTTAAGAAAGGGTTAGACAAATTTTTAGCGGAAAGGTGTATCCAGGGATACGACCGTTAATTTAAAGTAAAGGATAGTAGTGGATATAGGGTAAAAATTGGATTGCAATATTGAGTCTGGGGGGATTTTCAAAATTGAAACAGATGGGCGGTTGCATACTCTGGATTAATTTCAAATATAAGTGCAGGATCTCAGAAGATCCAAAATAGGTTGAACTTGATGGACTGGTGTCTTTTTTCAACCTCATCAACTATGTTACTATGTTACATCTCCTCACTTGTCTTAAAATATCTATCAACTCGACACCTCCGTTCTGCACAAGATCTGCGTCTCTCATCCACTCTCATCACATCCCCCCATTCTCGGTTACAGGACTTTTTTCGGCTGCACCCACTTTATGGAATTCCCTCTATCGCACAATAAGACTTTCCTCTGGTCTTCAAACGTTCTCTGAAAATCCACCTCTTCAGACAAGCTTATAATATTCCTCAACCACCATCTTAATCTCCCTATGTTACCCTATTACCACCCTCTACACAGCTAACACAAGACAACAACCTCCTGGTCAACTTTGCTGTGTGACTGATCACACAGCCCACTCAATACTTTTTACCTTTGCATTCTAGCTGGTCCAATGTGCAATATGATGTAGCACATGCCCTTGTGTATCAAACTTCCATTGTCCTATAGACTGTAAGCTTGCGAGCAGGGTTCTCTTACCTCTCGTCTCTATTACCCAGTATTGTTTTATTAATGTTTGTTCCCAATTGTAAAGCGCTACGGAATTTGCTGGTGCTACATAAATGTTGTTGTCGATGATGATTACTGGTGCTCATGTGCCCATTGTAGGCGCTTTCGTCGGTGGACAGGGTTCAGCATGGGCACTGTGGCTGTAGGGCCCCATACACATCAAGCTGCGATACACTGTGTGATCTGACACCTTTCTATCATACCCAGCATTAACTATTTCACACAATTTGTGCTACAGTAGCTGTTCTGTGGGATTGGACCAGACGGACTAGCCTACACTCCCCACATACATCAGTGAGACTTGAGCACCCTTGACCCTGTTGCTGGTTCACCGGGTTGTCCGTCACCCCACAAAACCGGCTGTTTTACCGATGCTCTGACCCAGATCCTTATGTTGCCCCTTTTCCTGCTTCCAACACATCAACTTCAAGAACTGACTGATCACTTACTGCCTAATATATCCCATCAGGTGTCATTGTAACCAGATAATCAGTGTTATTCCCTCCACCTGTCAGTGGTTACTGCTGTGACTGATCGGTGTATATGTCTATAGATGTCAGCAGTCATGGAGCGCTCCCTCACATACAGTATAACAGGCACAGCCCTCACCTGTCAGTGGTTACTGCTGTGACTGATCGGTGTATATGTCTATAGATGTCAGCAGTCATGGAGCGCTCCCTCACATACAGTATAACAGACACAGCCCTCACCTGCTCAAACTTCTCCTGATCCCAGGTGTCATCATAGTCGGGGTAATTCCCAGGGAAATCCGTGCTGCACACCTGTCAGAGGAGAGGACCAGATCACACACATTATATATATATATATTATGCTTACAGTGAGGGTGGTGTGAGTATGAGTGACAGAGATGCTGAGTGTGAGTGCAGGAGACAGATGCTGAGTGTGAGTGCAGGAGACAGGGATACAGAGGGTGAGTGTGGTGTGTAGGAGAGACAGATACCGAGTGTGAGTGACAGATGCTGAGTGTGAGTGCAGGAGACAAAGATACAGAGGGTGAGTGTGGTGTGTAGGAGAGACAGATACCGAGTGTGAGTGACAGAGATGCTGAGTGTGAGTGCAGGAGACAGTGATACAGAGGGTGAGTGTGGTGTGTAGGAGAGACAGATACCGAGTGTGAGTGACAGAGATGCTGAGTGTGAGTGCAGGAGACAGTGATACAGAGGGTGAGTGTGGTGTGTAGGAGAGACAGATACCGAGTGTGAGTGATAGAGATGCTGAGTGTGAGTGCAGGAGACAGTGATACAGAGGGTGAGTGTGGTGTGTAGGAGAGACAGATACCGAGTGTGAGTGACAGAGATGCTGAGTGTGAGTGCAGGAGACAGATGCTGAGTGTGAGTGCAGGAGACAGGGATACAGAGGGTGAGTGTGGTGTGTAGGAGAGACAGATACCGAGTGTGAGTGACAGAGATGCTGAGTGTGAGTGCAGGAGACAGTGATACAGAGGGTGAGTGTGGTGTGTAGGAGAGACAGATACCGAGTGTGAGTGACAGAGATGCTGAGTGTGAGTGCAGGAGACAGGGATACAGAGGGTGAGTGTGGTGTGTAGGAGAGACAGATACCGAGTGTGAGTGACAGAGATGCTGAGTGTGAGTGCAGGAGACAGTGATACAGAGGGTGAGTGTGGTGTGTAGGAGAGACAGATACCGAGTGTGAGTGACAGAGATGCTGAGTGTGAGTGCAGGAGACAGGGATACAGAGGGTGAGTGTGGTGTGTAGGAGAGACAGATACCGAGTGTGAGTGACAGAGATGCTGAGTATGAGTGCAGGAGACAGGGATACAGATGGTGAGTGTGGTGTGTAGGAGAGACAGATACCGAGTGTGAGTGACAGAGATGCTGAGTGTGAGTGCAGGAGACAGGGATACAGAGGGTGAGTGTGGTGTGTAGGAGAGACAGATACCGAGTGTGAGTGACAGAGATGCTGAGTGTGAGTGCAGGAGACAGGGATACAGAGGGTGAGTGTGGTGTGTAGGAGAGACAGATACCGAGTGTGAGTGACAGAGATGCTGAGTATGAGTGCAGGAGACAAAGATACAGAGGGTGAGTGTGGTGTGTAGGAGAGACAGATACCGAGTGTGAGTGATAGAGATGCTGAGTGTGAGTGCAGGAGACAGTGATACAGAGGGTGAGTGTGGTGTGTAGGAGAGACAGATACCGAGTGTGAGTGATAGAGATGCTGAGTGTGAGTGCAGGAGACAGTGATACAGAGGGTGAGTGTGGTGTGTAGGAGAGACAGATACCGAGTGTGAGTGACAGAGATGCTGAGTGTGAGTGCAGGAGACAGGGATACAGATGGTGAGTGTGGTGTGTAGGAGAGACAGATACCGAGTGTGAGTGACAGAGATGCTGAGTGTGAGTGCAGGAGACAGTGATACAGAGGGTGAGTGTGGTGTGTAGGAGAGACAGATACCGAGTGTGAGTGACAGAGATGCTGAGTGTGAGTGCAGGAGACAGGGATACAGATGGTGAGTGTGGTGTGTAGGAGAGACAGATACCGAGTGTGAGTGACAGAGATGCTGAGTGTGAGTGCAGGAGACAGTGATACAGAGGGTGAGTGTGGTGTGTAGGAGAGACAGATACCGAGTGTGAGTGACAGAGATGCTGAGTGTGAGTGCAGGAGACAGGGATACAGATGGTGAGTGTGGTGTGTAGGAGTGACAGAGATACTGAGTGGGAGTACAGTGTAAGGTGAGTGTGAGTGCGCCCTCACGTTGCGGAGCCCGAACTCCCCCAGCACCACGCGGGTCCTCATCTCGCGCACGGTGTCCGCCATGTCTGAGGCTGCAGGTCCGGCGCATGCGCGGTCTGGCTCTTCAGGCCGGTGTTACCATGGAGACGTCCGCCATGTTGCTGGTGGAGTGAGAGATCTGCCACCAGTAATATGGCGGCTCCCGTTCTCGCGATATCTCCGCCTCTCCACGTCACCAGCCCGTGTTTACTTCCGGGTGTCTGCAGGGAACAGGGAGCCCCCACCTGGAGGAGTCTGGGGGAGACTGGAGCCGCCGGCGAGCTGCAGGGGCAGGATACAGGGGGCAGTAAATAAAGCAGGGACAACATACAGGGGGTAGTAGATAAAGCAGGGACAACATACAGGGGGCAGTAAATAAAGCAGGGGCAGGATACAGGGGGCAGTAGATAAAGCAGGGACAACATACAGGGGGCAGTAAATAAAGCAGGGGCAGGATACAGGGGGTAGTAGATAAAGCAGGGACAACATACAGGGGGCAGTAAATAAAGCAGGGGCAGGATACAGGGGGCAGTAGATAAAGCAGGGACAACATACAGGGGGTAGTAGATAAAGCAGGGACAACATACAGGGGGCAGTAAATAAAGCAGGGACAACATACAGGGGCAGTAGATAAATCAGGGACAGAATACAGGGGGCAGTAAATAAAGCAGGGACAACATACAGGGGGCAGTAAATAAAGCAGGGACAGCATACAGGGGCAGTAAATAAAGCAGGGACAGCATACAGGGGCAGTAAATAAAGCAGGGACAACATACAGGGGCAGGATGGCCAGCTCAGGCGCAGGCAGCAGGAACCTGACAGCAGCAGATTGGGGCGGATTTGAAGACAACATTCAGGTAATTGGTGACCCGTCCTGCCACCCATGTCTCACGCTCATCTCACCCTCTTCCTGGACTCCTGATTGATACATCTCTGTCTCGTAGACCGGGAGCGGAGCTGCTGTCATTGACATGGAGAATATGGACGACACCTCGGGGTCCAGCTTCGAGGATATGGGGGAGATTCACCAGAGAATGAAGGAAGATGAAGAAGAAGGAGAAGCCGACGCCGTCCCTGAGGAGGGGGAAGAGGATGGAACCTTTCTCGGCATGAAAGCGTTCAAGGGACAGTTAGGACGGCAAGTAGCCGATGAGGTGAGACCGCGGTTACACTGTGGACTCTCTGTCACTTCTCAGGTCACCTGGTGTCTATCTCTGTTATGTCATCTACCTTCCTTTTTAGATGTGGCAAGCGGGGAAGAGACAGGCTTCAAAGGCATTCAACCTTTACGCCAACATAGACATCCTACGCCCGTACTTTGATGTGGAGCCTATACAGGTCCGGAATCGGTGAGTCCACAGTCTCCGACTCTCAGATACAAAGTTATAAACAAGAATTGCCCCATATATCAGTTATTGTGACATCTGTCCCGCTAACCTTATTTAGTAGAGTTTATTCTATTTTATATGTTTGGTTTTTAATGTCGAATAAGGGTAATACCTCAGAGCAGCTCTGGGTGGTTCCAATGTGCTGAGAAAGGAAGATTATTGTAATGCATGGAGGTTATCCGGGAAGCAGTGGTGCAAGCAAGAGACATACAGCAGCAATATCTCTTACTATATTCATGTCTGTGTTATAGGCTGCTGGAGTCCATGATCCCAGTGAAGATGATTAACTTCCCCCAGGTATGTACATTGCACAGGGTCTGCTCCGGTGCTATGCATCCATCTTGGTGAGACTGGAAATGTTATTACCTGGAGAGCGATGGACCAGACATTTCAAGGTTCCTTCTGATTTTGTCTCTGCAGAAAATTGCGGGGGAGCTGTATGGACCTCTCATGTTGGTGTTCACCATGGTGGCTATTCTTCTGCATGGAATGAAATCATCAGGAACAGTGATTGTAAGAGGGGTATCACAGGTTATCGGGGAGTTGGAGGAAGATGTAGGCACCCTGCAATCATGCTTTAAGTTGTGGTGGAACATGATGGAGCAAGTTGGACAAATAGTGGGAAGGCTGATGGGATAGGGAAGAATAGGAGAGAAAGGAAGAAAACCGATTTGGGAGAAGAGATAAAGTTAGTCCAATATACAGGGGGGCACTGGACACTCCAAGAAGACAGTAAGTAACGGGGAGTCCAGAGAGCAGGACACTCATAATTTGATGTTTCTTTGACAGATAGAGGGCACCCTAATGGGCACTGCCATCGGTACATGCTTCGGGTATTGGCTGGGAGTCTCCTCCTTCGTTTACTTTGTTGCCTATTTGTGCAACGCTCAGATCACCATGCTGCAGACCCTGTCGCTGTTGGTGAGTATACGCACTCCTGAACACTTACCTCCTCATCAAGCTGTGTTGTCCATTTGTGCTGAGGAGTGGTACTGCATGGCGGGATCCATGAGAAGGGACAGGGACAAGGATCACCTGTAGCAGGCTCAGGGAGGCATCTCTAATACCCAGTGTGCGGATACCACCCTTAGCTGGGATGGCAGTTACCCTCTGTGTGATTCAACTCACTTGGGTAGACCAGAATATATCCAAAATAAGACTTATTAAGACAGTACAACACCACAAGACGTTCACAAGTTACAGGGTAAATGGTAGCATGTATCCTCCAGCAGCCTCTTGCAGTCAGCACTCCAAAGTAATAATCTCAGTCTCTTTCAGAGTTTTATCCTCCCGCAATATTACCACTACCGATTAGCTAGACAGTTACGGTGTCGCCCAGCCTGGGTTACTGGCTCACACAGACCCTGTCCTGGTAGGGTTCCCTCCAGCGGCACCACGATTCTTGGCCCAGAGTCCTTTTTGCTGATGTCTTGTACACCAGGATCCTCCAGGCTAGAATAGCTCTCTTTGCATTCTGCTCTCCTTATATTCTTGGCTGTATACACAGGGAGTAGGGTCAAATGTCTCACTCCTCCCCCTTTCAGCAGGCCTCTATCAGTGGATACTTTAACTGTTAGACATTCAGTCTCTGTTACCTTGATTATACAATGGAATGACTTGACTCAATTAGCTGTTTAGCTGGATACACTGAACAAGGGGTTACAATATTACATCAGGGAATGACACTTCACATTTATATGAAACAATAAGACTTTTGACACATTGTATCATCAGTATTACACAATCTGAGTCTGATACATTTTGATACAATAACATTTATATTGATACATATTAATATATTTCCCAATGCTATTTCAGCCAGTATATTACTGTAGAGGCACATTGCATATCATCTAGAAGTTCTAACCTAATTACCTCTCAGATTACCTGTTGACCTAGCTAATTAACTTAGGCTGCGAGCTAGTTATGTCAAGTCACTCAGACATTGTTCTGATTACAAACCAAATTTAAAGTGCACCTCATAACAATGGACATTTGAGACAAACGGTAATTACATTAGCTAACACAAGCAAAATGACTTCTGCTGTCCTGTTATTTTCACACAGTATGGCAATATTCTGTATATTTCTAATACATACAATATTGCAGGTAATAGCAAGGGCAAAATGTACCTAATTGCATGAAATAATAATACGCCGATGCTCTGGGGTATATACTTAGACTGGGCCAAGGATTAAAAAGTTTATTGAAGCGGTTGATGAATACAAAGTTCTCAGTCCAGTAGCACCCCGCTTTCTGACACCCAGGCCCCCCATTTCCCCTCTATAATCATTATACCACATAACGTCCTCTTGTCACTGGGTGAGCATGGCTGGCTGACTCTGGGAACACACTGACACCTAAATGACTTAACAAGTAATAATTGAAGTAACAAATGGCTGCTGAAACATTAAGCTCATGTTCTTGGCCCACTGGTGGGATATGGTGGGGTAAGTCGTTTGGGGGTGCACCTGCAGAATTGCGGGGGTTACACCTGTGAGATGTAGTGGGGGTAAGCTGTTTGGAGATACACCAGAAGACTATGTGGGACAGACCTGTGGTTGCGTTAGGTTGTTTCGGGGTACACCTGAAGGAAGTGTGGGGTACAACTGGATTTTGGTCGGGTTGGTTGTTTCGGGGTACACGTGCCAGATGTGTGGGGTATAACTGGATTGTGGTCGGGTTAGGATGTTTTGGGGTACACCCGCCAGATGTGTGGGGTCCAACTGTGGATTGTGGTCGTGTTAGGTTGTTTCGGGGTACACCTGAAAGATGTGTAGGGTCCAACTGTGGATTGTGGTCGGGTTAGGTTGTTTCGGGGTACACCTGCCAGATGTGTGGGGTCCAACTGTGGATTGTGGTTGGGTTAGGTTGTTTCGGAGTATAACTGTGGATTGTGGTCAGGGTAGGTTGTTTCGGGGTACACCTGAAGAATGTGTGGGGTCCAGCTGTGGATTGTGGTCGGGTTAGGTTGTTTCGGGGTACACCTGCCAGATGTGTGGGATCCAACTGTGGATTGTGGTCGGGTTAGGTTGTTTTGGGGGTACACCTGCCAGATGTATGGGGTCCAACTGTGGATTGTGGTCGGGTTAGCTTGTTTCGGGGTACACCTGCAGGATGTGTGGGTTTGATGCTGTCTCTTGGTAATTATTGTCCGCTCTGTTTCAGGGTTATGGCCTTTTTGGACATTGCGTCGTTCTCTTCATCACCTATAACATCCATTTCCATTCGCTCTTCTACATCTTCTGGATGTGCATTGGGGGCCTGTCCACACTGCGCATGGTGAGGATTATTGTCACTGTTCTGCCTCCTTCTCCCAGGTCAGACTGACCTCTGAATGACTGTTCTGTATCACACTGTAGGTGGCGGTGTTGCTGTCTCGCACTGTAGGACACACACAGCGACTGATCCTTTGTGGCTCTATTACTGCTCTGCACATGTTGTTCCTGCTCTACCTGCATTTTGCATATCACAAGGTTGTAGAAGGTAAGAACATAATCAGACGGCTTGTGCACACGTATGACCTGTGATTGGGACGCTTGTGCACATGTCTGACCTCTGATTGGGACGCTTGTGCACACGTCTGACCTGTGATTGGGACGCTTGTGCACACGTATGACCTGTGATTGGGACGCTTGTGCACACGTATGACCTGTGATTGGGACGCTTGTGCACACGTATGACCTGTGATTGGGACGCTTGTGCACACGTATGACCTGTGATTGGGACGCTTGTGCACACGTATGACCTGTGATTGGGACGCTTGTGCACACGTATGACCTGTGATTGGGACGCTTGTGCACACGTATGACCTGTGATTGGGACGCTTGTGCACACGTATGACCTGTGATTGGGACGCTTGTGCACACGTATGACCTGTGATTGGGACGCTTGTGCACACGTATGACCTGTGATTGGGACGCTTGTGCACACGTATGACCTGTGATTGGGACGCTTGTGCACACGTATGACCTGTGATTGGGACGCTTGTGCACACGTATGACCTGTGATTGGGACGCTTGTGCACACGTATGACCTGTGATTGGGACGCTTGTGCACACGTATGACCTGTGATTGGGACTCAGGAAGGATATTTATGTATTTTTTCCCGGAACCCATTATATAGAACGTTCTGAAAACCAGAAAGGAAAATGTAAATAATTGAAGCTATGTGATAATGACGCGCACACATACACCCACCCACCACTGAACGCTTCCCCCTCCAGTTACTGTGAGGAGCACTGCTATATAGCACAAGGAAGGGAGTGTCAAATACACTGACCAGATCCTCTCTCAGTTACTGTGAGGAGCACTGCTATATAGCACAAGGAAGGGAGTGTCACATACACTGACCAGATCCTCTCTCAGTTACTGTGAGGAGCACTGCTATATAATGTTATGTAAAACACATTGATCGTGGGTGAGCAGAGACAGTGCAACCATTATAATTCTATCAGATGTCCCATGTGCATCAGGATATATGACACATATGTAGAGTGAATGTGATGCGCTCCACACCGTATAACCCACAGAGGGTTCACCTGCATCCAGAAAACCATATTGCTGACTTTTGTTGAATTGGAACAAGTTCCTGCTTCCATGATGTTCATCTGTCGGTGTAGATTGATGGGGCCTCTGGACCTGCTCTCGGAGCGCTGGGAAGGAGACAAGTAGGTCCAGATAAGACAGGTAGCCAGGGCATGTTTTCCCTGGGAATAGAATATGTGGGAAGGAGATCTAGTTCTCTTATGCATCAGGACAATCCTGGGAAGGAGAAGACTCGCCCGGCCAATGTGACAGCCCAGCGTAGCCCAACAGGACGATCCTATGCAACTCTAGACCATACATGTTATAAGTGAAACTGTTAACATTGTGGGAAGCTCAAATCTGCTGTTAACCCTGGAGGTTCAGGAGTCTACCGATGTCTTAGTAGAGATTTCCCAGCAGGGAATGGTGGTCACTGAATAGCTTAAACTATGACACAGAACACAACTGGAAGGATTGCTGCAGGATGCACCAGGTGGACATAGGAACCGCCCTCCTGATTTAGGAATATCGGGTAGAGAATCCTAGATGAGTAAAGACATTAAGGAAGCCTTGAAGCCTTCCTGCCCTAATTACCTGCCCCTTACAGTGTGTACCTGTCAGAACTGATAGGTGATGGAATCTGGGAATAAACTCTGCAGCTTCTACAGTCTATATTATCACATAGATAGCCCTAATAGTTTATAATAATCCTTTATTTAGATTCCGCTTTTCACCCAATAGGACTCAATGCGCTTTACATTGTTGCAGAGGGTGAGGCAGAAATCTTGGTGCGCTCAGCTGCTATTCTGTGGACTCACTCACATCAGTCCCTGAACCATTGGAGCTTACACTCTAAATTCCCTACCACACACACAAACTAGGGTCCACGATCAAGTTCCTAATTCTTTCCCAATAAAACTTAATATTGTGGTATTTTCACCAAATATAGAGAAATGAACCATGTTGGCCGCAGTTTCTTCAACAGAAAGGAGGTGAGGTGGGAACATTTTGGTTGGTGCCTGATGGCCACTAAATATCTCCTGAAATATAAAAATGAATCCATACCAGGGAGAGGGCCAAGATCTCTCTCCCAGTCTGGTTCCTGCTTGGGTTGGAGGTCATGTGCATATTATAGATGATTGATAATAAAGTCGTCACATGACGGAGTGTATAAACAAAGAGGAGGGCGATCATCGGATTGTTTTTAAAGAATCTAGTAGGGATAACTGGAAGCGTTTTAGTTGAAGGAATTCATGTTATTGACAAACCACCTGCTAAAGGTGCCCCTGGACCAGTACAAATAACTGGGTTTGTTCCCACGTACTAATAATAGCCGTCTCGCAGTCCACGCCTCATGTAATTGATGATATCCTGAGCCTGGGAGAGTCTTGGTCAATCTGAGTCCAGCTCTTGGGGTCAGAGCCATGGTATTGTAGGGCGTGAATGAGTTGCCATGTAGCATGCTGTGTTTGGAGGTCTCTTAGACCCTCAGTGGGCGTCTATTTGTATGAAGAGTGAAGAGATAGTAAGCCGAGTATAGATAATCATCCCTGTAATGTACACGCCCAAGTACTTCATTTTCTTCTTTTACCATCTTGAATAAGTTTGTCATGTCTCGGAATATGGATGGTAAATCTCCAGTTCTGGACAGATTAATATTAGATCCTGAAATTAGACCATAAACCTACAGTATTTTAAAGAGATTGAAAGGGGTGTCTGTGGCAGGTTAAGGTGAGGAGGATGTCATCTACAAATAGCCAAAGTTTATATTCTTTCGCAGCTATTGTTATGCCCTTAATATCAGATGAGGTCCTTGTCCTGGGAGTGAGGGCTTCTATCACGAGGACATAACTGGCGTTGTCCCATTATATATCAGAAAAGCTGATATGTGACCGTTAGTTAGTACCCTAGCTAAACTAGAGCTACTTCTAGTGATCAGACCTTACAATGTCTAATGTTATACTATCATACTATTGAAGGTTAATATACAGAAAACCAAGCACCCTAACCATGGGCAATTGTCTAATAAAGCATTATAAGTTTATGGTCCTGTCTTCTAGTTTCTCTCACACTTGGATCATTTCCTCTTAGCTCGACTCTTGCAATCAGGCGAGACAAAGAACGTTGACACAAATTAGGTGTAAGATACAGCTTTGTGTCCCTGCGTTTATATGGAATCTGCTAGGGACTTACAATTTGCAGCATCAGATGCGAATGATTATTATATATAATTGCACAAAAGAAGGGCAGAATCCATGATACCGAGACCCACCTCCCTTCCCTGTCAAATGAGGTTTATCAGTCCATCAGTAATCTGGGGCTAATCATTTTATTAAAGATTATAATGTGATTGATTGTTCATGAGTACCATAGTATTAGGTCAGAAATATCACAGTTGCGTATTCTGCACCCTGTGTCTAAAATTCTGAGGGATCCTGCAGGGTTTCTGGTCGTGGCAAGTGAGTGAGGTCTTTGTCTTTGGACCATTGTGAAATCATATCTCAGGAGGTGGCAGCGGAGTGGAGGCATGGTTCATTCTTCAGCATAAATTACTATTAACTTCCTACCAATTCTGCATCCAGCTCAATGTGTTCTACGTTGCTGACTTCATATTTCAAAACGTCTTATACAACCTGAATAGAAGTTCCCATCTTGTACAATAAATTACCACACTATATCATAGACCCACAAAATGCGTCTGTGGTTCCCGTCCCAAAGAAGGATGGCAGCACCTGGTTTTGTGTGGATTACTGCAGCCAAAATTAGTTTAGTATCTTGGACCTAGATAAACTGCTGGACAGACTGGGGCATTTCAAGTACATTACTAACGGGAATGTAGCTCCTGAAGACCCTGTATGGATTAAACCATGAGTGGGACGACCTGGATGGTACCTGAAAATATTCTTAACCGGGTGGTTCCAGAGGATACAAAGGCGTGAAGATTGCGACCGCCATTTAATGATTGCTTTTGTTTCATTTAAGCATTAATAGTACAAGAATTATGGATAAGAGCTCCCATAACTGCAAAAGGGTCATCTGTCGACTAATAAGAATATTCATTTACTTACAAGAAAAATATGACCGACATTGTCATGGAATACACCATCCATAGAGTGATCCATATAAATGGAGGATGATTGGTTATCCCGATACCATGTTTCATGGTGCTTTGCATTAGACTGTACTACCCATATATGTAAATATTTGGCATGTCAGACTATTATTACACCTGTAAGGTATTTATCTATGTCGAGTTTTAGTTCTGCTGGTGTAACTTCCCCTGGTACACACTCACCCTCTCTTCTTTTTCCCTTGGGCAGGTATCTTGGACACGTTGGATGGACAGAACATAGCGCCACCTTTCCAGAGGGTACCTCGCGACTTGTCACTGGGTACAAATTCTGTCCTCAATACCACAGTGCAGATCCTCTCTGCCCAGTCACTCTGATGATGGGAAACGGGGAGTCACCAAGGTCCACGCAGGTTCAGGAAGGGGATACAAGGGTCGTATGGACACTTTACCCTGGATGGAACCCATCATGCTCGGCACATTCTGGATTGAGGACCCTCTGCGCACTAAAGGAAATAATACACACTTCTCTATCGTCCCAAGTGATTTGACTTTAATATATGCTGTAAATGAGTCTGTAGTTGGTCTGCTGTCGGCCACAGGCACCCCCTCCCGTTTCACCCCCTCTCTTCATAGTAGCCTGGAGTCTTTCATCTTTATAGGAGCCTGGTGTTTCTGGGACTGGATATTAATATTATACACGACACTGCTGTGCATTTAGTATATAGTCTGATTCCATCTCATGCAGACCACAATTCTTCTTACACTTCATAATAAAGCTAGAAGCGTACAATCTGAGTCTGAGTCTTCCTTCGCCCGTCCTGGGTGTGCTGGTTGCCCAACAGAAGAGCTGTGCCACTTGGGCACAAGATTCACATTGTTTGATAAAGATTTTAGTAATATCGTGGTGCTGAAGAATCCTGATTTCTCTAAATTTACTGCAACAACATTGTTACTTTTAGGAGATGAAATTAAGGCCCATTATTCATTAGAATATAAGTTATCAAGCAGAATCTTGTGTAACCACTGGATGTAGATTCCTGCTCTCTCTCTTATGCAGCGTTTAACGCTTCCTGTGTACGCTCCGTACTCCGGCTGTAATCTCATAGGAATAGAACTATAATCTACGTCTGTCGTCTGCATATGAAAGCCATAAAATCAGCTGACCGGGACTTTACCCAATAGAATTCATCTATATATAATCAGGTTCCAAAAGCCAGGAGGTATAATGAGGTGTCAATCAACCAGGTAATAGTAATAATGTTTTACTTATATATAATTATATTCTGTCACAATTCATTATGTTATCTTCAATGCAATTATATTAATCTCACCAGGAATGAGGGCATTTAATATAACTTCACAAAACGCTTACTGTTGTCTCAGAATCAGTTCAGCATTCACTGATCCATATTATAATCTCAAATTAATGAGTTAATGTGGACATGATCCAAAATAGATCTGAAAAACCAAACAAATCATCTGCATTAAAGTATTACAACCAAAACACATGATTCTTCAAATCTATTCAACAGTAAGAAGTGTTACACAAATACTCCATCCAATACTCCTACATCACCATCATCATCAGCTATTTATATAGCGCCACTGATTCCGCAGCGCTGTACAGAGAACTCACATCAGTCCCTGCCCCATTGGAGCTTACAGTCTAAATTCCCTAACACCCACATACAGATGGAGATAGAGAGAGAGAGAGACTAGGGTTAATTTGAAAGTAGCCAATTGACCTACTAGTATGGTTTTTGGATTATTTTTTTTGGAGTGCGAAGAAACCCACAAAAACAGGGGGGAAACATACAAAACTCCACACAGATAAGGCCATGGTTGGGAATTGAACTCATGACCCCAGCGCTGTGAGGCAGAAGTGCTAACCACTGAGCCACCGCACTAACCACAACACACCTGTCCCTGTATTATACCCCAGCATCAGATTTGCCCCTGTATTATACCCCAGCATCAGATTTGCCCCTGTATTATACCCCAGCATCAGATTTGCCCCTGTATCATACCCCAGCATCAGATTTGCCCCTGTATCATACCCCAGCTTCAGATTTGCCCCTGTATCATACCCCAGCTTCAGATTTGCCCCTGTATCATAGCCCAGCATCAGATTTGCCCCTGTATCATAGCCCAGCATCAGATTTGCCCCTGTATTATGCCCCAGCATCAGATTTGCCCCTGTATCATACCCCAGCATCAGATTTGCCCCTGTATCATACCCCAGCTTCAGATTTGCCCCTGTATCATACCCCAGCATCAGATTTGCCCCTGTATCATAGCCCAGCATCAGATTTGCCCCTGTATCATAGCCCAGCATCAGATTTGCCCCTGTATTATACCCCAGCATCAGATTTGCCCCTGTATCATAGCCCAGCATCAGATTTGCCCCTGTATCATACCCCAGCTTCAGATTTGCCCCTGTATCATAGCCCAGCATCAGATTTGCCCCTGTTTCATACCCCAGCATCAGATTTGCCCCTGTATTATACCCCAGCATCAGATTTGCCCCTGTATCATACCCCAGCTTCAGATTTGCCCCTGTATCATAGCCCAGCATCAGATTTGCCCCTGTATCATACCCCAGCATCAGATTTGCCCCTGTATCATACCCCAGCATCAGATTTGCCCCTGTATCATACCCCAGCATCAGATTTGCCCCTGTATTATGCCCCCTAGTTATTGTCAGGGGATTAAGTGTCGGCGGACAGATAACACGGCAGCGCCTTTAATCCAGCTGCTCTGCGTGATTAAAGGAGATGTGATGGGCGGGGCCTACGTGTGACGCGCAGGTTGCTATAGTAACAGGACGGCATCACCGGGGAGAGCGGAAGACTAAGAGCCGCCACTGTTACCCCGGGCTGGGGCAGTTACCCGTCTCCCAGAGATACCCCCGGGCTGGGGCAGTTACCCGTCTCCCAGAGATACCCCCGGGCTGGGGCAGTTACCCGTCTCCCAGAGATACACCCGGGCTGGGGCAGTTACCCGTCTCCCAGAGATACCCCCGGGCTGGGGCAGTTACCCGTCTCCCAGAGATACCCCCGGGCTGGGGCAGTTACCCGTCTCCCAGAGATACCCCCGGGCTGGGGCAGTTACCCGTCTCCCAGAGATACACCCGGGCTGGGGCAGTTACCCGTCTCCCAGAGATACCCCCGGGCTGGGGCAGTTACCCGTCTCCCAGAGATACCCCCGGGCTGGGGCAGTTACCCGTCTCCCAGAGATACCCCCGGGCTGGGGCAGTTACCCGTCTCCTAGATACCCCCGGGCTGGGGCAGTTACCCGTCTCCTAGATACCCCCGGGCTGGGGCAGTTACCCGTCTCCCAGAGATACCCCCGGGCTGGGGCAGTTACCCGTCTCCTAGATACAACCGGGCTGGGGCAGTTACCCGTCTCCTAGATACACCCGGGCTGGGGCAGTTACCCGTCTCCCAGAGATACCCCCGGACTGGGGCAGTTACCCGTCTCCTAGATACCCCCGGGCTGGGGCAGTTACCCGTCTCCCAGAGATACCCCCGGGCTGGGGCAGTTACCCGTCTCCTAGATACACCCGGGCTGGGGCAATTACCCGTCTCCTAGATACACCCGGGCTGGGGCAGTTACCCGTCTCCCAGAGATACCCCCGGGCTGGGGCAGTTACCCGTCTTCCAGAGATACCCCCTGGCTGGGGTAATAACCCGTCTCTCAGATACCCCGGGCTGGGGTAATTACCCGTCCCTTAGATACCCCTGGGCTGGGGTAATTACCCGTCTCCCTTAGATACCCCCGAGCTGGGGTAATTACCCGTCTCCCTTAGATACCCCCGGGCTGGGGTAATAACCCGTCTCTTAGATACCCCCGGGCTGGGGTAATAACCCGTCTCTTAGATACCCCCGGGCTGGGGTAATAACCCGTCTCTTAGATACCCCCGGGCTGGGGTAATAACCCGTCTCTTAGATCCCCCCTGGGCTGGGGTAATTACCCGTCTCCCTTAGATACCCCCGGGCTGGGGTAATAACCCGTCTCTTAGATACCCCCTGGGCTGGGGTAATTACCCGTCTCCCAGATACCCCTGGGCTGGGGTAATAACCCGTCTCCAGATACCCTGGGCTGGGGTAATAACCATCCCTTTCATTATCTCTCTGTCGGCCATTAGATAGATACCCTCTGGGGTAACTATGTGAGGTAATTGCCCACCTGCCCGGGGTTATTATGTGATATATGGTCCAGAGGGTCAGACAGGTGTAGTGTTACATGATGCCCCTCATTCTCCCCCAGGGGGTGGCAGATAGGGCAGTCTGAGTGTCCATACAAGATGTTACCAGGCTCCATCCAGATGTCAGGGGAGACCCTCTCTGGGGCAGAGGTAAAGGGGGTATGTGAGGGGCTGGCAGAGGGCACCGTCCGCCTCTTGTCCCTGCGTGGATGCCATCTCTCAGACAGAGACTTTGCCCGGCTCTGTCAGGGGGTGTCACAGTCTCCCTCCCTGGTGCAGCTGAACCTGAACTTAGGAGTGGTGTCCAGTGCCACGCGTGTCCAGCAGCTGGCCCAGGGCCTGCACAGTAACCGCTCCCTGCAGTCCCTCTTGTGAGTATTATGCTGCAGGTCAGTATGGTGGAGTAACTCAGCATTATAATAAATGTCTGTCTCTCCTTCCTCCAGCCTTCACGGTAATCCACTGACAGACACAGGACTGACCCTTCTTACCCCTGCACTGGCCGTGCACCCCTCCCTAGTGTCGCTGGATCTCGGGGACTGCTTGCTGGGTGATGAGGGGATACGACTGATCTGCGGCCTCCTCCCCCCTGATGGGGCTAAGCCAGGTGAGAAGCTCCGTCTGTCCAGAATGTGCAAGTTTTAGATGGGGTCAGTTTGCATATGGCTCTACTTTCTCTCTACTGCAAGATAAAGCCTCTGTCTGTCTGTACATAGCTGTGGGAGCCGGATGTCTGTCTGTACTGGGCTGTGGGAGCCGGATGTCTGTCTGTACAGGGCTGTGGGAGCCGGATGACTGTCTGCAGTGGGCTGTGGGAGCCGGATGTCTGTCTGCACTGGGCTGTGGGAGCCGGAGGCCTGTCTGCACTGGGCTGTGGGAGCCGGATGTCTGTCTGCACTGGGCTGTGGGAGCCGGGTGTCTGTCTGCACTGGGCTGTGGGAGCCGGGTGTCTGTCTGCACTGGGCTGTGGGAGCCGGGTGTCTGTCTGCACTGGGCTGTGGGAGCCGGGTGTCTGTCTGCACTGGGCTGTGGGAGCCGGGTGCCTGTCTGCACTGGGCTGTGGGAGCCGGATGCCTGTCTGCACTGGGCTGTGGGAGCCGGATGCCTGTCTGCACTGGGCTGTGGGAGCCGGATGCCTGTCTGCACTGGGCTGTGGGAGCCGGATGCCTGTCTGCACTGGGCTGTGGGAGCCGGATAACTGTCTGCACTGGGCTGTGGGAGCCGGATGCCTGTCTGCACTGGGCTGTGGGAGCCGGATGCCTGTCTGCACTGGGCTGTGGGAGCCGGATGCCTGTCTGCACTGGGCTGTGGGAGCCGGATGCCTGTCTGCACTGGGCTGTGGGAGCCGGATGCCTGTCTGTACAGGGCTGTGGGAGCCGGATGTCTGTCTGCACTGGGCTGTGGGAGCCGGATGTCTGTCTGAACTGGGCTGTGGGAGCCGGATGCCTGTCTGCACTGGGCTGTGGGAGCCGGATGCCTGTCTGCACTGGGCTGTGGGAGCCGGATGCCTGTCTGCACTGGGCTGTGGGAGCCGGATGCCTGTCTGCACTGGGCTGTGGGAGCCGGATGCCTGTCTGCACTGGGCTGTGGGAGCCGGATGCCTGTCTGCACTGGGCTGTGGGAGCCGGATGCCTGTCTGCACTGGGCTGTGGGAGCCGGATGCCTGTCTGCACTGGGCTGTGGGAGCCGGATGCCTGTCTGCACTGGGCTGTGGGAGCCGGATGCCTGTCTGAACTGGGCTGTGGGAGCCGGATGCCTGTCTGCACTGGGCTGTGGGAGCCGGATGCCTGTCTGCACTGGGCTGTGGGAGCCGGATGCCTGTCTGCACTGGGCTGTGGGAGCCGGATGCCTGTCTGCACTGGGCTGTGGGAGCCGGATGTCTGTCTGCACTGGGCTGTGGGAGCCGGATGTCTGTCTGCACTGGGCTGTGGGAGCCGGATGTCTGTCTGCACTGGGCTGTGGGAGCCGGATGCCTGTCTGCACTGGGCTGTGGGAGCCGGTTGTCTGTCTGCACTGGGCTGTGGGAGCCGGATGTCTGTCTGCACTGGGCTGTGGGAGCCGGATGACTGTCTGCACTGGGCTGTGGGAGCCGGATGCCTGTCTGCACTGGGCTGTGGGAGCCGGATGCCTGTCTGCACTGGGCTGTGGGAGCCGGATGCCTGTCTGCACTGGGCTGTGGGAGCCGGATGCCTGTCTGCACTGGGCTGTGGGAGCCGGATGCCTGTCTGCACTGGGCTGTGGGAGCCGGATGCCTGTCTGCACTGGGCTGTGGGAGCCGGATGCCTGTCTGCACTGGGCTGTGGGAGCCGGATGCCTGTCTGCACTGGGCTGTGGGAGCCGGATGCCTGTCTGCACTGGGCTGTGGGAGCCGGATAACTGTCTGCACTGGGCTGTGGGAGCCGGATGCCTGTCTGCACTGGGCTGTGGGAGCCGGATGCCTGTCTGCACTGGGCTGTGGGAGCCGGATGCCTGTCTGCACTGGGCTGTGGGAGCCGGATGCCTGTCTGCACTGGGCTGTGGGAGCCGGATGTCTGTCTGTACAGGGCTGTGGGAGCCGGATGTCTGTCTGCACTGGGCTGTGGGAGCCGGATGTCTGTCTGAACTGGGCTGTGGGAGCCGGATGCCTGTCTGCACTGGGCTGTGGGAGCCGGATGCCTGTCTGCACTGGGCTGTGGGAGCCGGATGCCTGTCTGCACTGGGCTGTGGGAGCCGGATGCCTGTCTGCACTGGGCTGTGGGAGCCGGATGCCTGTCTGCACTGGGCTGTGGGAGCCGGATGCCTGTCTGCACTGGGCTGTGGGAGCCGGATGCCTGTCTGCACTGGGCTGTGGGAGCCGGATGCCTGTCTGCACTGGGCTGTGGGAGCCGGATGCCTGTCTGAACTGGGCTGTGGGAGCCGGATGCCTGTCTGCACTGGGCTGTGGGAGCCGGATGCCTGTCTGCACTGGGCTGTGGGAGCCGGATGCCTGTCTGCACTGGGCTGTGGGAGCCGGATGCCTGTCTGCACTGGGCTGTGGGAGCCGGATGCCTGTCTGCACTGGGCTGTGGGAGCCGGATGTCTGTCTGCACTGGGCTGTGGGAGCCGGATGCCTGTCTGCACTGGGCTGTGGGAGCCGGATGCCTGTCTGCACTGGGCTGTGGGAGCCGGATGCCTGTCTGCACTGGGCTGTGGGAGCCGGTTGTCTGTCTGCACTGGGCTGTGGGAGCCGGATGTCTGTCTGCACTGGGCTGTGGGAGCCGGATGTCTGTCTGCACTGGCCTGTGGGAGCCGGATGTCTGTCTGTACTGGGCTGTGGGATCCATCTCTCTGTAGTCTGTCGGCTGGGCAGGGTTTGGGATCTTACTGTGTTTGTGTTTTGCTGATACAGGTCTGCGGGATCTAACTCTCTCAGCTAATCCCGCTATTTCATGCACTGGGTGGGCCCGTCTGGCTATTGCTGTAGCTCACAGCTCTCAACTGCGGACCCTAAATCTGGACTACAACCCACTTGGTGAGTAGAGATCTTTGTGTGTTTGTTGGCTCCACCTATATCAGTGTTGACCACACCCAGTATGATTATACAGTTTATGTATGAAGCAGAGACTGTGTTACTGTCACACCCCCCTGTCCTCAGAAATAAGGTTCTCCTACTGCTCGTCGTCCATCACTTAGCTGCTACATAGATAATAAAGAGTTTCAAAGCTGCTTCCAATGTAAGTTTCATCATTTTCCATTACAAATTATTGTTCTGCACATAATATGTATAAATAAATTAATATGTAGAATATAATGTACTGTTGGGGAGATTAGCTGGTAATGTCACCTATGAGGCTGTTTTTACTCCGGACCCTTTTCATGACTATACGTCTACAAACGTCTGGGACATTGTGTGGAATCCCCCCGGAGATCTGCTCAGACACTGAGCACCAGGTTACTGGGTAAGGAAGGGGGGGTCCCAGTACAGTGTACACACAACCCCCCCTACAAACGTATCTGACATTGTGTGGAATCCCCCCAGAGATCTGCTCAGACACTGAGCACCAGGTTACTGGGTAAGGAAGGGGGGTCCCAGTACAATGTACACCCCCCCCCCCCCCCCCCCCCCCTACAACAGACAGTTGGTTCCTTCTTTATCTCTGTCCTCACGATCTCAGCTACCTGGTGGGGTGATATCAGATATAGGGGAGCTCGCCCAAGCAGCACACCTTCAGGGCTGATAAACACAGCTAGTGACCGTCCTGATTCAGTCCATTGGGTCAGACCTGGGTTGGTCCACTCAGACTATTTTGGTCAATGTCTCTATGTCCTCTCCCAGAAGGTTGGGCAATGGAGGATTATCCTGTTCTCTTGTCAGCATGCTGCAGCTGGCTGATTCTGATTCTTCCCTCTCATATAAAGTTTATATGTCCAGTGTTATGTTGGTCATAGTCTGTGTGGTGTCACCACGTAAGGTCTGTCCCAGGCTCTTGTCGCTAGTTTCGGCAAGTACCAGTTAGCAGCGGGACCTTATTGCCTAGTTGGAACGAGCTGCCAGGCCACCTGTTGTAGATAGCTTTCTTGTTTCCATACCCACCAGTACAATTTCACTCAGATTCTCAAGTCCTCTCCAAATTCTTAGTACATAAGTGTGACAGGATGGGCTTCTCTTGCCAACCGTCATTCACCATGTTGGTGTCTCCTTATATTTCAGTAACTTGGGACTGTCCACTCCTAGTGACACCACTTGGCCAAACCAGAGTGAATGCAAGTGATAGTGACCAATGTGGTGCCCCCCGTTGTAGGAGATTATCGCTGCCACCACCGGGCGCCACCATGGAGGGTTCATTCCTCTGTGTAAGTGCCATTGTAGGCACAGATCTTGATGGATGTGTAAGTGCCATTGTAGGCACAGATCTTCATGGATGTGTAAGTGCCATTGTAGGCACAGATCTTCATGGATGTGCTCACACATTTTTATCCTCAATACTGTTTTGCTACTAAAGTTAATAATATAATCTGCCACAATATAAGGAGACTAACAGCAGCTTCCCTTAATTGGCGTGCGGAAAAACAACCTCTTTGGAAAGTCTCGGCATGTTTTAGTAATCCTTAGAAGACCAGCTAAGGGAATTTCATGTACCATCTGGATGTACAGCTGTTTCTGTGCTTCCTAGAGCTCTTTGTTGGGAAGTATTATCACGTAGTGCACTACTTACCTATCTGCTACCTGGGCCCTCAGCTTTGTTAGGCTGCACCCGTTACCTTCACTTCCTTAAACGATCTATGGTGGAGCATAGTGGGCAAGTTACATCTGTCTGCACCCGTCTAAGCTCCCTGGTACCAGAGGGTGGACTGGGCGCTGTGACAACACCCACACACAGTGTTTATTCCTCTATCTAGGAATGTTTTTACCCACCTTCGTGGCAGAAACCAAACAAGCGAAATGGCTCGGGGCTCCAACAAGTGGTTTATGTGGTTACAGTGTTGCTAGTTATCAGTGACACGCAGGTCGCCCCTCAGGAGCCCAATCCCCTCTGCTGGACCAAGTTCTTCACTTTGAACGCTGTTTCCTACGGGGCAGCCTGAGGTCCACTACATGGAGAACATCCCATGTCTGCTTTCTCATTCCAGAGGTAGATATTAGCACATCAGTTATCCAGCTTTTGACCCACTACTTCTACATAGGCTCCTGACCGTTCCTGCTGTAGTTACATCTCCACCTTGTGCTAGGGATCCCACAGCTATATCTGGTACATTTCTCCATAGACACAGAGCACCTCTCACCAGCTTACTGGGCTACTGGCTATTTTATTCCTTTACGGTGAACACAACAGACTAAGAAACAGCCACAGTATATTCCTGCTTAACAAGCCTCTCCTATCATGATCAATTTAGGAGGTCCCAGCACAACGTAGGCCCAGCCATCCACTACAGATTGCAGCTGGGTCAACGAGGCCGACACGGCCCATCAGTTGGCACCATTATCCACGCTGCGGTGCCCATTTGTAATACAACTCTCTATATTCTATGGGGGGGCTCAGTGGCTCTCTCCAGGTGGTCCGGGTATGCCATCCACAATCAGCATTTCTGTCACCTGTCAGAAGCTCTTGCTGTAGCGGAGAATGACACCGACTCACAGCTCATACAATATTATAAGTACCCATCCAGCGTGCATGAGCGGCAGCCGGGGAGAATCACCTGCGTGCCATCTGACAGCTGGGGTGTTGTTCTTGTATTGATGACCTGTCTCCTGCCACATCCACATCCAGACATGTAGTGTAGGGGATGTGTATGATGATGTTATTGTGTCTGTTCAGGGGATCATATCGCCTCCATGTTGGCTGTGTGTGTAGCATCGAGTCGCACTCTGGAAGTCCTGGATTTGGAAGGCACCGGTCTCAGCAATCAGTCTGCTCAGGTACGTCCTCCTTCTGTCTGATGCTCCTACATGGTGAAGGTGACTCATGCTGGACATTACAGAGCAGGTACATCCATCGTTACGTAGTAACCTGTCCATTCATTTCTACCTTTCATGGATATTCTTTGTGAAAGAGAAAACTTAAGGTCAGCAGAGGAATCGGGACCAAACCACTAATTTTAATTTACAAATGCAAAGATATAAACAGCATTGTCTTAGACTATCTTACAATTAGTTATTGGAGAAACAACAGATCAAGTATTAAAGTATTGGCTCTTACTTTACTACATTCTCTCCACACTTCACAAGTAGGGAAAGCAAATGGACAGTATATAAAGCTAAGACAATATGGTGACTAATCTACAAAGCTGAGCCCAATCTATTGGCTATTGTACTGAGCTGTGCCCAATCTGGTGACTAGTAGACAAAGCTGTGCCCAATCTGGTGACTAGTCTGTTAGTCACCATATTGGGCACAGCTTTGTCTATTAGTCACCAGATTGGGCACAGCTTTGTCTACTAGTCACCTGATTGTCCTCAGCTTTGTCTACTAGTGACCAGATTGGTCACAGCTTTGTCTACTAGTCACCAGATTGGGCACAGCTTTGTCTACTAGTGACCAGATTGGTCACAGCTTTGTCTACTAGTCACCAGATTGGGCACAGCTTTGTCTACTAGTCACCCTATTGTCCTCAGCTTTGTCTACTAGTGACCAGATTGGTCACAGCTTTGTCTACTAGTCACCAGATTGGGCACAGCTTTGTCTACTAGTCACTCTATTGTCCTCAGCTTTCTCTACTAGTCACCCTATTGTCCTCAGCTTTGTCTACTAGTCACCAGATTGGGCACAGCTTTGTCTACTAGTCACCCTATTGTCCTCAGCTTTCTCTACTAGTCACCCTATTGTCATCAGCTTTGTCTACTAGTCACCAGATTGGGCACAGCTTTGTCTACTAGTGACCAGATTGGGCACAGCTTTGTATTTTGATTTTGCACTACACATACCCAGAAACCGAACGTGCGCAGTTGCACAGAATTCTCATGGCATTACCTCTCTGATTACCAGGTTACCCGCACACCTTACCAGTGGTTATATTAATTTCTGATTGTAAAGAAGGTAGATTTCACTAAGATTGTAATTAATGAGACGTATTTGATAGTAGATAATAGGGATTGTGATAAAGGGGTAATTGTTAGCATTGATAGTGCAGGTGAAATCGGTAAAGCAGTGAAAGGGTTAATATTAGATAATTGTCAGTGGGCAGCAGTGTTTTTGGATTAATGAGGGTACTTTAATCCCTGTAAGTGCGTTCTGATGTGAATATGCATGTAATACAGATGGGTGCCCTGTTCATAGAGCGTCCAACCTTCTTCACATCGTAACGTATCTTAAAAAAACCACTTGGATTTGAATACAGCCAAAAATAGGGAAATGTCGCTCACTCTTTGTGTTTACTATGGTGGGTGGAGCCTAATTACACATCGTGACCCCGTCCCATTCATCCTCAGTGTTATTACTGTACATCCCTCTAGGATAGGTGTTTGTGAAACTACAAATGCCAGCATGCTTTGCCAGTAGACAACCAGCAGATAGGTGGCATGGCATGCTGGGATTTGTAGTTTCACAACACCTGGAGAGCCGCAGGTTGCCTAACCCTGCTCTAGGAAAACGTATCATTCAGTAGATGGAATACAGAAATGTAATAAACATGTTGCACAAAGATCGCTCCGTCCACTTCTGTATCGCTGCGATTGGGGACAGAATGACGCGGTGTCTCCTGCTCTCTGCAGATCCTCTTAGACATGGTCCAGAATTATCCCACACCCCTGAAATCACTGGTACTCTCTGAGAACAAGATCAGCATGGACCTGCAGCAGCAGATAGCAGACCTCCTCTCAGAGGGTGAGGATGAGGACGACAGTGAGGGCCTGAAGCCGCCTATGAGGGAGAGAGGACTGAAGAACCATCTAGGTAGGGGCAGCGGATCCTTAGTATTATAGTCATGGCCAAAGGTTTTGAGAATGGCACAAGGATTGGTTTTCACAACGTTTGCTGCTTCGGTGTTTTTACACCTTTTTACCAGATGTCATTGTGACAGGGCGAACTGCAGAGGTCTTCAAAAAGAACGGTCAACACTGCAAATATTGACTCTGCATAAACTTAGTGTAATTGTCAATAAAAGCCTTTGACACTTATGAAATGCTGTAATGTTATTTCAGTATAACATAGCAACATCTGGTAAAAGGGACTAAAAACACTGAAGCAGCAAACTGTGTGACACCAATACTTGTGTCATTCTCAGAACGTACGGCCATGACTGTAGGGTGACGGTTAGGTGGAGGGGGCTGCATGATGAATGTGATGGTCACAAGCATTGATCTTCGTCTCTCTCTGTTTCCTCAGGTCCTGGACCTCACAGAGTTCTCCTGACATCCGGTCTTGGTGACAGCCTCCTTGCCGAGACAGAGATGTGACCTTTTACCCTCTACAGTCATGGCCGTACGTTCTGAGAATGACACAAGTATTGGTTTTCACACAGTTTGCTGCTTCAGTGTTTTTAGTCCCTTTTACCAGATGTTGCTATGTTATACTGAAGTAACATTACAGCATTTCATAAGTGTCAAAGGCTTTTATTGACAATTACACTAAGTTTATGCAGAGTCAATATTTGCAGTGTTGACCCTTCTTTTTGAAGACCTCTGCAATTCGCCCTGGCAGCTGTCAATCAACTTCTGGGCCAGATACTGACTGATGGCCGCCCATTCTTACCTAATCAATGCTTGGAGTTTGTCAGAATTTGTGGGTTTTTGTTTGTCCACCCGCCTCTTGAGGATTGACCACAAGTTCTCAATGGGATTAAGGTCTGGGGAGTTTCGATGTTTTAATCCCTGAGCCACCTGCTGGAAAAGCCATTGTTTGTCACCAAACTGTTCTTGGATGGTTGGGGGAAGTTGCTCTTGGAGGATGTTTTGGTACCATTCTTTATTCATGGCTGTGTTCTTGGGCAGAATTGTGAATGAGCCCACTCCCTTGGCTGAGAAGCAACCCCACACATGAATGGTCTCAGGATGCTTTATTGTTGTAATGACACAGGACTGATGGTAGCGCTCACCTTTCCGTCTCCGGACAAGCGTTTTTCCAGATGCCCTAAACAATCTGAAAGGGGATTCATCAGAGAAAATGACTTTACCCCAGTCCTCAGCAGTCCAATCCCTGTACCTTTTGCAGAATATCAGTCTGTCCCTGATGTTTTTCCTGGAGAGAAGTGGCTTCTTCGCTGGCCTTCTTGACACCAGGCCATCCTCCAAAAGTCCTCGCCTCACTGTGCATGCAGATGTACTCACACCTGTCTGCTTCCATTCCTGAGCAAGCTCTGTACTGCTGGTACCCCAATCCCGCAGCTGAATCAACTTTCGGAGACGGTCCTGGCGCTTGCTGGACGTTCTTGGGCGCCCTGAAGCCTTCTTCACAGCTATTGAACTTCTCTCCTTGAAGTTCTTGATGATCCAATAAATGGTTGAATTAGGTGCAATCTTACGAGCAGCAATATCCTTGCCTGTGATGCCCTTTTTGTGCAAAGCAATGATGGCTGCACATGTTTCCTTGCAGGTAACCATGGTTAACAGAGGAAGAACAATGATTTCAAGCACTACCTTCCTTTTAAAGCTTCCAGTCTGTTATTCTAACTCAATCAGCATGACAGAGTGATCTCCAGCCTTGTCCTCGTCAGCACTCTCACCTGTGTTAATGAGAGAATCACTGACCTGATGTCAGCTGGTCCTTTTGTGGCAGGGCTGAAATGCAGTGGTAATGTTTTTGTGATGAAGTTCATTGTCATGGCAAAGAGGGACTTTGAAATTAATTGCAATTCATCTGATGACTCTTCATGACATTCTGGAGTATATGCAAATTGCCATCATAAAAACTGAGGCAGCAGACATTGTAAAAAAAAATATGTGTCACTCAAACCTTTTGGCCATGAATGTAGGTCACACCGTCACATCACCCAAAACGTTCCTCATCGGTAACATGAAGAGTAATGTGGGGCCACTGAGATATTGCACAATAAGGAGAACAGGGAAGTCTATTTATTGAGTGTTTGTGTTACAATTTATCACATCTGCATCCAGGGTCGTCTTTGGGTAAATTGCAGGTTGTTGTATTATGAAGGAGTAAATTATTTTATGTCTAAATACACACACACACACACACACACACACACACACACACACGTATAGATGAAGCTGCACGTGGGGTTAAATCCCAGCACCTTAACATTGGCACAAAGTCCAGATCTAGATGGACACCCTCCGCTTCATTACCTCTTTCTAGCAGCAGGGGGCAGTGATATACACATAAGACATCCACAGGATAAGCACAAGAAACAAAGCGCTGTCACAGAGTGGTGCCCCCAGTCCCGAGGAGCGGAGATCCTGCATGGCACAGTTACAGATCTGCTGTATAAGCAAATCATTAAAGTTTCTTGCAAACAACTGGATCCAGCAGTGTGTGGTGTAATTACACGTGATGACTAGTTGGGATTAATATTACTCAATATATAAATGTTTAGTATACAACAAGAAAATAATGTTATGAGTAGATGTGCACTGTTCATTGATTACTTTTAATCATGAAACTAGAACATGTTCATAACAATTTGGGTGTATGACGTTTGTTTCATATTGAGGCTTAACCCCACAATGTGTCTGCCTCACGTCACCACTATGTGCTGCTGGGGACCCTGCTCCTTCCACTATATAACTCTCAGTCTGTGGCTTCCTGCTGCCTCCATTCCCCTCCTCACATCATGTCACTGCCCCCGTCACATGCAGCCCTGTCCTCACTAACACATCACTCATCTCCTGATATCACCTGTGCTGCTGGGGACCCTGCTCCTTCCACTATATAACTCTGTCTGTGGCTTCCTGCTGCCTCCATTCCCCTCCTCACATCATGTCACTGCCCCTGTCACATGCAGCCCTGTCCTCACTAACACATCACTCATCTCCTGATATACTCTGTGCTGCTGGGGGACCCTGCTCCTTCCACTATATAACTCTCAGTCTGTGGCTTCCTGCTGCCTCCATTCCCCTCCTCACATCATGTCACTGCCCCCGTCACATGCAGCCCTGTCCTCACTAACACATCACTCATCTCCTGATATCACCTGTGCTGCTGGGGACCCTGCTCCTTCCACTATATAACTCTGTCTGTGGCTTCCTGCTGCCTCCATTCCCCTCCTCACATCATGTCACTGCCCCTGTCACATGCAGCCCTGTCCTCACTAACACATCACTCATCTCCTGATATACTCTGTGCTGCTGGGGGACCCTGCTCCTTCCACTATATAACTCTCAGTCTGTGACTTCCTGCTGCCTCCATTCCCCTCCTCACATCATGTCACTGCCCCTGTCACATGCAGCCCTGTCCCCACTAACACATCACTCATCTCCTGATATACTCTGTGCTGCTGGGGAACCCTGCTTCTTCCACTATATAACTCTCAGTCTGTGGCTTCCTGCTGCCTCCATTCCCCTCCTAACATCATGTCACTGCCCCTGTCACATGCAGCCCTGTCCTCACTAACACATCACTCATCTCCTGATATACTCTGTGCTGCTGGGGACCCTGCTCCTTCCACTATATAACTCTCAGTCTGTGGCTTTCTGCTGCCTCCATTCCCTTCATCACATCATGTCACTGCCCCTGTCACATGCAGCCCTGTCCTCACTAACACATCACTCATCTCCTGATATACTCTGTGCTGCTGGGGCCCAGCTCCTTCCACTATATAACTCTCAGTCTGTGGCTTCCTGCTGCCTCCATTCCCCTCCTCACATCATGTCACTGCCCCTGTCACATGCAGCCCTGTCCTCACTAACACATCACTCATCTCCTGATATACTCTGTGCTGCTGGGGACCCTGCTCCTTCCACTATATAACTCTCAGTCTGTGGCTACCTGCTTCCTCCATTCCCCTCCTCACATCATGTCACTGCCCCTGTCACATGCAGCCCTGTCCTCACTGATACATCACTCGTCTCCTGATATACTCTGTGCTGCTGGGGCCCAGCTCCTTCCACTATATAACTCTGTCTGTGGCCTCCATTCCCCTCCTCAGATCATGTCACTGGCCCTGTCACATGCAGCCCTGTCCTCACTAACACATCACTCATCTCCTGATATACTCTGTGCTGCTGGGGCCCAGCTCCTTCCACTATATAACTCTGTCTGTGGCCTCCATTCCCCTCCTCACATCATGTCACTGCCCCTGTCACATGCAGCCCTGTCCTCACTAACACATCACTCATCTCCTGATATACTCTGTGCTGCTGGAGGACCCTGCTCCTTCCACTATATAACTCTGTCTGTGGCTTCCTGCTGCCTCCAATCCCCTCCTCACATCATGTCACTGCCCCTGTCACATGCAGCCCTGTCCTCACTAACACATCACTCATCTCCTGATATACTCTGTGCTGCTGTGGGAGCCTGGGCTCCAGCACATCAATATGGCGTCCAATATAGGCTCAATGACACAAGATAGTAATATTGGGGAGAAGCTGAAAGCGGTGACCCTCAGTCCCTCGCTCAGGCAACATGCAGACGTAGGACGAGATGAAGCTACATTTATAAAATGACAACTGCAGGAGTTACGGGGAAGGTTTAGACGTCAGGACTGCTGTCCTCGTACCACGGTGTCATGTTGGTACAATGTCAGTTTGGGAGGATACAATCTCCAGTCTGGTCACATAGTTGGGCGATGAACTGGCCCCTGTGTATTGCAGACCTGTAGACGCCTCATCTCAGTGTGAGTAAGATTTGAGCGCTCAGACATTGTTTATATTCAGGAATCAAGCAGACTTTAAGCAGATTACTTTTAAAATAGTTTATTTCTCATTGGAAAATAGACATCAGCTCTGAAAAAATGTCAGAAAATAAATCTAAGTGGGATTAACAGTCTGAAATCAGGAGGTTGGGGGGGGGGGGTGAGACGTGAGAGCGGGTAATACTGTGCTGGGTACAAAAATATATATATATAGATTAATGGTGAGAAATACTCAGTATGAGCAGATACCAGCCGTCATATAGAGGTGATCCAATGTGACAGAGGTGAGTGGGCATGGTAAGAGTGTGAGTGACGGGTGAGTGGGCATGGGAGGAGTGTGAGTGACAGGTGAGTGGGCATGAGAGAAAGGAATGTGAGTGATAGAGGTGAGTGGGCATGAGAGAATAGAGTGTGAGTGATAGAGGTGAGTGGGCATGAGATTATAGTGTGAGTGATAGAGGTGAGTGGGCATGAGAGAATAGAGTGTGAGTGACAGGTGAGTGGGCGCTGGGTACCATCGCAGCAGACAGAACACAAACCAGAACAGAGGACTACGTGGTACCCTGCGTAGGCCTTAGGGGGCATCACTGAAATGTTATTGGCAGGAATTTTCCACCAAAGAGACAAAAATATATATAAACATATCACAAAAAACACAAGCGCCCGGCGCGGCGCTGACAAATCCAGGGAGGGGTTTTATTTCATCTCTGCATCAATAAACTCATTACAAATTCCCAGGCTCCGTGCTGAGGACAGGCTGGAAGGGGCGAAGCCGCAGCCACTAGGGCCTCCTTCTGTCTCATACTGCACCCCGCCCCCCTTTCTCAGCTCCTCCCTCTGCCTCAGTGCACCCCCCATTCTCAGCTCCTCCCTCTGCCTCAGTGCACCCCGCCCCCCTTTCTCAGCTCCTCCCTCTGCCTCAGTGCACCCCCCATTCTCAGCTCCTCCCTCTGCCACAGTACACCCCCCCCATCATTCTCAGCTCCTCCCTCTGCCTCAGTACACCCCCCCCCCATTCTCAGCTCCTCCCTCTGCCACAGTACACCCCCCCATCACTCAGCTCCTCCCTCTGCCTCAGTACACCTCCCATTCTCAGCTCCTCCCTCTGCCTCAGTGCACCCCCCATTCTCAGCTCCTCCCTCTGCCTCAGTGCACCCCCCATTCTCAGCTCCTCCCTCTGCCTCAGTACACCCCCCCATCACTCAGCTCCTCCCTCTGCATCAGTACACCCCCCATCACTCAGCTCCTCCCTCTGCCTCAGTGCACCCCCCATTCTCAGCTCCTCCCTCTGCCTCAGTGCACCCCCCATTCTCAGCTCCTCCCTCTGCCTCAGTGCACCCCCCATTCTCAGCTCCTCCCTCTGCCTCAGTACACCCCCCCATCACTCAGCTCCTCCCTCTGCCTCAGTGCACCCCCCATTCTCAGCTCCTCCCTCTGCCTCAGTGCACCCCCCATTCTCAGCTCCTCCCTCTGCCTCAGTACACCCCCCCATCACTCAGCTCCTCCCTCTGCCTCAGTGCACCCCCCCCATTCTCAGCTCCTCCCTCTGCCTCAGTACACCCCCCCATCACTCAGCTCCTCCCTCTGCCTCAGTGCACCCCCCCCCATTCTCAGCTCCTCCCTCTGCCACAGTACACCCCCCCATCATTCTCAGCTCCTCCCTCTGCCTCAGTACACCCCCCCCCATTCTCAGCTCCTCCCTCTGACACAGTGCACCCCCCATTCTCAGCTCCTCCCTCTGCCTCAGTGCACCCCCCATCATTCTCAGCTCCTCCCTCTGCCACAGTACACCCCCCCATCACTCAGCTCCTCCCTCTGCCTCAGTACACCTCCCATTCTCAGCTCCTCCCTCAGTGCACCCCCCCATCATTCTCAGCTCCTCCCTCTGCCACAGTACACCCCCCCATCATTCTCAGCTCCTCCCTCTGCCTCAGTACACCCCCCCCCATTCTCAGCTCCTCCCTCTGACACAGTACACCTCCCATTCTCAGCTCCTCCCTCTGCCTCAGTGCACCCCCCATCATTCTCAGCTCCTCCCTCTGCCTCAGTGCACCCCCCCCATTCTCAGCTCCTCCCTCTGCCACAGTACACCCCCCCCCATTCTCAGCTCCTCCCTCTGACACAGTACACCTCCCATTCTCAGCTCCTCCCTCTGCCTCAGTGCACCCCCCCATCATTCTCAGCTCCTCCCTCTGCCTCAGTACACCCCCCCATCACTCAGCTCCTCCCTCTGCCTCAGTACACCTCCCATTCTCAGCTCCTCCCTCAGTGCACCCCCCCATCATTCTCAGCTCCTCCCTCTGCCACAGTACACCCCCCATTCTCAGCTCCTCCCTCTGCCTCAGTACACCCCCCATTCTCAGCTCCTCCCTCTGCCACAGTACACCCCCCATTCTCAGCTCCTCCCTCTGCCACAGTACACCCCCCATTCTCAGCTCCTCCCTCTGCCTCAGTACACCCCCCATTCTCAGCTCCTCCCTCTGCCACAGTACACCCCCCATTCTCAGCTCCTCCCTCTGCCTCAGTACACCCCCCATTCTCAGCTCCTCCCTCTGCCACAGTACACCCCCCATTCTCAGCTCCTCCCTCTGCCACAGTACACCCCCCATTCTCAGCTCCTCCCTCTGCCACAGTACACCCCCCATTCTCAGCTCCTCCCTCTGCCACAGTACACCCCCATTCTCAGCTCCTCCCTCAGTGCACCCCCCATTCTCAGCTCCTCCCTCTGCCACAGTACACCCCCCATTCTCAGCTCCTCCCTCTGCCACAGTACACCCCCCATTCTCAGCTCCTCCCTCTGCCACAGTACACCCCCCATTCTCAGCTCCTCCCTCAGTGCACCCCCCATTCTCAGCTCCTCCCTCTGCCACAGTACACCCCCCATTCTCAGCTCCTCCCTCTGCCACAGTACACCCCCCATTCTCAGCTCCTCCCTCTGCCACAGTACACCCCCCATTCTCAGCTCCTCCCTCAGTGCACCCCCCATTCTCAGCTCCTACCTCTGCCACAGTACACCCCCCATTCTCAGCTCCTACCTCTGCCACAGTACACCCCCCATTCTCAGCTCCTACCTCTGCCACAGTACACCCCCCATTCTCAGCTCCTCCCTCTGCCACAGTGCACCCCATTCTCAGCTCCTCCCTCTGCCACAGTACACCCCCCATTCTCAGCTCCTCCCTCAGTGCACCCCCCATTCTCAGCTCCTACCTCTGCCACAGTACACCCCCCATTCTCAGCTCCTCCCTCTGCCACAGTACACCCCCCATTCTCAGCTCCTCCCTCTGCCACAGTGCACCCTATTCTCAGCTCCTCCCTCTGCCACAGTACACCCCCCATTCTCAGCTCCTCCCTCTGCCACAGTGCACCCCCCATTCTCAGCTCCTCCCTCTGCCACAGTGCACCCCCCATTCTCAGCTCCTCCCTCTGCCACAGTACACCTCCCATTCTCAGCTCCTCCCTCAGTGCACCCCCCCATTCTCAGCTCCTCCCTCTGCTACAGTACACCTCCCATTCTCAGCTCCTCCCTCAGTGCACCCCCCATTCTCAGCTCCTCCCTCTGCCTCAGTACACCCCCCATCATTCTCAGCTCCACTGTCTCATACTGCACCTGCCCCTCCTTTCTGAGCTCCACCCTCTGCCTCATAGTGCACCCGCCCCCTTTCACAGCTCCACCCTCTGCATCATAGTCCACCAGCTCCCTTTCACAGCTCCTCCTGGCTGATAGTATACACTCCCCTATTACTCAGCTCCTCCCACAGCCTAACCAAACACAGCCCTATTCCCAACCACCTAACCTACAACACCCCACTAATTAATCCAACAATCCCCCGATTCTATACATCTCCCTCTACCTGATTCAACATCCAATAATCTCCTTAAACTGCCACCAATTTCTCCATCATTGGGCTGATCTCACCCCCCTGATTAAGTAGTCCTTTCCCAAATCTGTGTCCTTACATCTCTTCCATGTACGACCTCACTAATTCCTCCCACTGCCGGATACACCCCCCCCATCCTGGCCGCCCTCAGCTTATTCAACCTGTTTCCAGCTGCTTCCGATCATCAGACGCCGGACCAAGAGGTCTGTGGGAAATATTATTTAGCATCAGAGACAGAACTGGTCCCTCCACAGCAGGAAGGGGGTCCAGTGTCAGATGTACTTCCTGGGACTGTCTGTAACCCACCTCCTGTAGTGCATAGCTGCAGACATGAAAGGGAACTGAGCAGACCAGGAAGCCAGTGAAGACTTAGACATGGTTATCTGCATATACTGTAAGGTCCGGTCACAGCCATAATCCTGAACCCAAAGTATATGGACCGCACAATATCCCTCCTCTAGTTTAATAAGTTACCCTGCTCCTGTGCTCGGGTCAGGCTATCCTTCCGGTGCAGATGATGTACACCCATTCTTTTTGGGCTACGGTGTGGACGGCCACTTGGAGGTTTCTCCCTAAAAGTCTCTACCTCCTGATCTATGGGAGTCTGGTGAATATGATCTTCCAGTTCCTGTTCTTCTATGTCCTCAGATAGAACCTGCTGCTCTTCTGTGTCCTCCTCTTCCTCCACAGTTCCAGACAGGAGGTCCTCAGCCTCCTCCTTGGAGAACTCCTTTCCATACTCATTGGGTAGGTGACCTCTCTTTGTCCCAGTGCTCTCTGCATCTAAGCTGGAATCTCGGCTGCTTATCCAGCTGTTCCTAGAGGTTTCCTGTTCAGAGAAAGCTTGAGCTACACGGCTCAGCTCTTGCATGGAGCGACTGAACCTCTGTTGTAGTTCCAGTGCAGTGTCCCGACTGAAGGATGTACGGTATGCCAAAGTTCCCTCCGTGCTGGGTGCCGCTTTCTCTACAAACATCCTCTGCCAGTTTGCCAACATGTCTTCTTCTGAGCTAGCGGAGCTGGGCGCTGCACTACTTAATGGTGACCGTGCGGGATTGTCAGCGCTTCGTGCTCGCTGTGGGTAGCTGCCTGTGGATGCTGGGCTGTTTGGTACGGTGCGATGTCTGTTTGGGCTTCCGTCTTCACCCTGCACTAGGCTGAGGGAAATAGCTTGCCTTGTGGCATAGGTGCAGTTGGGCAGTGGACTGTTTTTGGGGATCTGCACCTTCTCATCGGAGAACTCTATAACCTTGCGGCCTGGGAACATTGTGTGGGGAGGCGGAGGAGTAGGGTAAGGACTCAGTTTTTCAAAGGTTGGAGGTTCTTCAGTGGTACTGTCCAAGCTGCCCTGCTGTTGGAGGACACCATTGTGCTGCTGACCAGGGCAGCTCATGTCTACATGCACAAAGAAATCTTCTGCAGTTGGGCCACTACCACTGCTGGATGTGGCTGAATTAAGAATAAGCGATTCTGGCTTCTCCAGAACACGGGCAATGACAGATGTGGGTACCACGTCCGAATGTGATAGACCAGATGGTGGAGTGTCTTGGCCGGAACCTGGAGAAGAGGCTGAACTATGTAGATGCTTACTGACCATGTCCTGCAGCTTATATGGTAACTGTAGTAAGGAGGACAAACATATTAGTAACGTCACTCTGCAACTATGCTTCATTATGTGACAAATGGTAGGTCCCCCATATAATGTATACTGTACATGTGGATAGAGTTTTGACATGTGCACACTGAAGGAGAACCTACAGCCCTCCACCCAAATCCCACTGCAGGAGAACCTACAGCCCTCCACCCAAATCCCACTGCAGGAGAACCTACAGCCATCCACCCAAGTCCCACTGCAGGAGAACCTACAGCCATCCACCCAAGTCCCACTGCAGGAGAACCTACAGCCCTCCACCCAAGTCCCACTGCAGGAGAACCTACAGCCTTCCACCCAAGTCCCACTGCAGGAGAACCTACAGACCTCCACACAACTCACACAGTAAGGGAATCTACAGAGCTCTACAGTGGTCAGTTACCACAGGAAACTTAGTGACTACGCTGATAGTTACATGACATGGAGCCCGCACATGTCTCCTCACTGAACACAGTACACTGCGAGGAACACTGGATAACTAAACTACTTACTGCAAGGTCAGAACACAACCCACAAATACTCACATCTGCAAATTTGTGGTTCCTGAAATGGGACTTGTTGCATTTCAGCAGCTGTACAGCCAGATTACAGTCTTGCCGATATCGCTCCTGTAAGAGAGTGGAAATGACAGTCAGGGACCTTCCGGCACTGATAATAACCAGTATGTGAAGGTTTCCATCTAACTACTGCCTCTGAGGTATTAATTGTGTTTATTTCCCAACAGTTCTGTAACATACAACACAATACAGAAGATACCACCTTTATCTCACATTACTCCCACTGCCTCACGATAACACGCTAAGGTCATGTTACATGTTTCCGCTCAAGTCACTGTACCATGAATATCACACAATTTACATTTAACTCTTCCAGTTTGTTGATCGTGGTTTTTGCATCCAGAAGTTTGTTGGTGAGTTCAACAATTTCCCAGTCCAAGGTCTTTCGGTCCATCTCAGCTTTCTTAATCTGCAAGTGAACAGCGAAGAGTGAGTGGCTGTGGGTAGGTGAGAGGACACATGTGCACCCATACACGCAACACACAGAAGATGGACAGTGCCAACCACACAAGAGGGATAGAAAACAGCTGAGCTATGGTAATCCCAAAGCTGCCAGAGGGTCTGTTTTCTGGAAGGTGAATGACAAGAGGCTAAGAGTAGGTGAGGTTGTGGACGAGACAGGGAGCGGAAGCGATCACCATCCCACCCCCAAATCTACCAAACGCAACTGAATAGATCCAGCTTTGGCTGAACGATGCCTGCAAAACAGACAGCGCAAGGCAGAGAGAAAGAGAGAGTTAGATGTAAGATTGGTACATGAAGAGGGAAATTACATGAAGACTTTAATCACTTTATAAATCTCTGCCCCTTTTCTAGACCTCACACAGTCATCTCCCACAGCGATACAATCACCAGGAAACCTGCACCATCACTGCACAACCAACAGTCATCCCCCACAGCGATACAATCACCAGGAAACCTGCACCATCACTGCACAACCAACAGTCATCCAGTACAGCGATACAATCACCAGGAAACCTGCACCATCACTGTACAACCAACAGTCATCCAGTACAGCGATACAATCACCAGGAAACCTGCACCATCACTGTACAACCAACAGTCATCCAGTACAGCGATACAATCACCAGGAAACCTGCACCATCACTGTACAACCAACAGTCATCCAGTACAGCGATACAATCACCAGGAAACCTGCACCATCACTGTACAACCAACAGTCATCCAGTACAGTGATACAATCACCAGGAAACCTGCACCATCACTGCACAACCAACAGTCATCCAGTACAGCGATACAATCACCAGGAAACCTGCACCATCACTGTACAACCAACATTCATCCAGTACAGCGATACAATCACCAGGAAACCTGCACCATCACTGTACAACCAACAGTCATCCAGTACAGCGATACAATCACCAGGAAACCTGCACCATCACTGTACAACCAACAGTCATCCAGTACAGCGACACAATCACCAGGAAACCTGCACCATCACTGTACAACCAACAGTCATCTCCCACAGCGATACAATCACCAGGAAACCTGCACCATCACTGTACAACCAACATTCATCCAGTACAGCGATACAATAACCAGGAAACCTGCACCATCACTGTACAACCAACAGTCATCCAGTACAGCGATACAATCACCAGGAAACCTGCACCATCACTGCACAACCAACAGTCATCCAGTACAGCGATACAATCACCAGGAAACCTGCACCATCACTGTACAACCAACAGTCATCCAGTACAGCGATACAATCACCAGGAAACCTGCACCATCACTGTACAACCAACAGTCATCCAGTACAGCGATACAATCACCAGGAAACCTGCACCATCACTGTACAACCAACAGTCATCCAGTACAGCGATACAATCACCAGGAAACCTGCACCATCACTGTACAACCAACAGTCATCCAGTACAGCGATACAATCACCAGGAAACCTGCACCATCACTGTACAACCAACAGTCATCCAGTACAGCGATACAATCACCAGGAAACCTGCACAATTACTGTACAACCAACAGTCATCCAGTACAGCGATACAATCACCAGGAAACCTGCACCATCACTGTACAACCAACAGTCATCCAGTACAGCGATACAATCATCAGGAAACCTGCACCATCACTGTACAACCAACAGTCATCCAGTACAGCGATACAATCACCAGGAAACCTGCACCATCACTGTACAACCAACAGTCATCCAGTACAGCGATACAATCACCAGGAAACCTGCACCATCACTGTACAACCAACAGTCATCTCCCACAGTGATACAATCACCAGGAAACCTGCACCATCACTGCACAACCAACAGTCATCCAGTACAGCGACACAATCACCAGGAAACCTGCACCATCACTGCACAACCAACAGTCATCCAGTACAGCGATACAATCACCAGGAAACCTGCACCATCACTGTACAACCAACAGTCATCCAGTACAGCGATACAATCACCAGGAAACCTGCACCATCACTGTACAACCAACAGTCATCCAGTACAGCGACACAATCACCAGGAAACCTGCACCATCACTGTACAACCAACAGTCATCTCCCACAGCGATACAATCACCAGGAAACCTGCACCATCACTGTACAACCAACATTCATCCAGTACAGCGATACAATCACCAGGAAACCTGCACCATCACTGTACAACCAACAGTCATCCAGTACAGCGATACAATCACCAGGAAACCTGCACCATCACTGCACAACCAACAGTCATCCAGTACAGCGATACAATCACCAGGAAACCTGCACCATCACTGTACAACCAACAGTCATCCAGTACAGCGATACAATCACCTGGAAACCTGCACCATCACTGTACAACCAACAGTCATCCAGTACAGCGATACAATCACCAGGAAACCTGCACCATCACTGTACAACCAACAGTCATCCAGTACAGCGATACAATCACCAGGAAACCTGCACCATCACTGTACAACCAACAGTCATCCAGTACAGCGATACAATCACCAGGAAACCTGCACCATCACTGTACAACCAACAGTCATCCAGTACAGCGATACAATCACCAGGAAACCTGCACAATTACTGTACAACCAACAGTCATCCAGTACAGCGATACAATCACCAGGAAACCTGCACCATCACTGTACAACCAACAGTCATCCAGTACAGCGATACAATCACCAGGAAACCTGCACCATCACTGTACAACCAACAGTCATCCAGTACAGCGATACAATCACCAGGAAACCTGCACCATCACTGTACAACCAACAGTCATCTCCCACAGTGATACAATCACCAGGAAACCTGCACCATCACTGCACAACCAACAGTCATCCAGTACAGCGACACAATCACCAGGAAACCTGCACCATCACTGCACAACCAACAGTCATCCAGTACAGCGATACAATCACCAGGAAACCTGCACCATCACTGTACAACCAACAGTCATCCAGTACAGCGATACAATCACCAGGAAACCTGCACCATCACTGTACAACCAACAGTCATCCAGTACAGCGATACAATCACCAGGAAACCTGCACCATCACTGTACAACCAACAGTCATCCAATACAGCGATACAATCACCAGGAAACCTGCACCATCACTGTACAACCAACAGTCATCCAGTACAGCGATACAATCACCAGGAAACCTGCACCATCACTGTACAACCAACATTCATCCAGTACAGCGATACAATCACCAGGAAACCTGCACCATCACTGTACAACCAACAGTCATCCAGTACAGCGATACAATCATCAGGAAACCTGCACCATCACTGCACAACCAACAGTCATCCAGTACAGCGATACAATCACCAGGAAACCTGCACCATCACTGTACAACCAACAGTCATCCAGTACAGCGATACAATCACCAGGAAACCTGCACCATCACTGTACAACCAACAGTCATCCAGTACAGCGATACAATCACCAGGAAACCTGCACCATCACTGTACAACCAACAGTCATCCAGTACAGCGATACAATCACCAGGAAACCTGCACCATCACTGTACAACCAACAGTCATCCAGTACAGCGATACAATCACCAGGAAACCTGCACCATCACTGTACAACCAACAGTCATCCAGTACAGTGATACAATCACCAGGAAACCTGCACAATTACTGTACAACCAACAGTCATCCAGTACAGCGATACAATCACCAGGAAACCTGCACCATCACTGTACAACCAACAGTCATCCAGTACAGCGATACAATCACCAGGAAACCTGCACCATCACTGTACAACCAACAGTCATCCAGTACAGCGATACAATCACCAGGAAACCTGCACCATCACTGTACAACCAACAGTCATCTCCCACAGTGATACAATCACCAGGAAACCTGCACCATCACTGCACAACCAACAGTCATCCAGTACAGCGACACAATCACCAGGAAACCTGCACCATCACTGCACAACCAACAGTCATCCAGTACAGCGATACAATCACCAGGAAACCTGCACCATCACTGTACAACCAACAGTCATCCAGTACAGCGATACAATCACCAGGAAACCTGCACCATCACTGTACAACCAACAGTCATCCAGTACAGCGATACAATCACCAGGAAACCTGCACCATCACTGCACAACAATCTACTACAAAATTGTCGGCAGACACCTGTCCACCGCATCACCACCGACCACAACCATTAAAGCAAGATATGAAGTATACTAATGTAATACAGTAAGTGACAGCTGGTGGAGGAATGGGAGATGGTTCTTCTCACCTATTATGTCATACAATTACAGTGCCTACTCCCCAGCTACCCCCTGTCCTGGTTACAGGGTGCAACTAACTTACCAGTGTGTGCAGCTTCTCCTCCAGGTCCTGATTGGTCCTCTGTGAGCCCGTGTAGCTATTCTGTAACCTGTAAAACAGATAATGTGAGGAACCAAGGACAGAGAACGAGCGGAGGCCGTCTGTCCGTCTCTTACCTGCGGAACTTGTCTTTCAGTTTCTCCAACTCCTCCCGACTACGACTCAGCTCTATCTCCAGATAATGACGACTTGCATCCACTTCGTGCTCCATGGCTTCCATTTTTGTAGTGGCGTATGCCAGACTCCGGCGCAGTTCATCATTCTGGTGCTGCAGAAAGCTAGGCCAGAGAAAGAGATAATAAACACTTTATAGAAAGGTCATGTTCTCAGTACTGTACTTCTTAAGTCACCAACGAGTCCTTCAATGAAGTTGAACATTGCAGCGCGGTTACTGATGTCTCACACCGCTGGGGTCATGGGAGGGATAGTAGCCAGGTCTATATATCACCCAGGCAGCACTGTAGCACAGTGGTTAGCATCGCTGCCTCACACCGCTGGGGAAAGAAACAGCTCTGCCTGGGCCGAAAGAAAAAGTAATCTGTCTCGTAAAAGTTACAAAAATGCACACAAGAGTCAACGTCATTAAACCTAATTGTAGGTCTGCAGCGATAGAATAGTCGGCGCGTTATTTATACAACACAATGTGTGAGGAGAGGGCTCCCCAGAGAATGGGAGTAATGTTACATGGCATCGAGGCACAGCTACTGTTACACTAAATCATTCATACGTTGTTACATGTATGCAGCCATCGTACACACACAGCTGTGACCTGGGGACAGTAATACTGCTTCTCATTCAGTACAATACGCTCAGCGACCTCTCTGGGTTGGGGGACATTCCCACCAATGAGAGTGGCATCATTAGAACGCTATCACTGATTAGGAAATCATCGTGTCAGTGGTGCTGTCACTGTGTGGAGAACGTCTGCTCACATTGAAGTCTAATAATTAGTTTATAGCCACAAAACACAGCAAGATACGGAGATGCTGAAGAGGATGATACAATACAGAGGATGATACAATACAGAGGATGATACAATACAGAGGATGATACAATACAGAGGATGATACAATACAGAGGAAGCAGCAATACATACAGGGATTACGGACCACAATTATCCATCTAGTAATCTCCCCAAACCTAGTCTGATTTACCCAACGGTGACACGGCAGGACACCCCGCTTCCTGCGGAATATACATTATATATATTACCTAGAATGAAGGGGGTATACGGCACAAATATGGGAGACAGTACAATGGAATAGGGCGAGACCACAGGAACTTACTGAATTCTGTCGGCTTCTGTGACGGGTTCCTGGGGAGAGAGAAGGAACGTCAGTCACTGCTATCACCACAGACCATACATCATTCACCAAGTACCCGACACTATTAACCCTGGTGGCACCAATGTTCCAGAGAGGGGACATAATGAAATAATTTCATCTATTAACAGTTCCTCCATAAATGGGGCGTTATAGGCTTAGTAACCGGCTGCGGCGAATCTACTCACTTCCAGCCCAACAGAACCACGGCTGAGCATTGTCCACTGCTAAGAATGCAGAGCCGGACATAAGAGGGTTAAAAACAAGCAATTCAATGGTAAATACACAATCAGCAACAATGAACATAATGAAGTTGTGTTTATTTTACAGAAGATCGTCAGATCTACCTGAGCACAGGTAAATATACCGCAGCGTATGTCCCAGCAGCTCAGAAAATAAAAGGATGTCACAAGTTTCTTAAAAACATCCAAACAACTTACTTCCATTTACAAATAAAATCTCCTTCATCTCTCGGTTTAATAGAAGAGATTGCACCAATTCATAAAACCTGTTGGATTAGCGTTAACAGCATTATAACAGCCTCTAAAGACATTTAATATGAGTTCGGAAATTTCCTGTCGTTTATGTCTGTTAGAAACACAATTCCTGCTAACACTTGTGAGCTCAGTTTCAGTGATGGACAGAATGGGGGGCTATATATAACTGGGGGCGTAATGGTAGAAAGTAGTGGATGCCTGGAGGAATATATCAAATATAGAAGACTACACAGGACCAGTCAGGGTTGTGATGGACAAGTGCTACCATGAAATCTGAGAGCCCTCGTGGAATCCGGGGTTGGGGAGTGAGGATGAAAGATGAAAACTAGAGGATGAAATGGAAGACCACAGAGTTGCTCTAGGAGTACATAGAATAACACACTGCACAGAGACAATGAATAGCCATGTGTGTTGGGTAGAATTTGGGAAGGGTGGGAGAACACTCAGTAGAGGTGTCTGACATCACAGAAGCAGAGGTGGTCTGCAGCAGACGACACTAACCTTGCTTCCAGTAACAGTGAGTGAGGGTGATGTCCTGGGAGAGGGACTCTTCCCCTCGGGGCTCCAGTGAGAAGCAGAAGAAAGAGACTCTGTGTCCAGAAAGCCTAGGTCGGAAGGGGTCTGACACCTCTCCTTACTGTGTTCGGTTGTCAGTTTTATTCTATTAACCTCCCTAGCGCCTGACCCCTGCAGAATCTGGTCTAACAGAGCTGACCTCGGATGGTCAGATGCCTCCTGTCTTGTCCTCGCTGTCCTGTCTGCTGACATTCTGCCCCTGTGATGACCTGGAGACACCGTCCTTCGATGTCCTACCCTTTCTGAGCTGTTCACATGCTTCATGTCCATCCTGCAGCCAGAGATGGGGGATTCCTCATTGGTATTGGTTCCCCTCTGCCGCGCCGCCTGGAGGTTGGTTGGGCTCAGCACCCTAGAAGTGATCTCATCAAGAAACTTCGAGAAGTTTGCTTTGTCCTGCTGGATCTTCCGATCTGGAGAAGGAGACCCATCTTTGCCTACGTCTAATTTAGATGGCGAGAGAGCTAGTGGAGACCTTGGTTTCTTAGTCCTCGCTTGTTCTGGATTTAACTTTGATGCAGGATTTATGTTCAAACGTCCCGGGGGCTTCAGGATACTTTTAAGCGGCCGAGAGCTGGATGAGTATTTTTTTTTCCCCTTGGGTGCCAGAACTTCTGCCGGCTCTTTGAAGACCAGGCTGCGTTCCAGGCTCCGACTTTTGCTCTCCTGCTCTCCCTCCTTTGACACAGCAATGTTCTCCTCACTGCGGCTCAGGAACCGCCCCAGGCCCATAAACCGCGGGGGCTTGTTTTGCTTTACCTTACCTCTGAGTGATTTCACCCTTCGAAGCAATGTCTGGGATCTGCAACTATGTGTGCCCTCCCATTTCCCTTCTTTATCATTGCTGGATGCTATAGACCAGGAGGAGGAACAGCTAAAATTACTAACATCTGAACCGCCTGCCTCCTTCAACTCCACAGCCTCCGCTTTGCTGAAACAGGTGCGCTGGTACAGAGATCCTCGTCTTAAGGTTACCTGACTCTGCTGCTCCGACACCTCCTCCCGCGGCTCCGGTGGCTCGTGCCGAACCTCACGGTGCTGTGGTGGAGCTTTCCGGTACGGCTTCTTGGTGGGGGCGGTGCTGGTCATCCCGAGATCCCAGTGTACCTGTGGAAAAGTAGAGGGTGTCAGAGGATTCCCATACTGAGGGCACAGCACTGAATTTGGGGCACGAGTGATCTCTTCATGACAGAGACATACTCGTCAGGCACACAGTACAGAGGGCTGCAGGCAAGTATTGATCTCTCCGAGGGGTGGAGATATCTCGCTAGGGAAATATCAATTGACCTGACACACAGAGCAACATGTACGAGGGGGGAGCAGCTTCACACAGAACTAGATAACCCAACGTCATACACTGTCCGAGTGAACCAGGAGCTTACAATCTAAACTAAACACCATCAAGCAGATCTCATACATGGCGAATGTTCCGATGCTGGGGGTGAAATGCCCAACACATAGGGCAACGTGTGCGTGTGTGATCACTGCTGTGTAATGTGTCTCCACTATGTGCTGTGTGAGGATGGTCTGTAGCTACTTGTGTTACATGGGTACAGATATAGGTATGGGAGTTGTGGCTGGATCACTTATAAATAACTTATGGTATAAATCTATACCATATTTATATCATTGCAATGTACTGATTTTACCATCTCATATGGCACTTTTCATTGGAAATGCATTAATTTCTGAGCTTTTTATTTCTGACGCAATAAGCATTTGTTGAGGAAGTCTGTTGTGTTGCTTCGAGGGGAAGTCCTCATTAAGGCTAATTAAGTCTATTCATGTGAGTAACCAACATGTCCTTTTTAGTTTAAATGCACCAGAGGTTGTTACTGGTGTTCCTGAGTGGCCTTTTGTACAGAGTGTTAGAGCCTGTCTGAACAATATAAACAGCACATGATGTAGGATATCACAGATAAGTAAATCTCGTTAAGTATAAATTGCATTTAAATCCACGTGTTGGGGAACATATTACATCCTGATACTAAAAATAACTCCGATTTCTTAGGGTCAGCAAAGTTCAGGGGGCTGGCTTACCCCCTGCTAGGCTGTGTCCCAAACTTTATAAAACAGCACTGGTTTGTACTGAAATATATCATTTTTGTTCCATCTGACCTTCTGTTAACTGGTACCTTAAACCAGTGTGAACTGTCCTTGTCAGGACACTTGAGCTAAATAAACATCAGTTGCTTCAAGATCTGCTTGACAACTTCTTCCATGCTGAAATTTCCTGTGACCTACAGATTAGACCCAAATCTAATCTGTTTCTGGCTGTTCTGAGGTTTGGACCCAGCTTTCCTGTACCACTGCTCTGGCTGCTACCCAGCAGCTCTGGCCAGTGTGATAGGTCAACCTGATCTATAGGAAGAGGTCAGGGGTACCAGCCCAGGTACACCAGTAACGGGGTACACTAGCAACGACAGTTACCCAGAACGACACGGTTCTGGATGCCACAAAGGAGTCCAGTGGTGGAAGCATTTGTAAGCCCCTCCTACTGCGGAAAGAGGGCGCAATTGGGATAACAAAAGGGAACGGTGGCAAAGTAAGCCCACCGGTTCCCAGCAACAACAGACAGGGTGGCATAGGCGGTCCATCCTGTCACAGGAGGGGTGACCCAGAATGAAATCAGCTGCACATTGAAATATTCATAATTATATCTGCATATCATGACAGAAAACTGACAGCCATTGTCTTGTGTATGTTACACATAGATAGGATCATATCTGTTGTACATGAAACTTCCCAGAACACACAAGAGGATGCAACATGTAACCATGTGACATTTGTGTATAGAAATAACCAGACATTGGTCTGTGGCCCCTGAAGTGATGGGCCCCTGTGCTCTACTCACCAAAACAGGGCTTAGGACTGAGTCAGCCAGAAGGTTCCCTCCCAATCAGGTGTCCTAAGGGGAAAGAAACACAGGCATGGTAGATGTCAGCGAGAAGATAAGAACTGGTGTGCGAGATTTGCTGGAAGATACAGCGTGGAGCAGAGGGCCGCGGGACGGGCAGGGGGGTGTTTGGGGCAGAGGGCCGCGGGACGGGCAGGGGGGTGTTTGGGGCAGAGGGCCGCGGGACGGGCAGGGGGGTGTTTGGGGCAGAGGGCCGCGGGACGGGCAGGGGGGTGTTTGGGGCAGAGGGCCGCGGGACGGGCAGGGGGGTGTTTGGGGCAGAGGGCCGCGGGACGGGCAGGGGGGTGTTTGGGGCAGAGGGCCGCGGGACGGGCAGGGGGGTGTTTGGGGCAGAGGGCCGCGGGACGGGCAGGGGGGTGTTTGGGGCAGAGGGCCGCGGGACGGGCAGGGGGGTGTTTGGGGCAGAGGGCCGGGGGACGGGCAGGGGGGTGTTTGGGGCAGAGGGCCGCGGGACGGGCAGGGGGGTGTTTGGGGCAGAGGGCCGCGGGACGGGCAGGGGGGTGTTTGGGGCAGAGGGCCGTAGAGTGGCACAGAAATAAGAGGAGAGGTATAGGGCTCACTCACAACAGTAGGGGAAGAAGAAATAAGCAGTTACAAAGGGACTGCACACTGGGGAGAGGCTGCAGAGGAACATTCCAAGATCCAGGAATGCTCCAAAATGAAATAAAGCACCCATTGCCCCAGTGCCCAGAGTACGCCCCACCACACACAATCCCAAATCTAAAGACAAGAGAGTATCAGCATCATCATTCAGAATGTGAACATCACATAACAGAATGACAGGGGACAGAGCAATGATCACAATATTCTCACCTGATGCTCCATCGCTGCCAGCTGCAGAGAAACTGCCCGAACCTGACAATTATCTGTCCAGTCTCCCTGGCAGCTCTTTGTAATCTAAGCTGCTGGAACCAGCATCCTGCCTGGGAAACATGAGAACATGCACCTCTCAGTAGATCAGGTATTATACAGCCCCTTCATCAACACTCCCCCGTCCTCACTGGCTGAGTGCCACCCTCTCCGCTACCAGTCGCCTGTCTGCACCCCCTCCCCCACCCTCTCCGCTACCAGTCGCCTGTCTGCACCCCACCCTCTCCGCTACCAGTCGCCTGTCTGCACCCCCCCCACCCTCTCCGCTACCAGTCGCCTGTCTGCACCCCCCCCACCCTCTCCGCTACCAGTCGTCTGTCTGCACCCCCCCCCCACCCTCTCCGCTACCAGTCGCCTGTCTGCACCCCCCCCACCCTCTCCGCTACCAGTCGCCTGTCTGCACCCCCCCCCACCCTCTCCGCTACCAGTCGTCTGTCTGCACCCCCCCCACCCTCTCCGCTACCAGTCGTCTGTCTGCACCCCCCCCCACCCTCTCCGCTACCAGTCGCCTGTCTGCACCCCCCCCCACCCTCTCCGCTACCAGTCGCCTGTCTGCACCCCCCCCCACCCTCTCCGCTACCAGTCGCGTCTGCACCCCCCCACCCTCTCCGCTACCAGTCGCCTGTCTGCACCCCCCCCACCCTCTCCGCTACCAGTCGCCTGTCTGCACCCCCCCCCCCACCCTCTCCGCTACCAGTCGCGTCTGCACCCCCCCCCCACCCTCTCCGCTACCATCCTCTCTACCACTCATCTATATTGAGTACCTGCAGATAACCAGCAGAGGGAGCTGTGTAGTGAATGTGTCCTTCCCTGGGGATATTGTATTTGTGGTAGTTGGAGACAGAGACATGTATCACAGTGACAGAGGTAATAACATGTAAGAATGGGTAGAAGTGGCAGTGTAATTGCCGCCCCTCCTCCACCTATTGAGGGACGCCTGTAGGGCTCCAGGTGTAACCAGATAAAGACACGCGCAGCCTCTCCCTTCTCATGCCCCGGGGGTAGAAACAGCGTGCCTCTGACTCCTAGCTGGAGGAATGCAGAGAGGAATCGTAAGCCAGAAAAACACGAACAAGACAAAACACTCCATCAGCCTCCCACGTCCAGACAAGACCTGGCTGGTAACCCGAGCGGCGTGTGGAATGAGGGAGCCCCATACCCTAGTATTAGGAGTGTGCCACCATTAGAGGAATATTATAACTTACTTATATAGTGCTGCCATATGATTCAGCGCAGTACAGAGGATATTTATTGGAGTTTACAATCTATTTTCTACCACACATACACATCACAGACTGAGGGAGGAAACACGGGGAGAACACACTACTCCAACATGTCATCAATAGACCCTCACTACATAGAAATAGCTCCGTCTCCTGTCTTCCACCTCTCTCAGTGCCTCACTAGTAATGTAGTGCCTCAGGCCTCGTTGGTCATAGTAAAATCATAGGCTGCATTCTCAGGAATATTGCTGCACTGTGTGTGTGAGCAACGTAATTGTATCATGTGTGTAATCCACATGAGACATGTCTGGTGTTCAGTGATTTTCTAGAAGGGTTCAGTGAAAGCAGAAAGTGGAGAAAATAAATAGGTCCCGACTTTTAAACAAAATAAAGTAATAAACAGCTGAAAAAGGACGGACTATGGAAGACAAACTGCGCAGGACGGTGGAGAGAGATTCTACTGTCTGCTCGTCACGCCTTACAACAGCGCCACATTAAACACTAAGACATCACCCCCACGCACAAGACAGTGGGTAAGAGGACTTACTTCTATGGACCACCGTACCCACATCACATGAAGCCTCAACCTTTTACAACCAGCAGCCTGACAAGCTATATATATATATATATATATATATATATATATTAGGACTTTATACAGTTTCAGTATCCGACCACTGATTGCAACCGAGCCCAGAGATGTACAACGTATCCGACCAGTGAATGCAACAGAGCCCAGAGATGTACAACGTATCCGACCAGTGAATGCAACCGAGCCCAGAAATGTACAACGTATCCGACCACTGATTGCAACCGAGCCCAGAGATGTACAACGTATCCGACCAGTGAATGCAACCGAGCCCAGAGATGTACAACGTATCCGACCACTAATTGCAACCGAGCCCAGAGATGTACAACGTATCCGACCAGTGAATGTTACCGAGCCGAGATGTACAACGTATCCGACCAGTGAATGTTACCGAGCCCAGAGATGTACAACGTATCCGACCAGTGAATGTTACCGAGCAGAGATGTACAACGTATCCGACAAGTGAATGTTACCGAGCCCAGAAATGTACAATGTATCCGACCAGTGAATGTTACCGAGCCAAGATGTACAACGTATCCGACCAGTGAATGTTACCGAGCCCAGAGATATACAACGTATTTGACCACTGACTCACTGTATGTTTATAGATCTGATATAGGCTCTTGTGCTTCAGGGGGTACATCATAGAACATGAACCCTAAAACACATGCCAGACACCCGTGGGTGCGTACCCGAAGACCAATATAAGAAGTTCTGCAGTTTCACCTGTTTAATATTATCACTGATATGATTAAAAGGCCAACGCCTACAGGTTATAAACTAGCAGCTTGTATTAGTGTCACACAGTCACCCATCATGCATTGTGCCATGTGTACTTCTGTTATATTGTATCTATTATTCCCCTTTCTAATACTTCCATGTACATTCCTGCCCCCACCGCCTCATATCAGACCCCCCAGCACTGGTTTCCAGAGAACAGGAGCTCTCCATAATAACAAGAGAGGAGAGTAATATAATCAGCCATTGCAGCCAGGCCACAGATAGTATTACACACGGTGCACACAGGCAGGGGGTCTGTGGGGGGGAGCACACAGACATAAACAGCACAGTGACCCCCATTGTATCCCTGTGCACCCCTCTGCCCACAATTACTGCCTCCTCCGCTGCTGTCTGCTTATAATCGGACAGAGAACCTCAGGGAGGAATCGTTGTGGTGTTACTTATACAGTTTCAAGGATTTATTTCTAAATAATAAAATAACTATGTAAAGAGGCTTGTGAAACCAGTTACTATTAAATACACTGTGCCAAGTAGATCCCATGAAAGGAGGACCCACCCACTGTCCACTGCACAGCCACCGAAGAGGGTCTGCTCCATAATACGCTGCACACACAGAGAGCAACTATCATCCATACACCCACCTCCAGCCACCTCCTCTACCTACCGCCACCAGACCCCCATCCTCCAGGACACCGCACCACCTGTCTCCAGCCCACCGCCACTGCTTCACCAGTCTACCGCCACCAGACCCCCATCCTCCAACCCACTGTCACCGCAACCTCATCCTCCAGCCCACTGTCACCGCAACCTCATCCTCCAGCCCACTGTCACCGCACCACCATCCTTCAGCCCACTGCAACCTCATCCTCCAGCCCACTGTCACCGCAACCTCATCCTCCAGCCCACTGTCACCGCAACCTCATCCTCCAGCCCACTGTCACCGCAACCTCATCCTCCAGCCCACTGTCACCGCAACCTCATCCTCCAGCCCACTGTCACCGCACCACCATCCTCCAGCCCACTGCAACCTCATCCTCCAGCCCACTGTCACCGCAACCTCATCCTCCAGCCCACTGTCACCGCACCACCATCCTCCAGCCCACTGTCACCGCACCACCATCCTCCAGCCCACTGTCACCGCAACCTCATCCTCCAGCCCACTGTCACCGCAACCTCATCCTCCAGCCCACTGTCACCGCAACCTCATCCTCCAGCCCACTGTCAGCGCAACCTCATCCTCCAGCCCACTGTCAGCGCAACCTCATCCTCCAGCCCACTGTCACCGCAACCTCATCCTCCAGCCCACTGTCACCGCAACCTCATCCTCCAGCCCACTGTCACCGCAACATCATCCTCCAGCCCACTGTCACCGCACCACCATCCTCCAGTCCACCGAAACCTCATCCTCCAGCCCACCGCACCCCCACCAAACCTCCATCCTCCAGCCCACTGTCACCGCAACCTCATCCTCCAGCCCACTGTCACCGCACCACCATCCTCCAGCCCACCGCAACCTCATCCTCCAGCCCACTGTCACCGCAACCTCATCCTCCAGCCCACCGCAACCTCATCCTCCAGCCCACTGTCACCGCACCCTCATCCTCCAGCCCACTGCAACATCATCCTTCAGCCCACTGTCACCGCAACCTTATCCTCCAGCCCACTGTCACCGCAACCTCATCCTCCAGCCCACTGTCACTGCAACCTCATCCTCCAGCCCACTGTCACCGCACCACCATCCTCCAGCCCACTGCAACCTCATCCTCCAGCCCACTGTCACCGCAACCTCATCCTCCAGCCCACTGTCACCGCACCACCATCCTCCAGCCCACTGTCAGCGCAACCTCATCCTCCAGCCCACTGTCAGCGCAACCTCATCCTCCAGCCCACTGTCAGCGCAACCTCATCCTCCAGCCCACTGTCAGCGCAACCTCATCCTCCAGCCCACTGTCAGCGCAACCTCATCCTCCAGCCCACTGTCAACGCAACCTCATCCTCCAGCCCACTGTCAGCGCAACCTCATCCTCCAGCCCACTGTCAGCGCAACCTCATCCTCCAGCCCACTGTCAGCGCAACCTCATCCTCCAGCCCACTGTCAGCGCAACCTCATCCTCTAGCCCACTGTCAGCGCAACCTCATCCTCCAGCCCACTGTCACCGCACCACCATCCTCCAGCCCACCGCAACCTCATCCTCCAGCCCACTGTCACCGCAACCTCATCCTCCAGCCCACTGTCACCGCAACCTCATCCTCCAGCCCACTGTCACCGCAACCTCATCCTCCAGCCCACTGTCACCGCAACCTCATCCTCCAGCCCACTGTCACCGCAACCTCATCCTCCAGCCCACTGTCACCGCAACCTCATCCTCCAGCCCACTGTCACCGCAACCTCATCCTCCAGCCCACTGTCACCGCACCACCATCCTCCAGCCCACCGCAACCTCATCCTCCAGCACACTGTCACCGCAACCTCATCCTCCAGCACACCGCACCCCCACCAAACCTCCATCCTCCAGCCCACCATCATCCACACACACTCGGATAAACACATAAGTAAATGACACAGCTCACACTCACCTCAGCACACTACTGCTTGTCACCAAGGGCTACAATGAGCCGTCCCGCAGAAAAGACAGAAATTCTGACATCACTGAACAAAGTCCAGAAACAATGAAGATGTGGAAAGGGTCAAACTCCAGAACTAATGCGGCCTCAGACACACAAACCTCAGCACCCTCAGGTCACGTCATTGGTTACCCATAAACCTACTGTATTATTACAGACAATAGTCAGAGTCCTAAAATGTCACTATAAAGATAATATTGGGCTATAGGGTCTCTAAAAACAACAAATTTAACCAAGTGAACCTGATATTTCAACCGACAAAAAATGACTCATTACGCTAAGTTTGCTTAATAATCCTGTATATTTTTTTATTTTCTTTAAAAAAAAACATTCAGAACAGATGTTATTAAATGTTACTATGACCTATGATATCTCTCTATAACAATCAACAGAAGCTAATGTTCTAGACGTTTGTTACAATCTCAGTCCGCCCCACTTACCCTAAATAAAATAACAAAATGTATCCATCACCTATTTATCTGTAGCCATAATATACAAGCTGCAAATTATCACTGACCTCCACCTAACAATGACGTCATAACCACCAGATCCGACAGGAATAAAGAGAGAAGACGAAACAACGCCAGAGGCTGAGGGAGGTTAGAGGGTCAGAGATAGGAAGATGGGGAGCAGAGAGGTTACAGAGGGTCAGAGATAGGAAGATGGGGAGCAGGAAGGTTACAGAGGGTCAGAGATAGGAAGATGGGGAGCAGGGAGGTTACAAAGGGTCAGTGATAGGAAGATGAGGAGCAGGGAGGTTACAGAGGGTCAGAGATAAGATGGGGAGCAGGGAGGTTACAGAGGGTCAGTGATAGGAAGATGGGGAGCAGAGAGGTTACAGAGGGTCAGAGATAGGAAGATGGGGAGCAGGAAGGTTACAGAGGGTCAGAGATAGGAAGATGGGGAGCAGGGAGGTTACAGAGGGTCAGAGATAGGAAGATGGTCAGAGATAGGAAGATGGGGAGCAGAGAGGTTACAGAGGGTCAGAGATAGGAAGATGGGGAGCAGGGAGGTTACAGAGGGTCAGTGATAGGAAGATGGGGAGCAGAGAGGTTACAGAGGGTCAGTGATAGGAAGATGGGGAGCAGGGAGGTTACAGAGGGTCAGTGATAGGAAGATGGGGAGCAGGGAGGTTACAGAGGGTCAGAGATAGGAAGATGGGGAGCAGAGAGGTTACAGAGGGTCAGTGATAGGAAGATGGGGAGCAGAGAGGTTACAGAGGGTCAGTGATAGGAAGATGGGGAGCAGGGAGGTTACAGAGGGTCAGTGATAGGAAGATGGGGAGCAGGGAGGTTACAGAGGGTCAGAGATAGGAAGATGGGGAGCAGGGAGGTTACAGAGGGTCAGAGATAGGAAGATGGGGAGCAGGAAGGTTACAGAGGGTCAGAGATAGGAAGATGGGGAGCAGGGAGGTTACAGAGGGTCAGTGATAGGAAGATGGGGAGCAGAGAGGTTACAGAGGGTCAGTGATAGGAAGATGGGGAGCAGGGAGGTTACAGAGGGTCAGAGATAGGAAGATGGTCAGAGATAGGAAGATGGGGAGCAGAGAGGTTACAGAGGGTCAGAGATAGGAAGATGGGGAACAGAGAGGTTACAGAGGGTCAGAGATAGGAAGATGGGGAGCAGGGAGGTTACAGAGGGTCAGAGATAGGAAGATGGGGAACAGAGAGGTTACAGAGGGTCAGAGATAGGAAGATGGGGAGCAGGAAGGTTACAGAGGGTCAGAGATAGGAAGATGGGGAGCAGGGAGGTTACAGAGGGTCAGTGATAGGAAGATGGGGAGCAGAGAGGTTACAGAGGGTCAGTGATAGGAAGATGGGGAGCAGGGAGGTTACAGAGGGTCAGAGATAGGAAGATGGTCAGAGATAGGAAGATGGGGAGCAGAGAGGTTACAGAGGGTCAGAGATAGGAAGATGGGGAACAGAGAGGTTACAGAGGGTCAGAGATAGGAAGATGGGGAGCAGGGAGGTTACAGAGGGTCAGAGATAGGAAGATGGGGAGCAGGGAGGTTACAGAGGGTCAGAGATAGGAAGATGGGGAGCAGGGAGGTTACAGAGGGTCAGTGATAGGAAGATGGGGAGCAGGGAGGTTACAGAGGGTCAGAGATAGGAAGATGGGGAGCAGGGAGGTTACAGAGGGTCAGAGATAGGAAGATGGGGAGCAGAGAGGTTACAGAGGCTCAGTGATAGGAAGATGAGGAGCAGAGAGGTTACAGAGGGTCAGAGATAGGAAGATGGGGAGCAGAGAGGTTACAGAGGGTCAGTGATAGGAAGATGGGGAGCAGGGAGGTTACAGAGGGTCAGTGATAGGAAGATGGGGAGCAGGGAGGTTACAGAGGGTCAGTGATGGGAAGATGGGGAGCAGGGAGGTTACAGAGGGTCAGAGATAAGATGGGGAGCAGGGAGGTTACAGAGGGTCAGTGATAGGAAGATGGGGAGCAGGGAGGTTACAGAGGGTCAGAGATAGGAAGATGGGGAGCAGGGAGGTTACAGAGGCTCAGTGATAGGAAGATGAGGAGCAGGGAGGTTACAGAGGGTCAGAGATAAGATGGGGAGCAGGGAGGTTACAGAGGGTCAGTGATAGGAAGATGGGGAGCAGAGAGGTTACAGATGGTCAGAGATAGGAAGATGGGGAGCAGGGAGGTTACAGAGGGTCAGTGATAGGAAGATGGGGAGCAGGGAGGTTACAAAGGGTCAGAGATAGGAAGATGGGGAGCAGGGAGGTTACAGAGGGTCAGTGATAGGAAGATGGGGAGCAGAGAGGATACAGAGGGTCATTGATAGGAAGATGGGGAGCAGGGAGGTTACAGAGGGTCAGTGATAGGAAGATGGGGAGCAGGGAGGTTAGAGGGTCAGTGATAGGAAGATGGGGAGCAGAGAGGTTACAGATGGTCAGAGATAGGAAGATGGGGAGCAGGAAGGTTACAGAGGGTCAGAGATAGGAAGATGGGGAGCAGAGAGGTTACAGAGGGTCAGTGATAGGAAGATGGGGAGCAGGGAGGTTACAGAGGGTCAGAGATAAGATGGGGAGCAGGGAGGTTACAGAGGGTCAGTGATAGGAAGATGGGGAGCAGAGAGGTTACAGATGGTCAGAGATAGGAAGATGGGGAGCAGGGAGGTTACAGAGGGTCAGTGATAGGAAGATGGGGAGCAGGGAGGTTAGAGGGTCAGTGATAGGAAGATGGGGAGCAGAGAGGTTACAGATGGTCAGAGATAGGAAGATGGGGAGCAGGGAGGTTACAGAGGGTCAGAGATAGGAAGATGGGGAGCAGGGAGGTTACAGAGGCTCAGTGATAGGAAGATGAGGAGCAGGGAGGTTACAGAGGGTCAGAGATAAGATGGGGAGCAGGGAGGTTACAGAGGGTCAGTGATAGGAAGATGGGGAGCAGAGAGGTTACAGATGGTCAGAGATAGGAAGATGGGGAGCAGGGAGGTTACAGAGGGTCAGTGATAGGAAGATGGGGAGCAGGGAGGTTACAAAGGGTCAGAGATAGGAAGATGGGGAGCAGGGAGGTTACAGAGGCTCAGTGATAGGAAGATGGGGAGCAGAGAGGATACAGAGGGTCATTGATAGGAAGATGGGGAGCAGGGAGGTTACAGAGGGTCAGTGATAGGAAGATGGGGAGCAGGGAGGTTAGAGGGTCAGTGATAGGAAGATGGGGAGCAGAGAGGTTACAGATGGTCAGAGATAGGAAGATGGGGAGCAGGAAGGTTACAGAGGGTCAGAGATAGGAAGATGGGGAGCAGAGAGGTTACAGAGGGTCAGTGATAGGAAGATGGGGAGCAGGGAGGTTACAGAGGGTCAGTGATAGGAAGATGGGGAGCAGGGAGGTTACAGAGGGTCAGTGATGGGAAGATGGGGAGCAGGGAGGTTACAGAGGGTCAGTGATAGGAAGATGGGGAGCAGGGAGGTTACAAAGGGTCAGAGATAGGAAGATGGGGAGCAGGGAGGTTACAGAGGCTCAGTGATAGGAAGATGGGGAGCAGAGAGGTTACAGAGGGTCAGTGATAGGAAGATGGGGAGCAGGGAGGTTACAGAGGGTCAGTGATAGGAAGATGGGGAGCAGGGAGGTTAGAGGGTCAGAGATAGGAAGATGGGGAGCAGGGAGGTTACAGAGGGTCAGTGATAGGAAGATGGGGAGCAGAGAGGTTACAGAGGGTCAGTGATAGGAAGATGGGGAGCAGGGAGGTTACAGAGGGTCAGTGATAGGAAGATGGGGAGCAGGGAGGTTACAGAGGGTCAGTGATAGGAAGATGGGGAGCAGGGAGGTTACAGAGGGTCAGTGATGGGAAGATGGGGAGCAGGGAGGTTACAGAGGGTCAGTGATAGGAAGATGGGGAGCAGGGAGGTTACAAAGGGTCAGAGATAGGAAGATGGGGAGCAGGGAGGTTACAGAGGCTCAGTGATAGGAAGATGGGGAGCAGAGAGGTTACAGAGGGTCAGTGATAGGAAGATGGGGAGCAGGGAGGTTACAGAGGGTCAGTGATAGGAAGATGGGGAGCAGAGAGGTTACAGAGGGTCAGAGACAGGAAGATGGGGAGCAGAGAGGTTACAGAGGGTCAGTGATGGGAAGATGGGGAGCAGGGAGGTTACAGAGGGTCAGTGATAGGAAGATGGGGAGCAGAGAGGTTACAAAGGGTCAGAGATAGGAAGATGGGGAGCAGGGAGGTTACAGAGGCTCAGTGATAGGAAGATGGGGAGCAGAGAGGTTACAGAGGGTCAGTGATAGGAAGATGGGGAGCAGGGAGGTTACAGAGGGTCAGTGATAGGAAGATGGGGAGCAGGGAGGTTACAGAGGGTCAGAGATAGGAAGATGGGGAGCAGGGAGGTTACAGAGGGTCAGAGATAGGAAGATGGGGAGCAGGGAGGTTACAGAGGGTCAGTGATAGGAAGATGGGGAGCAGAGAGGTTACAGAGGGTCAGTGATAGGAAGATGGGGAGCAGGGAGGTTACAGAGGGTCAGAGATAGGAAGATGGTCAGAGATAGGAAGATGGGGAACAGAGAGGTTACAGAGGGTCAGAGATAGGAAGATGGGGAGCAGGGAGGTTACAGAGGGTCAGAGATAAGAAGATGGGGAGCAGGGAGGTTACAGAGGGTCAGTGATAGGAAGATGGGGAGCAGAGAGGTTACAGAGGGTCAGAGATAGGAAAATGGGGAACAGAGAGGTTACAGAGGGTCAGAGACAGGAAGATGGGGAGCAGAGAGGTTACAGAGGGTCAGTGATAGGAATATGGGGAACAGAGAGGTTACAGAGGGTCAGAGATAGAGGGTACGGAGAGGGAGGTTACAGAGGGTCAGTGATAGGGGGGTATATGGAGAGGGAGGTTACAGAGGGTCAGAGATAGGGGGGTACAGAGAGGGAGGTTACAGAGGGTCAGAGATACGGGGGTACGGAGAGGGAGGTTACAGAGGGTCAGAGATAGGGGGGTACGGAGAGGGAGGTTACAGAGGGTCAGAGATAGCGGGGTATGGAGAGAGGGAGGCTCCTGTGCCGTATACCAAGTGCTGTTTGTTTGCTATTTTCTGTGCACTGACTGCGTCCGAGTCATTGGTCTGACTGAACAGCTCTTACTGATCTGATTCTCAGCCTTCTGGCCGAACTGTACTTGTTCCTCTGGCCGGGAGACAGCTTTGAAAGCCTGGGGACTAATGTACCTCCGGAGTGGCAAAGCGGGGGTGCCAAAAATTCACAGGTTGAGCACCTTAAAACAGATTTAATGCGATTATGTTGGCAGTCATGCACTTTGCCCACTTTCTTTTAAGAAGCGCCCTCATTCATTACCCTGGCCTTTTGGCTGGGCGAGAATATTTTTATAACCAGCCATCACTCTGGGGCCATAACCACTCCGCACTATTTATTTTTCTCCACGTTTTGCCACTTTCACGGGTTTTTCCCCACAGATTTTAGGGTGCGGCTCTGCCGTTATGGGCTCCGTCCCCGAAGATCTAGGTGGGGCTGTATGCCGCTGAGGTTCCAGCTCCACTGAAATCGTCAGTCCTGCCCTTCGGGGGTTGGGCCAGTTGCTGAGCCCTGGGTGAAACTTCAGCAGATCCCAGGGGTTAAATGGGCCCCCCAAGCCTGGCGGTGAAGGGGGTCTGACCCTCGCCACCTAAAGGACCTTTTGGTTTTGGGGGTTGGGGACTAGGGCTCTTCCTCGTTAGAGGAGGGTCATGTTCTGCATCTCTTGTGCACTTTTCTATGGTGTTATACCTTTTTTTGGGCACTTTGGATCAAAAAAGCACGTTCCCAGGCTTTAAAAAAAAAAAAAAAACCCTTGACATTGACACCTACATTAGTCTATATCAATCCCAGCAAAGGGTCATGGAGGAAGTATGGCAGCGTAGGGATAAGGGGCAGTGATAAGAGGTGGACATTACACTCAATCACAAGCAATGTCCATAAAACTACACATAATGTGCCAACGTTTCTGAATTCTCCTTCAGGATAAACACGAGGAGAGTCGCTACAATGATTTGTAATCATTTATAATGTGGTGCTAGGTGCACAGAGGTGCTATAACACCATGGCATTGAAACCCCTCCCTGCAATTCCATCATGTGGGCCTACGCGGTCTACCTGGAGCAATGCAGTAGTAACCCCCAACAGATTTATCATGCATAGCACACAGCTATACACCCAAACTATCTATCACTAACTCTTTACAATGTCATTCTGTCCTTTAACCCCTACACTGCAGCGGAAGCGATTATGTCATTACCCAGAATCCCCAGCTGCAGCGGGAGCACTGTTTACTGTGTGACTATGAGAACATTACCCAGCTGCAACAGTAGCGATAGATACTGTGTGATTATAAGATCATTACCCAGTTCTCTGGTTGCTGGAGAATAAGTAACTATGTAGAGTAGAGAGTGCCATCTATGGACGGTCTTACCGATTTGCCTTGGGCACTGTCCGATTGATTCAAAAGATGCTGGAGGGACCCAAAGATTAGAAAAAGATGCCTGTGGTCATCTACAGAGAACAAAACATGGATTGGACATTGAAAATTGTCCCCCTCCTCAGTATACTACCACCCCTGCACAAACACCCCGTCCTCACCCCCTGCTACCCCCTATTCCTCACCCGCCATGCCCTCCTCCTCTTGCTACTTGTACTAGCCCCCTACACCTCACTGCTACTTCTACTAGCCCCCTGCAACTGCTCCAGTACAGGCACCACCCTCCTCCTAGCCCACTGCACCAACAGCATCCTCCAACTGGCCCTGAGCATCCACTTCCTACTAACACCCTGCGTCAACACCACCTGCACCACCTCCTCCTGCTATTACTACTACCCCACTGCACCAGCAGCCACCTCCTCCTGCTACTACCCCACTGCACCAGCAGCCACCACCTCCTCCTCCTACTACCCCACTGCACCAGCAGCCACCACCTCCTCCTACTACTACTACTACCCCACTGCACCAGCAGCCACCACCTCCTCCTACTACTACTACCCCACTGCACCAGCAGGCACCACCTCCTCCTACTACTACCCCACATCCACCACCTCCTCCTACTATTACTACTACCCCACTGCACCAGCAGCCACCACCTGCTCCTACTACTACCCCACTGCACTAGCAGCCACCACCTCCTCCTCCTACCCCACTGCACCAGCAGCCACCACCTCCTCCTACTACCCCACTGCACCAGCAGCCACCACCTCCTCCTGCTACTACCCCACTGCACCAACAGCCACCACCTTCTCCTGCTACTACCCCACTGCACCAACAGCCACCTCCTCCTACTACCCCACTCCCCCAACAGCCACCTCCTCCTCCTACTACCCCACTCCCCCAACAGCCACCTCCTCCTCCTCCTACTACTACCCCACTGCACCAGCAGCCACCTCCTCCTCCTCCTCCTACTACTACCCCACTGCACCAGCAGCCACCTCCTCCTCCTCCTACTACTACCCCACTCCCCCAACAGCCACCTCCTCCTCCTCCTACTACTACTACCCCACTGCACCAACAGCCACCACCTCCTCCTGCTACTACCCCACTGCACCAACAGCCACCTCCTCCTCCTCCTGCTACTACCCCACTGCATTAACAGCCACCACCTCCTCCTGCTACTACTACCCCACTGCACCAGCAGCCACCTCCTCCTCCTCCTACTACTACCCCACTCCCCCAACAGCCACCTCCTCCTCCTACTACTACCCCACTGCACCAGCAGCCACCTCCTCCTCCTCCTACCCCACTGCACCAACAGCCACCTCCTCCTCCTCCTCCTGCTACTACCCCACTGCACCAGCAGCCACCTCCTCCTCCTCCTACTACTACCCCACTGCACCAGCAGCCACCACCACCTCCTCCTACTACTACTACTATCCCACTGCACCAGCAGCCACCACCTCTTCCTCCTACTACTACTATCCCACTGCACCAGCAGCCACCACCTCCTCCTCCTACTACCCCACTGCACCACCACCTCCTCCTGCTGTTACTACTACCCCACTGCACCAACAGCCACCTCCTCCTCCTGCTACTACCCCACTGC